>CM065636.1:54425236-55147736 GCA_033220585.1 Dipteronia sinensis | reverse complement strand
ACTACAAGATCGTTCAAGATAAAAAATTTTGTACTCTTTTTTTTTTCTTGAAATTCTTTTTTTTGGACTTCTTCAAACGGAATCAAGAAGAAGAAAAAGAAAAGAAAGGGATATGAGAAACAGAAAATAAAGGGATATGAGCCTAAGCTCTAATACCAAATGATACGATCCTCGTCGTTTGGAGACTAAGACCGTTCTATGGACTGGTTTGGATGGAAACCGCGACCCAACACCTATAACGAGATGCGAACCTTGGTATAAAGGAAGACGCCACAATCAAGAATGGAATACTTGATTGATAAGTCGGGAAGGAACGCCACAGAAGAATTCTGATAAGTTCCAATTAGTTCTCAAAGAATCAAAGAGAATTTGCTCTCAATTTTTATCAATAATCAACTGCCTCTTATTGAAATAAAATGGTACAATTTATAGTACTAAGGCCACAGAAGACCAGCCCTAGAATTGTCCCCAAGGCAACAAAGAAAAAGGAAAGTTTGACAAATTAAAAACATCAAGGAAGTCAAACTTTTCGGCCTTCAAACATTTCGGCCTTCAATCGTTTCGGCTTCAAACATTTCGGCCTTCAATCTTTTCGGCTTCAAATATTTCAGCCTTCAAACATTTCGGCCTTCAAACATTTCGGCTTCAAACATTTCGGCCTTCAATCTTGCCTCTAATTCCTTAATATCTCAGCCTACGATTGTACAACAAGAAATAGAAATACAATTTATTCAGCCCTAAATCAGCTCCCAAAGCCTATTGACTTTCTTGGACTTGAATCATGTTTGTTATGGGCTAGAGATTTCGTTCATCACCTTTAATGGGCCTCCACGTGCTTGCTTGAGCACAAATCCCTTGAATCAGCCCACTTAATGCATTCTGGAACTTCTTGGCTCGTGCTCTTGTAACTGGGCCAATGGGAACTTGAATTGGATCCGCATTCCATGATCTTGTGCTAGCCACGTCCTCATCAATTTCTCTATCTCTCTTTCGAATTGCTCTCAGTTTTTTCTGGGTGATAGTTGGGTGTTTGTTGTATGCCTGTAGAATAGTAGTCTCTTCTTTTTTTCAAGGAGGAAGTCCCTCCTTTATACAGTGTCTTCATAGGGTTAAACTCATTGATTTCCCCTTGACTTTCTCATCCCTCCCCTCCTTATCGGACACGATTTTTACCTTTAAATGTCGTTGACTTTGAGTTAATTGCTCAGTTGAGGATATCTTGGTGGAAATCAATTTGTTTCCCATTTAGACTCTATTACTTGTTTTGCACGTGTATAATGTCTATAGATGCGATACTGTGTATCTTCGGGTCTAGCATGATTACCATAGGGGTGGTCGAATGTATCAAGGTGTGGTGCATCAGTTAGTGAGGTCGATCATTGTCCCGGCCCCGATATTGAGAAGCTTCATCCAGCTAGGAGCTAGGTCTTGCCTCTCTTGACTTTTCGAAGCTAGGTGCGGCTTCCTATGGACACCTCCCTGTATCAGCGAGGTATAGGCGAGCTTCTGGAGAAATTACGAGGTAACCTCGACTTCGGGGGATTTGGTGACGCGAGCTTGACCTGACCATTCCGGGCTCTATTCCGGATGTTTTTGGAGCCTATCTTTGTTCCTATGGGGCGGTATCGTAGCTCGGTTTTGGGTAATATGGTCTTCTGGTGGAAAATCTCGGGCATGGAGCTAGGTCTGGATAGTGGAAAATTTCCCTTTGGTCCTTAGCCAATTTTGGCTATTAACACTTATACATTGGTCGAATTCCCTAGATAGAAATATAGGACGGCCAAATTCTTAACTAATACTCTTATCGAGTTAGTAGTTCAACTCTATTCCAACTCATAAGTGTAATGTCCAATGAATATCAATTTAAAATTGTGACTTTATCAAATACTTTTTAATTTGAATAGATAAATAAAACCTTTTTTCTCATTTATCTACTTATCAAATAAAGTATTTGATAGATATCAAAAACCTCCTAATTTAACTAGATAAATAAATCCCTTATTTATTTATTTATTTATCCACTTATCAAATACAAATTTTGATACTTATCATACTAATAACAATATAGTATGACACTAATAGTCCTACTCCTAGTTAGAAAAAGATTTTGACTTTTAATCAAATAATTAATTAATTTCTATTTAATTAAATAATAAAATAAAACAATATCTTAAGCTAATACTTTTAGCCTTGCCGCCCAATCCTATACATGGGCAATATATTATTTTTCCATTTTATTAAATCCATTGGACTTTAATAAAAAGTCTACATGTGAACTAGACCAATTCTTAATTACTAAAAAATAGTCCACATGCCTTAAATTAATACATTAACATAATTTAGCAGCCCATTTATTTAAAATCTGCAAATTATATTCTTAATGTATTAATGGAATGATATTCACACCCTATTAGGGTCGCCCAAGGATTCACACATCCTTGGCCGCCCATTCCAGGGCATTTGAAGAGTTACCGCGTGTCTTGATCACTCATGACCGCACCTCTCCAGAACTTTTGGATTCCGAAATCCAAAAACATTTCTAGATGGACTCAGAAATTAGTCCGATAGAATATATCAAGTGATCCATTCAAGTTCGTATGGATTAGGTATCTTGGTGGGCTATCTAAATTTAAGCTTCAATAGACATAACCTAATTACAATCAACAAATTATTCACTTAGGTTTGATCTATTAATTTTAGCTTATTCCAGTAAAGAGCTAAAATTGAACTCTTAAATAAAGATAGAATAAGTTAATATTTCTCATTCGTACCTTAGACAATCTTATTGGAGATAGTGTATCCTTGTGAAAAATATCAGTAATTGCCAAGAGCTCATAGACCGCCTATAGCTCTCCTAGTTACCATATTTTGAACTTGGATATCTTGACTTGTCCAGAAGCCATGTTTCAATAGACACTATCGAAAACTTAACGTTAAGATTTAACATCCAATACCTCAAAATATCCATATGATGATATTCTACTCACATTTAATAAAAGGAGCCACGATGTCCATATCTATAAATGAAGTTCTCTATCGATTAACAAATGAATACAACCAAACCATCGAGGATAGACTATGCTATATAATCGTACTCATTGATAGCTCAAATGATAACACTTGTAACCATAAGTCCATCATTTATCTCAGGATTAAGATAGACTCTCCGATTGTCCTCAAGTGAAAACTTTTATCCACTGACGGTTCTGGATAAAGTATTTCACTGTGATCCTATTCAATGCACCTAGTGCACTAGATTCTTTTGCCCAAAGGCACTGCACTTTGATTAGTTTAGACTCATCATAACACATTTGATCCCGCTCAAAAGCTAGCAAAAGAATCTACAACTTTAACAAGGTAAAGGCGCCCCACTATCTTAAGTTGTGAATATTGTTCAAGACTAACTAAAGAATTGTGTCTGCATCATACATATCCAGATGTACAAACAAATCTTCATTTCTCATAGTCTTTAACCTTATGATTATTTAATTTTGACAATTATAATTGTTAACAGAGTTTTTTTGGCAAGGGTCCAAAGGAGAATTTTCCACCAAGTATCTACGTGGTAGGGACCAATCCCAGCTCCCAGGTACCTAGCGGGGTTGGTACCACGACCCTGACAAAAGCAACACCTGGTGAGACCAGGACCTCGACTACCTATCTACCCATATGAAGCACCAGAGATATTCAACCAGGAAGAACAGGTACCTCGCTGAATGTCCATGCTGACATCTGATGGGAGGGGTATCATGATATCACACTTCCAGTACCTCGCAGGTACCCGACACTCCCCGCTTGGTACCCCGGTACCACGTCGTGCACCTGATATCTCAGGGCATTTCGACATCAACCCTGAATCCAATCAAGACAGGCATCCTACCTGCCCAGCAGAACCAATATCAATACAAGGTCGCCATTATGAGTAAAACAACCTCCACGACAACAATTTGGACCAGCATGCCAGTATACCACGCCGTGAGATCAGTATTCTCCTCCAAGTAACGCCAGCAGAAAGAGTCGACTCCCTCGCCATTTAAAGTGCAATAAATGAGACCAAACGGTCAACCGAATCAAAGTTTAAATACGACAGTGATTAATGGGATCAAATCTCGCGCCTTTAGCCTCACTTAACTCATTTCAACGCCTAAAATAGAACTCTAAATAATCCTCATCAAAACTACTGGATTCAGAAGGATATTAGAGGCCTATATATATTGCTTTGAAGGATAACGAGAAAGGGGGATCAAGTTTTTTCTTTTGAATCGCCAAATAGAGATCTTCACATCTAGTGAAACTTCTCTAGGCTTCTCTGAAGCCAGTAAGAGTTTGCAAACAATTGATGGGAGGGTAATAGCCACTTATCGACATAAACGGAATTCTCCGTCTCCATTTTGTGTTAGAGATAGTAAAGAGAGAGTGTTGTAACCTTTTATATAAATGTTTATTCAATAAAACAGTGTTCTTCATATCCTATTGGTTCATTCTTATTAATTCATAATAATCTCCAGCATAAAAAGGAACCTCGGTACTGAAGGTACCTATCCCGCTATCGCCTAGCGGTAGGGGAAGAGGGTGTTAATTGAAATTTCCCTCCCCGAGCAGATTTTTCCATTAACACTTTTTGGCATCGTCTGTGGGAAACACCACACCCTTAAAAGTAAGCCTATTAGCCTCTTTTTCTTATATCATTACCAATATGAAACTCTGATCTTCTCAAGATCATCCCGATCCATCGAGGCACCAATCAAATGATTCAACCCGGAAGGGTCAGAAGTGGAAGAAAGGGGGGAGGAGTCGGAACCCCGCTCCAAAGCCATCAGCTACCGCGCAGGCTACCCCCTAGATACCCGTCAACCTGGCAGTTAACCTAGCTACTCTGGACCAACAAGTCGCGGCCTTCATAGAAAGTATCCACCTCCGAATGGTTGCGGAAGGTGGAGTTAGTCAGCCTGTGGTACCAGACACCAGGGGAGAGGCAAGTCGCCAAGGTACCAAGATACCCCCCTTCGACAGATTAGGACCACCACCTCCAATACCGGTCCACGACAGACTCAGGCCCGTGTCCTCGATGCCATCAGTCCACGATAGACTCGGGCCCGTTCCCCCGACTCCGGGACAACCTGAAGGATATCAACCTCGACTGGTGAGATCCGCCATCAACCTCCACCCCTAGGGAGAGCCACAACCCGGTTCAACCGGAAGCTGCTTATAGACGACCTCAACCAGAAGTGGCCATGAGGCAACCTTGGTCAACGGTATGAGGTACTGTTAGAAGCACCTGAGAAGAGCCTCCCTAGGGAGAGAACCAGGATGAGACTTCAGTAGCATCAGAGAGGTTTGGTGATAAAGATTCTAAAGTAGAATTTGGGAATGATGGCAACAAGCGTCTCTAGGACCAGGTTGCCAGAATGGCGAAAGAAATCCAGGAGTTAAAGAAGGGCAAGCACCGGGAAAACCGAAAAGACCCTTTGGGAGAGAAGAATGCTCCCTTCTCTAGGAGGATCAGGGAGGCAGAACTTCTTCCCAAGTTCAAGATGCCAACCGATAAATATTCAGGGATTGAAGATCCTCTGAGCTACCTAGAGAGTTTTGTTCATCAGATGGAGGTCCAAAATGCCATTAGGGCCGCCTTGTGCAGGATGTTCCCTACCACGCTGACAGACTATGCCAAGACATGGTTCAGGAAGCTACCAGCAGGGAGGGTCGACTCATTCACCAAGTTAACTATCAACGTCTGCGCTAAGTTCTAGGGCGTCAAACCTCACCCCAAGGATCCCATCCATCTTCAATACATGATCCAGGAGTGGGGTGAGTCGCTCAGAGCCTATGTGGAGAGATTCTATAAGGAAGTCATTCAGATGTGGGTCTTCGCGGAGAAGGAGACCTTGGCCAATTTCAGAAGGAATCTATGGGCATGCAGGCAGTTCAGATCCTTCACCAAGCATCCTCTAGAGACATACCAGGAGGCTTATGACAGAGCCTTGGAACAGATCGAGATAGACAAGCAACTCAGAGTCAAGATGGAGCATGACGATATGAGATCCACCAAGCGGCAAAAGAAGGAGGCGCCTAAGCCCTCACAAGTTCAGAAGAATCATAACAAATCTCCCAACAAGTCTACTTACCGGTCGCCACCTTACCAGCCTCCACGGAACCGGTACCTAATGAGGCGAACCATTCCTAGAGCTATGCCTCCTCCCAAAGAGGGGGATGCCTAGTAGAATTCCTCCAACAGGTGAGCGATAACATTCACACTGGGAAGGAGGTACAAGCAGAAATTAGAGCAATAGAAGAGAGAAGGAAAGCGAAAGGAAATGATCTGATGGAACAGATCCACATAGTCAACACCATCAGCGGAGGTTCCACCCTGGCGGGAACCTCCAACAATTCCAGAAAGAACCACGCCAGGAAAGTACCCAGGATAGATGCGGGCCAAGATATCTTCAAAGTTACCAGAGAATTCCACTAATCTCCTCATTCAGCATAGATTATCTTTACGGAGGAGGATGTGTACAACACCGTGCAACCCTATGATGACCCCATGGTTATAACTGTACAGATAGCTAATAATTTGGTCCAGCGCGTCCTAATTGACACCGGTAGTAGTGTCGACATTCTCTTCAAGGGTGCCTTGCAGCAATTCAACTTAAAGAATCCTTGCTACAACAGCTGCACTACCCCACTGTATGGATTCACTAGGGACTCAACCGTCCCCACCGGGTCTATAATCCTACCAGTGTTAATAGGGACAGCACCGCTCCAGCAGAATCTCATGACAAATTTCATCGTGGTAAACACTCCATCTGCCTACAACGCCAGTCTTGGGAGACCTTATTTATCTGCTCTTAAGGGTGTCCTGTCCATCTACCACAATGACCTAAAATTCCTTATGGGAGATGAGGTAGGCGAGGTCCGGGGAGACCAGCAGGCAGCAGGCAAGTGTTACGCAGTATCTACCAACCCCGCAGCGCTTGCCAAGCAGTGTGCATATATAACTATCGCGCAAGATCAGACCTTACCAGAGGAGGATTTTGAAGACGAAATGGGTGTAGTGGAACCCGGGGTAGGCGTTCCAGAGAAAGAAGACAAGAAAGAAGAAGAAAGAGGATGGGCCAGTGGCCATCCTGTAGATGAGATGGAAGAAATATCTGTAAAGAAGGACGACCCTTCCAAGGTTGTCAGGATAGGTTTGAAGTTGCAAGCAGGAGTAAATGAGGGTCTAGTGAAGCTTTTACAAGAGTATGGCGACATCTTCGGCTGGAGACATGAAGAGATGCCGAGGATACTAGTTTCCTTGGCAACTAACAGGTTAGCTGCAGATCCTACTTTCAAACCGGTTAAACAGAAGATGAGGCATTTCAACCCAGAAAGGAATGCCGCAATACAAGGAGAGGTAAACAAGCTATTAACAGGGTTTTTTGGCAAGGGACCAAAGGAGAATTTTCCAATTAGTATCAAGCAGATAGGGGCTAGTCCTAGCTTCCAGGTGACCATCGAAATCGATGCCCCTACCCAGGTGGAGCCGATACTTGGTAAGGCCAGGACCTCGATTACCTATCTATCTAGATAGATCTAGATAGGACATCAGCTCCGCGAGCTAACGAAAGCACGTACCTCGCCTTACTGAAGCTCCCGATATCAACTCAAGACCGGTACAATGGTAGATCGCACACCTAGCACCCCTCAAGTGCCTCGACATCAGTCAAGGTACCCGGTACCCCGATGGCCGCCTTGGTACTACCTCGACTTCCACCTAGTACCTAGTACCTCGATATATATATTCAGAGCCCCCACCCCCCCCCCCCCCCCCAGACAAGTACCTAGCCTACCAAGCAATACGAAGATGATCGCGAAGACACAAGTGCCACTCCATCAAGAGACAGAACAAGCTCCATGCCGGTAAGATCCTACTAGTATACCAGTACCTCGTCCTACCAAAAAATTCAGAATCAGAGTTTCCCTCCAAGCTCCATAAAGAAGGAAAGTTGACTCCATCGCCAAAATAAAGCGCCATTAATGAGACCTAATTAGAATTCAAATTCGACAGTAATTAACAAGATCAAATCCCGCTCCTTCAGCCCTACACAATGCCTTTCAACGCCTAAAATAGGACACTCGATAATCCTCATTAAGAGAACTAGATTTCGTGGGGATTCTTTGAAGAATTATATATACGGCATTGAAAGGTAGACAGGAGGAGGTTTTTTTGAATATTAGGATCACCAAAGACAGAGAGAGAGTTTTTCCGGTTGAATTCCCTTGTGAAATTCTCCGAAGACAGTGAGAGTCCACTGAAGATCATTGGGAGAAAATATCCACTTGTCAACATAAACGTTTTCTCCACCGTCACCCTATGTAAAAGAGTGAGAAACGAGAGAAGAGTGTATAACGTGTAATTTCGTTATAGTATTGTTTAATAAAGCAGTGTTCTTCAATATCTCCCGATCCTTTTTTGTTTCTTCTTCACCATATTATTCCTTGCTTTGGATTATAAAAAGGATCCCGGTACTGAAAGTACCTATCCCTCTACTGGCTACCGGTAGTGGGTGAGGGTGCTAACCGAGATTTCGCTCCTTGAGTGATTTTTTCGTTAACACTTTTTGGCGCCGTCTGTGGGAAACACCACACCCTCAAAAGAAAGCCAGCGTGCCTCTTTTTCTTGTCTCATCATCAAAATGAAGCTCCGATCCTCTCAGGATCATCCTGACCCGTCAGGACATCAGTCAAGCGATTTAACCCGATAGGGTCAGAAGCCGAAAAAGGGGGGAAAGGGTCACAAACCCACCTCGAAGCCGTCAACTACTGCGCAGATTACCCCTCAGGTACCTGCTACCCCGGCAGCTGGACCTGCCAATCTAGACCAACAGGTCGCGGCCTTTATAGAGAGCGTTCGCCTCTGAATGGTCACCGAAAGTAGTACCAGTCAGCTTGCGGTACCAGATCCCAGGGGAGATGTCAATCGGCAAGGTACCAGGGTACCTCCCTTCGACAGGTTGGGACCACCACCTTCTGTACCAGTCCATGATAGACTCGGGCCCATGCCCCCAGCACCATCGGTCCATGACAGACTCTGGCCCATGCCCCCGGTTCTAGGATATCCTACAGGTTCCCAAGCCCGACGTGCAAGATCCGCCATCGACCTCCCGCCCAAAGAGCACCACCACCTGACCTAACCACTGGCCTATTCTAGATAGCCTCACTAAAAAATGACTAGGGAACGCCCTCATTCAGTAGTGGGAGGTATCAACAAGGGCACCGGAAAAGATCCTCCCCAGGGAGAGAATCAGGATGAAGCTTCTACGACATCGGAAGGACCTGACGATAGAGATTCTGAGGTGGAATCTGGGAATGATGGCAGTAAACATCTCCGGGACCAGGTCGCCAGTATGGCGAAAGAAATCCAGGAGTTGAAGACGGGCAAGCACCGGGAAAACCAGAAAGGCCCCTTGGGAGAGATGAATGCTCCCTTCTCTAAGAGGATCAGGGTGGCAGAATTACCTCCCAAATTCAAGATGCCAACCGATAAATATTCTGGGACTGAGGACCCCCTAAGCCACCTAGAAAGCTTTGCTCACCAGATGGAGGTTCATAATGCTACTAGGGCCGCTATGTGCAGAATGTTCCCAACCACGCTGATTGACTATGCCAAGACATGGTTCAGGAAGCTACCAGCGGGAAGCGTTATTTCATTCACAAATTTGACAACTGATTTCTGTGCCCAGTTTCAAGGCATCAAACCTCGCCCCAAAGATCCTATTCACCTTCAATACGTGATCCAGGAGAGGGGGGAATCGCTCTAAGCCTATGTGGAGCGATTCCAAAAAGAAGTGATCTAGATGGGAGTCTTCGCGGAAAAGGAAACCTTGGCCAATTTCAGAAGGAATCTTTGGGCAGGCAGACTGTTCAGATCTTTCGCCAAACATCCCCCGGAGACCTACTAGGAGGCCTACGATAGAGCTCTAGAGCAAGTTGAGATAGATGAACAGCTTCGAGTTAAGATGGAGCACGATGATATGAGAACTGCCAAGCGCCAAAAGAAGGAGGCGCCTAAGCCTGCACCTGTTCAGAAAAATCAGAACAGGCCTCCCAACAAATCTACATATCGGTCACAACCCTATCAACCTCTACGGAACTGGTACCCGGCTAGGCGGACTCGCCCCAGAGCTACACCCCCACCCAAGGAGGTAGTAGGGGTAGATAGAGAGAAAAAGGGGTACTCCCATTACACCCCCTTAAACGCATCTCGTGAGACTATTTACCTCGCCATCCACAACAAAGGACTACTCAGGAAGCCGAGTCCAATAAAGGCACCAGTTGATCAACGGAACCACTACAAGTATTGTGACTTCCATGAGGATGTAGGTCATAATACCTCGGAATGCTATAGTATGCGGAACCAGATTGAAGCCTTGGTTAGGGGAGGTTGCTTGGAGTAATTCCTCCAACAAGTACGCGACAACATATGCACTGGAAAGGAGGTGCATGCCGATATTAAAGCATATGAAGAAGGAAGGAAAGCAAAATGGAAGGATCTGATGGAGCAGATCCACATTGTCAATACCATCAGTGGAGGTCCCACCTTGGCAGGAACCTCCAATAATGCTCGAAAGAACCACTCCAGGAAAGTTCCTAGAGTAGAAGCGGGCCAGAATGTTTTCAAGGTTACTAGAGGATCACCTCGGTCTCCTCCTGCTGCACAGATCATCTTCACTGAAGAAGACGTATTCAACACCGTCCAGCCTCATGATGATCCCATGGTCATCACTGTTCAAATAGCCAACAACTTGGTCTACCGTGTTTTGATTAACACATGTAGCAGCGTTGATATTCTCTTCAAGAGTGCTTTGGAGTAATTCAACCTAAAGAGACCTTGTTACAACAGCTGTACCACCTTATTGTACAGGTTCACGGGGGACTCGTTGATTCCCACTGGGTTTATGATCCTACCAGTAATAGTGGGAACAGTGCCACTCTAGCAGAACCTAATGATAGACTTCGTTGTGGTAGACACCCCGTCTGCCTACAACACTATACTGGGAATGCCCTACTTGTCTGCCCTCAAAAGGGTCCTATCAATATACCATAATGTCCTAAAATTCCTAGTGGGAGACAAAGTGGGCAAAATACGGGGGTATCAACAGGCTGTTCGCAAGTGCTATGCAGTATCAACCAACCTAGCAGCGTTGGCCAATCAATGTGTGCAAATAACCATTAATCAAGATCACCAATCTTCAGAGGAAGACTTTGAAGATGAAACTAACTCGGTCAATGGGAGATCCACGTCAGAGCTCCTCGATATAGAGATCATGGAGGAGGAAGAGAAGGGATGGACCAGTGGCCATCCCGTAGAGGAGTTAGAAGAGATACCTATCAGGAAGGACGATCCTTCCAAGGTAATCAGGATAGGTTCAACATTGAATGCGAAGGTAAAGGAAGATCTGATAAAGCTCCTACGAGAATATAATGACATCTTTGCATGGAGCCATGAGGGGATGCCAGGGATACCTGTTGTTTTAACAACTCACAGGTTAGCGGTAGATCCCACCTTCAAGCCAGTCAAGCAAAAGAGAAGGCATTTCAACAGGCAAGAAATGTTGCAGTGCAAGAAGAGGTAAACAAACTGCTAAAGGCAGAATTCATCAGGGAGTCTCGGTACCCCGAATGGATCGCCAACGTAGTTATGGTGACCAAGGCGAACGGGAAGTGGTGCATTTGTGTTGATTATAAACAAGATATAATGGGTAAACATATCATATTGACTTAGGTCATAGTTAACAACAAATGAACATCTATCCCTTACATCTCAATAAATTTTGCTACACATCATGTTCTTAATTACAAAAGATAAAGGGAGAGAGATACAACCGATTGTCATTGATGATGGTCATTGACTTTGATTACAAATTCTTCCTTTAATCTTCTCAAAGTTGCTTCAAGATCTAGTTAAAACTAATAACTACTTGATCTCTAAGTGCTTAAATCTATATTCTAAGTAATGAAAACTACTTGTATTTCTATTGTCTATCTAGCTACTTTATTCTTATGATAACAATACATATATATACTAGGGTAACAAAGATATTTATGTGAAAGTAGTGGGTAGGAAAATCATTGATTTATCAAGTGGATTGCTGATGTGGAAAGTGACTGCGAGTTGAACCTGCGAGATGGAACTCGTAGTGTGAAGTTGCAGTGATGCTTATGCTAGTTATAACTCGCAGATTTGAAGGCGGTGGAATTCTGGGCAACTTCTGCTAGGTAAATCTACGAGATGGAACTCACAGATTGTACAGCCGCCTTGATTCTGCTGGATTGAATTCGTAGTTTGATGTAGCAGTATCATCTGGGATTGATTTGCGAGTTGAACCTGCGAGACGGAACTCGTAGTGTGATGTCACAGTCTCTTCTGGAGAACCTTTGATACTTTGAATTTGATGCTGAAGACACAATGTGATGTTACAGTCTCTTCTTGAGAACACTTGAGACTTGGAACTGCGAGGTTGAACTCGTATATTTCATCTTTTCTTCCAAAATTCCCTTCTTTAGCATGAAAACTCCCACTTGAGACAAAAAATGCCATTGGATGAGTAATTATGCCTGAAAACACCTTTACAAGCAATTAAATACTTAAAACATTCCAAAAATGGCACAAAGGCAAAGGATTAAGCGCTCAAAACATGTATACTTTCGGAGCGATCAGGAGGTTAATGACCATGAGGTCATCATGGGGCTACATTATATTGTGTACGTCGTCTTTCGTAAAAAAGATCTAGCTACTTCAGAGACATTATGAGGGTCTTTTCTCTACCTGGTAAACTTGTTCGTCTGGTATAAGTCGGGGAATCTTTCGAGCATAGTTTTTACGGGCACTATTAGAGAAGCTTGCCGGGGTCGGTCCTCCACTAATGGTGTTGACCATATTGATCTGCTCCTTGAGATCTTTGCCCTTATCCTTTCATCTCTCCTCCTCTTCCCGAAAGCCTTTATGTACCACCCTTCCTTCCTTGATCCGGTCCCTAACTTGCTGTAAGAATTCTACCAGTAACACCCCCCCCCCCCCCCCCCCCCCCCCCCCCCCCGAACTACACCAATTATTTGGTTGCGAAGGCTGTAACACTCAGAAGTGTTATGCCTTCATCTTCATGGAAATCATAGTATTTGTACCAATTCCTCCGATCTACAGGGAGCTTCATTGATTCTGTCTTGTTAAAGAAACCATTATCCTTGATCACCAGGTAGATGACTTCTCTTGGAGGGTTCATAATGGTGTAGTTATCCCACTCTTCCCGTTTTATTTTCATCACCTTAGGGATCTCCCTCGGTGAGGGAGGAACTCCGACCGGAGATAACCGTCATGGAGTTACTGGAGCATGATAAAGAGGAATATGTGGTAGCTTGAAACTGGATCGGTTGGGGGACGGTTGTAATGCTTTGCCACTGGCTTCTTTTCCTTCTAAGATGGTTGTTCCTTCTTGTGGCGCATAGTGGACCAAGCTTTATCATGCTCTACCTTGATCCAGAGCTTCTCATCCTTCTGAACCTGCTCTAGGGCTTGAGAGTAAGCCTCATGATAATCTTTTACTCACGTTTGTTGAAGGATTTCCAAAGCTTCCCAGCCCATAAGTTCTTTTTGAAGTTGGTTAGGGTCTCCTTCTCTATGAACACCCCCATCTGGATCACCTCGACATGGTACCTCTCCACATAAGCTTTGAAGGTTTCGCCCTCTTCCCGGGTGACATACTGCAAGAGTACCGGAACCTTGGGAGGTGGCTTGACTCCTTAGAACTAGGCATAAAAGTTAATGAGAATAAGGGAGCTGCACCAAGGGATCCATTGCATGTTCCAGTTGGGCCAATAACAAGAACAAGGGCTAAGAGATTCAAAAAGGCACTTAATGGCCTGATTCAAGACACTTGGTCTGATGCTAAATTGTTAAAGTCCAAGATAAGCTCACATGAAGACCAAGGTTTAATTAACGTCATTAAGGCAATTGATTGGGCCGAATAAGAGAAGACTTGGGCGTGCGACACAAGTTTGGGCTTGTGGCACAAGCTAGGCGTGTAGTGAGCGGCAAAAGGGTTGAAGAAGATTCAATTTTGGCTGATTTGTTTCATTTTTTAATTTCCAAAGAATAAGAGTTGATTTGTTTCCCAAATTAAGAGGCTAATTTGTTTCCAGATTTAGCCTTCCAAATAGGGATCAAGTCAATAGTTGCTTGTTTTAGTTTTTTTTACTTTCCCATTTGTAAGGCAATTATTAGCCTTCCAAATAGGGAGCATGTCAATAGTTGCTTGTTTTATTTTTTTTATTTTCTTTCCCGTTTGTAAGGCAATCATTGCCCAATTTAGTTTTCTGATTATAAGGCCTTAATGGCCAAATATGTTGCTTCCTTTCTAGAGATTGGTGTGTAGCCTTTCTTTTCGATTAGGGTTTTAGTTTATAACGAACCAACTGATGTAATTTTCGATAGACTTGATTTAGAATGAAAAACAGAGAGAATTTTCTCTGGTTCTGAAAATTGACTTATCACTCGCCTTTCTATTTTGTTCTTGAGTGTGGCATCATTCACTTTCTTGATACCATTGGTTCTTATCTCCTTATAGATAACGGGTCACGGTCCTATATTGTTCTTGCTTACAAACTTGAATTTAGAAAATGATCCTTGCTACCATACATTGGTTCTGGGTTTTGTTGTTCTTGGTGAGGTTCATATCAGAAGTCCTAGGACAAATGGGTAAATGAATCTACATTGCCTAGTGGGAGCTTCCAGAACCATGTCTTCGTAGAGTTGGAGAGGGTATTGGGGAACATCCTGCACATGGCCTTCTTCTCACATTCTGAACCTCCATTTGGTGTATGTAAGATTTGAGGTGACTTAAGGGGTCTGAGGTACTAGAGTACTTATTTTAGGGCATCCAGAATCTTATGGGAGGATAGTTTTCCGGACTTCCAATTATAGGGGAGCATTCATCTTCTTCTATTTTCCATCGGTCTTGCCCTCCTCTAACTGGGTTATTCATTTATCCATCTTAGCTTGTTGCTTGTGCAATTGCTTGGAGCTGTTATTCATATATTGCACATTGGGGCCTTCCTCCTCTTCTTCCATCTCCTTTATGCCTGCCTTACGCTTCGGGGTTAGATTGCGCTTGTTTTTCTCCCTGGAGAGGAGGGGGGTGGGGGTGGTTTAGGGTGAAGATTCTCTACCACAGTCTGTCTCTATTCCATAATCTTCAGATTCTATCAACTAAAGAAGCGAGGTCTGGGAGGTATCTGGACAACGGAGTGGAGACTTTAAGGTGTAGTGACCGGATGACAAGAGTGTCGCGCTGCGGTCCCCAATCTTTCAAATACAGGTACTCTGGTGATGGGACCGATTTCATTTCCTTGGGTCTCCCTTTCCTAAGGGGATGGAGAAGGCTTTGCTAGTCCAAAAGCGGGGATCCCCATTAGGCTAAGCCAGATGCTCTCTAAGAACGCGCTGACTCTGACATAGGACAGTTATTGCAGGTCTAACATGGGTTTAGCGTTCTTGTTGGGAGTGGGAGGTCCTGCTTTGGGTTTGATGGCGGGATGGATTTCTGGCAGACATTGACCACTTGCAAGACCTTCTGTTTAATCGGAAGAGACGTAAGAATGGGCCCCGATACATCTAGCCGTTGCGAGGATCGCAACCTCATCTTAACGAGCAATTACCTATAGGAAGTTTTATAGTAAAGGCAAATGGGGGAATTGTTAAAAGCCAAATTTGGCTAGGGACAAAAGGGAAATTTTTTACCCTCTTAGTTTGACTCCAGGCCCGAGGTCATCCACCAAGAGACCACGCTTCCCAAAGTCGAGCTACGGTACCACCCCACAGAAATAAAGGCGAGCTCCAAAAACACCTGGAATAGAACCCGACTAGATCAGATTGAGCCCGAGTCACCAAACCTGAAATCAGGAAGCTCCCCCGAGGTCGAGATTATCTCGTAACCTCTCCAGAAGCTTGCCTAAACCCCGCTGTCATAGAGGAGTATCCGCAGGGGGTCGCATCAAGCTCCGAGAAATCAAGGGAGGTCAGATCGAGCTCTTGGATAGATTAAGCACCTGAATATCAGAACCAAAACACTAATCTACCTCGCCATACATACCATATTCAATGACCTCTATGAAGGATCATGCTATGAAGATACAAAGATACACTGGATCATATCTGGAAACATTACGTACGTGCAGAACAAGTATTAGAGTCCAAAGAGGAAACAAACTGATCTCCCCCAAGATATTCTCCATTTAGCTATTAACTCAAAGTCAATGACTTTTAAACGAGGAATTCCGCTCCGTAAGGAAGGGAGAGACTGAGAAAATCAAGAGGAGAATCAATTGGTTTAACCTACAAAAACTATGTATAAAAGAAAGAGACTACTTTTCGACAGGCATACGACAACAACCCTACTACACCCTAGAGAGATTGAGAGTGATTTAGAAATATTTGTAAACGATACACCATTAAAGAAAACATTTTCATTCTCTTTTGTTCATTCTCTTTTGATGGTATTGATAATAGTATTTTTCTTTATCATTTTTAACTAGCACTGACTAGAATACATTCTACCTTGACCACCACCTCTGCGGTAGTGGTTTTGAGGGTGTTAATTGAGATTTCTCATCCCGAGTAAAATTTCCGTTAAATAAATACATACGTTAGCTTAAGAGAGATGAGGGAACCATGTAATTCTAATGGCTTTTCCCATAGATAGCACCAAACTGTATCTAGAAAATTCATCAAGACTTCCAAATAACAGTTGGTCGAGGAGTACTGGTGCCCCATGTCTTGATGTAAGCCCTAAAGTCGCGTAGCGGAAGAGATTTTAAAACCTTTTTAAAAAATATTTTAAGCGACTTTAAAACCTTATACGTATATAAGAATAAATCAGGCAGGATTTGAAATCATACCTCAAGGCTAACTCCTTCGTTATTTAATTCTTGAATTTATTTTCCGATTTGTATTACTGGATCTTCCTCGCTATCTCCCAAGTGCCGGCAACTGCGTGTGGGCAAGTCACGGGCTTCAGGAGGTTGAAACAACTCTTGCTTTGTGTGTGGAGAATTCAGCCACTTGAATAATAAAGAACAAAAAATAAATAAAATAAAATAAAACTCCTTTTTTTTTTCTTTGATAGCTGCACCTCCCCTTTCTTCTTGTTTTTTGTTATCTTACTTTTCTATATTGTGCTATCAACGTGCAGGTTCTTCTTTTCTTATTTTTTAATATCATTTATATATAGATAGATATATATATATATATATATATATATATATATATATATATTAAAACAAGATACTAATCTTTTTACAATATATCTCTATATATTTAAAATAAGATAATTAGTATTTCAGTGACCAAGTTAATATAGGATTCTAAGTCCCACATAACCCTAATTCACTAAGACTTGAACACTTGACCTAGTTAGGAAATAAAATAATCTTATTATTTTATCCTTTGTCTCAGTCATGGTTTGAACCTGTAACCTCCAATTAATCATTAATTAATAATTCTCAATTATTAATTTCTTAATTAAATAATCTAATTATTTAATTAATTTAATTATCAATATAATAATTAAATAATCTTATCATTTAATTAATTCGCTGAATAAATATGTGTCACTTTCGTAACACAATAAATTGGACAATCCAAATAATTAACCGTGACCCTTGTTACCTTTAACGTTTCGGGCTAGCAAGGGGACATAATGGACCCACAGTCTTGAGCTCCAATAATCCTTAGAAAAAATTAATTAAACTCTTTAATTAATATTTCATGATTATTAACCTCGGAGTTACTCCACTAAAAACCCGAGGCTGCACTCTCGTAGCTGTAGATGTTTTTACACAAACCAAAAACTCAGTATCCATCAATATAGCTATTACATATGGTATGATCCTCCACAAGTAGTTCATAATAAGATCCATGTCATAAAGTCCGTTATACCCCTCTAATTATATCTGTTAACAGGTTTTTCTGGCAAGGGACCAAGGGAGAATTTTCCAACAGGAACCTACCCGGGAAGACTCATCCAGATACTCCAAGAAGCCAGCGAGATCGATACCACCACCTAGATGGGACCGATATCCAACAAGGTTGGAGCCTCGACTATACGTCTATCCAGATAGAACATCGGCTCCGAAAGCTTGTACCTCACCCTACTGAAGCTCCTGATACTGGCTCAAGACCAGTACAATGATAATTTGCATCCCGTAAGGACCTCGACATCAATCAAAGCGTCTGATACCTCGATACCTACCTCGACACCACCTTAGTACTACCCCGATATTTGTCTTGGTGTCACCCCGACTCTCATCTGGTACTTAGTATGCCTATCCGGAGCTCCTCCAAGGCAAGTACCCTACCTTTCAGGCAATACTTTGGGGAGCACGAGGACACAAGCACCTTTCAGCCAACGCAGAACGAGCTCATCAAAATGAGGTACTAGCGTTACACTCCATCGCCACCAAGCTCCAACGAAGAAAGAAAGTTGACTCCATCGCCAAAATAAAGCGCCATTAATGACCCAATGGTCAACCTACTCAGAATTTTAATTCACCATTGATTAACGGGATCAAATCCCACGCCTTCAGCTCCACTAAAATGCCTTTCAACGCCTAAAATAGGATTCTCAATGATCTTCATTATGAAAACCGGATTTCGAGAGGATTTTGGGGGAGAATACTACATATACGGTATTGAAAGACAAAGGGAAGGAGACTTGAAGGATTCCTGATCGCCGTAACAAGAGAGACTCCGGGAGAATTATCTCTAAAAGTTCCCCGAAGCCAGTAAGAGTCTAGAGACAATCATTGGAGGAAAATACCCACTTAACGACACGAACGCAGTCTCCATCTCCATCCTGTGTAAAAGAGTGAAAATAAAGAGAAGATTGTGTGTATACTGATTGTAATCCTCTTATAGTGATTTATTAAATAAAACAGTGTTCTTTTACATTCTCCGGTCCCTAGTTTTCTTTCTCCATCACTTGATCTCTTGCTCTTAATTATAGAAAGGGACCCCGGTACCGAAGGTACCTACCCCGCTACTGCTACCGGTAGTGGGCGAGGGTGTTAACTGATATTTTCATCCCGTGTGAATTTTTCCGTTAACAATATCTTTTCCATTAAGTACCATTGATTATTTAATGAACAATCAATCATAACTTCCTTTACGGAAGAAGGAAATCGCTCATATTGTTCAAGCCACGAATCAACTCTTAAGAGAACTACTATCTACTTCTCGCAAGAAGGAGCGGTTTCCACTATTATGTACAGACCTTCCCAGCCACAAGCTAACCCACGATTCCAACATAAAAAGTTATTGACCGGAAATGCAACTCCGATCTCACCCATGGTATATCAAAAACCACGGTCTAACCTGAAGGAGTCGATATGACACTCAGGATTAAGATCACCCATATATAGCCATCATTAATCGATATATATATATATATATATGAATCTCTTTATGTTGGTGAGAGATTCACATAGATCGTGGCCCAGTCCTATATGATCACATCATATAAGGTGCCTCTATTCTCATGTCATCATATGAATAGTCTAGGATAAGACTACTGTACATTATGGAATGGACCGCAACTGTACATTAACAACAAATAAAGTACCCAACTCTATTTCCTATCTATGGACTCTTTAGATTGCTAATCTTAAACTGAATTCCTCTATATATGATACTCATATACTCAATTAGAGATTACTTCCGACAATCTTGGATGTTTAGTACATATGATATAAATGTATGAGACAAATTTATTGAATGAATAAACTACTTCTTTTATCGATGTTTCATTCACATTTACAAATTACAAGCTTTAGGGCATAAATCCCAACAATCTCCCACTTGCACTAATGCAGTTGAAACATATCTCATAATCCTAGACCCTTTAGGTGACCTTCAAACACTTTAGCTGTTAAGGTCTTCAGAAATGAATCAGCATGATTGTCCAGTGACGCTATCTTGGTCATGGTCATATCCCCTTTCTGCACTATCTCTCTAATGAGATGATATTTCTTCTCTATATGCTTCCCTATTTTGTGGCTTCTTGGTTCTTTGGAATTAGCAACAGCACCACTGTTATCATAATAAAGTGTGATGGGCTTATCTAGATCTGGAACAACTTCCAGATCAGTCAAGAACTTACGGAGCCAGATAACATCTTTAACTGCTTCATAAGCTGTTACAGACTCGGCTTCCAGGGTGGAGTCAACAATACATGATTGCTTAACACTCCTCCATACTATGGCTCCACCACCAAGGGTGAAAACTGATCTAGACGTGGATTTCCTAAAATCCCTGTCTGGTTGAAAATCAGAGTCTGTATATCCTAATGGGATCAAATCTCCCCCGGAATATACTAGCATATAGTTTCTCGTTCTTTGAAGATACTTGAGAATGACCTTTATAGCAACCCAACGATCCAATCATGGGTTGAACTGAAACCTACTGGCTACTCCCACTGCGAAACAGATGTTTGGTCTCGTGCATAACATAGCATACATAAGACTGCCTACTATAGACGCATAGGGGACTTGTCTTATATCCTCAACTTCTTGAGGTGTCTTAGGACACGGTTCCTTAGACAAGTGAACTCCATGCCTAGAAGGTAAATTACCTTTATTGGAGTTCTCCATCGAAAATCGCACAAGTATCTTCTCGATATACGAAGCCTGAGACAATGCTAAGAGTTTGTTCTTACGATCTCTAATTAATTGGATCCCTAAAACATAACTAGCCTCTCCCAAATCTTTCATTTGGAGTTGGCTAGCTACCAGCCCTTTACTTTCGACAATACCCCTACGTCATTCCTAATGAGTAGGATATCATCTACATATAGGACAAATAAAACTACTTTCTTGTCAATAATGTGCTTGTAGACACAAGGCTCATCGACGTTTTGCAAGCCACATGTTTTGATAGCATTATATAACCTGATGTTCCAAGATCTAGATGCTTGCTTTAGTCCATAAATGGAACTTTGCAACTCGCAAAACTTTTGCTCTTGTTCTGGAGACACGAATCCCTCTGGTTGGATCATGTAGATGCTCTCATCAAGATTGCCATTTAAAAATGCAGTCTTGACATCCTTTTGCCAAATATCATAATCGAAATATGCAGTAATGGATAAGAAAATCCGAATAGACCTTTTTTTGGGTAAGTAAATAGTATCATAGAAAGAGAAAAAGAATGTACAAATACAAGGGGCATACCCCAGGAAACAAAGCAAGAGCTTAACAAAGGCTCAAAAAAGATCAACATATGAGCAAACAAGAAAGCAAAAGCTAGACAAGGGCTCAAAACAAGTACAACAAGAGCGAAGCTTAAAATCAATTAGCGTTGACATTCCAATTAAAAGCTATAAGAGGGTGATTTTTGAGATTGATAGACGATAGCCGACAGCGAATGGTGTCAATAATGGAGCGCACAACAACCGAGCTAGTCCTTTGGGTGCCTTCAAAAATATGACAATTACGCTCTCTCCAAATGTGATAAACAGCAGCCCCAAGACAAAGCTTCTTAGCCACAATAATAGGAGTGTTCCCTCTCCAATGGGTGGACGCCCAAACAATAAAATCATTCCAGCAAAGACCATTCCAAGGAGACCCACAATAGTTCAGAAGTTGAGTCCAAAGGGCTCAACTGAATAAACACTCAAAGAACAGGTGAGCATGAGACTCGAGATGGGAGTTGCAGTTGCAAAGAACACAAGTACTAACAGCCCTAGGGTCATACTTATGAATGCGGTCCTGAGTGGAGAGCCTACCTCTAACAGCCATCCAAAGGATGAAACTCATTCTCGGAATATTTTGAGGGAACCAAACCAGCTTGAACCAAGGAACAAGAGGGTGAGGGGCTCTAAGAGAAGCCAAAGCAGAAAAGGCTGAGTAAATACCATTGGAAGAAGGGAACCATTGAATACTATCCTCTATATTGGAGTTAGGATTGTAAGAAGGCATCCGACTTCTAATTTCGACAAGATCAATGGACATAGCAGCTGGCCAACTCCAAGAATCACCAAGAACAATGGCATTAACCGTTACGTTGAGAGGGACGCCAGAGTCATAAACCAAGCGGGGGCTCCATTTTGAAAGGAGAGGACCATCCAGATGCTAATTATCAAACCATAAGGAAGTACTAGAACCATTGCCAATGAAGTGCTGAATTAAAGGACGAGCAATTGGCCGAAGATGGAGGAGTTTCCTCCAATTCCAAAAGCAGGTATAAGGAGCTTTAGCCTCCCAAAGAGCCTTTGAGGTGATAGGCTTTGTTCCAAGAAGACCAGAGGTTATTTGTACCATAAATCAGAATCCGAAGATGCCTAATCATTAGGGCCTTGATTCCAAGACCACCCTCTTTCTTAGGGAGACAAATATCAGACCAAGAAATTTTTGCTCCCTTACTATCACCTTAAACCCCTTTCCACAAGAAACTTCTGAATTTCTGTTATATAATCTTCAAAATCTTGATAGGAAGGCAAAGATAACTAGCCCAAAAGACTTGTAAACTCAACAAAACTGATATAATGAGCTGCAAGCTACCATCAAAAGAAAGGCCTCGGTTTAACTAAGAAGTAAGTCTGCCTGAAACTTTGTCCACAAAAGGGGAGCAATCACGAAGACAAAGTTTAGTAGAGATGATAGAGATACCTAGATAGCGAATGGGGAGGGAACCGACCGTGTAACCAAAGAGGTTAATGAGCTGCTGATTAGTTGTAGAGGATAAACCCAAAGTAAAGATGTTGCTCTTGGCTTGATTAGCAAGGAGGCCTAAAAGCAAGGAGAACTCATCAAGGGCAGCCTTAAGGACTAGAGCTGAAGAAGGGGATCCATGGCATAGCATAATAAGGTCATCAGCAAAACAAAGGTGGGAAAGCTTTATCTTGTCACACTTCCAATGAAACTTGAAGTTAGGAGAGTCCGCAATGAGCTTGATCAGAATTTTAGATAGAACTTCCATAACTATTACAAAGAGGTATGGGGACATAGGATCCCCTTGACGAAGACCCTATTTTCTGGAGAAAAAACCAGCTAGCTCACCATTGAAGGAGATAGAGAACTTAGGGGTAGTAAGGCAAGCTTTGATCCACATAATAATCCTAGGAGGAAAGTGAACAACATCGAGGGTTTCAAGCAAGAAGCCCCAATCCACCATGTCAAAAGCCTTCATCAAATCTACCTTTAGAGACAACCTAGGGCAGCCAATATCCTTATGATAATTCCTCATAAGTTCTTACGCAAGAAGGATGTTGTCCCCTATACTCCTACCAGCCACAAAAGCGGATTGGGAAGGGCTGATAATATCCGGGAGACAAGGTTTGATCCTATTGGCAATGATCTTGGCAATGATCTTATAGAGAGTGTTGCAACAAGATATAGGTCTAAAGTCTTTCATCCTAAAAGGATTAGGGACCAAAGAAAGAATCGTAGTATTTAGCTCTTTGAGAAGATGACCAGACCTAAAGAATTCTTGGATAGCATTAATCACGTCTTCACCAACAATGTCCTAAGTTTTCTTGAAAAAATGAGCGTTGAAGCCATCCGGACCAGGTGCCTTGTTAGGGTGGAGAGAGAAGCAAACCTCTCGAATCTCATCATTAGTGACATCTCTATCCATTGAATCAGCTTGATCATTGGGGATGATATTATCAATAATATTGCTCAACGTACCAATACCATGTCTAATGGGCATAGAGTAACCAAGAATATTTTGGAAATGACGGATAGCTTCATTCTTGACCGGAATGTCACCTTTAATCAAGAAGCCATCATCACTAGTAATAGTGTGGATCTTGCTTCTATTGCATCTACCATTGATGGCTTTGAAAAAGTAAGAGGAGTTGCGGTCACCAACCTTGAGCCATTGCATTCTAGATTTTAGCCTAAGGAGATCCTCCTCGGCTTGAAGTGATAAAGTATACTCATTTATAAGCTCATTTTCTCGCATTCTAAGGTTAGTATCAAGGGGCTGAATATCAAGAAGGAGTTGGCAAGCATCTAAGGCAGCTTTAGCTTGAATCGATTTTGTTGCCACATCCCCCACATTGTCATTGTTAAGGGTCTTTAAGGCCTTCTTCAAATTGTGAAGCTTAGAACAAAGCTTGAACTGCATGGTGCCATGAACTTGCTCCTGCCAAACACTCTCAACCAAAGGGAGGAAGTCCTCTCTATCTGTTTGAAAATTGAAGAACTTGAAAGGGCAGTTTTTCTTATTACCTGGCAACCCGAGTTTCACCACAGATGGGCAATGGTCTGAAATGCTAGAAGGAATGAAACTTGCTTCTGAATGCTTAAACTTGACAAGCCATTCATTATTGACAAGAACTCTATCCAATTTTTTAGAGATGTATAACCATTGCTTCTCTTGTTGCACCAAGTGTGAAGAAAACCCGAGAAACGAAGATCATCACGCTCCGAAGCTTGAAGACATTCAGTAAAATCTTCCATAGCAACGGTAATTCTAGAGCAGCCCCCAATTTACTCATCAACCCTCCGACAAACATTAAAATCTCCTAGGATAATCTAAGGGGAACCTTGCTGATTTGAACACAAACTTTCCCAAAGAGCCCTTCTTGATCTGTCCTCATGAGAACCATAAACAAAGGAGATTCGAAACTGGTCATTAGTATCCATGATACAAGCATTACAATGAATAATCTGATCCGTTTCACTTATTTTAGTGATTTTGAGAATTCTAGGATCCCAACCAACCCAAATTCTTCCGAGACCATGACTATTATAATTGTCTAACATATCCCAATCCTTAAAAAATGATTGACAACAAGAGGCTTATTGTTAAATCTCACTCTTGTCTCAATTAAACAAACTAGACTAAGCTTAGATCAAGCAACATTTTCCTTACATTTAATTGTTTAGGGGTAGCATTCAAGCCCCTAATATTCTAGCAAGCTAAATTAATCATTAAGAGATAGAGAAGACTTCACCTTAGCTTGCGAGTTATTGTCCTTGCCTTTCTTGGCAGTCCTTTTCTTCTTCTTCTTCTTCTTCTTGTTACTAGAGGACTCCGAAGGGCTGGAAAGCCCAATGATAGGAACCCCATCAATGTTCTTGATCCTTGAGAGCCATAGGGTATTTTTCGGAGAGGCAGTGGTAGGAGAGTTATCAACACTACAATCTATAACACTCTTCTTAGAGGGGGCATTGAATCAAATCTCATCAAGAGCAAGATATCAACAATACTCTCCTTAGAGAGGTCATTGCACTGAATCTTGATAGGCAAGTTGGTAGGACACAAATAAGGCTCAGTTTCAGAATTAACAACAGAGATGACTTCATCAAGAGGGAGAGGCTCCAAATTCATACAAGGTAAGGGAATCTGGGTTGCAACACCCATAGTAACTCTCCTCCATTCTTGCTTAGGTTTGGGATCAAAATCCATAACAGATGGAGGATGCAAAGGCTTTAGTTTTGGGCAAGTAGTAATAGAGTGGCCAAAGAACTTGCATTCAGTACATATTTTCGGTTTCCATTGGTATTCAACTAGAATTTAACCAATTTCACCAAGATTAGGTCCCAAATTGTCACCCATAAATAGGTCAAAGGAATCAACTAGCTCACAAGTGGCATCAATTTCAATACAAACTCTAGCATATGAAATTCTCTTCATGGATTCAGTTAAGGAATCAGCATATAGGGGCTTTTCAACTGCACTAGCAATGTGGCTCAATCCCTCTTCATTCCAAAGTTCATGGGGAATGTTAAAGAGCTTAACCCAAACTGGGATTTTTGAATAGGTTTCTTTAGTTAAAATGAGCCTAGGATGCCATTTCTTGAGAATCACCATCCTTCCAGCAAATAACAATAGACCGGATTCTAACACATTAGAACAAGCTTCGTCATCCAAAAACTTGAAAAAGAAAAACCCTTTATCATTAGCTAAAACTTCTTGCAGGCCACGATTGCCCCACAAACGCATTGCAATGTTGTTAACTAGAGAAAATGGGAGCTTTTTTTCAATAAAATAACCCACCAAGCAGTTCTTCCATGCTTTAGAACCATCCTCCGCAACTTCCATGGGAGGGGAGACACTTCCTATTTCCACTTTGAAAGGGCTGGTAGTATTTTAGGTTCATAGGTCTACTTGTGGGAATATCCATAAATGGACCATGGTGAGCACCTTTTAGCACATTACTATAGGAAACAGCACTATTTTCAAAAATTTAGGGGGCATGTGACCTATAACATTGCTAGCATCTTTATTTACCAAAGAAGGAGTGACAAAGATACCTTTTGTATGGGGCAACTCTGAATTCCTTAAAGAGGAGACCTCCTCTAGCTGGACTAATTGACCTTCAACATTTGCGGATGGACAGGCTGCACCTTTAGAGGCAGGCTTTTCAACATTACCAAAAGAGGTAGATAGGACAAGTTGTAGCTGGTCAGGTCTATGAGCACCAAGAGCTAATTTTTCAGATCTATTGCATTGATTCTTGGTCCCCTTCATCTTCCCCAAAACGTTCCTGAGAGGTGCAACAGTGCTGGAATCTTCAAGACCTCCATTGTTGCATAAATTGGCTGCAAAAGTTGAGGTTTGTGGGCAGCTTGATAGGACTGATGGGAAGGTTTTCGCCGTTAGAAAACCGTCCGTCAAAACAATTTATAAAACCTATGCGATGCGTTCACAAGTAGAAATACAAGTAAAGCGGTAAGCACGGGTGTCGTCCACTAAGATCGGGGTAGCGGTGATAAGATTAGGATTAATATAACTAGTATGCATAAAAGTAAAGTGATGGTGAATGAAAATACAATATAAACTAAACTATGAAAGCAAATAAAATGGGATGACAATGAAGTGATGAATGAATGATGATGGAACTACTGGTGCCGGACAGCCCTAAACAAACTCCACCGATGTGAAACACACTCACGGACAGCCCACGCACAAGAGAAACAAGCAATCCAGCCCGTCCCACACAAGAACAAATGAAGATAGATTACCTAATTTTCCAAGGGATACAGATATCACCACCCTTAGTAAACTAGTAGAAAAGGCTCACCACCAAGACTAATCTAAAGGGATACAGAAACACCACCCTCTCAACTAATCAAGGATACAGAACCAAAGGAAAACTCACCACTCAATGGAAACCCACCAAAGAGATACAGAGTTGAAGGATAAAATCTCAAAGAGACAATATTCTGAACTTCAATATTCAATAATTTTCGTTTTACAAGGATAAAGGCTCATTATATGGCCTAATCATGGAACAACCCTCCATGCATAGGAAAGGGACGAAATTAAAAGATAACAACACAATTCAAGGCATTAGAAACTAAGAAATTAAAGACATTAAAGTTAAACCCTTCAAATCTGTGCATTGTTGTTTTCTCACCATTCAGCATAAAACCCTTCATATCTCTCTCTTAGGACCTTCAAATGACTTGCTTCAAAATACGAAATTCAAGATAAGACATTGATCTTTCCAATGACATAAAGCACAACAGCTAACTCTTCCGGAATCAAAAGTTAAGAAGTCTCAAAAATACCCATACGAGCTGAATCTGATGCTTAACAAACCATAGTGAGAATTTGATATCCCTTTCTGTCTTGAACTGAGGTCGTGCAATGGGACACTCCCGTGTCAATCTCCCCAGGTTGGAAAAGACTTGACCTTAAGTCTGAAATGCTAGCATCACCATGATAAGGAGACAAATTAGCTACATTGAAAGTTGGTGACACACCATAAGAATCTGGTAGCTCGATCTTGTATGCATTCTCCCCAATTCGTTGAAGGACTTTGAAAGGACCATCAGCTCTAGGCTTTAGCTTACCATATTTCCCTTTTAGGAAACGATCTTTACTAAGATGAATCCACACCAAATCTCCTTCCTTGAACTCTACATGCTTGCGATGCTTATTCTTAGTCTTCTTGTACTTTTCATTTTGCTTCACAATGTTTTCTCGAACTTGAGCATGCAACTTTTTGATTGCACCAGCTCTAGCATCAGCATCTCCACAGCAATCTTTGTTAGAACCAATGGGAACCAAATCCAAAAGGCTGATAGGATTCTTACCATACACCACCTCAAATGGACTATGTTTGGTGCTTTGGCTTTTTGAGCAATTGTAAGCAAACTCGATTTGAGATAAGATCAAGTCCCATTGTCTAATATTCTTTCCCACATAACACCTCAAAAGATTTCCCAAGCTGCGATTAACAACCTTTGTTTGTCCATCGGATTGTGGATGATAAGATGAGCTGAAATTGAGGCTAGTACCAAGCTTCTTCCAAAGTGTACGCCAAAAATGACTCAAAAACTTTGAATCTCGATCTGAAACAATTGTCTTTGGAACACCATGAAGCTTCACAATCTCTTTGAAGTACAAATCTGAAATATAAGAAGCATCATTAGTCTTGTTACAAGGAACAAAATGAGCCATCTTTGAAAATCGATCAACAACCACCATGATAAAGTCTTTGTTCCTTTGAGTTCTAGGTAAACCCATCACAAAATCCAAGCTAACATCTTCCCAGGGAGCATGAGCTACTGGCAGCGGTGTGTACAACCCCGTATTTTGTCCATGAGTCTTCGCCACATGACATACCCTACACTGCTGCACATGTCTAGCTACATCTCTCATCATCTTAGGCCAATAAAACTTTTCTTCCACAAGAGCAAGAGTCTTGTCTCTCCCAAAATGACCACCTATCCCACTATCATGAGCTTCCATAATAATGGTTTGTCAAAGTGAACATTGAGGCACACACAAACGATTTGCCTTGAATAAATACCCATCATGCTTCAAGAACTGCTCAAATGGACCCTTTTCACACTCTTGCCAAATGCTACCAAAGTATGGATCAGTTGCATATAATTCTTTCAAGATCTCAAACCCCACCACTTTAACTTCCATTGTGGACAGCAAGGAATGCTTTCTACTCAAAGCATCAGCCACCAGATTTTGAACACCCACTTTGTACTTAATTGTGAAGTTGTAAGCTTGAAGAAATTTCACCCATACCGCATGTCTTCGATTGAGCTTGTGTTGGCTGTTAATGAACTTCAAGGCTGCATGATCTGAATAAAGAACAAATGGTTTAGCAAGAAGGTATTGACTCCAATGACTCAAAGCTCTATAGATTGCGTAGAACTCTTTGTCATAAGTAGAGTATTTCTTACGAGAGTCATTCAGCTTCTCACTAAAGAATGCAATTGGATTTCCTTTTTGACATAGAACACCACCAATACCCTCATTTGAAGCATCACACTCAACCTCAAACACCCTTACAAAGTCTGGAAGTGATAGGATTGGAGCTTCGGTTACTTTTCTTTTGATCAACTCAAAGCTTCTTCTAGCCTCTTCCGTCCACTTGTAACCACTCCCTTTCAAGCACTCAGTGATAGGAGCCACAATAGAACTGAACCCCTTGATAAAACGTTGATAAAAAGATGCAAGTCCATGAAAGCTTCGAATGTCATGAACTGACTTTGGTTCCGACCAGCTAAAAATTGCTTCCACCTTGCTAGGATCCATGTTGATTCCATCTTTAGACACCACATAGCCTAAGAAAATAAGGCTGCTAGTAAAGAACTTACACTTCTTCAAATTAGCATAAAGCTTTTGCTCCCTTAATATGCGAAAGATCTGCTCAAGATTATTCAAGTGTTCTCCTTCATCTTTGCTATACACCAGAATATCATCAAAGTAAACAACAACAAAGTGCCCAATACAAGGTTTAAGGATATGGTTCATGAATCTCATGAAAGTGCTAGGAGCGTTAGATAACCCAAATGGCATCACCATCCACTCATAGAGACCATCTCTAGTCTTGAAGGTTGTCTTCCACTCATCTCCTTGTCTCATTCTGATTTGATGGTAACCACTCCGTAAATCAATCTTCGAAAAAATTGCTGCCCCATGAAGTTGATCCAGTAAATCATCAAGCCTTGGAATCGGGAAGCGATAATCAACTGTAATCTTGTTCACCGCTCTACTATCAATACACATAAGCCACGCACCATCTTTCTTTGGTACCAAAAGGGCTGGAACAGCACAAGGACTCATGTTTTCCCTCACCATTCCCTTGACTAACAATTCATCCACTTGACGTTGCAGCTCTTCATGCTCTTTAGGACTCATTCGATAGGCTGCTTTATTTGGAAGGGTTGCACCTGGAACAAAGTCAATGCAATATTGAATGTCTCTCAATGGTGGTAAACCAGGTGGTAACTCATCCAGAACCACATCAAAGAATTCTTCAAGAATAGTCTTCATAATCAGCGGAGGATCATTGTTCCCCTCATTTTCTTCCACCACAAACAGCACATACACTTCACTCCATTGCATTAACTCTCTCCTACAATCAACTTGAGTAAGCAAGTTATTTGCCTCTCCTTTAGAAGGTTTGGGAACCTCTTCTAGCCTACTAGGACCCAACACAATCTTACAACCATCTTTAACAAAAGAGTACATGTGTTTAAAACCATCATACAATACACGCCTATCATAATGCCATGGTCTCCCTAGCAGTAAATGACATGCATCCATAGGAGCTACATCACACCAAACTTCATCTTTATAATTCTTTCCAATAGAAAATGAGATAAGACAGCGTTTACTTACTTTTATCTCATTATCCTTTTGAAGCCACGAGAGTTTGTAAGGATGAGGATGTTGCACTGTTTTGAGGGCCAACTTCTCCACCATAATAGTAGAAACCACATTCTCAAAGCATCCACTATCAATAATCACAACAAACACCTTGCCATGAGAAGTACACTTGGTGTGGAACACATTTTTTCTCACCCAATCTTCCTCTTCCTCTTCTTGAACCACACTCAAAGTCCTTTGAATGACTAGAGAAGCACCTTTATCTCCATAAGTCACATCTTCCGCAACCTCTTCATTCTCATACTCATCTTCTTTCAAATCTGTTGCTAAGTCATCTTCGTCACTGTCTTTTTCAACCAAGGAAACGATCTTGCGATTTGGACACTCCGAGGCAATATGGCCAAACCCTTGACACTTGAAATACCTGCGAGAATTTGTATTAGAAGGACTAGGCTGTTGTTATTGCTTAGACACCACACCTTCTCCTTTTGAGGTCGAAACCTTTGTGTTGGTTTTAGTTGCGACAGTAGGCTTAGAACTTGAAGTGCTTCCTCTATTAGCAAAGCCTTCTCTTGAACCATACTTAGAACCCTTGCTACGCATCTCCTTTTGTTGCTTCTCCACCTTAAGAGCAAGCTTACACACATCATTAAGACTCCAATATGGCTGTAGTTGCACCACATTAGAAATCTCATAATTTAAACCACCAAGATAACGTGCAATGGTCTGCTCTTCCGGTTCCGTTAGATCACCTTTCAACATGAGATTATCAAACTCGGCTGTATATTCTGCGATCGAAAGATCCTTTTGTCTAAAGTTCTGAATCTTTAAGAAAACATCTTGCCGATAATTGTCCGGTAGATACTTCCTTGTCAATTCCTTTTTCATCTTAATCCAAGTCAAAACCTTGCTTCTCCCTTCTCTTTCTCTCTGTTTCTTGAGATTCTCCCACTAAAAGGAGGCATGCTTTCGGAGTTTGATTGCAACAAGTTTTACCTTTCTATGTTCTGGAACTTTTTGGTATTCGAAGATACGATCCACCGTATTCAGCCACTCTATGAACTCATCCGGTTGCAACTTTTCTTCAAATTCTGGAATCTCAATTTTTGCATTGAAAGCACGATGTGTCTCACGATCCCTCAAGACATAATGCCTTAAATCACGTGGATGAGGAGGAGTACTATCATCAGAAACATGGCTGGGCGTTTGATGGAAAGGATTAACATCAACACCATCATCTTCGAATCCTTCATTCTCATCATGGTCATGATTCTCATATAGATGCAAACGTTGCTGGAGTTGATGGATTTGCTGCCTCAAATCATCCATAATCATATTCCGTTGATTCACTTGAGGAGCTGATTCTTCATCAATAGTTGGCATACGACGACGACCAGCCATTGAAATAAAAAAAAAAGAAGAGCAACCTTGTTAGATGCGAGTTTAAGGGCACACAAAACAACCTATATGAGCTATGATACCAATCTGGTGCCGGATAGCCCTAAACAAACTCCACCGATGTCAAACACACTCACGGACAGCCCACGCACAAGAGAAACAAGCAATCCAGCCTGTCCCACACAAGAACAAATGAAGATAGATTAACTAATTTTCCAAGGTATACAGATATCACCACCCTTAGTAAACTAGTAGAAAAGGCTCACCACCAAGACTAATCTAAAGGGATACAGAAACACCACCCTCTCAACTAATCAAGGATACAGAACCAAAGGAAAACTTACCACTCAATGGAAACCCACCAAAGAGATACAGAGTTGAAGGATAAAATCTCAAAGAGACAATATTCTGAACTTCAATATTCAATAATTTTCTTTTTACAAGGATAAAGGCTCATTATATGGCCTAATCATGGAACAACCCTCCATGCATAGGAAAGGGACGAAATTAAAAGATAACAACACAATTCAAGGCATTAGAAACTAAGAAATTAAAGACATTAAAGTTAAACCCTTCAAATCTGTGCATTGTTGACTTCTCACCATTCAGCATAAAACCCTTCATATCTCTCTCTTAGGACCTTCAAATGACTTGCTTCAAAATACGAAATTAAAGATAAGACATTGATCTTTCCAATGACATAAAGCAGAATAGCTAACTCTTCCGGAATCAAAAGTTAAGAAGTCTCAAAAATACCCCTACGAGCTGAATCTGATGCTTAACAAACCATAGTGAGAATTTGATATCCCTTTCTGTCTTGAACCGAGGTCGTGCAATGGGACACTCCCGTGTCACAGCTTGCCCCCCTCTAGCTAACACCTGGGTTCTAGGGGCACCTGGTCCGGTTCCTTATGCTATGGAAAGAACATTGCATGAAAGATAGGATCGACTGGGAACATGGGTTGGACGAGCTAGGATTCATCTTCTAAATCATTGCCAATTCCCAAGTCCAAGAGGGCAGTTTTATGCTAGGATAAAGAATAGTCTGAAATTTGTAGTACCGGGAACCACGAAGAAAGACACCTCTTGGAAGGAGGAATGGGTCGTTGTCAAAGGTGACTGGGGTAGCTCATTCCACATTGGAGGATCTGAGTTCCGGGCTCCCACCAGTTTCAGTGGTAAGTCGGTATGGGATAAAAGCACCCTCTCTGCTGAATCAGAAAAGATTCTGAAAGCTATCAAGGCCCAATCCTAAGTCAATACGAGGTTTCCTACCTCAGATGCCTTCGAGGCAGGTAGGGTAGACCTTTAACTTCGTGTTTCTAATGCTTCCCCAGGTAAATAACATTTCTGGCTCTGCTTTTATTGTATTCCTTTGTTGATTTTGTAGATAATAACTCTTTTCTCTTGGCATTTTCTACAGTGCCTCTACCGAATGAGGAGGAGCTCACCCAGACTGATGGCCGGCATGTTTCCCCATCAGCCTCCCCTACCAGGCCTTCAACTCGCCCTGATCCTACTGTAGGGGCTGGTACCTCCGTTGGATCAAGCAGGAGTGTATCGTTCCCAACCGCGGTACCAGGAGAATATCCACCACCTCCTCTTGCTTCAGCTAGATCACCTCTGGCAGACGTTACAGCTAGAGTGGTTAGGGTTAGGGGTGCTTCTGGCCAAGTACGGGGTCAGATTACTGTCCCTGCTACGGTTGTTACTGTTACTGCTGATGCTCAACCAGTCCCCTCCTGCCATGGTGGCCGAGCGATCTACCAGGGTTGAGAGGGGTTCTGATTCTACCGGTGCTGCTACACCGATTGCTCCTCACTATAAATCCCCATCGTGGTCGATGGATAGTAGCTAAGATGAGGTTATGGCTAGGTTCACTGCTTCCTGCCCATATAGGAGTTTGAAGGCCATGACCTCAATGCTCGTGGATCTCCTACTTACCAAAGAGTCTCCTCTCCTGGCTAAGGTAAGTTGTTTTCATCATGGTATTCTATCTTGATTAGGTGCAGGTCATATTTTTAACCCTCGTTTGGTACCTAGTAGGCCTTCAAATTCAATGTAGCAATGAGCCATCAAGTCAGCTCTCTCTAGAAGCAAGTCAGAGATGCTACCGCCGACCTGGAGAAAGCCAAAGATGAGCTAGTAAAGGCCACGAGGGGCATGGTAGTTCTGAACTAGTCATTGACCAAAGCTGATAAGGTTGCAGCTGAAGCGTTGGTGGATAAGGAGTAGATGCAGCGCGCTTATGATACAGAGCTGCTCAGGTCCCTACTCCATAAAAACCAGAGGGATACCATGAAGGAGAAGGCAGAGGAGCTAAAAAGAAGGTTCAGGCTCTTCGCGCAAGCGTGGCCAGCCTGGAGGCTAAGGTGGATGCCTTTTTTGGTGATGACTACTTTTTTACAGGCTACCAGGTGGCCCAAGCTCTTCCTTTTCATTTGACCTGAGCATTATTGAAGGATGGAGCATGGAGGAAATCATGGCTAGAGCTTCCGAGCTAGCAAGGTCCGCTCCATCTGATGCATGACCTTCTCACACTGATGGTGCTCCTACTGACGAGGATGACCTGGCACCCATTTCTTCCTTCTTGCAGGGTACTAAGGCAGGGTCTAGCTCGCAGCTCCCCGTTGCTGCATGAGGCCAAATTGAAGAAAGAGCTCCATCTCCACCTACCTCTCCACCAAAGTCCGCCCAGGAAGTCGAGGTCCAGGTCTATTCTGCCGGAGGAAAGGAGGTCCTGATAGAAACAACAATGCTGACAAGGGTCTAGGTTGATCCTACTGTCTTGGTGGAGACCTAGGTTAGCAAAATCAGGGAAGAGGGCATTTCTGCTAACCTACCTCAAACAGAGGCCCCAGCGGAGGTGGTTGTGCATGTGGCAAGTGAACCTCCAGCTGATACTGGTGTTAGTGCCTTGGATGTGGGAGCTGCTCTCACAGAGGGGTTGAACCAGGAGCTAGTAGTGGTGCCGTAGGAGCCAAACCGGAGGAGGAGGTAGCATAAGCCAAGCTTGATCACTTCAGTTATCTTTTTTATTAATTTCCTTTTATGTGTGTAGGGATGTAGCCCGAAAAAGGGGAATGGGCACCCTGATTCAAAGAAATGAAAAAATATTCTTCCTTATACGGACACCTGTTTGTTCACTACTTTGACCCTCTTAATTTAATCTTGTTACATATCTCTGACCCTGATGTAACATTGATCTGAGGAGTAGTCCCTAGTGTGAGCCTGACTTAAACAATCCTTAGACCATAAATTTCGGTAGTGTTTTGCTTTTAGAGCCCTTGTTCTGCTAGGTGAGGACTTTGTGGAAAATCTCTTCTTCGAACCTCTATCAAAAAATAGTTGTTGACGAGATTGGTTCTGGTCAGGTACGGCGGTACTTGGGCCTGGACCGGGGTATCAGTCTTCTTTGGATAACAAGGCAGAAGTATGACATGGCGTCGAGACTCTGTTGGATCGTAGTATCGATGTGTCCTGGTACCGAGACACCAAACTGGTCACGGCTTAACTCCTACCTGGAATTAGCTCGAGGAACATCTCTTTTTGGGATCCTTGTAAGGGAATCTTCTATTTGGATGTCATATTTAATTACCATTTCAGGTGCCAGGTCAGGAGGGGTTCATTTATTTCAAAAACTAGAGATTATTAGCGGCGCATGTTTCTCGAAACTGCCATTTCCCATGCTCCGAGTGTCACGCCTTATTAATGATCCTACCTTCCTATTACCGGTAACCATTTCTTTCTTCTATAAATACCTATACCTTCTCATCCGTTCGTCGCATTACTTCTTACTCTCTAGCAAAATAGAGAAGTTTGGTAAATCGATTGATGACTGTCGAGGAAAGCTTCAATGATGATTCTGGACCTCCGAGCGACATAGCCAATTATGGTTTCGTCACTGTGGTTGGCAATGTGAGAGGAAGCGGAGATGCGATTCCTCCAGCTGATAGGATGCTTGGTATTATGGAGGGAGGAGTGCGAGATGGATCGAGCCATCAGGCAACCATGGCTAGACAAATTTATGGTTCCTGGAACCAAGAAGATAGGTGGCTCACGGCTCTGTACCTTTACCGATGGTGTACACGTTTTTGAGATGAGTTGCAACTTCATGTCCATTTGGATCTTGAACGTGGATGGTTTCAGAGCTACTATTCTGTTCCCCTCCATTGTTGAAGGTTCCAAACCGGTCCCTGTTCTTACATCTGGCAATCATGAAGACATTGTCCACATCCAGCTTGATGCTAGGAAGGTGGGCAGGAAGTTGAAGAGGAAAACAAAATGCTCAGACTTTTATTTTTTTTTATTAATTTTTTTTGATGTAGCCTGAAAGAAGGGTTGAGCTCCCTGATTTAATTAATGAAGCATTCCTTCTCTTTTTCTCTTGTTAACTAAAAAATTCACTCGGGAAGTAAAATTTCGGTTAATACCCTCGCCCACTACCGGTAGACATTAGCGGGATAGGTACCTTTGGTACTGAGGTCCCTCTTCATAACGTAGATAAAAATGAACGAAAAAGAAATAAAAGGGAACAACGAGATATGAAACAACACTGTCTAATTGAAAGAGTATTGATATTATGGTTACAATACGTACACTGCCCTCACCTAGCTCTTCTTTTGTTTTTACACAGGAAAGTGGTGGAACCTTCGTTTAAGTCGATAAGTAGATATATTCTTCCAGTGATTGTCAATGGACTCTCACTAGCTTCAGAGAATTCAAAGGGAATTCCTCTGGAAATTAAACTCTCTTTTCTGACGATAAGAAAATGATTTTTTGATCCCCCTATTTATCCTTCAAGGCTGTATATATATAGGCTTCCCAGAAAATCCCCTCAGAATCCGGTCGTATTCATGAGGATTAATGGGAGTCCTATTTTAGGCGTTGAAAAGGCGTTAAGTGGGGCTAAAGGCACGGGATTTGATCCTGTTGATTACTGTCGTATTTAAATCCTGATTTTGGTTGACCGTTCGGTCTCATTTATGGCGCTTTAAAAGGCGAGGGAGTCAACCCTTTCTACTGGTTTTATTTGGAGATGAATACTGGTTCGTCGTCTTGGTAATGCGGTTCACCGATATACTAATCTAATTTCCTAGCGTAGTGCCCATTTTACTCTTTCTGGTGACCTTGTAGCGGTATTTGTCCTGTGAGACGAATAGAATGCCTATCCCGATTGGATTATGGGCCGACATGGAGGTATTTTGGGATATTGGGCGCTAGCCAGCGGTACCGAGACACCAGGAGGGAAGTATCAGGTTCCCGCGAGGTACTAGAAGTATGATACCGCGATATCCCTTCCACCTGGTGCTAGTATGGATGTACATCGTGGTACCTGATCCTTCTGGCTGAACAATTCTAGTGCCTTATCTAGGTAGGTCGGTAGTCAAACTTTGGGTTGCTTCCCTTGAGATCGTGGTACTAGCATTGCTAGGTACCTGGGGGTCGGGATTGGTTCCTACCAGGTAGATGCTTGGTGGAAAATTCTCCTTTGGAGCCTTGCCATAAAACCCCTGTTAACACCTCTGTCGTATATGTCTGGCTAACCTTTATTACGACCCCCTTTGGTAGAATTCTATTGCATGCTTCTAACTCCAATGTAGCATAAATCTGAGAAACACATGCATTGAATATATTGCCAAAATCAGAATCTTCCACATACAATTCTTTAATGTAGTCAAAACCAAACAATCTAGCATCCAAAGTAGAAAGTAAAACATACATTCTAGACAGAGCGTCAGCGTAAGCCCTTTTTGTACTTGATCACATATGGAAATGTTTCAATGAACTCCACCCACTTGGCATGCCGCTTATTTAGCTTGTGTTGCCCCTTTATATGCTTCAAGGACTCATGATCCGTGTTAATCACAAATTCTTTCGGCCAAAGGTAGTGTTGCCAAGTTTCCATTGCCCTAATCAAAGCATACATCTCCTTGTCATAGGTAGGATAATTCAAGGCTGCTCCACTTATCTTCTCACTAAAAAATGCAATGGGACGTCCTTCTTGCATTAGAACAGCTCCAATACCTATTCCTGAAGCATCACACTCAATCTCAAAAGCTTTAGCAAAGTCAGGCAAAGCAAGCAAAGGTGCATTAGTTAATTTTCCCTTAATCAAGTTAAATGTCTTTTCTTGTTCATTACCCCACTTAAAACCCACATTCTTTTTGATAACTTCAGTTAAAGGTGCAGCTAGACTACTAAAATATTTCACAAACCTCCTATAAAAACTAGTCAACCCATGAAAACTTCTCACTTGTCCCACATTTGTTGGTTTCAGCAACTCCTTAATTGCCTTAACCTTTTCTTCATCAACCCCAATCCCCTTAGCACTAACAACAAAACCCACAAATACAAGTTTATCGGTGCAAAAGGTACACTTTTTGAGATTAGCAAACAACTTTTCTGTTCTTAAAACATCTAAAACAAGTTTTAAATGTTCAACATGCTCATCCAAGTTTTTACTATAAATCAGAATGTCATCAAAGTAAACAACCACAAATTTTCCAATAAAAGCACGCAAAACATGGTTCATTAATCTCATGAAAGTACTTGGTGCATTAGTTAACCCAAATGGCATAACTAACCACTCATATAAACCATATTTTGTTTTGAAAGCAGTTTTCCAGTCATCACCTTCTTTCATCCTAATTTGATGATATCCACTTTTAAGATCAATTTTAGTAAAAACAATAGAACCATGCAATTCATCAAGCATATAATCTAATCTAGGAATAGGATGGCGATACTTTACAGTGATATTGTTGATGGCACGACAATCAACGCACATCCTCCATGTTCCATCCTTCTTAGGCACAAGCAAAACGGGAACCGTACAAGGACTCATGCTCTCACGCACATACCCTTTTTCCATGAGCTCAATAACCTGCCTTTGAAGTTCCTTTGTCTCCTAGGGATTACTTCTGCATGCTGGTCTATTCGGGATGGGTGCTCTAGGTACAAAGTCAATTTGGTGCTCAATCCCCCTTATTGGTGGTAAACCAATAGGCATCTCTTCGGGAAACACTTCATCAAAGTCCTGCAAAAGAGAAACAACAACACTAGGCAAGGAAGAGTTAATTTCATTAGTACTAAAACAAGCGTCTTTGTACAAAAGTATAATCATTGGCTGATTTGAAAACAAAGCCTTTTTGATTTTACTCTCTCTTACATAAAAGCTCACTTGTTTTCTCTTTTTTTCTCATCATCCACTTTTTCTTTTTCACTTTTTTTTCTTTTTTTGCTGTTTCAGACTCTCTTTCTTTTGTCTCTCTTTCTTTCGAACTCTCACTCTCCTTTTTTACATCTTTTTTTTTTTAACCTCACTTGATCTTCATACACTTGTCTTGGGGTTAAAGGTACAAGAGTGATTGACTTTTTATTGAGTACAAAGGAGTATCTATTGGTATATCAATCATAAGTCATATGTCTATCAAACGGCCATGGTCTCCCCAAAAGGAGATAGCCCGCATTCATTGGTACCACATCACAAAGGACTTCATCTTTGTACTTTCCAATTGAAATAGACACCAACACCTGTTTAGTCACCTTGATTTCCCCACAATCATCTAACCATTGTAGCTTATAAGGTTTTCGGTGCTTCAAAGTGGCCAAATTTAGTTTCTCCACAAAACTAGTGCTAGCCACATTAGTACAACTCCCCCCATCAATGATCATACTACATACCTTATCATTAACATGGCAGCGGGTGTGAAATATGTTGTCACGTTGTATCTCATCACCTTCCTTGGCTTGAGCACTTAGAGCTCTTCTTGCCACCACAAGCTCTCTATCCACCGGATAGTCAATGTCACTTGCATCCTCCAAAGGCGGCATGGACTCATCATCGGATTCACCCTCAGATTCGATATCACCATCATCCATGAAAACCATTACTTTCTTGTTTGGGCATTGAGATGCAATATGATATGCTTCCAAACACTTAAAGCACTTAATGTCACGGTTTCTAAAAGGTTGAGAATCTGATTTACCTTGATTTAATGTGCCTCTGGCCTTATGATCTTTGGAAGGTTCGGTCTTCGCCTTGAAACTAGGCTGGTCATCCCTCTTGCTCCAATTCTGTTTCCATGATGATGAAGAACCCGAATTTTGCCCAACCCGTGTGGAATTCTTCCTCTTCAACTGTTGTTCCACCTTAATGGCCATGTGTACCATATCAATCAATTCAACATAATGATGCAACTCCACTACATTTGCAATGTCTCAGTGTAGTCCACTTAAGAACCTAGCCATAGTAGCCTCTCGGTCCTCCTCTACATCAGCTCGAATCATGGCTATCTCCATTTCCTTGTAGTAGTCTTCAACACACTTAGACCCTTGAGTAAGAGTTTGCAATTTTTGAAACAAACCCCTATAATAGTGACTTGGAATGAAACACTTCGTCATGACAGCTTTCATCTCCTCCCAAGTCTCAATAGGCCTTTCTCTATTCCATCTCCTACTCACAATCAGTTGATCCCACCAAACGATAGCGTAATCAGTGAATTCTAGCAACCAACTTCATCTTCTTCAATTCAGAATAGTCATGGTAGTCAAACACCAATTCTATTCTCTTCTCCCACTCCAAATAAGCTTCAAGATCGGTTTTACCATGGAAAGTTGGGATCTTCACCTTTATACTACCCAAATTATTATCAAACTTCTCTCCATACCTACTTTCTCTATTCCTATACCTACTTTCTCTATTCCCATACCTATCTCCTCTATTCCCATACCTATCTCTTTTACCTCCCATTCCACGCCCAAATCTACCCGTACCCACATGAGACATGCGATCATCCTCCTCTAGGTCATTACCATAATCATCTTCATAGTCATTCCTAGGTGGGTTCCTTTCACTTCGTTCCACATTAGGAGCCCTGAATGGCTGCTCCCTTTGCGAACTAGACTCCACTTTGTCTAACCTATCGTTAACCTCACCAAACTGAGTCTCCATCCACGCCATGTGTTGTCGCATGCTTTATACAAAAAATCAAAATCTACCTTTTCTGGTGTTTCGTTGGACACACCTTTACTGTTATCGTGTGACATATCTAAAACTTACAAAATAAACAAGAATTAGGTAGCAACTGATATGAACCTCACCAAGAACAGCGAGACCCGGAACCAATATATGGTAGCAAGGATCGTTTTCTAGATTCAAGTTTATAAGTAAGAACAATGTAGGACAGTGACCCATTATCTATAATGAGATAAGAACCAACGGTATCAAGAAAGTGATAGACGCCACACTCAATAACAAGAAAGAAAGGTGAGTGATAAGTCAATTTTCGGAACCAAAGAGAAAATTCTCTCTATTTTTCATTCAAAATCAAGTCTACCGAAAACTACATCAGTTGGTTCCTTATAAACTAAAACCCTAATCGAAAAGAAAGGAAACAAGATATTCTGCCATTATGGCCATACAAATAGAAAACTAAATTGGGCAATAATTGCCTTACAAATGGGAAAGAAAATAAAAGACTAAAACAAGCAACTATTGACTTGTTCCCTATTTGGAAGGCTAAATCTGGAAACAAATCAGCCCCTTAATTTGAGAAACAAATTATTTCTTATTCTTTGGAAAATAAAATAGGAAAAAATGCTGAAATAGGGATTTTCTCCAACCATAAGCCGCCCATGTTGTGCCACATGCCCAAACTCTTCTCTTTTTCGCCCAATCAATTGTCTTGATGATGTTAATTAAGCCTTGGTCTTCATGTGGGCTTATCTTGGACTTCAACAACTCAACATCAGCCCAAGTATCTTGAATCAGGCCATTGAGTGCTTCTTTGAATCTCTTAGCCCTTGCTCTTGTTATTGGCCCAACCGGAACATGCAATGGATTCCTTGGTGCAGCTCCCTTATTCTCATCAAGGATTATACCATATGTAATAGCTATATCGATAGACACAAAAAGTTATTGGTTTGTGTAAAAACATCTACAGTTGAGAGAGTGCAGCTACGGGTTTTTAGTGGAATAACGCCGGAGTTAATAATCATGAAATATTAATTAAAGAGTTTAATTAATTATTTATAAGGATTATTGGAGCTCAAAATACTGTGGGTCCATTAGGTCCCTTTGCTAGCCCAATCGATTTAGGTAACAAGGGTCACGGTTAATTAATTGGATTGTCCAATTAATTGTGTTACAAAAGTAACACGTATTCATTCAGGGATTAATTGAATAATGGGAGTATTTAATTAATATATTAGTAATTAAATTAATTAAATAATTAGATTATTTAATTAATGAATTATTAATTAATTATTAATTGGAGGTTGCAGGTTCAAATCATAACTGAGATAAAAAATAATTAGATTATTTTATTCTTAGTTAGGTATAGTATTTAAGTTTAAGTCAACTAGGGTTATGTGGGAGTTAGAATCATACTCTACCTAGAACACTTAAATAATAATTATCTTTTTAATATATGGAGATATATTTGGAAAGAGATAATGGTCTAGTTTGAAAAATATATAGAGATATATTTAATATAACTAGCTAATTAATAAAATAGAAACAGATGATAATGCAATCAGTGATCTATTATGATTAGAACTTGATTCACGCAACAAATAAAGAGAAACACACTAGGAGAGGGGCGGCGAACAAGAGAAAAAAAAGAAATTTTTTTTTCTTGCTTTTGACACAAAGTGGCTGAACTTCACCATACAAGGCAAGGGGTTGCTTTTGTGTGTCTCTTCTACCTCAATTCAAGTTCTTTGAAGATCGTGATGTGTCCACACCCCGTTACCAATTCTGAGAGATAGTCAGGAAGATCAAGTGGTTCAAAACAGGAGCATATCGTATTAAAAAGAAGGAGCCTCCTACGTAGGTATGAAGAATATTGTTTCTTCTCTTCTCTTTTATGTTTTGATTTCGATTCTTTTTGTTATTGTTCCGAAAAATAGATCCAAGGGTATACAGGTCGCAGTGTCAATATTTCATAAAAATATTTTTTTTAAGTTCTTCCACTAGGCGATCGGTAATCCGGGGTTCCTACAATTGGTATCATAGCCAATTTTTCAGAACTGGAGAATCGATTTTGATGCTCCTGGCATGTACGAATGTGTGGCACTGTCTTTATGATTGTATGCTGTTTATAATTTTTTTTTCTATATAAACATGACTGATCATTAATTGTATGGTATAATGGGTTTAGGGCTCATATTAAAGGTTGTAATATTTTTCTTATGTAAAATAATGCCAGGATGTATTTTTAATATTTTAAAATTTTTTTTCTGTTGTATTTTCTTTGTTGTATATTTTCTGCCATGAATTTTATTGTAAAATATGTATGAAGAAATCGGACAAAGAAGATGAAAGGCGGAAAAGTAGAATTGGAAACGCGTGCGCGCGTGAGACGCGCAATGGCTAATTGCAACAGATGTGCATGCCACAGCAACACATGCAAAGCTGCAGCTGACAAATGCGCATGTGTTTGATGCACAACGTGATTTACAAAGCTGCAATTGCTTTTGTGTGATGCACAACGTGACTTACATACAATTGTTGTATGTCTATTGCATAACATAGGTGCCATTTGCGTGCACAAGAGTTACGCAAAGCACAACTGCACAAATTGATTTGCGTTTGTGCAAAAGCCATCATACTCACATGTGCAAGTATTGCGCAATGCACCAAATGACGGCCACCCGTGAAAATGCTAGGGTTTTGCATTTGCAACCCTAGGGTTTCCGAATTCGAAATGGATTTTGGGCTGGGTTTTATTTTATTTTTTTAATATATGCCTTGGGCATCCAATAAGTGTTAGAGTAACACTTGGGCTTTAGGTTTAATTCATGAGATGGGTCATAACGTAAAAAATATATATATATATTTATTTATTTAATCAAGTTGGTCTTAGTTAAAAGCCCAAAATAAGAAGAACTCAAAGACTTGAAGAATATATAGAGATATATTTAATATAACTAGATAATAAATAAAATAGAAAAAGATGATAATGCAATAAGTGATCTATTATGATTAGAACTTGATTCACGCAACAAATATAGAGAAACACACTAGGAGAGGGGCGGCGAACAAGAGAGAAAAAAAAAAGAATTTTTTTTCTTGCTTTTGACACAAAGTGGTTGAACTTCACCATACAAGGCAAGGGGTTGCTTTTGTGTGTCTCTTCTACCTCCATTCAAGTTCCTTGAAGATCGTGACGCGCCCGCACCCTGTTACCAATTCTGAGAGATAGTTAGGAAGATCAAGTGGTTCACACCAGGAGCAGATCGTATTAAAGAGAAGGAGCCTCCTACGTAGGTATGAAGAATATTGTTTCTTCTCTTCTCTTTTATGTATTGAGTTCGATTCTTTTTGTTATTGTTTCGAAAAATAGATCCTAGGGTATACTGGTCGCAGTTTCAGTATTTCATTAAAATATTTTTTGAAAAAGTTCTTCAGCTTGGTGATCGGTAATCCGGGGTTCCAACAATTGGTATCAGAGCCAATTTTTTGGAACTGGAGAATCGATTACGATGTTCCTGGCATGTATGAATGTGTAGGCACTGTCTTTATGATTATATGATGTTTATAATTTTTTTTATATATAAACATGGTTGATCATTAATTGTATGGTATAATGGGTGTAGGGTTCTTATTAAAGGTTATAATATTTTTCTTATGTAAAACAATGCCGGAATGTATTTTAAATATTTTAAATTTTTTTATGTTGTATTTTCTTTGTTGTATATTTTCTGCCATGTATTTTATTGTAAAATATGTATGAAGAAATCGGACGAAGAAGACGAAAGGCAGAAAAGTAGAATTGGAAACGCATGCGTGCGTGAGACGCGCAATGGCTAAGTGCAACAGATGTGCATGCCACAGCAACACATGCAAAGCTGCAGCTGACAAATGCGCATGTGTTTGATGCACAACGTGATTTACAAAGCTGCAATTGCTTTTGTGTGATGCACAACGTGACTTACATACAATTGTTGTATGTCTATTGCATAACATAGGTGCCATTTGCATGCACAAGAGTTACGCAAAGCACAACTGCACAAATTGATTTGCGTTTGTGCAAAAGCCATCACACTCACATGCGCAAGTGTTGTGCGATGCACCAAATGATGGCCACGCGTGAAAATACTAGGGTTTTGTATTTGCAACGCTAGGGTTTCCAAATTCGAAATGGATTTTGGGCTGGATTTTATTTTATTTTTTAATATACGCCTTGGGCCTCGAATAAGTGTTAGAGTAACATTTGGGCTTTAGGTTTAATTCATGAGATGGGTCATAACATAAAAAATATATATAAATATATATATATATAATCAAATTGGTCTTGGTTAAAAGCCCAAAATAAGAAGAACCCAAAGATATTTTGTATTACTTGAATACCAAGGAATGCCTTGGATAACTTTGTAATTAGATATTTTTTAAGTTAAATAACCCATTGTACTCGGTCAACTCATGTATGCTTTTATTATGAGATGATTAAAGCATTGTCATGCATATACAAATCATTTAGATTAGGTGTGCCTACACATATATATGTTGATATGTCATACATGCATTATAGCTTTCTATATTATGTGTTGTTTTTTTTTTGATTAAAATGGTAATTCACATAATTGGCTATAAGTTAATGGGATTAGTTTTTAGGAGTAAAAACTTGGTAATTCTCATTAATTACTAATCTATTTATTTAAGTGTTTAATTACTTAGATTAGTAGGGCCCTTTAATAAAATTAGGATTAGTTCGATTAAATCCCTAATAAATGGACCTAATAATGTGTTTAGTTTTAATAGTTAAAACTTGGTACCACATGTTGAATAATTCTAGCCTTAGTAAATTGTTTACATAGATTAGAATTATTACTAATAGATTGGTTTTTTAAGAATTAAAAATCGTAATAATTTATTAGTTAATTAGAATTAGATTCTAATAAAGAAAGGTTAATGCGCTAGACAACTAGATTGAAGTTAGCCGTTTAATCTTGTAAACATCTAGGTGCATTAACAACTATAGAAAACCCTAGTTATAAAATAGTGAGTGGGAGAGGGATATATGACATTATATTCCATAGTCTCCATCATGAGTTCAACACCGTGATGGCTTTGGTTTCGTCCTCCCTAAGGAGGGTTTCAACAAAGATCAATAGCTAGGTTGACATCCTAACATACAGGATTTATGAGGGTTTTTCAGGATTGACCGACCCTAAGGTAGCAATTCTCGAGTTAAGCTTATGAGATCTGAAATGATGGGTTACACTCACAAGGTTTTGATTAAACTTGGTTAATTAAAAACCTGACTAAATAAACGACGGTTGAGTGATATAAGAATAAGAGTTATTCTGGAATATCATTTGATTAAGAGTGTATCGATCTAACATGCAAGAATTTGACCGACCCTAAGGCGGCACTTGCTTGTGGTATGTTAGATTATCGTGGCATAGTAATTTTTTTGGGGGGGTTGTTCTTGTTCATTAAACATGTTCATGCATCATGTTTAATTTTATGCCAAACCATGTTCATGCATCATGTTTAATTTCATGCCAAACCATTTGCAATTATTATGAATGTATGACTGAATGAATTTCTTATTTAATATTTTATCTCAGCCATGTCATCTGCACTCTTACAAATACTTGCAAATGATACATTAAGTGGTGATAACTACATTAAATGGAAACACAACATCAATGCAATATTGGTTATTAAGGACCTGAAGTTTGTGCTTACGGAGGAATGTCCTCCAGCGCCTACTGCCAATGCCGCACGAACTACTCATGAGGCATATCAGAAATGGGTCTCATCAGATGAGAAAGGCCTAACATATCTGTTAGCCGGAATGACAGACGTGCTTGTCATAAAGCACGAAGGAATGACTTCCGTATTCTAAATAATGGAGTCATTGCAGGCTATGCTCGGGCAGCCCTTTGAGCAAATGCGGCACGAAACTATTGGTTCTGCAATGCTTGCTCGGATAAAAGAGGGTGCATCTGTTCGGGAACATGTCCTGAACATGATGTCCTATTTCAATACGGCAGAGATCAATGGTGGGGCCATTGATGAACCCAGTCAGGTGACCATCATACTGATGACTCTTCCGAAGAGTTTCGATCAGTTTAAGAGTAACTATGAGATGAACAAGCTAAAGTTTAGTCTCACAGTTGCTTAATTAGCTCACTACTTTTTAGTCCTTGACTAAGGAGAGCAAAAGTAAGACCGGTGAGGCAAATGTTGCCGAACCATCTTCCTCCAATAATAAGAAGAGGAAGAGGTCTGTTGGGAAGGCGAAGGGTAAGCCCAAACTCAAGAAAGCCAAGAGCAAAAAGATGGGCACCTTCACCGACCAAGGCAAGGGAAAATATTTCCATTGCGACAAGGTCGGGCACTGGAAGAGGAACTGTCCTCAGTATCTGGAGAAGGTAGCCAAGAAGAAGAAAACGAAAGGTGAATATGATTTACTTGTTCTTGAGTCGTGTTTAGTGGAAGATGATTCTTCACCCTGGATAGTTGATTGGGGGGCCACTAACCATGTTTGTTCTTCTTTGCAGTGGACCGATTCTTGGACACAGCTTAGTGGGTTCAGGGGATGTCGTGTCTGCACGAGCAGTGGGCGTAATTAGATTGCGTTTTTGTAATAATAATTTTATATTGTTGGACAACGTATTTTTCATTCCTAGATTTACACAGAATTTAATTTCTGTTTCTATGTTGTTAGAACAATTATATTATGTTTCTTTTGATAATAAATCAGTTATTATTGCAAAGAATGGTTTGAATATTTGTTCAGGAATTAATGAAAACAATTTGTATATGTTAAGATCGTTAATACATACAACACTGCTCAACACTGAAATGCTCAAGGTTGAAAAACCTGAAACTAAACGACATAAGATTTCTCCAGAAAATAAAACCTATCTCTGGCATCTAAGGCTTGGTCATATTAACCTTGACCGGAAAAATAGAATAGTAAAAAGCGGACCTTTAAGTGAGTTAAAGGTTGACACTTTACTTGTCTGTGAATCTTGTCTAGAAGGTAAGATGACTAAGAGATCTTTTACTGGAAAAAGGCTTAAAGCTAAAGAACCGCTAAAGCTTATACATACAGACGTCTACGGATCGATGAATGTTAAAGCTATGGGTGATTATGAGTATTATGTCACCTTTATAGATGACTACTCAAGATACGGATACGTCTACCTAATGCAACGAAAGTCGAAAACATTTGAAAAGTTTAAAGAATTCTGAGCTGAACTTGAGAATCAATTTGGAAAGACTATCAAGACTCTACGATCGGATCATGGAGGTGAGTATCTTGACCAAGAGTTGGAAGACTTTATGGTCGAGTATGGGATAGTGTCCTAACTCACAGCTCCTGGCACACCTCAGTAGAATGGTGTCGCAGAGAGGAGAAATAGAATCCTAATGGAAATGGTAAGATATATGATTAGTTTCTCATCATTACCAAATTCCTTTTAGGGATATGCGTTACAAACAGCAGCATACATTTAGAATGTAGTGCCATCCAAATATGTTCCTAAGGCTCCCCTAGATTTGTGGAATGTTCGTAAAGTTAGTTTGTGACATTTCCGCTTATGGGGCTGTCCAGCACACGTACTGAAGAATAGAACTGGAAAGCTAGATCCCAAGTCTATGGTCTGCTTGTTTGTAGTATACTCCAAAGAGACCAGAGGTGGATACTTCTATAGTCCTGAAGATAACAAAGTATTTGTATCGACGAATACAACGTTTCTTGAGGATAGCTATATTAGTAACTATAAACCTCATTCTAAAATTGTATTCAATGAGTTGGAGCCTGGTGAGACCAGTACTCAGTCAACAAGAGTTTTTGATCCATTAACATATGAGAGTCAGATGATTCCTAGTCAGGATACACTACCACCTAGTCGTAGTGAGAGGGTTATGAGACAACCTGAACGCTATTTGGGTGTAAGTGAGGGACAAGATGTTGTCTCTGCTGATAGTGTGGATGATCCATTGACATTTAAGAATGCAATATAAGATTCTGATAAAGAGGAATGGCTTAAAGCCATGAATCTCGAGATGAAGTCCATGTACTCTAACTTAAACTGAGAACTTGTAGCCTTAGAAAATGGGGTAAAACCCATAGGGTGTAAGTGGATCTATAAGAGAAAAAGAGAAATAGACGGGAAGGTAGAGACCTTCAAGGCAAGACTAGTAGCCAAGGGTTATACCCAGAAAGAGGGGGTCGATTATGAAGACATATTCTAACTAGTAGCCATGTTTAAGTCTATTAGGATTCTCTTATCCATTGCAACCTATTTCGATTATGAAATTTGGCAGATGGACATCAAGACTGCATTCTTGAATGGCAATCTTGATGAGAGCATCTATATGATGCAACTAGAGAGATTCGTGTCTCTAGATCAAGAGCAAAAGGTTTGCAAGCTGCAAAGTTCTATATATGGACTTAAGCAAGCATCTAGATCTTGGAACATAAGGTTTGATGTTGTGATCAAAACATATGGCTTAGAGCAAAACGTCGATGAGCCTTGTGTCTATAAGCGCATCATTGACAAGAAAGTAGTTTTCTTGGTCTTATACGTAGATGACATCCTACTCATTGGGAATGATGTGGGAGTGTTGTATGATGTAAAAGGCTGGCTGGCTAGCCAATTCTAAATGAAAGATTTAGGAGAGGCGAGTTATGTTCTAGGGATCCAACTTATAAGGGATCGTAAGAACAAACTCATAGAACTTTCTCAGGCATAGTATATCGACAAGATATTTACACATTTTTTGATACAGAACTCCAAGAAAGGTAATTTACCTTCCAGGCATGGAGTTCACTTGTCTAAGGAACAGTGTCCTAAGACACCTCAAGAAGTTGAGGATATGAGACGTGTACCCAATGCATCGACAGTAGGTAGTCTCATGTATGATATGTTATACACGAGACCGGACATCTGCTATGCAGTGCGAGTAGTCAGCAGGTACCGGTTCAACCCACGATTGGATCATTGGGTTGCTGTCAAGACTATTCTCAAGTATCTTTGGAGAATGAGAACTATATGCTAGTGTATTCCGGATAGGATTTGATCACGTTAGGATACACAGATTCTGATTTTCAGTCAGACAGGGATTCTAGGAAATCCACGTCTGGATCATTATTTACCCTAGGTGGTGGAGCCATTGTGTGGAGAAGTATAAAGTAATCTTGTATTGTTGACTCCACCATGGAAGTCGAATATGTAGCCACTTGTGAAGTTGCTAAAGAGGCTGTTTGGCTCCTTCAGTTCTTAAGTGATCTGGAAGTTGTTCCAAATCTGGATAAGCCTATTACACTTTATTGTGATAATAGTGGTGATGTGGCTAATTCCAAAGAACCAAGAAGCCACAAAAGAGGGAAGCATATATAGAGAAAGTATCATCTCATTAGAGAGATAGCGTAGAGAGGAGATGTGATCGTCACCAAGATAGCCTCACAGGACAATCATGCTAATCCATTTACGAAGACCTTACCAGCTAAAGTTTTTCAAAGTCACCTAGAAGGTCTAGGGTTACGAGACACGACTCACATGCTTTAGTGCAAGTAGGAGATTGTTGGGGTTTTTGACCTAAAGCTTGTAATTTGTAAATGTGATTTCAACATAAATAAAAGAAGTATTATAGTTATTTATTTTGTGTCATACTTTATATATAACATGTGCACTTAACTTCCAAGATTGCCGAATTTAATTTCGAAATGAGTATATAAGTGTCATATACAGATGGATTCAGTTTGAAACGAGCAATCTAAAGAATCCGTAGATAGCAAATAAAGTTGGGTACTTTATTTGTGGCTAATCTATAGCTGCGGTCCATTCTGTAATGTTCGGTGATCTTATCCTGGGTAATTCATATGGTGATATGAGAATGGAGGCACCTTGTATGATGAGATCATATAGGACTGGGCCACGATCTATATGAATCTCTCAATAAGATCCGTTAACGATGAGATTCAAATATATCAACTTATGATGCCTATATGTGGGTGATCTTAATCCTGAGTGTCTTATCTACTCCTTCAGGTTAGATCGTGGTCTTTGATATACCATGGGTGAGGTCGGAGTTGCATTCCTGATCAATATGCTCCGTATATTGGGATAGCGGTTTGGCTTGTGGATGGGAAGGTTTGTATACAATAGTGAAATCCACTCCTTCTTATGAGAAGTAGATGGTAGTTCCCTTAAGGGTTGATTCAGGCCTCGAACAATATGAGCGCTCTCCTAATTCGGTGAGGAATGTAGGATTTATTGTTCATTAGAGAATCAATGGTACTTAATGGAAAGATATAATTAAAGGAGTATAACAGACACAATGACCCAGCTCTAATTGTGAACTACTTGTGGAGGATTATACCATATGTAATAGCTATATCAATAGACACAAAAAGTTATTGGTTTATGTAAAAACATCTACACTTGAGAGAGTGCAGCTTCGGGTTTTGAGTGGAATAACGCCGGAGTTAATAATCATGAAATATTAATTAAAGAGTTTAATTAATTATTTATAAGGATTATTGGAGCTCAAAATACTGTGGGTCCATTAGGTCCTCTTGCTAGCCCGATCGATTTAGGTAACAATGGTCACAGTTAATTAATTGGATTGTCCAATTAATTGTGTTACGAAAGTGATACGTATTCATTATGGGATTAATTGAATAATGAGATTATTTAATTAATATATTAATAGTTAAATTAATTAAATAATTAGATTATTTAATTAATGAATTAATAATTATAAATTATTAATTAATTATTAATTGAAGGTTGCAGGTTCAAATCATAACTGAGGCATAAAATAATTAGATTATTTTATTTTTAGTTAGGTATAGTATTTAAGTTTAAGTCAACTAGGGTTATGTGAGAGTTAGAATCCTACTCTACCTAGAACACTTAAATACTAATTATCTTTTGAATATATTAAGATATATTTGGAAAAAGATAATGGTCTAGTTTGAAAATTATGTAGAGATATATTTAATATAACTAGATAATAAATAAAATAGAAAAAGCTGATAACGCTATCAGTGATCTATTATGATTAGAACTTGATTCACGCAACAAATATAGAGAGACACACTAGGAGTGGGGCGGCAAACAAGAGAAAAAAAGAAGAAAATTCTTTTTTCCTGCTTTGGACACAAAGTGGCCGAACTTCACCATACAAGGCAAGGGGTTGATTTTGTGTGTCTCTTATACCTCCATTCAAGTTCCTTGAAGATCATGATGTGCTTATACACCATTACCAATTTCAGGAGATAGTCAGGAAGATCAAGTGGTTCAAACCAGAAGCAGATCGAATTAAAGAGAAGGAGCCTCCTACGTAGGTATGAAGAATATTGTTTCTTCTCTTCTCTTTTATGTTTTGATTTTGATTCTTTTTGTTACTGTTTCAAAAAATATGTCATAGGGTTTACTGGTCGCAGTTTCAGTATTTCATTAAATTTTTTTTTTAAAAGCCCTTCCGCTAAGTGATCAGTAATCCGGGGTTCCAACAAATACTTTATCCAGAATCATCAGTGGATAAAAGTTTTCATTTGAGGACAATCGGAGAGTCTATCTCAATCCTGAGATAAATTATGGACTTATGGTTACAAGTGTTATCATTTTAGCTGTCAATGAGTACGATCATATAGCATAGTCTATCATCGATGGTTTGGTGGTATTCATTTGTTAATCGATAGAGGACTTCATTTATAGATATGGACATCGTGGCTCCATTTATTAAATATGAGTAGAATATCATCATATGGATATTTGGAGGTATTGGATATTAAATCTTAACGTTAAGTTTTCAATAGTGTCTATTGAAACATGGTTCTGGACAAGTCAAAATATCCAAGTTCAAAATATGGTCATATGAGTAAATAAGGTAACTGGGAGAGCTATAGACAGTTTATGAGCTATTGGCGATTACTTATATTTTTCACGAGAATACACTATCTCCAATAAGATTGTCTAGGGTATGAATGAGAAACACTAACTTATTCTATCTTTATTTAAGAGTTCAATTTTAGCTCTTTAGTGGAATGAGCTAAAATTAATAGATCGAACCTAAGTGAATCATTTGTTGATTGTGATTAGGTTATGTCTATTGAAGCTTAAATTTAGATAGCCCGCCAAGATCCCCAATCCGTATGAACTTGAATGGGTCACTTGATATTAGTGATCCATTCAACCAGACCAATTTCTGGGTCCATCTAGAATTGTTTTTTGATTTCGAAATCCGAAAGTTTTGGAGAGGTGCGGTCATATGTGTGTACAAGACACGCGGTAACTCTCCAAAAGCCTTGAATGGGCGGCCAAGGATGTAGGAATCTTTGGGCGGCCCTAATGGCGTGCGTTTAGCATTCCATTAATACATTAAGAATCTAATTTGCACATTTTAATTAAATGGGTTGTTAAATTATATTAATGTAACAAGGGTCACGGTTAATTAATTGTATTGTCCAATTAATTGTGTTACGAAAGTGACACATATTAATTCGGGAATTAATTGAATAATGGGATTATTTAATTAATGAATAATGGTGATTAAATAAATTAAATAATAAGATTATTTAATTATGTTGTTAATCACTAAATGGAGGGTGTTAGTTGATATTTGATTTTGAATAAAATAAGATAATATGATTATTTTATTTTATTAAATTAAATATTTGAAATTGAATTTAAAATGTTTGAATTCAAAAATAAATATTTAATTATTTTTAAAAAAAGATATGAGATATCTTTATAAAATTTTAAAAATCAAATATAAGATTTTTGGTTTGTTTTTAATATATATGAGATATATATATTTTTTAAAATTTAAACCAAATGTCGGTTTTGTTTTTTAAGAGATATATGAGATATATTTTTTTTTAAAAAGCAAGAGAGAACCGAATGAGAAACTAACAACAAAAGAAAAAAGAAAAGGAGAGAAAAGAATTGGTTCGTGACACACAGCAAAGAGAAAAAGCAAAACAAAGAGAAAAAAAGTTAGGGTGTGGTGAGACCACAAATGCTGCACTTCTAGTTTTGTTTTTTGTGTGTGTTCTTCTCTTCTTCCTCCATACAGGTCCTGAATATCGTGACGCGCCCACACGCTGTTACCAGTTCCGGGAGATAGCGAGGAAGATCACGTGGTTCAAATCAGGAGCAGTTCGTATCAAAGTGAAGGAGCTTCCTACGTAGGTATGAAAATGTTTCATCACTTTACTTTATTAATGCATTTGATTATTACTGTACAAATGGGTTAGTTTAATGATTGCATAAAAAAATTTTAAAACCTTCCGCTGCGCAATCTGTAACCCTAGGGTCCAACAATATTTTGTTATAATATGTGGCTTTATTGACCACTTGTATATATTACACAATACATTCCCACCGCCTGATTATAAGCCCACTTGATGGACTTTCCTTCATAAGCATCATAAAAATAATCTAAGATCCTAACGTAAAATAAAATCCATACACATCCAGAAGGATGCTCTGAATTTCATAAAAAGGATTTAAAATCCTAACGGACAAGATGGCTTATGCCGTCAAACGGAAATTATATGTAATAGTTCTACATTTATTTTTAAGCACATCGCAGGTGATCTCATGGCCCTGTAAGGTGATCTTATGGCCCTGAAACCATTTTTTTTTATGAACATCGCAGGTGATCTCATGGCACTGTAAGGTGATCTTATGGCCCTGAAACCATTTATTTTTATGCACATCGCAGGTAATCCTATGGCCCTGTAAGGTGATCTTAAGATCCTGAAACCATTTATTTTTATGTAATATATGAGACTAATTTATGTTGTGTCTCTGAACTGGCTTATGCTGTGTCTAAGGTGTTCTTATGACCCTGAAATTGTTTATTTTTATGCAACATATCAAACTGTGTTATACCCCTGATAGAACCTGGAGATCTGGATCCAGTGTTATATACATGCCATACAGCACGGTTTTGAAAACCGATAAAAACATGGAGTTCTGGATCCAGTGTTATATAAATGAATGTCATACTTTATTATTTGGAACCTGGGGTTTCAAACACGTTCATAATATGAAGTTATCTCATATATATCAAGTGATATATTTACATATCATTTATTTGAAAGAATGAGCTACACATCCAGTAGGATGCTGTGAGTATCGTAGAAGAGATTTAAGATCCTAACGTATCATTTATTTGAGAAAAAAGAAGAAGAAGGATCTACACATCCAGTAGGATGTTGTGAGTATCATAAATAAGAGATTTAAGATCCTAACGAATAATTAAATTGGAAATAATATTGTATCAATTTCATACACATCCAGCGGGATGCTGTGATTATCACAAAAGAGATTTAAGATCATAATGTATCATTCAATTGAAAAAAAAGGGGTCTACACATCCAGTAAGATGTTGTGAGTATTTTAAAAGGATTTAAGATCCTAATATCACGTGTAATGAGATTGTAAAGGATATTTTATCCATTTTATACTTGCTCATGAAGGAGCAGTATCAAGATAGTAAATTTAGATATATTTATGAGATATCAAAACATACCCAGGAGTGAATGTTTGTGAATGACAAGAGGTAAGGTTTATAAAATAAACCTATTGAAAAGACTATTACCATTTCAGATAAGATATAAAATGGCATTACACATAATGTCCATAAAATTCCTAGAAGGGAAATATATGTCTTGCCTAAAGTGCAAGGACTTATACAATTCTGCGGAGTCAGATATATTTTATGAATTTGATTTTGATCTGAGCAAATATTAATATTGTATCACGTCCAACGGAACTGATAAAAAGCTCTGGAAGAGCCATGATAAAAAGCTCTGGAAGAGCCATGATATTGTTATCAAACAATACTAAATCATGTATCAGTGATACTTGATATTATTCAAGCAGAACATAAAAGAATATGCTAAGTTCAAAAATATATAAAGTTAATATCAGATCAGATCCAGCAGATCTGATCAAAGGCTCTAAAAGAGCCACGATATTATTACCAGATGGTATTAAATTGTGTATCGATGATACTTTATATCATTCAAGTTTCAAAGATATACGGAGGAATATATATCATATTGTAACTATGAGTAATGAGAATTTTTAATATATATATGCATTACTCCTCATGATTCATGCCAGAAACTTATTATAGAAAAGCTGCGTGCTTTATCATCTGGATTATAAAACAATTATAAAGAGTGTAGATGTTTATGCAGTTATGAATCATGAATCAAAAGTTCCCAGATCCGAAAATGTTTGTGTTTTGGCGTGACCATATTGGTCACCCAGGATCTACAATGATGAGTATAATCATTGAAAATACTCATGGATATCTAATAAAGAACTAGAAGATTCTTTATCCAGTGAGTACTTATGTACTGCATGTTCACAGGGGAAACTAGCAGTAAAACCATATTATTCTAAAAGTTGGTTTTGAATTCTCATCATTTTTACAAAAAATTCAAGGAGATATATGTGGACATATTCATCCACTAAATGATCCATCTCATTATTATATGGTTCTAATTGATGCATCTACGAGATGATCATATGTTTGTTTATTATCAAACATCTCCATATTACTTGTACTGATTATCAGTTTTTTAGATATAATCATAATCAAAATGGATCAGGGGAATCACTTATCAAATATCTCCAGATTATTATATTGATTAATTTCTAAATGGAAAGTTTCTCAAGAAGAGAAAAGTAAATGTAAAGTTACTTATATATAAAATAGAGATACCAGTTCGGTTCTCTATATATATATATATATATATATATATGTCTCATTTCAATCTTCGTATCTCTCAAATACGAAAGATAATTGATCATCGGATGATTATTAATCTGTTACCTGGTATATTAAAGGTAACAAGATTTTATCAGTTGTTATCTCATAAACCTCGGCCGGGTGATTGTTCTTGAAGAATGATCAGAGAAAAAGGCAATAAATAAATCATCTGATACATATCATAAGTTTATAAACCTTTTGAAAGGTATTGTTATTGGGATCCCAAGAGTAAACAAAACTCGAGTTATGAATAAATCCATTTTCTCTAAATCAACTCTATAAGAGTCTGATATATCTAAAAGAGACACAAGTCTATGAAATGACTAAATCCATTGAAATGGAAGAAATCTCAATAGAGATGCAAGAATATAGAAATTGAGAGAAATTCTATAGATCATACGGAGTTTATGAAATGACTACATCCATTGAAATTGAAGAAATCTCAACAGAGATACAAAAGTATAGAAATTGAGAAAATTTCTATAAGTCATATAAGAGAAATGTGGAATCATAAGGAAACAATCATTGATGATGTATTTTTATACACAGTAGCGCTATTGAAATTATAAAATATAATTATGATATTCATAATATCAATGATTGTAGATAAAAGGCATGATTGGCCTAGATGAAAGAAGCAATTCAAGAAGAATTGACTTCATAAGCCAAAATAAAGTGTTTAGATCAATAGTACTCCAGACACCTGGAGATGTCAAACTAATTGGATACTAATGGATCTTTATACGGAAATGTAATGAGAAAAAACGAGTTCGTGAGATATGAGGCACGACTCGTAATGCGAGGTTTCTTACAGAAACTTGGTATTCACAACTGATGAATACGGTTACGTTGTTGATGAATTTGGCTGCCTTTAAAAGGCTTGAAATACGTCTCTTAGACGTAGCAATCATTTATCTATATGATTCACTCAATGCAGATATTTATAAATCCTGAAGGATTCTAAAAATGCTAGAAGCATATAAATCGAGATCTCGTGATCTGTATTTGATGAACATACAAAAATCCTTATATGGATTAAAAACAATTTGAACGGATGTGGTATAGCCGTCTCAGTTAATATCTGATAAAGATATGGAAATTATATACTCATGTGTCCTCATAAAGAAATGAGAAAGAAAACATTGTCTCGACCTGAAGGTCGAGCATAGATTAAATGGAATGCTTGTCCATCAATCAGAATATGTTGAAAGGATTCTGAAAAGATTCCATATGGATATTACTCCATAAAGCAAGTATTTGCTCGTACTCCCCCCAATCATTTATGATGTTATTGCAATTCATGAAATAAACATCAGTGTGCTTCAGTTCAGCAATCTAGAAGATTGCTTTAAATGAACTTTTATCAGGGGGAGCGTCCCACCAGGGGGAACATATCAAATGAAGTATACTAATTATTTGGGGCATATGTGCTTTGTAATCTTTTTCCTTTCAATCAGGTTTTTATTCCACTGGGTTTTCCTAATAAGGTTTTAATGAGGCAACTCTTTAAGCACACCCAAAAATTATTTGATCCATAAAGATCATCATAAATATTACATTTATCCAGTTAATCATCGTATATATGTTATCTTGATCCAAATATCATTGTAAATATTACTTTGATCTTGCTAATCATCCTATATATGTTACATTGATCCAGAAGATCATTATAAATATTACTTTGATCCGACAGATCAATGAATATCTTTGCTCAGGTTTTATCCCACTGGGTTTTCCCTAGCAAAGTATAAATGTGAGAAATATTATGAAAGAAACAATAAATTATGGATATATGTATACTATACTCTTTTTCCCTTTGATCAGGTTTTGTCCCACTGGGTTTTCCTGACAAGGTTTTTAATGAGATAGTTTTTACTGTCCAACCCCACTAGATCCAGAGAGATCACTGTATACATTTTTCTCGGATTTTATCCCAATGGATTTTTCCTAGAATATTAATACAAGTGGTATAAATCCAAGAGGGAGTGTTATAATATGTGGCTTTATTGACCACTTGTATATATTACACAATACATTCCCACCGCTTGATTAGAAGCCCACTTGATGGACTTTCCTTCATCTCTAAGCAAGAGATATGCAAGTGGGATTAGCATTAAAAAAATGCCTATGTATGTGTGTGCTGTATCAATTGCAACTCTCTCTCAATATCAAATATCACAATATTATTACACAGTTCTCTCACTCTCTCGTCTTTGTCTCTCTATATATCTCACTGTCTTCTTCGTTTGTTCTTCAATTATTCTTAGTTGATTTACAACATATTTCAAATTTTGATAGTTTTCGGATAACCTACCAGACTCGTTTTTTCCGTTTCCATTTTCAAAATACAGCTTTCAGTATATGCTACCATATGCATTTTCGAATTTCGAAACTGAAACCAAAAACACTGTTTTCATTTTCACTTTTCTTTTCGAAAAACGGCAAATGCAAAACGCTTACAAGACGGACCTTTAATCTTTTTATTTTGAATTTCATTTCAATTTATAGTTTTAGATGTGTCTTTTGGTAAAGACACATTTTTTAGGAAGAGTTGCATCTCTACAATGACGAGTCACAACTTTTCGATTAAAAACATGACTTTTGTGTTGTTACGTGACGAACAAACACTACTTTTAAAATCATGTCTTGTGTATTTCACTCAAAACTCAAAACTCCAACACATGCGTGGGTCCTGTGTCGGATTTATGTATTACATGAAAATTTAATATTCATCTCTTAATTTCATTGTAATAAAAGGTTGTCATCTTCTCCATCCTTTGATTGCAAGGAAATTGATATAAATATATATATATATATATATATATATATATTTAATACAAATTGATTTTATTTTTAAATGTTACAACACAAATTTAATTCAAAATTTAAAATTAATATAGTTTAATATTATAAATTGACTATTATTAGGTTCATGTAATTTTTATTTTTCTTTTATTAGGTTCAATGATTGAATTAAAGAAAAACATTTTAATTAAAGTAATAAAATTGTTAAATCAACAAAAAAATGGAAAATTGCACTAACCTACCCTTACTATATGCATAACTGCACTAAAACCGAAAAACATTTCAATATAACACAAACTTACCCTCTGGCCCGTTGTCTACCGTTAGTCAAAAAGGGGCCAAAAAATAAATAGCACTATTTGGGGTGGGTGTTGTGCAAATATCACCACATTACTAATTTATGTTTAAAAGGCACCAATATAGGTGTCCAGACAAAAATACTCTTTCCAAGTGAGTTTTTGTCATTTTCAAACCTAGTGAGAAAAACCAGAGAGAGAAAACATTTCTTGGAAAAAGAACCGGCGTGGGAAGATTAGTGGTTTTCCGTCTGAAAAAGACGTTGAAGTAACCGGCGGTTGGACAACAGTGTTTTTTCGGGTGTTCAGACGAGAGGATCTTCAGTCGATTGTGGTAAGTTGAGTTAGATTATGTTGTTGATTTTGTTTTTAATAATTTCATGTTTGATGTTGGTTGTTGATTAAACTTGTAGATTAGGTTTGTTTGTTGATATGAGAATGGTTGTGGGTTAGGTTAGGGTTTGTAAATCTGTTGAAGATCTGGGTGTTGGGCTTTTTGCCCTAAAGCTTGTAATATGTAAATGTAATTTGAACATAAATAAAAGAAGTAGTATATTCATTCATTTTGTGTCATACTTTATATAATATGTGCACTTAACATCCAAAATTGCCGGATGTAATTTCGAACTGAGTATATGAGTGTCATATATAGATGGATTCAGTTTGAAACGAGCAATTTAAAAAGTCCGTAGATAGCAAATAAAGCTGGGTACTTTATTTGTGGTAAATCTACTGCTGCGGTCCATTTCGTAGTGTACGGTGATCCTATCCTGGATCATTCATATGTAGATATGAGAATGGAGGCACCTTGTATGATGTGATCATATAGGACTGGGCCATGATCTATATGAATCTCTCACTAAGATCCGTTTAACGATGAGATTCATATATATCAGCTAATGATGGCTATATGTGGGTGATCTTAATCCTGAGTGTCTTATCGACTCCTTCAGGTTAGATCGTGGTCTTTGATATACCATGGGTGAGGTCGGAGTTGCATTCCCGATCAATATACTCCGTATGTTGGGATCGCGGTTTGGCTTGTGGCTGGGAAGGTTTGTACACAATAATGGAATCCACTCCTTCTTGTGAGAAGTAGATGGTAGTTCCCTTAAGGGTTGATTCGGGGCTTGAACAATATGAGCGCTCTCCTAATTCCGTAAGGAATGTAGGATTTATTGTTCATTAGAGAATCAATGGTACTTAATGGAAATATATGATTAGAGGGGTATAACGGACATTATGACCCAGCTCTAATTATGAACTACTTGTGGAGGATTATACCATATGTAATAGCTATATCGATGGACACCGAGAGTTATTGGTTTGTGTAAAAACGTCTACAGTTGAGAGAGTGCAGCTTCGGGTTTTTAGTGGAATAACACCGAAGTTAATAATCATGAAATATTAATTAAAGAGTTTAATTAATAATTTCTAAGGATTATTGGAGCTCAAAATACTGTGGGTCCATTAGGTCCCCTTGCTAGCCCGATCGATTTAGGTAACAAGGGTCACGATCAATTAATTGGATTGTCTAATTAATTGTGTTACGAAAGTGACACGTATTTATTCGGGAGTTAATTGAATAATGGGATTATTTAATTAATGAATAATGGTGATTAAATAAATTAAATAATAAGATTATTTAATTATGTTGTTAATCACTAAATGGAGGGTGTTAGTTGATATTTGATTTTGAATAAAATAAGATAATATGATTATTTTATTTTATTAAATTAAATATTTGAATTTGGATTTAAAATGTTTGAATTTAAAAAAAAATATTTAATTTTTTAAAAAAAGATATGAGATATCTTTGAAATTTTTTTTAAAAATCAAATAGATTTTGGTTTGTTGGTTTTTGAATATATATGAGATATATATTTAATTAAACAAAAATGAGCATAACCGAATGACATACATAAAAGTAATAAGATTACTTTAAAATAGGGAAGAGAAAAAAGTCATTGTCCACAGCAACGAAAAGCAAACAAAAAGAAAGAAAAAAAATAGGGTGTGGTGAGCTCAAATGCTGCACTCCTAGAGTTTGTTTTTTGGTGTGTGTGTGTTATTCTCTTCTTCCTCCATACAGGTCCTGAATATGGTGACGCGCCCACACGCTGTTACCAGTTCCGGGAGAAAGTGAAGAAGATCACGTAGTTCAAATCAGGAGCAGTTCGTATTAAAGTGAAGGAGCCTCCTACGTAGGTATGAAAATGTTCATCACTTCATTATTGCATTTGATTATTACTGTACAAATGGGTTAGTTTAATGATTGCATAAAAATTTTAAAACCTTCCGCTGCGCAATCTGTAACCCTGGGTTCCAACACTGGGTCACCGAGCTTTTTCAAGGTGATTCCGAGCTTTTTTCAAATTTTTTCTAGCTTTTTAAAACGTTTTCCGAGCTTTTTTTGGGTTTTCGAGTTTTTTCGAACTGGTTCATCGCTTTTTCTAGGTATCCGAGCTTTTTAAAACTGTTCCCGAGCTATTTTAAAATATGGCCGAACTTTTTTAAACAGTTTCCGAGCTTTTTTAAACAGTGTCCGAGATTGCTTAAACTGTCCGAGCTTTTTCAAACAGTTTCCGAGCTTTTTTAAACAGTTTCTGAGCTTTTTGAAATAGTGTCCGAGATTTTTTAAACTGTCCGAGCTTTTTCAAACAGTTTCCGAGCCTTTTTAAACAGTTTCCGAGCTTTTTGAAACAGTGTCCGAGATTGTTTAAACTGTCCGAGCTTTTTCAAACAGTTTCCGAGCGTTTTTAAACAGTTTCGAGCTTTTTGAAACAGTGTCCGAGATTTTTTAAACTGTCCGAGCTTTTTCAAACAGTTTCCGAGCTTTTTTAAACAATCCGAGCTTTTTGCAACAGTGTCCGAGCTTTTTGAAACAGTGTCCGAGCTTTTTGAAACTGTCCGAGCTTTTTGAAACTGTCCGAGCTTTTTCAAATAGTTTCCAAGCTTTTTTAACCAGTCCGAGCTTTTTAAAACTGAGTCCGAGCTTTTTCAACAGCCCGAGCATTTTCAACATGTGTCCGAGATATTTCAAACTGTGCTCGAGCGTTTTCAAACAGTGCCCGAGCTTTTTTCAACAGTCCGAGCTTTTTTTAAATGAGTCCTAGCATTTTCAAACTGTCTCCGAGCTTTTTCAAAACCCGTCCGATCTTTTTTCACACTGCCCGAGCTTTTTCAATATGAGTCCGAGCTTTTTGAAACTGCTTCCTTACTATTTTATATTATTATGTCCGAGCCTTTTACAGTTTACTGATGCATTCTTTTTCTGTGAAAATGCAGATGGGTAGTGAACTAAAGGATTTGCTTAAAAACTCCAGAGGATGAATGGTACGATGGAAAAATCACTCGGCATGACCATTTCAGCGACCTTAAAGATATCGACGTCGTACTAGACAGTGTACCAGAACAATTCAAGGTCGAAGACCGACGTCAGTATACAGAGTCTTGTTTTGGTCATTTCCTTCGGATGGATCAGGGGATGAAGTTTTCGGGTAGCATAGTCCATCGACTGCTATTGTGCAAGCTACATCACGATGAGCCGGAGGATGAGATGAGATTTATGTTAGGTCCTCGTTCGGTCCGGTTCTCCAAGGTTGAATTCTGTTTGATCACCAGATTGAAGTTTGGAGTGATTCATGACACGACGAGGTATGAGATGGTTCAGAACGGGATACACCAATGGTATTTCAATGGTGTAGCTGAGGTGGATTATGAACAGCTGAGAGCTGTTCTATGGATCGGTGTATTTGAGGAGCAATACGATGCTGTGAAGCTGTGCCTCATTTATATGCTAAACTGGAGATTGATGGGATTGGACGAGAGAGATAAAGTTCCATTATGGCAGTTCCGGCTAGTCGAGGACTTGGACGCTTTTGATGCATTCCCGTGGGGTGCCCACGTGTATAGGCAGTCCATTATTGGATTCAAAAATGCCTTACACGGTCGACGTGTGCGGTATGAGAGACGACAGCAGGAAAAGGGCGCTGACGTTCACACGGTGGAGACGTACAACCTTTACGGTCTAGCTCATGCACTATTGGTGAGAATTTAGAATTTGTATCATTTTAAAACCTGAATATTTTTTTTATGAGTTACGGAATAAATGATTGGATTCTGAATAACTTGTTCTTTTACATAGGTATTTGCATATGAGGTTATCCCCGAGCTTGGGACCCGATTTGGGACTCGTAGGCGGATTGAGGTGTCCCCCCGTATGCTGAAATGGGAGTTGCAAAAGCAACCAAGGTCGGACAAGTTGGATAAAATTTTCTTAGCCAGGGTAAGGAGCTGTTGTGTTAAAGTGTTTACATATTACGATTATACAAATACAATGGTCTAACAACGATTTCAGATGTTTGCGAGGACTGCACTGGTGCCGACAGCAGCAGAGAGGGTTGCACGGTACTAAGAGTGCATAAATGTGGGAGGCAGTCTATATATGGCTACCGATGGACACGATGGCTCAGTACCGGATCCCTTACATCATACGACTGCCGGACCCAGTCATACGGAGGGTTCCGACCAGGAGTTTGGCGGTGGGAGTCCCCTCAGGTACAGACCAGATACGGAGGGTTCGGACCTGGAGTTTGTCGCTGGGAGTCCTCTTAGGCGCAGACAGGTACGATTTGCGATGCCCGGTGGAGTACATTCACGAGAAGACGTTGGAGGGCATCGCCAGGTATGTCAAAAATGGTGTAATGCATTATTTATGTTGAAACAAGTGTTGGGTTTTAGTACTGACAATAATGATTTTGTTTCAGGACCGTTTGGAAGGAAAAATCCAAGATGTGATGGATGCAGTCGCTGCGTTACGGGAGGATCTACAGAAGAGTGATCGGGAACGGGATAGGCAGCATAGGGAGGTGATGGACTTTCTCCGGGGGCGGTGGGGTTTGACATCACAGTCAGGCAGGGATGGTCCACCCTCCCATGATCGAGACTCTCCCCATAGAGACAGAGACGGAGGGACATACCCAGCTACCGGACCTACGACGGAGGCTGATGGACCTCAGACGCAGTGTCCAATAGCTGGAGATACAGTACGAGACCAGCAGATGCAAGTCCCTGGTGGCACGGATATAGGAGTATTTGGGGAGAGAGTTACCCAGGCGATATTAGAGTATCCGCTGCTTATGGAGGTACAGGATATGGATCCTCCTGTTCATATCCAGGACCACACAGCGGACCCGTTCAGTCCACTGGGTCAGAGTCCCTCCTCCCGTACAGTCCACACTCCTAACCTGACTAGGCGATCCATAGGGAGCACCCCTACGGTCCATCCGACACCGCTCTCCTCTACTCGATCCCGTCACTCCTCACCCCCTAGTGACACTGTCGGTCCATCCCGACACAGCCCATCCCACCAGACCCCTCGACATGATCCCCGGGGACAGAGTCACTCCTCCCAACACCCTCCAATGGTCCACAGTTAGCATAGGCAGCAGCGGATTCGCAAACGAGGCTGGCAGTTGATGAGCCCATACACTGACCCATGTCGGCCGAAGAAGCCAAGGACACTGCCCATGTCGGCCAAAGAAGCCAAGGACACTGCCCATGTCATCATCACATACATTCAGGCCCAATGATTTGGTAGACGCTGACCAGCTTGCGGCTTACAAAGCCTACAAGAGGAACGTGACGGGAGAATTGTAAGTATTATAATACTGTGAATTTATTTTGAAACACCTACGTTAAATTAGTTGTTTTCCTAAATAATTGAAAATTATACAGACGTGATGTGGATCTGATGACCCCCGTGCCTGTGACTTGGTTCCACTGGTTGCAAACCAACTTTATGGAGTTGGAAGACACGGTACTTTCCTTACTTCGATTGTCTTTTAAGTTTGTTTAACTTATGGAAGAATACAAACAATGTATAATGTTTATATTGTCAGCATATGGACGCGTACCTGCATATTTTACGAAAGCGTCAGCGAGCATTCCCCACTGTCTACATTCAGAGGATGAACCTACTAGATTCTCAGTTCTATGTAAGTGTTTCAAATGTACTGTTTTCGCACGTCTGTTTGTTGTGTTTCATCCTGTTTCTAACGTTTCAGTTCGTTATCTATTTTCAGTCAATGCTGGAGTTTCAGTTGCGGAGAATCATGCCTCGCGATGCTGTGGGCAAAGCCCCGAAAAACTGGTATGTGTTGAAGTACAAGTGGTCCCCTGAAGATCTGATGACGGTACGTGGATTGCTCCCGGTAGGGAACCGACCATGGCACGAGGTTGACGTGGTGAGCAAAATACAGTTATGGTTTCAATGTGTTTAATTAAAAATTCTTATTTTGACCATAACAATATCTTGAACACTTGGTACAGGTCCTTATTCCGTGCAACATTGGTGGCCAGCATTGGCTCGTGGCCAGCGTCGACCTTATTATGGGGAAGATCCACCTGCTAGACTCGTTCAGACAGGAAGTCCCCCAACAGATCAGGAAAGAGCAGGTCGCTCCATTGCGGTGGTTTCTACCCTCGATGTTGCATCAGATGGGGTTTTACGATGCCAGACCAACGGGCGAGGCGAAGTACGAGAAGCAGAATAGGCCCTTTGGGGTAAGCATGGTGTCTACAACACATGTGCCCCAACAGACTTTAAGTATGACTGTACGAACATCATTTAAACTTTAAGTTTGTTTTATTAAACTTCAATTGTAACGGTTGTTCATGTGCTGAGTCGCAGGGGTAACTGTGGTGCTCATACCTTTAGATTGATGGAGTACGTACTGGCGAACAGGAAGACGTTTGACTGGTCAGAAGACGATATGTGCACCATACGGGAGAAGATGGTTGTGGAGATTTTTTGTAACTCCAAGCCCCATTAGATGTTGTAGTTGTCGATGTACAAACAATTATAGTAATGAACTTTCAAATTTCAAATTTTTTGTTTAAAATTTAAAGTGTTTGCATTTGCATTTGCATTTACAAGTACAACACACGCATTTCATACAATAACACAAGTAATAATTAACACCCCAACTTAATTAAACAATAAGTATGAACGGCTCGATTCACTCATCGGCAGATTCCTTGTGTGGGCACGTCTGTTTGTTATGTCCAACTTGATGACATAAGCTACACTTGCGACGGTATTTCTCGGGAACAATTCTGCTCGGACCTTCATTAATCAAGGGCGGATTAGAACACCTTCTGCTATTATGACCTGATTGTCCACATCTTCTACATGATTGGGTGGTTGTCCTCTCAGAAGACGATGCATGTCGACCCTCCATCGGGCGACCTGATTGTCTCTTGGTCTTTGGATTTAAAACCACCCACTCAGCGATGTCGGACGGCACTACCCATGAAGAAGGATGGCCAACAGGAATAATAGGAACTGAGTATGCATCAATAAGTGTCTGTCTCTTGTAGTAGTTCGAACACAGCGATGTGAAATCCAAGTTCCGCTCCCTGCAAAAGCAATGAAAAAAGTGACAATCACGTTTGCTTAATATAGCGTATAATTGTATAATGTTAATGTACCTTGCCGCTGCTAGTGCGTGAGAACACAAAAATGGTCCATTTGGAATTTGTTGCACGTGCACGTCTTCCGGGCTAAGTCAACAGTCCACTGCTTTCCGGACCGTTTGACAGATAAAATGTTCCAGTCCACTGGATTGACGGTCATATAACCGCACTTCTCGACCCGCTGTAGCATCACAAGATGTGATGCGTCGGTCAACTGATGACGCATGGACTGTGCAGCTCGATGTCGATCGTGAAACCAACACTGTAACATATTCCTAATGAACTCTGCCAATGTCAACATAGAGAGTTGTCGTGCGAATTTAAGGCATGAGTTTATGCACTCTGCAACATTTGTTGTCATCACCCTGAACCTTCGTTGGGGACAGTGTACACGACGAGACCATTTGTGTGGACCAGCAGATTCAACATAATCGAAAGCATTCTTGTGCAGGTTACGTAACTCACCCATGTACCGGTTATATTTGATTTCAGTATACGCTCTAGCGGCTTTGTCCATTAAGCTGGCAACATCTTTTCTGTGAAATCGCTTCTTCACATTTTCAGCAAAATGCCAACAACATATGGTAGGGGTTGCATAAGGGAACACTTTAGAAATCCCTGCTTCAATGCTTGCATGTCGATCGGAAATAAAAACCAGATCATCTATATGACCAAGGGCACCCTTCAAGCAATCCAAAAACCATTCCCAAGAAAGGTTGTTTTCGGAGTCGCCGTACCCAAAAAGCAATTGGATACACCTGTTCGTTTCCATCTTGGGCAGTTGCAACAAACATTGTACCCCCGAATCTTCCCTTCAAATGGGTACTATCAACTGCAATAACAGGACGCATGCACCTCCGAAAACCTCTAACTGAGGCCCCTAACGACATGAAAAAGTAAAGGAATTTACTGTCGTCAGCGCACTGAAAGTCAGTGATTGTGCCGGGATTTTGTTGTTCTAGCACGTAACCAAAAGACTGCAGTAGTTGGAAGGTTTCTTCATGTGTCCCATAGGTCAGTGACAATGCATAATGCAAGGCTTGATAAGCCTTACTGTACATGATTTGGATGCCATACATTGTTTTCAGATGGGCGATTATATCCTTGGGACGCATGAGACGACCATCTTGTTGTTAAAGTCTAGGTGCAACCACTTCTCCAATTATAACTGCACTAGCTTGTCGGTGGCGACGGTGAATCTCATCCAATGGACAACTGTGTTCATTGACAAAACTTCTTACCTGGAAGTACGTCCCTTCATCTCTTCTCACCGCTCTTAATTTCCATGTACAGTTGTCAATCAAACAAACAAGATATAACGTTGTCTTATTGGACCTTTTCACCTTCCATTCGAAGTTTCGCAGCATTGCAAAAAGGCCAACTAGTCTCTTTAAATCCTTTTTAGTCGGAAAGAACTGACCTTTATAAATCATGCTTGTAGGTTCTTCTGCTACCAAGGTTGTGCTTCTACCAATCCCAAACAAGTATGAATCTGCTCCGGGAATAACCCACGTTGTGGTATTATCAGAATCATCTGCAGATACATTATGTCGGACCTCGGAAGTACCAGGCATATCTGCTCTAGTGCAACTAACTCCTTCTACACGTCTTCCACGTCTTTGAATTTGGACATGATCTTCATCAGTGTTCTCAACATGATCTACCAGATCAATATTTGCTTCATTATCCACCTCCTGGTTCGGCCCAAGGTTCGGTTCAGTGTTCTCCTCATTGTACATCTCATTGTACTGCCCATCATTCATCTGAAATCGACAACCAAACATATCGTCGAATTGAGGTTCACCAACATCTGCATGGTCGACCACTACCGGTTGGACAACACATATGTTTTACCCACCTTCAGTGGCACTCCTTTGTGTGAACACTTGGTTGCTACCGCTAGCGGATCCAAATGGTTAGGTATTTTCAGGAGCAGGAATATCATTCCGTATCACATCTTTAGTTGCCCTCTCAATTAGACTAACACATACTTGAGGGATCACCCGATCTTCCCCTAGCATAAACTGAACATCATCGTCATTTCTTACAAATGTACGACATGTAGCGCCAGGAATGATTGATATTGATTATAGATCAACATTGTATTTGTTCACATCATACTTCACAACGGTATGCACGATCGACACCAATTCTTCGTAACTCATATTCTTTGACACATACATTCCTTGATTATTGGATCCAACAAACCTCTGACTTCCGTCGGGTAACTGCTCCCATCGACAGTTGTAAGATATTACTATTCTCACCCGATTCATTCTCCTGTAAAATTCATCACCACAAACCATTATGACAAACATAAAAGCTATGGAAAAGGCTCAGAGCCTTTTAAAATAGTTTTCGAGTTTTTAATATGATCTCCGAGCTTTTAGTAAAGGTTCCAACCTTTTTTCCAAAGATTCCGAGGGTTTTCCCAAAAGAGCCGAGCTTTTTTAGAAAGTCCCGAGCTTTTTTACAAAGTCTCGAGTTTTTTTACAAAGTCCTGAGCTTTTTTACAAAGTCTCGAGCTTTTTTACAAAAGTCCCGAGCGTTTTTATAAAAGTCCAGAGCGTTTTTACAAAAGTCCCGAGCTTTTTTACAAAGTCCCGAGCGTTTTTACAAAGTTTCGAGCTTTTTTACAAAGTCCCGAGCTTGTTTTCTAAAGGCTCGAGCTTTTTTACAAAGTCTCGAGCTTTTTTCAAGTCTCCGAGCTTGTTTTCTAAAGTCTTCGAGCTTTTTGAAACAGGCTCCGAGCTTTTTCAATGTCTCCAAGCTTTTTCAAACAGGCTCCGAGTTTTTTCAACGTCTCCGAGCTTTTTCAAAGTTTCCGAGCTTTTTGAAACAGGCTCCGAGCTTTTTCAAAGGCTCCGAGCCTTTTCAAACAGGCTCCGAGCTTTTTCAAAGGCTCCGAGCCTTTTCAAACAGGCTCCGAGCACTTTCAAAGGCTCCGAGCTTTTTATTAACAGCATCGGAGATTCAAATTTCACACATTCAATATTCACAAAACCAGCTTCATGTTTACAAAAGGAACGTTTTTGCACCAATGAAGGATAAAAAACAGTATTTCAGACAAACATATTACCTTGTTGTGCTGATTGAAGAACGTTGAGTAGTTTTGAAATTTATTGTAGAGAGAGAAAGAGAGGAGTTAATGCCTTCAGTGTTTTAAGTGTGGAGATGGAAGTACAGAGACAATTAAAAATTGATTATTTAAGGGCAATTTTGGTAGTTCACCTAAATAGGTGCCTTTTAAACATAAGTTATTAAACCGGTGACGTTGGTGCAACAGCTAGACAAAAAAGTGACATTTCTCACCATTTCCACTAGTGAAAAATGGTTGAAGGGAAAAATTGTATTTTTATTCTCTACTATTTATAAATATAAAAGAAAATAACATGTCCAACCAAATCTCGCCAAGTTAGCTCTAAGAAAAATTTAAAAACCAATAAAAAAAACTAAAAAAAAACTACTAATAAAAAAATAATTTATATTAAAATTTATATATTATTTTCATCTTCATCTTCATCACTCCATTTCAAAAAAAAAATCCATTTAAAAAAAAAAAAAAAACAAATCTTCATCTCCCAAACATCCAACTTCATCATCCAAACAATTCTTCATCTCCAAAATAATAAAAAAAGTCATATATCAAGAAACAAATTCATCTTAATCACCCAAACATCCGACTTCGTAATCATTCCATAAAAATCCAAAGAAATTTATCTTCAATCTTCATCTTCATCACTTGTTTTCAAAATATATATATATATATATATATATATATTATTCATCTTCAGCACCTAAAACATCTAAATCCATCCATCACCCAAACATCCAACTTAAAACAATTACAATAAGAAAAGGAAAATGGAGCAGTCAAGGGAGAAAGATAAGGAACCATACTATAATGATATTGGGGCCACAAAGAATTTGTTAACAGCCATTTTTGGCAAGGGTCCAAAGAAGAATTTTCCACCAGGTCTACACCTAGCATGATCAGGACCACAATCATCTCGTCTTCCAAGTACTAGGTAGACATCAATACAAAGATCTAGAAAGAGCTGGTGCCACGGTATACTTACCATATAGGATCGGTACCGCGGTACCAGGTACTTGGTATCAAGAAACCACGACACCTATCATGGGTTAACCCAGTAGATATGTCCCATCCCCCAGCAAGAAGAATGATATCGAGAAGGTGCCAGCGCACCAGGGAGGAAACCGCGCCAACAAGAATAGACAGTTATACCTCAAACCTTGGAACAATACCACTCTTGAACGATGCCAGTCTCGTCTCCAACAAGGCAAAAGAAAGAGTTTTCCTCTTCACCACTTAAAGTGCCATAAATGAGACCAAATAGTCAACCAAATCAAAGTTTAAATGCTATAGAAATTAGAGGGAACAAATCCCGTGCTTACGGCCTCAATCACCGCCGTTAATGAGAAATCAGTTAACTCCATCAATACAGAATCTGTGTATGATTGCGAATTGATGAACGGAGTGGGCAACAAGAATGAGAAGATATAAATATAACAGAGTACTCTCCAAAAGGGGGGGGGGGGGGGGGGGGGGGGGGGTTGAGATTCGGATTCACCATCACCTAAAGAGTTTTTCTCTATCATAGTACAGGAAAATATCCACTTATCGACTAATATAAGATCGCCATCGCCATATGTGTAAAAAAAAAAGAGAAAGAAACGACAGTTTTGTAATCTGAGTATTTATCTCCATTGTTACAAATAACATAGTGATCAATAAAATAGTCTATTCCCCACTTTTTACCATATACGTGTGTTGTCGTCTCCTTTTTCTTTGGTACACTCATTCCGTCTAGATCATAATACCGGAGAGATATCTCCCCCGCTGTGACCTACTGGGTTACAGCTTGAGAGTGTTAATCAGAATCTGCTCCCATACTAATTTTTGGTTAACACCTTTTTGGCGCCGTCTGTGGGAACATTTCCACACCCCTTTAAAAGCCTGTGAATTTTATTTTTTTTCAGCATAATAACATGAGGCTTCGATCCTCCCAAGATCAGCCCGATCAGTCAGGACACCAATCCGTGGCTTCAACCCAGAGGGGTCAGAAGCGAGGAAGGGGGTCGAAGCATCGCAATCCAGCTCTAGCACCTCCAACAACTGCACGGGCCATAACTCAGGTCCCAACTGCCCCAGTAGCCGGTCAGGCCATCCTAGAACAATAGGCGGCAGCTTTCGTGGAAAGCATTCGCCTGAGATTGATGGCGGAAGGTATCACCCCTCAAATCGTGGTCGAAAATACCACCAGACTGTTGGTGCCATGGTTTTACCGATCGCGCAGCGGAAGGGTTTTAAAAAAATTTATAAAGCGATCGAAAACATAAACCTAATACATACAGTGAAATACAATAACAAGGAAAGAAGGAAGAAAACACTTTTCTTCATACTTGTGTTGGAGGCTCATTCTCTTTACTTCGATCTGCTTCTGATCTGAACCAATAGGATCATCCTCGCTATCTCCCGGGACTGGTAATAGCTAAGAAATACAAACATAGTCAATTTGCCTTAAGCTAACATAGAGGGGGGATGGGGTGAATAAGTTACTATACCTTTTTCGCTCCCCTGAAACAAACACAAGTTTGTCTCTCTAAGTAGCTTGTATTGTTAGAGTTTACGCCCTAAATATGTAATTTGTAAATGGATTTATGAAATAAATGAAAAGAAAAGTTCAATTCATTCTTGTTGTGTTGTATATTTTATAACTTGTGCATATTAACATCCTAGATTGCCAGATGTAATCTTGAACTGTGTATATGAGTGTCATATATGGATGGATACAGTAAGAGACGTACAGTCTAAAGAGTCCATAGATAGCAAATAAAGCTGGGTACTTTATTTGTGGTTAATCTATAGTTGCGGTCCATTTCGTAATGTACGGTGATTCTGTCCTGAATCATTCATATGAAGATATGGGAATTGAGGCATCTTGTATGATGTGATCATATAGGACTGAGCCATGATCTACATGAATCTCTTACCAAGATCCATTTACCGATGAGATTCATATATATAAACTAATGATGGCTATAAGTGGGTGATCTTAATCCTGAGTGTCATATCGACTCCTTCAGGTTATAGATCGTGGTCTTTGATATACCATGGGTAAGGTCGGATGCAGTTCCTGATCAATATGCTTCGTATGTTGGGATTGCGGTTTGGCTTATGGCTGGGAAAGTTTGTACACAATAGTGGAATCTACTCATTCTTATGAGAAGTAGATGGTAGTTCCCTTAAGGGTTGATTCGGGGCTTGGACAATATGAGCGCTCTCCTAATTCCGTGAGGAAATAGGATTTGTTTTCCATTAGAGAATCAACGGTATTTAAAGGATATATGTAATTAGAGGGGAATAACAGACATTATGACCCAGCTCTAATTTTGAACTACTGTAGAGGTTCACACCATGTGTAATAGCTATATCGATGGACACCGAGTTGTATCGGTCTGTGTAAAAGTGTCTGCAGTTGAGAGAGTACAGCTTCGGGTTTTTAGTGGAATAACACCGGAGTTTATAATCAAGGAATATTAATTAAAGAGTTTAATTAATGATTCCAATGATTATTGGAGCTCAAAATACTGTGGGTTCATTAGGTCCCCCTTGCTAGCCCGATTGATTTAGGTAACAATGGTCACGGTTAATTAATTGGATTGTCCAATTAATTGTGTTACGAAAGTGATACGTATTTATTAGAAAATTAATTGAATAATGGGATTATTTGATTAATGAATACTATTGATTAAATAAATTAAATAATAAGATTATTTAATTATGTTATTAATCACTAAAGGGAGGATGTTTGTTGATATTTGTTTTTGAATAAAATAAGATAATATGATTATTTTATTTTATTAAAATTAAATTTTAAAATTTTTAATTTTAATATTTTGAATTCAAATCAAATGAAATAAAATAAATATTAATCAATATCTTTAAAGATATTTGATATTTTAAAAGATTAGATTGATTGGTTTAATTGATTGGTTTTAATTAAATATTGATTTTGAGGTTTTTAAAAAAAGTCAACACATTATCATTTTTAGAAGGGAAAAAATGCATCAGTATTAGTAGTGAGCAATTGAGTGCGTGAGAAAAGAGAGAAAAATAAAAGGCAATTGTGCTGTGTTGCACTATTGAAAGAAAAAAAATATATAATTTTTGAAGAACAAGAGTTGTTCTAGGTATTTTTCTCTTGGAAGAAATAGTTCTTCTTCTTTTCTCTACATCCTCCTAAGTTCCTAAGTACGTGATGCGCCCACACACAGTTACCAATTACGGGAATAGCTAGGAAGATCGGTGGTACAGACCAGGAGCATATCGTAAAGTGAAGGACCCTCCTACGTAGGTATGAAGAATTGATTTCTTCTCTTCTTCTGATTATTGACTTCAGTTTCTTGTGTATACATATATTTTATTATTGTAATATTGATGAATATATAAGTTCCGAAAAATTGCAATCTTAAGTTCACTAGTCCCAGATCGTTTACGGTCTATATAAAAAAAATTAAAACCTATTTTCGTTGAGTTACCAGTGATAGAGGTTCCAAAAATTGGTATCAGGGCTAATCTTTTTTTTCGGAACAAGAAATTGTTTTCGATGCTCTTGAATGTATGATTGTGTAAGCCATGTTTAAATTGACTATATGTTGCTTTTGTATGTATATTAAATTTGTTAATTTACAAAAACATGATTGATCATTAATTATATGGTACTGTGGATTTAGGGTTCATGGGATGTATTATAATTTTATTTTTTTTATTTTTACTATTATTGTATTGTAAAAAAAATGTAACATCTATTGAAGACCTGGAAAAATCGCGAAGAAGGATTCATGAGATGAATCGGAGTGACCTGAAGAGACTAGAAGCTTTCTGAAGTTACAGGAAGACCAAGGAATGTCTTTGGGGTATTTTTGTAATTTTAGATTCCAAATTTTTTTTTTATGTTAAATAATCCACTGTACTCGGTCAATTCGTGTAAGTTTTATATCATGTGATGATAAAAGCATTGCCATACATACGTATGTCATTTAGATAAGATGTGCCTACACAAATATATTAGATATGTCATACATGCATCATAGCCTAATATTTCAAGTTTTTTGTTAATTTGATTAAAATCAGTAAATACATTATTGGCTATGAAAGTGAGACTAGTGTTTTAAAAAAAAAAACTTGGTAATTCTCATTTATATTAATCTAGTTATTAAAGAGTTTAATAAGTTGGATTAATATGGTCTTTTATTGTAATTAAGATTAATATGATTAATAACCTAATAATACATTAACCGAATAAAGTGTTAGAGTTTTAATAGTTAAAACTTGGTAAACACTATCATAATAATATGAGCTTAGTAAATAGTTTACAAAAGCTTAGATTATTCACTAATAGAGTAGATTTTTAATAGTTAAAAATCATTAATAATTTATTAGTTAATTAGAATTTGTTTCTAATAATGAATTTGTTAATGCGCTAGATAACTTGATTAAAATTAGCCGTTTGATCATGTAGAGTCTAGGTGCATTAACGGATAATAGAAAACCCTAGTTTTACAATGGTGAGTGGGAGAGGGATATATGACATATATATCCCGCGGTCTCCATCATTAGTTCAACATCATGAGATCCGAGTGGGGCCTCGTGATGGCTTTGCTTTCGTCCTCCTTTAGGACGATTTCCATAAGGATCAATACCAAGATTGACTACCTAACGAATATGATTTTTGAGGGTATTTCGGGATTGACAGACCCTAAGGCGGCAATTCTCGAGTTAAGCGTGAGATCTGAAATTGTGGGTTACACTCACGAAGGTTTTGATTAAGTTTTGTTAATTAAAAACCTGACTGAATAAACGATGGTTGAATGATATGGAATAAGAGTTCTTCTAGAATATCATTTGATTGAGAATGTCTCAATCCAACATGCATAGACTTGAGCGAACCTAAGGCATCACTTCTTTGTGGAATATTGGATTGTCGTGGTATAGTAACTTGTTTTAGGGTAGTTCTAGTTCGTTAAACATGTTCATGCGTCATGTTTAAATTTATGCCAAAGCACTCGCACTTATTTTAAAAAATGACTGAATGAATGTTTTATTTATTTCAGCAATTATGTCTTCCGTGATACTTCAAATACTTGCAAACGACAAATTAACTGGTGATAACTACACTAAGTAGAAACTAAATATTAATGCAATAATGGTCACAAAAGACCTCAGGTTTGTGCTTGCGGAAGAATGTCCTCTAATGCCTACTGCCAATGCCTCGTAAAGAGTTCGTGAGGCATACCAGCGATGGGTCTTATCTGATGAGAAGGCCAGAACATATCTGTTGGCTTCTATGATAGACGTGCTTGTCACAAATCTCAAAGAAATGACTTCAGCATTCGAAATCATGGAGCCATTGCAAGCTATGTTCGGGAAGCCCTCCGAGCAAAAGCAACACGAAGCTATTTGTTCTGCTATGCTCGCTCGTATGAAGGAAGGTACATCAGTTTAGGAACATGTCCTAAGCATGATGTCATACTTCAACATGGCAGAAGTCAGTGGCGGGGCCATTGACGAACCCAGTCAAATGAGCATCATACTGACGACTGTTTTGAAGAGTTTCGATCAGTTTAAGAGTAACTACGGGATGAACAAGTTAAGGTTCAGTCTCACACAGTTGCTAAATGAGCTTGCTACTTTTGAGTTCTTGACTAATGATAATATGGGTAAGACCGGTGAGGCAAATGTTGCCGAGCTATCTTCCTCCTCTAATAATAATAAAAAGAGAAAGAGGTCTGCTAGGAAGGCCAAAGGTAAGCCCAAGCCCAAGAAGGACTAAAGCAAAAAGAAGGGCACCTCCACCGACCAAGACAAAGGAAAATGTTTCCATTGTAAGAAGGTCGGGCACTGGAAGAGGAACTGTCCTCAGTACCTGGAAGAGGTAGCCAAGAAGAAGAAGACAAAAGGTAAATATGATTTACTTATTCTTGAATCTTATTTTGTGGAAGATGATTCTTCACCCTGGATAGTTAATTCGGGGGCCACTAACCATGTTTGTTTTTCTTTGCAGTGGTTTGATTGTTAGACACAGCTAGAGGAGGGAGCCTTCTCAATGCATATGGGGTCGGGGGATGTCGTGTCGGCTAAAGCAATGGGAGCTGTAAGATTGCTATTTTCTAATAATAATAGTTTTTTTTATTATTGAACAATGTTTTTTATATTCCTGGATTTACACGGAATTTGATTTCCGTTTCTAAGTTGTTAGAATAATGATATTCTGTTTCTTTTAATAATAAGTCTGTTATTATTGGAAAGAATGGGCTGAATATTTGTTCAGGAATTAATGAAAACAATTTTTATGTGTTAAGACTGTTAATACATACTACACCACTCAACACCGAAATGTGTAAGGTTGAAAAACCAAAAACTTAACGACATAAGATTTCTACCAAATAATGACACGTATCTCTGGTATCTAAGGCTTGGCCATATCAACCTTGACCGGATAGATAGATTAGTAAAAAACGAACCTTAAAGTGAGTTAAAGGTTGAAACCTTACTTGTCTGCGAATCCTGTTTAGAAGGTAAGATGACTAAGAGACCTTTTACTAGAAAAAAGCTTACAACTATATAGCCATTGGAGCTCATACATACAAATGTCTACGGACCAATGAATGTTAGAGCTAGGGGCGGCTATGAGTATTATGTCACCTTTATAGATGACTACTCAAGATACGTATATGTCTACCTGATGCAGCGAAAGTTGGAAACATTTGAAAAGTTTAAAGAATTTCGAGCTAAAGTTGAGAATCAATTAGGTAGGACTATCAAGTCACTACGATCAGATTGTAGAGGTGAGTACCTTAACCAAGAGTTTGAAAAGTTCATGGTTGAGCATGAATAATGTCTCAACTCACAGCTCCTAGTACACCTCAACAAAATGGTGTAGCAGAGAGGAGAAATAGAACCCTAATGGGAATGGTGAGATCTATGATTATTTTATCATAATTACCAAATTCCTTCTAGGGATATGCGTTTCAAACAGCGGCATACATTTTGAATGTAGTGTCATCCAAATCTGTTCCTAAGACTCCCCTAGAGTTGTGGAATAGCCGTAAAGCTAGTTTGTGACATTTTCGCGTATCAAGATATCCAGCACACGTGCTGAAGAACAGAAGTGGAAAACTAGACTCCAAGTCTATGGTCTGCCTGTTTGTAGGATACTCTTAGAAGACCAGAGGTGGACACTTCTATAGTTCTAAAGATAACAAAGTATTTGTATCGACAAATGCAACATTTCTTGACAACAACTATATTTGTGACCGTAAACCTCGTTCTAAGATTGTATTGAATGTGTTGGAGCCTGGTGAGACTAGTGCTTCATCAATAAGAGTTGTTGATCCACCAACATCTGAGAGTCAGATGGTTCCTGATTAGGATACACTATCACCTAGACGTAGTGGGAGGGTTGTAAAACAATCTGAACACTATTTAGGTATATATGAGGGATAAGGTGTTGTCTTTGCTGATAGTGTGGATGATCCACTGATATTTAAGAATGCAATGGAAGATCAAGATAAAGAGGAATGACTTAAATCCATAAATCTCGAGATGGAGTCTATGCACTCCAAATCAGTCTGGGATCTTGTAGATTTACCGGATATGGTAAAACCCATAGGGTGTAAGTGGATCTACAAGAGAAAGAGAGGAGTGGACGACAAGGTAGAGACCTTCAAAGTAAGGCTAGTGGCTAAGGGTTATACCCAGAAAGAGGGGGTCGATTATAAAGAGATCTTTTCGCCAGTAGCCATGTTTAAGTCTATTCGGATTCTCTTATCTATTGCTACCTATTTCGATTATGAAATTTGGCAAATGGATGTCAAGACTACATTCTTGAATGACAATCTTGACAAGAGCATCTATACGATATAGCCAGAAGAATTCGTGTTCCTAGATCAAGAGCAAAAAGTTTGCAAGCTGCAAAGGTCCATTTATGGACTTAAGCAAGCATCTAGATCTTAGAACATCAGATTTGATGTTGTGATCAAAACCTATGGCTTTGAGCAGAATCTCGATGAGCCTTGTATCTACAAGCGCATCATTGACAAAAAAGTAGTTTTCTTGGTCCTATACATGACGACATCCTACTCATTGGGAATAATGTGGGAGTGTTATCTGATGTAAAGGGTTGGTTGGCTAGCCAATTCCAAATGAAAGATTTGGGAGAGGTAAGTTACGTTCTAGGCATCGTATATAGACAAGATACTTGTCCAATTTTCGATGCAAGACTCCAGGAAAGATAATTTACCTTCTAGGCATGGAGTTCACTTGTCTAAGGAACAATGTCCTAACACACCTCAAGAAATTAAGGATATGAGACATGTACCCTATGCATCGAGAGTAGGTAGTCTCATGTATGCTATGCTATGGCACCGGACATCTGCTATGCAGTGGGAGTAGTCAGCAGGTACTAGTTCAACCCAGGATTGGATCATTGGGTTGCTGTCATGACAATTCTCAAGTATTTTCGGAGAATGAGAAACTATATGCTAGTGTATTCCGGACCGGATTTGATCTCGTTAGGATACATAGATTCTGATTTTAAGTCAGACATGGATTCTAAGAAATCCACGTCTAGATCAGTTTTCACCCCGGGTAGTGGAGCCACTGTGTGGAGAAGTATCAAGCAATCTTGCATTGCTAACTCCACCATGGAAGTCGAATATGTAGTCGCTTGTGAAGCTGCTAAAGAGGCTGTTTAGCTCCGTAAGTTCTTGAGTGATTTGGAAGTTGTTCCAGATTTGGATAAGCCCGTCACACTTTATTGTGATAACAGTGGTGCTGTGGCTAATTCCAAAGAACCAAGAAGCCACAAGAGAGGGAAGCATATAGAGAGAAAGTATCATCTCATTAGAGAGATTGTGTAAAAAGGAGAGGTGATCGTCACAAAGATAGCCTCACAAGACAATCATGCTGATCCATTTACGAAGACCTTACGGGCTAATATGTTTTCGGGTCACCTAAATGGTCTAGGGTTATGAAACATGCCTCACATGCTTTAGTGCAAGATGGAGATTGTTGGGGTTTATGCCCTAAAGATGTAATTTGTAAATGGATTTATGAAAGAAATAAAAAGAAAAGTTCAATTCATTCTTGTTGTGTTTTTTATTTTATAACTTGTGCATATTAACATCCTAGATTGGCAGATGTAATCTCGAACTGTGTATATGAGCCTACAGAGAGACGTCCAATCTAAAGAGTCCATAGATAGCAAATAAAGCTGGGTACATTATTTGTGGTTAATCTATAGTTGCGGTCCATTCCGTAATGTAAGGTGATTCTATCCTGAATCATTCATATGAAGATATGGGAATGGAGGCATCTTTTATGATGTGATCATATAGGACTGAGCCATGATCTATATGAATATCTCACCAAGATCTGTTTACCGATGAGATTCATATATATCAACTAATGATGGCTATATGTTGGTGATCTAAATCCTGAGTGTCATATCAACTCTTTCAGGTTAGATCGTGGTCTTTGATATACCATGGGTGAGGTCGAATGCAGTTCCTGATCTATATGCTCCGTATGTTGGGATTACGGTTTGGCTTATGGATGGGAAGGTTTGTACACAATAGTGGGATCCACTCATTCTTGTGAGAAGTAGATGATAGTTCCCTTCAGGGTTGATTCGGGGCTTGGACAATATGTGTGCTCTCCTAATTCCTTGAGGAAATAGGATTTGTTGTCCATTAGAGAATCAACGGTACTAAAATGATATATGTAATTAGAGGGCTATAGTGGACAATATGACCCAGCTCTAATTATGAACTACTGAGGAGGATCACACCATGTGTAATAGCTATATTGATGGACACTGAGTTGTATTGGTCTGTGTAAAAGCGTCTGCAGTTGAGAGAGTGCAGCTTCGGGTTTTTAGTGGAATAACACCGGAGTTAATAATCAAGGAATATTAATTAAAGAGTTTAATGAATGATTCCAAGGATTATTGGAGCTCAAAATACTATGGGTTCATTAGGTCCCCATGCTAGCCCGATCGATTTAGGTAACGAGGGTCACGGTTAATTAATTGGATTGTCCAATTAATTGTGTTACGAAAGTGATACTCATTTATTCGGGAATTAATTGAATAATGAGATTATTTGATTAATGAATAATGGTGATTAAATAAATTAAATAATAAGATTATTTAGTTATGTTATTAATCAATAAATGGAGGATGTTTGTTGATATTTGTTTTTGAATAAAATAAGATAATATGATTATTTTATTTTATTAAAATTAAATTTTTAATTTTTTAATTTAAATAGTTTGAATTCAAATCAAATGAAATAAAATAAATATTAATCAATATCTTTAAAGATATTTGATATTTTAAAAGATTAGATTGATTGATTTTAATTAAATATTGATTTTCGATTTTAAAAAAAGTCAAGACATCATCAATTTTTGGAAGAGAAAAAACGCATCAAATGTTCCTGAGTACGTGACGCGCCCACACGCAGTTACCAGTTTCAAGAATAACTGGGAAGATCGGTGGTACAGACCAAGAGCATATCGTAAAGTGAAGGAGCGTCCTACGTAGGTATGAAGAATTGATTTCTTCTCTTCTTATGATTATTGATTTCAAATTCTTGTGTATACATATATTTTATTATTGTAATAATGATGTATGTATAGGTTCCGAAAAATTGCGATCCTAAGTTTACTGGTCCCAGATCGTTTACGATCTGTATAAATTTTTTTTTTGGGTAAATTATATATAAATATTTTTTAAAACCTATTTATGCTTCGTTACCAGTGATCGAGGTTCCAACATGTATCACACTCCAAATATAAGTACAAGCAATATCAATTCAATTAAAGATATGCTTGTTCAAACAAAGTCAATATAAGCTATAACATATATTTGATACAAACTTAAGTTGTAACAAGGCTTTCATACAAAAAGCTCCAACATATACAAAGTTGATATAATATGATTATTAATTACAAAGATATCAACTAAGATATATATTAACACACACATAAATATAAAGAGATAGGGATAGAAAAAATCAACACATTATTTTTAAGTGGTAAAACCTCCTAAGAGGAAACATCCACTGGTTGATACCACAACCACTGACAAACACCTTTCACTAGCAAGATAAACAGATACAATCTCTCAAGTGACCACTTTACCTAGAAACCTACCCTTTAACCCACAAAATGAAAGAGATGCCCCCTTGCTCAACTTTCCGAATCACCCCAATCCTAGTCGAGACTTTCATGCACAAGTTAAAGATCCCCTCTCCAAACATGTGACTTCCAATGCTTAGCTATCCGGATCACCCCGATCCTAGCCAAGACTTCCAATGCTCAACTATCCAAATCACTCCGACTCCAGTCGAGACTTCCAATAGCACAAGTTGAAGATCCCATCTCCAAACATGCGACTTCCAACCTTTCGCAAGGTAAATGATCTAAGTGAATGTAAATGATGCAAACACACGCAACATAGTATATATGATCAATATATCCTTTGGAAACTAGAAATGAATCATTAAGCACATGTCATATGTATTCTAGTTTATAATCCTAAAAATAATGCATTCACACTCAATGATGCATGTACATATGAAATGTGTGGATTAGACACAAAACATGAAGAACTAGATATTTATCAACAAAAGCACAAATCAATTATATCGAGATCTTGTAACATGAACAAATAACCTAGAGTATGTGAAACACCTAACACACACAAAAGTCTAGATTATGTTCAATTACATAAAAATGCTAGAATCAATTTGATAAAATCAAATGTACATCTCTAGCAAAATAATATAGCTTAGATTCTCAAGATAGTCAATTAAATTCAATCAAGTTCTAAATCATCAATCATATACGCTATTTCAATTAATCTTCAATTAAAAAGACATAGCTTATGAGAAGACTATCAATCAACAAAATCAAGTCAATTAACACACAAGATAGTCCTAGATTTGAAGCTAGCACAATACAACATCTCAAACATGTGAAAACATCGATTTAGAAAAACCTAACTCAACATATTAATCAATTGAAGCTCAAACTAGCTCCATTAGAGATCATTTCTCTAATCAATGTTTACACAGCAAACATACATTTATATGAGAAGAAAATCCAAGGTAATTGAATCTTTGAAGATCAAGAACAAAATAGAAATCAATACCTTGAAGAAAAACTGTGCTGACACGTTTTTGTCAGTATAGCTACTAGAAACCTTGATCAAATGACTCCAAACCTTTGTGGAATGATAGAGGACTGGTAGAAAAAGATTCTCAAACTTGAATTACTCAAAGCGAAGTTCGTATGAGTGAGTTATGGTGTTTGGAAGCTGAGAAAGTTTGAGAGGAAAAAAACTGCACAATGTTTTTCAAATGTTTCTTCTTATTCAAGAATGGGAGGGAATTTGGAATTTAAAGGAGGGAATCAAAGAAAAAAAAAGAGCAACCAATCAAGAGAGGTCACATCAGCCATCCCGTGGAGGCGTGTGGGCTCCACTGGGGCAGATGGCTACTCTTCCCGTGGAGGCCACGCGCCTCCACGAGGAGAGGAGCTTGGCCCTCTTGTTTGGTCTCTGTCCTCCCCTCGTGCACAGAATTGTTCTTCGACTGTTCTCCGGCCTCTAAACTCCGAATTTGGATATGTTCTTTAGATTACAAACCGGGACTCCCTCACGTACAAAAGTCATCAAGACAACTTTCATAGAAAATATGGAATTCAACTCGAAAGGACGAAAACCATGTACGATAAAATCATGGAAAGTTTCTCAACTACCTTATTTGAACTCGAAACTTAATGAATGAGTAAACAAATTAATTGGAACTCAATGAGAAATTATATAAGTTCAAAATCAAGTTCAATAACACATAAACAAAAATAAATAAACACAAGAACACACAAGTATGCTATTTTCTAGAACTAGTCCTAAAACATGCAATTTATGAAATTGTTAACTTTAAGTCTAATGCATGTGCATACAAGTATAAGTGTGTGTATTGTGTATAGCTAAATTATGCACAACTATGCAGGGACACATATGAATGCAATGTACGTGTGTGCCTAGGCCTTGCAAGAGGAAAGAGGTCTCAATTACCTTTTGCTAACCAACTTAGCTTTATTCCTCTTGTAGCCACTAATTTGCTTGAATGTTGTCCAATCTTCCATCGATATAGCTATCACATATAGTATGATCCTCCACAAGTAGTTCATAATTAGAGCTAGATCATAATGTTAGTTATACCCCTCTAATTATAACTTCTCATGTAGTACCATTGATTCTCTAATGAACAATAAATCCTACATTCTGTACGGAATTAGGAGAGCGCTCATATTGTTCAAGACCCGAATCAACCTGTTAACAGGGTTTTTTGGCAAGGGTCCAAAGGAGAATTTTCCACCAAAAGCATCTAGCTGGTAGGGATAAATCCCAGCTCCCAGGTACCTAGCGGGATCGATATCATGACCTAGAGGAAATCAGTACCTGGTCAATACCAAAACCTTGACTACCAACCTACCTAGATGAAGCACCAGAGACATTCAACCAAGAAGAACAGGTACCATGGCGGGCATCCATTTTGACACTTGACGAAGGGTGTACCACGATATCGTAGACCTAGTGCCTTGTAGGTACCCAGTCCCTTATGCTTGGAACCCTAGTACCACGACACATACCTGGTGTTCCAGAACACCTTGACATCAGCTAGAGACCAACCAAGACAGGCCCCTCGCATATCCACTAGGATGAATATCACTACGAAGCCACCAGCATGATACAATAAGCGCCACGCTAGTAAGTCAGAACAGTACACCAATGTACCACGCCACTAGGGCATAGAACCAGTGTACCTCTCCAAGCAACGCAAGCTAGGAAAGTTGACTCCTTCACCATTTAAAGCGCCATAAATGAGACCAAACGGTCAACCGAATCAGAGTTTAAACACGACAATCATTAACGGGATCAAATCCCGCACCTTCAGCCTCACTCAACTCATTTCAATGCCTAAAATAGGACTCCAAATAATCCTCATGAATGCAACCAGATTCTGATGGATATTGGAGACCTATACATACGGCCTTGAAGGACAAAGAGATGGGATCCCCAGATTGTATTTTGGATGAGAAAAAGAGAGATTTCTACCCAGAGAAACTTCTTATGAGTTCTCTGAAATCAGTAAGAGTTTAAGACAATCACTAGCCGGATGCTAGCCACTTATCGACATGAACAGAATTCTCTATCTCCATTTTTGTATTAGAGAGAGTGAAGAGAGAGTGTTGTAACTCTTACACAGTACTAATTTTAATAAAACAGTACCTTTTATATTCCTTCTGGTTCCTTTGTTCTTGTTCATCTTCATCTCTAATAGCCCGAAGGAACCTCGGTACCGAAGGTACCTCCCCTGCTACCGCCTATTGGTAGTTGAATAGGGTGTTAATCCAAATTTTCCTCCCTTAGTGGATTTTTTGGTTAACATTTTTTGGCGCCGTCTGTGGTAATCACCACACCCTCAAAAGAAAGCCAGTTAGCCTCATTTTCTTATACCATTACTAGCATGAAACTCCGGTCTTCTCAAGATCATCCCGATCCGTCGGGGCACCAGTCAAATGCTTCAACCCGGAAGGGTCATAAGCATAAGAAGGGGGGAAGAGTTGTAACCCCGCTTTAAAGCCATCAGCTACCGCGCGGGCTACCCCCCAGATACCTGCCACCCTGGCAGTAAACCCTGCCTGTCTGGACCAACAAGTAATGGCTTTCATAGAGAGTATCCGCCTTCGAATGGTTACGGAAGGTAGAGCCAGTCACCCTGCGGTACTAGATACCAGGGAAGAGGCAAGGCGGCAAGGTACTAAGATACCCCCCTTTGATAGGTTGGGACCACCATCTTCGGTACCGGTCCACGACAGGCTCGGGCCCGTCGTGCCCCTGATACCGTCAGTCCGCGACAGACTCGGGCCCATGCCCCTGACTCTAGGACAACTTGAAGGATACCAACCTTGACATGTGAGATCTTCCATCAACCTCCCCATAGGGAGTGCCACTACCCGGTTCAACTGGAAGCTGTTTCTACACGACCTCAACCAGAAGCGGCCAGGAGGCAATCTCGGTCAGCGACAGAAGGTACCATTAGAAGCACCCGAGAAAACCCTCAATAGGGAGAGAACCAGAATGAAACTTCAGTAGCATCAGAGAGGTCTGATGACAGAGATTCTGAAGTAGTGTCCAGGAATGATGGCAACAAGCGCCTCCGGGACCAGGTAGCTGGAATGGCGAAAGAGATCCAGGAGTAAAAGAAGGGCAAGCACTGGGAAAACCAGAGGGACCCTTGGGAGAGATGAATGCTCCCTTCTCTAGGAGGATTAGGGAGGCAGAACTAACTCCCAAATTCAAGATGCCAACTGAAAAATACTCTGGGATTGAAGATCCCTTGAGCCACTTAGGGAGCTTTGTTCAATAGATGGAGGTCAAGAATGCTACCAGGGCCGCCATGTGCAGCATGTTCCCTACCACGCTAACAGACTATGCCAAGGCATGGTTCAGGAAGCTACCAGCAGGGAGTGTCGACTCATTCACCAAGTTGACTACGGACTTCTGCACTCAGTTCCAAGGCATTAAACCTCGCCCTAAGGATCTAATTCACCTTCAGTATGTGATCCAGGAGCGAGGTGAATAACTCAGAACCTATGTGGAAAGATTCCACAAGGAAGTAATCCAGATGGGGGTCTTCATGGAGAAGGAGACCTTGGCCAATTTCAGAAGAAATCTATGGGCAGGCAGGTTCTTCCGATCCTTGGCCAAGCATCCACTAGAGACGTACCAGGAGGCCTATGATAGGGTTCTTGAACAAGTGGAGATAGATGAACAGCTCCGTGTCAAGATGGAGCATGACGACATGAGATCTGCCAAGCGCCAAAAGAGGGAGGCGCTTATGAGAAGGTTTTTGCGGTTAGAAAACTGTCCGTCAAAACAATTTATAAAACCTATGCGATGCGTTCACAAGTAGAAATACAAGTAAAGCAGTAAGCGCGTGTGTCGTCCACTGAGATCGGGGTAGCAGTTATAAGATTAGGATTAATATAACTAGTATGCATAAAAGTAAAGTTATGGTGAATGAAAATACAATATAAACTAAACTCTGAAAGCAAATAAAATGGGATGACAATGGAGTGATGAATGAATGATGATGGAACTACGGAGTTGATGGACTCATAAGTGAATATTGGGGCAATTGCAACAAACTCTCAATTAAGCACGTTTTGACAAATGTAACCAACCTATGATGTATAGTGTTGGTATATATCTCTAGCAAGAGGTCAACCTAGGGTGTATAGCAAAGACCTCCTACTAGCGATTAATCCCTCCTAAGCAACCAACAATGGCTAGTTACTCAATCGGGACTTTTTCCATGAATGCTCATCTATCTAGTTATGGCTTAACCTATTACTAATGTAGCCATCCTAGGGTGTATAGTGATGTCTTCCAATTCCCTCACAAGTGGCCGACCTAGGATGTATAGTGAAGGCCACCCGTTTGAGATTGGATGAGGCTCGAGGTTATCAACCAAATTCTACTCGAAGGTTAGTTCTCTTAAAATCACTAAAGTAGCCAACCTAGGATGTATAGTGGTGGCTTCTAATTCTCTCACAAGTGGCTAACCTAGAGTGTATAGTGAAAGCCACTAATTCAAGATTAGATTAAGGGCATGGTTGTAGAGCCGGATTTCCAGAAATCCTTCCATTCAATGGAGCACTAGCCAACCTAATTGCCTACTCAAGTAATCCAAATCAATCATGCAAAGAGGGTGTATCCAAGCAAATCAATAATGGAAATCAATTCAAGCAATAGAATAAAACATAGAGATAGAATAAATATAACACATAGAGTTTATTTACAAAGCCCAAATATCCATCAAACAAATAACATCAACCCTATAGTGGGGTATTTTAGCTACTCATGTTCTATTACAAACCAATAAACTAAGAGAGAGTGTAAAGAGACAACCCTTGAAGATTGATCTCCTTCCTTGAAGCTTGAATCCAAATCTCCTAGTTGCCTTTGATTGAGTAGAGATGGTTTGGATGATAGGGAGATGTGTTTCTACCTTAGACTACAAGTGTTGGGAGATATGGGTGCTTTTGGTTCGTTCCCACCCTTTTCTATTTATAGAGGATGGAAAAATAGGTCACTTAAGCTTGAAAACAGAAGTTGTCACGTGCAGAGTGCGGGTGGAGTGCGGGTGAATTACCCGCACTGTATGGGTTGTCTTCATCTTCAGTTATTTGATCTGGGCAATAGTGCGAGTGGAGTGCGGTTGGATGACCCGCACTTGACCCGCACTGTACTCGCACTGTACTCGCACTCTAATATCAGGTGTAAATCCACTCATCTGTCTTGAGCAACAGTGCGGGTGGAGTGCGATTGGATTACCCGTACTTTACCCGCACTTTAATGTCAGGTGCAACTCAGCTTCTCTGGATTTGGAAACAGTGCGGGTGGAGTGCGGTTGGATGACCCGCACTGACCCGCACTTTATCTTTCCTTCATGAATCAGGTCCCGGCTGTGGGAAGGAGTGCGGTTGGAGTGCGGTTGCGACCCGCACATGACCCGCACTGTAGAGCTGCTTATGATCCTTTGTCTTTCCTTTTACCCCTTTTCTACCAGAACCACCGCAATTAGCTTCTAACACCAGAATTACATCTATTGCCTGCAATTAGCACCAACGAGCCTATTAGACATAAAATATATAGAAAATACACACAAGAACGAGACAAAGGAATAGGAATGAGGGCCGAAATATACAACAATTTATGCATGATCAGGCGCCCAAGCCCGCTCAAATTCAAAAGAACCAGAATAAGCCTCCCAACAAGTCTACATACCGGATATCACCTTACCAACCTCAGCGTAACCAGTACCCCGCCAGGCGGTCTCCTCCTAGAGCTACACCTCCACCCAGGGAAGTGGAGCAGATTGCTAGAGAAGAAGAGGGGTACACCCATTATACCCCTCTGAACGTGTCTCGCGAGATAATCTATCTCATAATCTGTGACAAGGGGTTACTCAGGAAACCCGGTCCAATAAAGGCACCAGCCGATCAATGGAACAACTACAAGTACTGCGACTTCCACGAGGATGTGAGATAAAACACCTCGTAATGCTACAGTTTACGCAACCAGATAGAGGCACTGGTAAGGGGAGGTTGCTTGCCAGAATTTCTCCAACAGGTGCGTGATAGCATTCAAACTGGGAATGAGGTACAAGTAGACATTAGAGCAACTGAAGAAAGAAGGAAGCGAAAGGAAAGGATCTGATGGAGCAGATCCACATAGTCTACACTATCTGTGGAGGCCCCACCCTAGCAGGAACCTCCAATAATTCTAGAAAGAACCACGTCAGGAAAGTGCCCAGGCTAGACGCGAGCCAAGACGTCTTCAAGGTCACCAGAAAATTGCATAGATCTCCTCCTTCAGCACTTATTATTTTCACTGAGGAGGATGTGTACAACATTGTGTAGCCCCATGATGACCCCATGGTTGTCACTGTGCAAATTACAAATAGTCTGGTCCACCGGGTCTTGATCTATACTGGTAGCAGCGTGGACATTCTTTTCAAGGGAACTTTAGAGCAGTTCAATTTAAAGAATCCTTGCTACAACAGTTGTACCACCCCTCTATATGGATTCACCGGGGACTCACTGATCCCCACCGGGTCCATGATCCTACCAGTGATAGTAGCGACATCACCACTCCAGCAGAATCTCATGACATATTTCGTTGTGGTAGATACTCCATCTGCCTATAACGCCATCCTTGGGAGACTCTACTTATCTGCCCTCAAGGGTGTCTTGTCGACCTACTACAATGTCCTGAAATTCCCAGTAGAGGATAAGGTAGGTGAGGTACGGGGAGACCAGCAGGCAGCAAGCAAGTGTTACGCAGTGTCTGTTAACCCCACTGCGCTTGCCAAGAAGTGTGCACAAATAACAACTGCGCAGGATTAAACCATACCAGAGGAGGACCATGAAGATGGGATAGGTATAATGGAACCCGAAGTGGAGGTTCCAGATAAAGAAAACAGAGATGAGAGAGACAGGGGGTGGGCTAGTGGTCGCCCCATGGACGATTTGGAAGAAGTACTAATCAGGAAGGATGATCCTTCGAAGGTGATCAAGATAGGGGCAACGTTGGAAGCAGGGGTGAATGAGGGATTGATAGAACTTCTTCAGGAATATAGCGATATCTTTGCCTGGAGACATGAGGAGATACCGGGGATTCCAATCACCCTGACGGCTCACAAATTAACGATTGATCCCACCTGTAATCCGGTCTAATAGAAGCAAAGGTGTTTCAACCTAGAATGAAATGTCACGATTCATGAGGAAGTTGATAAGCTTCTAAAGGCAAAATTCATCAGGAAATCCCTGTACCCAGAGTGGATCGCCAACGTAGTGATGGTGACCAAGGCAAATGGGAAGTGGCGTATGTGCGTTGATTACACAGATCTCAATCGCATCTGCCGGAAAGATAGCTTCCCTCTACCAAAGATTGACAAGCTGGTAGACTCAACTACGGGTAACAAACTCCTAAGCTTCATGGAAGCATTCTTGGGGTATAATCAAATCATGATGCACCCCGCCGATCAGGACAAGATCTGTTTTATCACCGGTCAGGGTCTATATTGCTACAGGGTAATACCTTCCGGGCTCAAGAACGCAGGTGCTACCTACTAATGCCTAGTCAACCGTTTGTTCAAGGAACTGATAGGGAAGTCAATGGAGGTTTACATCGATGATATGATCACCAAGTCCCAGGAGGCCGAACCGCACCAGGACCACCTCCGTCAGACCTTCTAGATAATCAAAGAAAGCCATATGGGGTTAAACCCCACTAAATACGCATTCGGAGTAACAACCGGGAAATTTCTCAGGTTTATGGTCCATGAGAGAGGAATAGAAGTAAACCTGGAAAAGATCAAAGTTATCTTAGACCTTGAGTCTCCTACTTCGCTCAAGCAAGTACAAGGCTTGACCGGACAGATAGCAGCCCTGAACCGCTTCATATCACGATCCACTGATAAGTGCGTCCCCTTTTTCAAAGCTATCAAACAAGGAGGAGTATGAAGTGGGACCAAGATAGCGAGCTAGCCTTCCAATCATTGAAGGGATACCTCGCTAGCCTACCAAGAAACTTGTATTTTATATACTGATGGAGCTTCCAGCCAAACAGGAAGTAGGGGAGGAATCATTCTAATTGATCCGGAGAAGGTGGAGTGCTGTCATTGCTTCAGATTCCAGTTCAGTACCACCAATAACAAAGCTGAGTATGAGGCTTTGCTGGCAGGAATGAAGACAGCAGCAGAGCTTAGAGCTAATTACCTCCTCTGCAGGTGTGACTCGCAACTGGTAGTTAATCAGATAACTGGTCTGTACCAAGCCAAAGGAGATAACATGGCAGCCTACCTTAGAAAGGTCCAAGAACTTATGACCTGATTTAAGGGGTTCAAGATCGAATAGGTGCCTAGGCACTAGAATCATCGGGCCGATGTCCTAGCTAAGATAGCTGCCAACGGAGGACAAGCACTACCAAAAGGTGTACCTCTCCAGATAATCGGACAATCAAGCATAATACAAGGAAAGAAAGTAAGCTCGGTGGATATGCTGGGTGGATCCTCTTGTAGATTACCTCCAAGAAGAAAAGCTCCCTAAAGACCCTGATCAAGCTCGTAAGATCAAGAGAACCTCCGTTCGCTACTGCTTGGTGGAGGGACACCTTTACCGTAGAGGGAAGTCTCTCCTTTACTCAAGTGTCTACACCTTGATGATGCGAGCTGGCACTCAGAGAAGTACATTCAGGGGAATGTGGGAATCATACCGGAGGAGAAGCACTAGCTTACCAGGTGCCGTGCATGGGTTATTACTGGCCAACCTTGCATCACGATGCAAGGCAGTTCGTACAGTCTTGAGAACCATGCCAGAAAATGGCCAACATGCACCACTTACCTCCAGAACGATTGTCCTCAATAAGCTCACCATATCCATTTGCTTACTGGGAGTAGACCTAATTGGACCTCTCCTGGTCAACAGAAACACGCGATCATGGCAATCGATTATTTTAGCAGGTGGGTGGAAGCGGAGCCCCTCACCAAGATTACTGAAGCAAACACAATTGAGTTCACTAAGAGGAATGTGGTTTGTCTGTTTGGTACACTAATGGTCATCATCACAGATTTGGGCAAATAGTTTGATAATGCTAGATTCCAGGATTTCTACGAGAACCTAGGAATCGAGCTTCGTTTTACATCAGTAGCACATCTTTAGACTAACGGTCTGGTAGAGGCCACAAACAAAACTATCAAGAGGCTCTTAAAGAGGAAGCTCCAATAGAAGAAGGGTAGATAGGCAGATGAACTACCTGATGTGGTATGGGCCTACCGTACTACCAAAAGAACTGCTACAAGAGAAACCTCCAATTCATTTGCTTTCGGGGTAGAAGGTGTTCTTTCTATCGAGCATAAACTCACCTCTTTCCGGGTTCAACATCTTAACCCAGAGGAGAATGAAGACAAGTTGAGGGCTAACCTAGACCTCTTGAAGGAGAAACAGGAAAGGATTGAAGAAAGGATAGTGGTCTACCAAAGCTAGATTGCGGCAATGTATTAAATGCATGTGAAAAGGTTGCATTTGGCAATTTTTATAGGCATGATGGATTTTTGTTTAGAAAAACTAAATTATGTGTGCTTAAGAGTTCTTTACATGAATTGCTTGTTAAAGAAGCTCATGGGGGAGGTTCGATGAGGCATTTTGGTATAGCTAAGACCCTAGATGTTTTGCATGAACATTTTTTTTGGCTTCATATGAAACGTGATGTAGAAAGAATCTGTGAGAAATGCATTACATGTAGACAAGCTAAGTCTAGGATTAAGCCTCATGGATTGTATACTCCTTTGCCTATACCTAGTGGACCTTGGATTGAAATTTCTATGGATTTTATGTTGGGATTGCCTAGGTCAAAAAGGGGTAGGGATTCTATATATGTGGTTGTTGATAGGTTTTCTAAAATGACACATTTCATTCCTTGTCATAAAACTGATGATGCATCACATATTGCTGATTTGTTTTTCATAGAGATTGTGAGATTGCATGGCATGCCTAGTGAGCTCATGGAAAAGGGGTATGTGCGTGAGAGCATGAGTCCTTGTGCGGTTCCCGTTTTGCTTATGCCTAAGAAGGATGGAACATGGAGGATGTGCGTTGATTGTCATACCATCAACAATATCACTGTAAAGTATCACCATCCTATTCCTAGATTAGATGATATGCTTGATGAATTTCATGGTTCTATTGTTTTTACTAAAATTGATCTTAAAAGTGGATATCATCAAATTATGATGAAAGAAGGTGATGAGTGGAAAACAGCTTTCAAAACAATATAAGGTTTATATGAGTGGTTAGTTATACCTTTTGGATTAACTAATGCACGAAGTACTTTCATGAGATTAATGAACCATGTTTTGCGTGGTTTTATTGGAAAATTTGTGGCTGTTTACTTTGATGACATTCTGATTTATAGCTAAAACTTGGATGAGCATGTTGAACATTTAAAACTTGTTTTAGGTGTTTTAAGAACAGAAAAGTTAGTTGCTAATCTCAAAAAGTTACCTTTTGCACCGATAAACTTGTATTTCTAGGTTTTGTTGTTAGTGCTAAGGGGATTGGGGTTGATGAAGAAAAGGTTAAGGCAATTAAGGAGTGACCGAAACCTACAAATGTGGGACAAGTGAGAAGTTTTCATGGGTTGGCTAGTTTTTATAGGAGGTTTGTGAAATAATTTAGTAGTCTAGCTGCACCTTTAACTGAAGTTATCAAAAAGAATGTGGGTTTTTGATCGGTCTATTTCTATACATATTTTAGGTCAACATTTCCTATTATTTGTGCTTTATTTTTGGGTGAAATTAGGCATTTTATGTGTTTGTTGAGCATGTATAGGTGACATTCCTTAGATAAAGTGTTTGAAGGTATTTTCAAGGAAAAGAGCTTAAATGTGAAGAAAAAGAGCAAAGCTGTCATCCACCGCTGTGTAGGTCGCTCTTCATGCACGACATCCACCGCGGCACGTCAAGCGGTACATTTCAGTAGGTTTTCTGTTCTTTTCCGCGGTCCATACCGCTTCCCAGGCATCAACCTCAACTGCGGTCTATGCCGCACATCATTCCGAGAAAGGCTGATTCGGCCAGTGCAGAACAGCCATATTGCGGGGCCCATATCTCTCAGCTCCAATTGAATTTTGTGTCCTACTACCTATGAATGGAAATCCCTAGAAGTCTAGTTTCCGACTCACTTTTCGGTTCGCAATTCCAATATTCCTAGCAGAAGTTATGCTCGTTTTAGTATCCGATGGTCAGATCAGTCATAATTCCGCAAATAGTGACAGGATTTATTTTGCAAGTTGTCGGAACAGGAAATATTACCTTCTTGGACATGAGTGTGAGTCTTGGAAAGCAATTTGACACCTAATCCTTATCATCCTTCAATAAGTAATCAATTTGATGTTGGGGTTTTTGCCCTAAAGCTTGTAATATGTAAATGTAATTTGAACATAAATAAAAGAAGTAGTATATTCATTCATTTTGTGCCATACTTTATATAACATGTGCACTTAACATCCAAAATTGCCGGATGTAATTTCGAACTGAGTATATGAGTGTCATATATAGATGGATTCAGTTTGAAACGAGCAATTTAAAGAGTCCGTAGATAGCAAATAAAGCTGGGTACTTTATTTGTGGTTAATCTACAGCTGCGGTCCATTTCGTAGTGTACGGTGATCCTATCCTGGATCATTCATATGTAGATATGAGAATGGAGGCACCTTGTATGATGTGATCATATAGGACTGGGCCATGATCTATATGAATCTCTCACTAAGATCCGTTTAACGATGAGATTCATATATATCAACTTATGATAGCTATATGTGGGTGATCTTAATCCTGAGTGTCTTATCGACTCCTTCAGGTTAGATCGTGGTCTTTGATATACCATGGGTGAGGTCGGAGTTGCATTCCCGATCAATATACTCCGTATGTTGGGATCGCGGTTTGGCTTGTGGCTGGGAAGGTTTGTACACAATAGTGGAATCCACTCTTTCTTGTGAGAAGTAGATGGTAGTTCCCTTAAGGGTTGATTCGGGGCTTGAACAATATGAGCGCTCTCCTAATTCCGTAAGGAATGTAGGATTTATTGTTCATTAGAGAATCAATGGTACTTAATGGAAAGATATGATTAGAGGGGTATAACGGACATTATGACCCAGCTCTAATTATGAACTACTTGTGGAGGATTATACCATATGTAATAGTTATATCGATGGACACCGAGAGTTATTGGTTTGTGTAAAAACGTCTACAGTTGAGAGAGTGCAGCTTCAGGTTTTTAGTGGAATAACACCGAAGTTAATAATCATGAAATATTAATTAAAGAGTTTAATTAATAATTTCTAAGGATTATTGGAGCTCAAAATACTGTGGGTCCATTAGGTCCCCTTGCTAGCCCGATCGATTTAGGTAACAAGGGTCACGGTTAATTAATTGGATTGTCCAATTAATTGTGTTACGAAAGTGACACGTATTTATTCAGGAATTAATTGAATAATGGGATTATTTAATTAATGAATAATGGTGATTAAATAAATCTTATTATTTAATTATGTAGTTAATCACTAAATGGAGGGTGTTAGTTGATATTTGATTTTGAATAAAATAAGATAATATGATTATTTTATTTTATTAAATTAAATATTTGAATTTGAATTTAAAATGTTTGAATTCAAAAATAAATATTTAATTAATTAAAAAAAAGATATGAGATATCTTTGTTTTTAAAAATCAAATAAGATTTTGGTTTGATTTTATTTGATATATATGAGATATATATTTAATTAAAATATGATGACCGAATAACAAATATAACACAAAAAATAATCAGATTACTGAAAATGAGATTTTTGAATGAGAAGAAAAAAAAAAGGTGTTCGTGACACACAAAAAGCAGACACACAGCAAAAGCAAAAACAAACAAAAGAGAGAAAAAGCTATGGTGTGGTGAGACCACAAGTGCTGCACTCCTAGAGTTTGTTTTGTGCGTGTATTCTTCTCTTCTTCCTCCATACAGGTCCTGAATATCGTGACGCGCCCACACGCTGTTACCAGTTCCGGGAGATAGCGAGGAAGATCACGTGGTTCAAATCATGGAGCATTTCGTATCAAAGTGAAGGAGCCTCCTACGTAGGTATGAAAAATAAATTTCTTCACTTTATTATTGTATTTGATTATTACTGTACAAATGGGTTAGATTAATGATTGCATTAAAAAATTTTAAAACCTTCCTCTGCGCAATCTGTAACCCTAGGGTCCAACAATTGGTATCAGAGCCAATTTTTGTACAGTATAATCGAATTCGATTACTCCTGGAATGTATAAATGTGTAGGCACATATTTTTTTTTGATGAGTGTATGATGTTTTTTAATTAAATTGTTTAATTTAAAAACATGGTTGATCGTAATTTTTTATGGTGTTGTGGATTTAGAGTGTTTCTGGGTTGTATGATATTTTTTTTTATTTTTAGTGTTGTATTATTAAAAAAAAAAATTTGTAATTGCAACAAGACCTGGTGCGCGCATAGTAGACCAGTATTGCCTACCAAAGTGATGCATCACCAGCGCGCACAACACACCTCCAGCGAGCCTACCAGCGCGCAACAGCGCGCATGCCTTCCAGTGCATGCAGACCAGCGCATAACCTCCCACCAGTGCGCATGAAGACCAGCGCATGTTGCACAGCGTTGCTTTCCCGCAGCGCACAACGTTGCCTTTGCGCACAGCCTATTAGCGCACAGCGATGCCTTCGCGCACAGCCTACCCGCGCACAGCGTTGCCTTCGCGCACTGCCTACCAACGCACTTGACCTGAAGAGATTGGAAGTCTTGGAAATTACAAGAAGACCAAGGGATGCCTTAGGAATATTTTTGTAATTAGATTCCAATTTTTAGGTTTAATAATCCACAACACTCGGTCAACTCATGTATGTTTTAATTATTTGATGATTAAACATTGCCATGCATATACATGTCATTTAAATTAGTTGTGCCTACACATAGATATATGTTGATATATCATACATTCATTATAGCCATCTATATTATGTGTTTAATTTTTTTTTAATTTGATTAAAATGGGTTATTCACATAATTGGCTATTTTTAATGGGATTAGTTTTTAGGAGTAAAAACTTGGTAAATCTCATTAATTACTAATCTTTTTATTAAAGAGTTTAAATACTTAGATTAGTAGGGTCCTTAAAATATTTATTAGGATTAATTTGATTAAGCTCCTAATAATAATTGGACCTAAATAATGTGTTTAGTTTTAATAGTTAAAACTTGGTAAATACACATTTAATAATAATTCTAGTCTTAGTAAACAGTTTACATAGATTTGAATTATCACTAATGAACTAGATTTTTAATGTGTTAAAAATCAATTTAGTTTATTAGTTATTGGAATAGGATTCTAATAATTTGTGATTAATGCACTTGACGCTTAGATTAAAATTAGCCGTTTAATCTAGTTTTATCTAGGTGCATTAATATTAATAGAAAACCCTTAATATAAAATAGTGAGTGGGAGAGGGATATATGACATTATATCCCGCGGTCTCCATCATTAGTTCAACACCGTGAGATTCGAGTGGGGCCTCGTGACGGCTTTGTTTTCGTCCTCCCTAAGGAGGGTTTCCATAAGAATCAATACCAATGTTGACTTCCTAACAGATAGGATTTCGGAGGGGATTTCGGGATTGACCGACCCTAAGGCGGCAATTCTCGAGTTAAGCTCTTGAGATCTGAAATGATGGGTTACACTCACAAGGTTTTAATTAAATTGGTTAATTAAAAACCTGACCTAATAAACGATGGTTGAATGATATTGGCATAAGAGTTATTCTGGTATATCCTTTGACTGAGAAGCTCTCGATCCAACATGCAAGAATTTGACCGACCCTAAGGCAGCACTTGCTTGTGGTATGTTGGATTGTCGTGGCATAGAAACATTGTTTTTAGGGTTGTTCTTGTTCAGTAAACATTTTCAAGCATCATGTTTAATTTTATGCCGAACATTCGCACATGTTTAGAATGTATGACTGAATGAATCCTTAATTTATGTTTATTCAGCCATGTCATCTGCACTATTAAAAATACTTGCAAACGATAAATTAACTGGTGATAACTACACAAAATGGAAACTTAACATTAATGCAATACTGGTCACCAAAGACCTCAAGTTTGTGCTTACGGAGGAATGTCCTCCGGTGCCTACTGCCAATGCCACACGAACTGTTCGTGAGGCATACCAGCGATGGGTCTCATCTGATGAGAAGGCCCGAACATATCTGTTAGCTTCTATGACAGACGTGCTTGTCACAAAGCACGAAGCAATGACTACAGTATTCAAAATTATGGAGTCATTGCAAGCTATGTTCGGGCAGCCCTCCGAGCAAAAGCGACACGAAGCTGTTCGTTCCGCTATGCTCGCTCGCATGAAGGAAGGTACATCAGTTCGGAAACATGTCCTGAGCATGATGTCCTACTTCAACATGGCAGAAATCAATGGCGGGGCCATTGATGAACCCAGTCAAGTGAGCATCATACTGACGACTCTTCCGAAGAGTTTCTATCAGTTTAAGAACAACTACGGGATGAACAAGTTAAGGTTCAGTCTCACACAGTTGCTCAATGAGCTCTCTACTTTTGAGTCCATGACCAAGGACAGCAAAAGTAAGACCGATGAGGCAAATGTTGCCGAACCATCTTCCTCCAATAATAAGAAGAGGAAGAGGTCTGCTGGAAAGGCGAAGGGTAAGCCCAAACCCAAGAAGGCCCAAAGCAAAAAGAAGGGCACCTCCACCGACCAAGACAAAGGAAAATGTTTCCATTGTAACAAGGTCGGGCACTGGAAGAGGAACTGTCCTCAGTACCTGGAGGAGGTAGCCAAGAAGAAGAAGAAAGGTAAATATGATTTAGTTGTTCTTGAATCTTGTTTAGTGGAAGATGATTCTTCACCTTGGATTGTTGATTCGGGGGCCACTAACCATGTTTGTTCTTCTTTGCAGTGGACTGATTCTTGGACACAGCTAGAGGAGGGAGCCTTCTCCATGCGTGTGGGGTCAGGGGATGTCGTGTTGGCCAAAGCAGTGGGAGCAATAAGATTGCAATTTTGTAATAATAATAGTTTTTTATTATTGAACAATGTTTTTTATATTCCTGGATTTACACGGAATTTGATTTCCGTTTCTAAGTTGTTAGAACAATTATATTCAGTTTCTTTTGATAATAAATCAGTTATTATTGCAAAGAATGGTCTGAATATTTGTTCAGGAATTAATGAAAACAATTTGTATGTGTTAAGACCGTTAATGCATACAACACTGCTCAACACCGAAATGTTTAAAGTTGAAAAACCAAAGACTAAACGACATAAGATTTCTCCAGAAAACGAAACGTATCTCTAGCATCTAAGGCTTGGTCATATCAACCTTGACCGGATAAGCAGACTAGTAAAAAGTGGACCTTTAAGTGAGTTAAAGGTTGGCACTTTACCTGTCTGCGAATCCTGTTTAGAAGGTAAGATGACTAAGAGACCTTTTACTGGAAAAGGGCTTAGAGCTATAGAGCCACTAGAACTCATACATACAGACGTCTGCGGACCGATGAATGTTAGAGCTATGGGCGGCTATGAGTATTATGTCACCTTTATAGATGACTACTCAAGATACGGATATGTCTACCTAATGCAACGAAAGTCGGAAACATTTGAAAAGTTCAAAGAATTCCGAGCTGAAGTTGAGAATCAATTAGGTAGGACTATCAAGTCACTACGATCAAATCGTGGAGGTGAGTACCTTGACCAAGAGTTTGAAGACTTCATGGTCGAGCATGGGATAGTTTCCCAACTCACAGCTCCTGGTACACCTCAGCAAAATGGTGTAGCGGAGAGGAGAAATAGAACCCTAATGGAAATGGTGAGATCTATGATTAGTTTCTCATCATTACCAAATTCCTTTTGGGGATATGCGTTACAAACAGCGGCATACATTTTGAATGTAGTGTCATCCAAATCTGTTCCTGAAACTCCCCTAGAGTTGTGGAATGGTCGTAAAACTAGTTTACGACATTTTCGCATATGGGGGTGTCCGGCACACGTGCTGAAGAACAGAACTGGAAAGCTAGATCCCAAGTCTGTGGTCTGCTTGTTTGTAGGATACTCCAAGGAGACCAGAGGTGGATACTTCTATAGTCCTGAAGATAACAAAGTATTTGTATCGACAAATGCAACGTTTCTTGAGAATAACTATATAAGTGATCATAAACCTCGTTCTAAAATTGTATTAAATGAGTTGGAGCCTGGTGAGACCAGTACTCAGTCAACTAGAGTTGTTAATCCATTAACATCTGAAAGTCAGATAATTCCTAGTCAGGATACACTACCACCTAGACGTAGTGAGAGGGTTGTAAGACAGCCTGAATGCTATTTGGGTGTAAGTGAGGGACAAGATCTTGTCTCTGCTGATAGTGTGGATGATCCATTGACATTCAAGAATGCAATGGAAGATCCTGATAAAGAGGAATGGCTTAAAGCCATGAATCTCGAGATGGAGTCTATGTACTCTAACTCAGTCTGGGAACTTGTAGACTTACCGAATGGGGTAAAACCCATAGGATATAAGTGGATCTACAAGAGGAAAAGAGGAGTAGACGGGAAGGTAGAGACCTTCAAGGCAAGGCTAGTGGCCAAGGGTTATACCTAGAAAGAGGGGGTCGATTATGAAGAGACCTTCTCGCCAGTAGCCATGTTTAAGTCTATTCGGATTCTCTTATCCATTGCTGCCTATTTCAATTATGAAATTTGGCAAATGGACGTCAAGACTGCATTCTTGAATGGCAATCTTGACTAGAGCATCTATATGATGCAACCAGAGGGATTCGTGTCTCCAGATCAAGAGCAAAAGGTTTGCAAGTTGCAAAGGTCCATCTATGGACTTAAGCAAGCATCTAGATCTTGGAACATCAGGTTTGATGATGTGATCAAAACCTATGGCTTTGAGCAGAACGTCGATGAGCCTTGTGTCTACAAGCGCATCATTGATAAAAAGGTAGTTTTCTTGGTCCTATACGTGGACGACATCCTACTCATTGGGAATGAAGTGGGAGTGTTATCTGATGTAAAGGGCTGGCTGGCTAGCCAATTCCAAATGAAAGATTTGGGAGAGGCGAGTTATGTTCTAGGGATCCAACTTATAAGGGATCGTAAGAACAAACTCATAGCATTGTCTCAGGCATCATATATCGACAAGATTCTTGTGCGATTTTCGATGCAGAACTCCAACAAAGGTAATTTACCTTCTAGACATGGGGTTCACTTGTCTAAGGAACAGTGTCCTAAGACACCTCAAGAAGTTGAGGATATGAGACGTGTGCCATATGCATCAGCAGTAGGTAGTCTCATGTATGCTATGTTATGCACGAGACCGGACATCTGCTATGCAGTGGGAGTAGTCAGCAGGTACCAGTCCAACCCAGGATTAGATCATTGGGTTGCTGTCAAGACTATTCTCAAGTATCTTCGGAGAATGAGAAACTATATGTTAGTGTATTCCGGACAGGATTTGATCCCGTTAGGATACACAGATTCTGATTTTTAGTCAGACAGGGATTCTAAAAAATCCACGTCTGGATCAGTATTCACCCTAGGTGGTGGAGCCATTGTATGGAGAAGTATAAAGCAATCTTGCATTGCTGACTCCACCATGGAAGCCGAATATGTAGCCGCTTGTGAAGCTGCTAAAGAGGTTGTTTGGCTCCGTAAGTTCTTGAGTGATCTGGAAGTTGTTCCAGATCTGGATAAGCCCATCACACTTTATTGTGATAACAGTGGTGCTGTGGTTAATTCCAAAGAACCAAGAAGCCACAAGAGAGGGAAGCATATAGAAAGAAAGTATCATCTCATTAGAGAGATAGTGCAGAGAGGAGATATGATCGTCACCAAGATAGCCTCACAAGACAATCATGCTGATCCATTTACGAAGACCTTACCGGCTAAAGTGTTTGAAGGTCACCTAGAAGGTCTAGGGTTACGAGACATGACTCACATGCTTTAGTGCAAGTGGGAGATTGTTGGGGTTTTTGCCCTAAAGCTTGTAATATGTAAATGTAATTTGAACATAAATAAAAGAAGTAGTATATTCATTCATTTTGTGCCATACTTTATATAACATGTGCACTTAACATTCAAAATTGCCGGATGTAATTTCGAACTGAGTATATGAGTATCATATATAGATGGATTCAGTTTGAAACGAGCAATTTAAAGAGTCCGTAGATAGCAAATAAAGCTGGGTACTTTATTTGTGGTTAATCTACAGCTGCAGTCCATTTCGTAGTGTACGGTGATCCTATCCTGGATCATTCATATGTAGATATGAGAATGGAGGCACCTTGTATGATGTGATCATATAGGACTGGGCCATGATCTATATGAATCTCTCACTAAGATCCATTTAACGATGAGATTCATATATATCAACTTATGATGGCTATATGTGGGTGATCTTAATCCTGAGTGTCTTATCGACTCCTTCAGGTTAGATCGTGGTCTTTGATATACCATGGGTGAGGTCGGAGTTGCATTCCCGATCAATATACTTCGTATGTTGGGATCGCGGTTTGGCTTGTGGCTGGGAAGGTTTGTACACAATAGTGGAATCCACTCCTTCTTGTGAGAAGTAGATGGTAGTTCCCTTAAGGGTTGATTCAGGGCTTGAACAATATGAGTGCTCTCCTAATTCCGTAAGGAATGTAGGATTTATTGTTCATTAGAGAATCAATGGTACTTAATGGAAAGATATGATTAGAGGGGTATAACGGACATTATGACCCAGCTCTAATTATGAACTACTTGTGGAGGATTATACCATATGTAATAGCTATATCGATGGACACCGAGAGTTATTGGTTTGTGTAAAAACGTCTACAGTTGAGAGAGTGCAGCTTCAGGTTTTAAGTGGAATAACACCGAAGTTAATAATCATGAAATATTAATTAAAGAGTTTAATTAATAATTTCTAAGGATTATTGGAGCTCAAAATACTGTGGGTCCATTAGGTCCCCTTGCTAGCCCGATCGATTTAGGTAACAAGGGTCACGGTTAATTAATTGGATTGTCCAATTAATTGTGTTACGAAAGTGACACGTATTTATTCAGGAATTAATTGAATAATGGGATTATTTAATTAATGAATAATGGTGATTAAATAAATTAAATAATAAGATTATTTAATTATGTAGTTAATCACTAAATGGAGGGTGTTAGTTGATATTTGATTTTGAATAAAATAAGATAATATGATTATTTTATTTTATTAAATTAAATATTTGAATTTGAATTTAAAATGTTTGAATTCAAAAATAAATATTTAATTAATTAAAAAAAAAGATATGAGATATCTTTGTTTTTAAAAATCAAATAAGATTTTGGTTTGATTTTATTTGATATATATGAGATATATATATTTAATTAAAATATGATAACCGAATAACAAATATAACTCAAAAAATAATCAGATTACTGAAAATGAGATTTTTGAATGAGAAGAAAAAAAAAAGGTGTTCGTGACACACAAAAAGCAGACACACAGCAAAAGCAAAAACAAACAAAAGAGAGAAAAAGCTATGGTGTGGTGAGACCACAAGTGCTGCACTCCTAGAGTTTGTTTTGTGTGTGTATTCTTCTCTTCTTCCTCCATACAGGTCCTAAATATCGTGACGCGCCCACACGTTGTTACCAGTTCCGGGAGATAGCGAGGAAGATCACGTGGTTCAAATCAGGAGCATTTCGTATCAAAGTGAAGGAGCCTCTTACGTAGGTATGAAAAATAAATTTCTTCACTTTATTATTGTATTTGATTATTACTGTACAAATGGGTTAGATTAATAATTGCATTAAAAAATTTTAAAACCTTCCGCTGCGCAATCTGTAACCCTAGGGTCCAACATTTGAGTGGATTAGGAAACAATTAAATCCCAAAAAGGTAAAGTTCCAAAAGGGAACCAATTTCCTTGTTGTTTAAGGACTTGGCTTATCATCTGAAACCTATTTAAACCACTGTGAACCCTAATTTCGGGAGACACAAGCTAAGGGAGGTCCCAAGCCACCAAGGGGGCCATCCCCCATCACTCCACCACCATACATCACTACACACTCATCCATCTTTATCCATTGTAGAAGAAGACAAAGAAGAATTGGAGGAGCTCTTTGATGATCATCTCGGGTTTTCTCTACTCAATCTCTTTTCTTTCTTTTTCCATAATGTGTAACTAATCTCATAACTAGGGAATCAATGTGAACCTTTTGTGAATGCTCATGTGTGATTAATTATTATTTCATCAATTCAATTCTTGATTTATTCATTGTTCTTAACTGCTTAATCCTCATTAGTTTTAATAATTGTTCACACCTTGACCATAGGGTGAATAATAATTTGGCATGATTTTAGGGTTAAGACTATCTGAGAATTAGGGTTATTGTTGACCAAACTTAATCTTAATCTTTTGAATGAATGAATTTTATCTTTAGTCTGACCAAGACAAAGTAGTAGAATTTTGTTCTTATTTCTTGCACTTAATGGGTTTCCGATTATTATTCACACCTTGACCATAGGGTGAATAACGGTTGGAAGCACGTGACTTAGCCCGCGACCGAACGGTAATAGTCACATTAAAGACAAATAATGAACCCTAGAATTGATTGAATCTTGTTTACAAATTAACTCCATACATTGAGTGTTCATAATTAGGGATCATTGATAACCTAGTGCTTTCTATCTTTTGATCACAACCATATTTTATTTAATTGTTTTCTTAGCTTAATTTAATTTAGTTTTAGTTTAATTAAATCATCAACAAATCTTTGGTTACTTTAATTTAACTTTAATTAGAATTAGTTTTAATTAATAAATCTCTTTTCCTCGTGGGAACGATCCTTACTTGCCGCTGTGCTAATCTTCACGATTCGTGCACTTGCGAGTGAGTATATTATAACACGATTGTACATCATCAGTTTTAAGTGGGTAATGAACAAGAAAAGGCATTTAACTTGATTAAGGAAAAATTAACTAATGCACCTTTGCTTGCTTTGCCTGACTTTGCAAAAGCTTTTGAGATTGAGTGTGATGCTTCAGGAATATGTATTGGAGCTGTTCTAATGCAAGAAGGACATCCCATTGCATTTTTTAGTGAGTAGATAAGTGGAGCAGTCTCAAATTATCCTACCTATGACAAGGAGATGTATGCTTTGATTAGGGCATTGGAAACTTGCAACACTACCTTTGGCTGAAAGAATTTGTGATTCACACGGATCATGAGTCCTTGAAGCATATAAAGGGGAAACACAAGCTAAATAAGCGATATGCCAAGTGGGTGGAGTTCATTGAAACATTTCCATATGTGATCAAGTACAAAAAGGGTAAGGTTAACGTGGTCACTGATGCTCTGTCTAGAAGGTATGTTTTACTTTCTACTTTGGATGCTAGATTGTTTGGTTTTGACTACATTAAAGAATTGTATGTGGAAGATTCTGATTTTGGCAATGTATTGAATGCATGTGAAAAGGTTGCATTTGGCAAGTTTTATAGGCATGATGGATTTTTGTTTAGAGAAACTAAATTATGTGTGCCTAAGAGTTCTTTGCTTGAATTGCTTGTTAGAGAAGCTCATGGGGGAGGTTTGATGGGGCATTTTGGTATAGCCAAGACGCTAGATGTTTTGCATGAACATTTGTTTTGGCCTCATATGAAACGTGATGTAGAAAGAATCTGTGAGAAATGCATTACATGTAGACAAGCTAAGTCTAGGATTAAGCCTCATGGATTGTATACTCCTTTGCCTATACCTAGTGGACCTTGGATTGATATTTCTATGGATTTTGTGTTGGGATTGCCTAGGTCAAAAAGGGGTAGGGATTCTATATTTGTGGTTGTTGATAGGTTTTCTAAAATGGCACATTTCATTTCTTGTCATAAAACTGATGATACATTACATATTGCTGATTTGTTTTTCAAAGAGACTGTGAGATTGCATGGCATGCCTAAGTTATTAAGCTACTTTTGGAAGACTTTGTGGGGTAAGTTAGGAACTAAACTTTTATTTTCTACAATTTGTCATCCACAAACTGATGGCCAAACTGAAGTAGTTAATACGACTTTATCTCCCTTGTTGCGTGCTATTATACAAAAGAACTTGAAAACATGGGAGGATTGTTTGCCGCATGTAGAGTTTGCTTATAATAGGAGTGTGCATTCTGCTACTCATTTTTTGCCTTTTGAAATTGTATATGGTTTAACCCATTGACTCCTTTGGATTTAATTCCTTTACCTGTGAATGAGCATGTTAACTTGGATGGGAAGAAAAAGGCAGATTTTGTTCAGAAAATCCATGAAAAGACTCGGCAAAACATAGAGAGGAGAACTGAGCAATATGCGAACCATGCAAATAAAAGGCGTAAGAAAGTTGTGTTTGAGTCTGGTGATTGGGTGTGGTTGCGTATGAGGAAGGAACGGTTTCCAGTTCAACGGTGTTCTAAACTACTTCCACGCGGAGATGGCCCATTTCAAGTGATTGAAAGGATCAATGACAACGCCTACAAGCTAGACCTTCCAAGTGAGTATAATGTTAGTGCAAGCTTTAATGTTTCTGATTTGTCTCCTTTTGATGTAGGTGACGATTTGAGGACAAATCCTTTTCAAGAGGGAGGGAATGATGAGAATAAGAGAGCTGCACCAAGGGATCCATTGCATGTTCCGGTTTGGCCAATAACAAGGGCAAGGGCTAAGAGATTCAAAGAAGCACTCAATGGCCTGATTCAAGATACTTGGGCTGATGTTGAATTGTTGAAGTCCAAGATAAGCCCACATGAAGACCAAGGCTTAATTAGCATCATCAAGACAATTAATTGGGCCGAATAAGAGAAGAGTTTGGGCATGTGGCACAACATGAGCGGCATATGGTTGGAGGAAATCCCTATTTCAGCATTTTTTCCTATTTTATTTTCCAAAGAATAAGAGTTAAATTGTTTCCCAAATTAAGGGGTTGATTTGTTTCCAGATTTAGCCTTCCAAATAGGGAACAAGTCAATAGTTGCTTGTTTTAGTCTTTTATTTTCTTTCCCATTTGTATGGCAATTATTGCCCAATTTAGTTTTCTGTTTGTAAGGCCATAATGGCCGAATATCTTGTTTCCTTTCTTTTCGATTAGGGTTTTAGTTTATAAGGAACCAACTGATATAATTTTTGGTAGACTTGATTTTGAATGAAAAATAGAGAGAATTTTCTCTTTGGTTCCGAAAACTGACTTATCACTCACCTTTCTTTCTTGTTCTTGAGTGTGGCGTCTATCACTTTCTTGATACCGTTGGTTCTTATCTCATTATAGATAACGGGTCATGGTCCTACATTGTTCTTACTTATAAACTTGAATCTATAAAATGATCCTTGCTACCATATATTGGTTCCAGGTCTCGCTGTTCTTGGTGAGGTTCATATCAATCCTCCACAAGTAGTTTATAATTAGAGCTGGGTCATTATGTCCGTTATACCCCTCTAATTATATCTTTCCATTAAGTACCATTGATTTTCTAATGAACAATAAATCCTACATTCATCACGGAATTATGAGAGAGTTCATATTGTTCAAGCCCTGGATCAACCCTTAATGGAACTACCATCTACTTTTCACACGAAGGAGTGGATTCCACTATTGTGTACAAACCTTCCCAGTCACAAGCCAAACCGCGATCCCAACATACAGAGCATATCGGGAATGCAACTCTGACCTCACCCATGGTATATCAAAGACCACGATCTAACCTGAAGGAGTCGATAAGACACTCAGGATTAAGATCACCCATATATAGCCATCATAAGTTTATATATATGAATATCATCGTTAACGGATCTTATTGAGAGATTCATATAGATCGTAGCCCAGTTCTATATGATCATATCATACAAGGTGCCTCCATTCTCATATCACCATATGAATGATCCAGGATAAGATCACCGTACATTACGGAATGGACCGCAGTTTAGATTAACGACAAATAAAGTACCCAGCTTTATTTGCTATCTACAGACTCTTTAGATTGCTCGTTTCAAACTGAATCCATCTGTATATGACACTTATATACTGAGTTCGAAATTACATCTGGCAATCTTAGATGTTAAGTGCACTTGTTATTTATAAAGTATGACACAAAATGAATGAATATACTACTTCTTTTATACATGTTCAAATCACATTTAGAAATTACAAGCTTTAGGGCAAAAGCTCCAGCAGTATTTCACTGTGATCTTATTCAATGCACCTAGTGCATTAGGTTCTTTTGCCAAAGATACTACACTTTGATGATTTTAGACTCATCATAATATACTTGATCCCACTCAAATGCTAGCAAAAGAATCTACAACTTTAACAAGGTAAATGTGCCCAACAATTATTTTAAGTTGTGAATATTGTTCAAGACTAACTAAAAAATTGTATCTACCTCATACATATCCAGATGTACAAACAATTCTTCACTTCTCATAGTTTTTTGACCTTATGATTATTTACTTTTGGCAATTGTAATAATTAAACTATAAATGCTATAAGATTTGTTAAACTAGAAATCACTTTATTAATATGAAAAGACTGTCAAATACATTATTACACTCTTGCTATTGAGCATAATTCTAACAGTTCCCTTAGGGTGCATTTGGTACGCGGGACGGGACGGGACAAGGTGGGACAACTTGTTCTTGTCCCACGTTTGGCGCGACCTTAGCATGGGACAGGACCGGACAAGGTGGGACAAAAATCACAAAAAATTGTCCCACCCAAGACCCTAGGACAACTTGTCCCATGGCATGGGACAAGTGTCAAAAAGACCATTTTACCCTTTAAATGTTCAAATAATTACAAACATATCCATATATAAAAATTATAATTACATATAATATATATATATATATTAATATTTAATAAAATTTAAAAATTATAATTACATATATAATATAATATAATATATATTATAAAATTATATATAACATATTAAATATATTATTTTATATATAATAATATTTAATAATATATACTAAATCATATATATTATATATAATAATATATATAGGATATATATATATATATATATATCATATATATATATATATATATTATGTTATATATATCCTATATATATTATATATATATAATATAATAATATATATTAATATATATATATATATATAAAACATTATATATGATATATATATATATATATCCTATATATTATTATATATATATAATGTGTATATATTATTATATATATAAGGGTTGATTCAGGGCTTGAACAATATGAGCGCTCTCATTCTTCCGTAAAGGAAGTTATGATTCATTGTTCATTAGAGAATCAATGGTATTTAATGGAAAAGAAATAATTAGAGGGGTATAACGGACTTTATGACCCAGCTCTTATTATGAACTAGTTGTGGAGGATCATACCATATGTAATAGCTATATCTATTGACACTGAGTTTTTGGTTTTTGTAAAAACATCTACAGTTATGAGAGTGCAGTCCGGAGTTTTTAGTGGAGTAACTCCGAGATTAATAATCATGAGTTTAATTAATTTTTTCTAAGGATTATTGGAGTTCAAGATTGTGGGTCCATTATGTCCCCTTGCTAGCCTAGAACGTTAGAGGTAACAAGGGTCACGATTAATTAATTGGATTGTCCAATTAATTGTGTTACGAAAGTGACACATATTTATTCAGGAAAATAATTAAATGATGAGATTATTTAATTAATATATTAATAATTAATTTAATTAAATAATTATATTATTTAATTAATAAATTAATAATTGAGAATTATTAATTAATTATTAATTGGAGGTTATAGGTTCGAACCATGACTGAGACAAATGATAAAATAATAAGATTATTTTATTTCCTAACTAGGTCAAGTGTTCAAGTCTTAGTGAACTAGGGTTATGTGGGATTTAAAATCCTATATTAACTTGGTCACTAAAATACTAATTATCTTATTTTAAATATATAGATATATATTTGAAAAGGATTAGTATCTTATTTTAATATATATATATAAATGATATTAAAAAATAAGAAAAGGAGAACCTGCACGTTGATAACACAATATAGAAAAGTAAGATAACAAAAAAGAAGAAAAGGGAGGTGCGGCTATCAAAGGAAAAAAAAAAGGAGTTTTATTATTGTTTTTTATTTTTTGTTCTTTAATATTTAAGTGGCCGAATTCTCCACAAATAAAGTAAGAGTTGTTTTGTGTTGTTTCTTCAACCTCCATTCAACCTCCTGAAGGGGAGATAGCGAGGAAGATCCAGTGGTACAAATTGGAAAGCAATTCAAGAATTAAAGAACGGAGGAGTTAGCCTTGATGTATGATTTCGAATCCTGCCTGATTTATTATTATATATCGTATAAGGTTTTAAAGTAGCTTAAAATATTTTAAAAAAAGTTTTAAAATCTCTTCTACTGCGTGACTCTAAGGTTTACAATTGGTATCAGAGCCTTAGTACGATATATTCGAATAAATCGTTCTTTCTTTTTGATTAATTGCATGTATTTATGTGTTTTGTGTAGCAATCACGCACTCCATATTCGCAAGCACTAGGGCTACGTATACGCGAGCGTGTTTGGGCTGATTTTGGGAAATCTCAGGCCTCCGAAAAATGTGAGGCCTTGTTAGCAGGGATGAGAGCGGCAATAGAGCTGGAAGCTGATTACCTCCTTGCTAAATATGATTCACAGCTGGTAGTCAACCAAATAACTGGTTTATACCAGGCCAAGGGAGATAACATGATAGCCTATCTCGAAAAAGTGCAAGAGTTATTGCCTCGCTTTAACGGTTTCAGGATTAAGCAGATACCTAGGCAGCAGAATCATCGAGCTGACGTCCTAGCCAAGATAGCTGCCAATGGAGGACAAGCGCTGCCGAAAGGAGTTTTGCTCCATGTAATCACTATATCAAGCATTTCTGAAGGTAAGGAAGTAAACCTCGTGGAGCGATTTCCATGCTGGATGGATCCTATCAGAAAAGCTCCCAGAAAACCCCGATCAAGCTCGCAAGATCAAAAGAACATCGGTTCGATACTGCTTGATAGAGGGGCACCTTTACCGCAGAGGTAGATCACTCCCCTTGCTCAGATGCCTACATCCTGAGGATGCGAGTTAGGCATTGAGGGAAGTGCATTCCGGAGACTGTGGAAATCAAATCAGAGGAGAAGCATTGGCTTACCAGGTGTTACGCATGGGATATTTCTAGCCGACTTTGCACCATGATGCAAGGAAGTTCGTACAGTCTTGTGAACCGTGTCAGAAAACGGCCAACCTGCATCACCTACCTCCAGAACGGTTATCAACCATCAGCTTGCCATATCCGTTTGCATTCTGGGGAGTGGACCTAATTGGACCCCTCCCAACCGCGCCAGGTCAGCAGAAGCATGCAATCGTGGCTATTGATTACTTCACCAGGTGGGTGGAAGTAGAACCTCTCTCCAGAATTACTGAAGCAAACACAACAGAGTTCATCAAGAAAAATGTGGTTTGCCGATTCGAGACTCCGACGGTCATCATCACGGATCTTGGTAAGATGTTCGACAACGCCAGATTTCGGGAATTTTGTGGAAGTTTGGGGATTGAACTCCGCTTTGCGTCTGTGGTGCACCCCTAGACTAATGGCCTAGTGATAAACAAAATCATCAAGAGGCTCCTCAAGAAAAAACTTCAGCAGAAGAAAGGAAGATGGGCTGATGAACTCCCGGACGTACTATGGGCATATTGCACCACCATGAGGACCGCTACGGGAGAAACCCTCTACTCGCTAGCTTTCGAGGTAGAAGCTGTCCTTCCTATAGAGCACAAGCTCGTCTCCTTCCGGGTGCAACATTTTGACCCCGATGGAAATGAGGACAAGCTGAGGGCCAGCTTGGACCTCCTAGAGGAGAAGCAGGACATGATAGCCTAAAGAGTAGCGGTTTACCAGAACCGGATTGCTCGTTACTTTAACAAGAAAGTGAGAAGTCGAAGCTTCAAGGAAAGGGATATGGTGCTCAGAAAGGTTACCCAGAATATCCGAAAGAGGTCGGACAGAGTGCTATCACCTAATTGGGAAGGTGCTTACCTAATCAAAATGGTGATCCAGGGTGGGGCCTACAAGTTGAATGATATGTATCACCTAATTGGGAAGGTCCTTACCTAATCAAAATGGTGATCCAGGGTGGAGCCTACAAGTTGAATGATATGGACGGATATCAAGTAGACCACACTTGGAATGCTGATCATCTCAAGAGATTCTACCCATGAATTCTGCAAAGCAAGTCGGCCAGGATTATTCCTAAATGACTGTCAGAAGATATTAGTAGTCGTGAGTACTTGTATTCCTTTTTTCTTTGATCATCAATAAAGAAGTTTTCTTTCTCCATTTGTTCCTGCCTATATTTGTCTACATCCACCAGCTTCACATCGCTAATTGAATTCCCCATGATTGTCGCTTTAAGACCAGGAGAGCTGCATAGCATCATTGATGCCCTGGACTGGATAAATCCCTCCAGGAGGATCGCCATAAAACCAGGAAAGCTACATAGCACTCCTGATACCCTAGATTGGATCAGTCCATTTAGGAGGTTCGCCTCAAGACCAGAAATGACCATATGGCCTTCCTATTGCCCTGGCCGGGTACCACCCCCTGCTAGGAAGGATCCAGTACATAAGAGCATAGTTGCCCAATGGATCAGACCTTGGCTGGGCACCACCCCCCGTTAAGAAGGATCTAGATAGTAAGAGCATAGTTACCAGCTAGATCAAGGCCTTGGCCGGGCACCACCCCCCGCCGACAAAGACCAGGTGCTAAAGTGGCCTTAGTTGCCTACCTGGATCTTGCTGCCAGTGTTTATTCGCCATTGTTTTCGCTAGGATACCAAGATTCCTACAAACAGGAATGCAAGGTACCCAAGTATGATCGTCTCAAGACCAGGAATGACCATATGGCCTTCCTGTTGCCCTGGCCGGGTACCACCCCCCGCTAGGAAGGATCCAATACGTAAGAGCATAGTTGCCCGATGGATCAGACCTTGGCCGGGCACCACCCCCCGCTAAGAAGGATCTAGATAGTAAGAGCATAGTTGCCAGCTAGATCAAGGCCTTGGCCGGGCACCACCACCCGCCGAGAAAGACCATGTGCTAAAGTGGCCTTAGTTACCTACCTGGATCTTGGTACCAGTGTTTATTCGCCAATTGTTTTCACTAGGATACCACGATTCCTACAAACAGGAGTGCGAGGTACCATGGTACCGATCAACTGCTTCATTCTCATCAGATTTTATGAGTTACCAAGTTTTGATTAAGTCAAGTTTATGCTGGGGACTCTTGCCCGAGTCTATGCTACAATCAGAAGCGTGTGACTAAATTAAATCGACAGATATAGATGGAAGTGAGTTTTTCTTTTCATTGATCAAATCGGGGAACCCTGCCCTTATTTTAAGCTACATACAAGATACAAGAAAGAAAAAGACAAGAAAATAAATTGAAGGTCTGAAACAGTCAGTTCCCTCTCTGACTTCTCACCTACTTACTAGATCTGCCTACTTAGCAACATTGATTTAAATCAGAAGCTATATCGATGATGCTACCACGAACCCCAGAGGTAGGAGCAGAAGCCGTGTTGGGATCAGTAAGAATAAGAAGGAAATAAGGATTTCCCACCCCCCCCCAACATCCAAGATGCAACGGGGCATAAAGCCGCGGCTCGACCGGGTAATGCCTACACCATTGGCAAGGCAGCAACATCAGAGCCCACCATTCATCCTAATCCTGGAAATCTCTACTTTCCCTGTTCCTCTGGTAATTAAATCCACCAAGTACAGCTCCTTCCATAATACCAAGCATCCTGCCAGTCACAGAGCCGACATCTCCTCCTCCTCCCACAATGTCAGGTGATACGACGATCATCGGTCAACCTATGGAGACTGTCTGCTACAAAGGAAAAAAGGGATTGTTTGAAGACCCATCTAACAGATAAAAGGTATTTATAAAGGGAAAGATCGAATATCAAAAATGAGAGGATAAAGTCATGTATGTAAACAACGTTCGATACACGGGAAAGGGAAGCCTCGCGAAGTGTGCTTTCCCACCCCCCCCCCCCCCCCCCCCCCCCCACACACACACACACACACACACACAAGGCTTAATGATCGGGATAATCGAACCTATCCTGGATCGACATCTGGAAGGACAGTTGAATACAAAATCCGAACCAACAAAAAATGAAGCGCCCCGATCTATGACCGGTTGAGGTCTTGGTACTTTTCCCGGACCATTCGCAGTATTAATTCCCGGATCACCAAATTCCCACCTGGGGTACTAAGAATCATCCCGGAACAAGCATTTCAACCTGGGATGTGATAAACTATACACGCATGAAGTCAAGAAAAAAGAAGAAGTTCTCATTACTAAAATCGAGGAGCCCATCCCCCGATCACAGGCTACAAAAACATAACATTATCTAAGTGCTACTGAATAAGGGATCAAGCTGGATCAAGCATCCTCCTGCTCCTAAGTGGCCGTCTTCTCGCTAGCTCCACCAGTTACGGTTTCCCCTCCTTCGATACTAGATGGAGCCCGTCTACTTCCTGGGCAACTACAGCAACCAGAATTTCCATTTGAGTTGGATCTCTTTAAAGCTCCCCTCCAACTTCCTCGATCAGAGCAGCATGACCTTCCTTTTCCTGGGCAGGGTCAGATGATGAGATAGGCAGGACAACTTCTCCATCATCAGTAGCAGGCCGATCTCCTACCTCCTTGCCAGACTTTACTGGAGAATCAAAGGAGGCAGAAACCCCTCCTCCAGCTTGTACCACGCCAACCTCAAGATCCTTCGAACTGAGAGCTACTCCGGCATTGCTTGGTGAAAGAAGAGAGATAGAATTCTGGTCTGCCCCTCCAACCACTCCACTAGTTCCAGCAACCTGGGGGGGGTCCAGCCACATCAGAAGGCGCTGCCCTAGCTAGTTCAGCAGCCCTTGCCATGATCTCCTTCCGATTCCAACCAGCGATGTCACCTAGATCAAACGGAGGAGGGAGAGCTAGAGCCACCTGGTAGCCAGCAAAAAAGTAACTGTCCCCGAAGGCGGTGTCTACCTAGGCATCTAGATTGGCCACGCTACTTTGAAGGGACTGGATTTCTTTCTCCAGCTCCACTACTCTCTCCTTTGCAATATCCCTCTCCTCCTTGCGACGGAGGGACCTGAGCTTCTCCATATCCAGGGCATGCTGCATCCTCTCCCTGTCAACCTTCGCATCGTCGGCTTCTTTTTGGGTATTTGCCGGTGACTGGTTCAGAACTTCCATTCCCTGAGCAACCTTAGCAAACTCCTCTTTAGACCTCTCCAGCTCTGCTGTAGCACCCCTGACTTGCTCCAGAAGGAGGCCAACATGTTGGCTCATGGCCACATTGAATTTAAAAGCCTAACAAAAACAATGCACTTGTCAGAATATTCTTAACCTCTTACCTGAACAAAGGATTGAAATAAGACAGCTTACCTCAGCTAGAAGGGCAGATCCCCTTCTAATTAGAAGCTCAGTCGGTATGGCGGTCATGACACCTAGACCCCCACCTAGGCAGGAAGCCGCGAAGTGGGCCAGAACTTCATCCTGGCTACTATCCTTCAACCTCGACCGAGCCTTATCTCGAGGTACCACCCGCTTCTTTATAACAGAGTCAGAACTCTTCTCGGCCGGTTTAGGCTGACCAGTTGCCATAACAGGAGAAGCAGAAGAAGCTGAGGCGTTGGTATCAATGGCGGCTGCAACATTGACTGGTCTGAGAGGTGAAACATCTTGCACCCGGCTGGACGTATCTCGGTACCTCCCCAATCTGGCTGTAAAAGCCTCCAACGACCGAGCCGAGGTAGAAAGAGGGGGAGCCAACGATTCTGATTCCTCGATCGGGATCCTACCAGAGCCGGCAGGTACACTAACCCTTGCTTCAAGATGAGAACTGGCTGGAAGCCTGACATGGGAAGTTGGAGTAGAATCAACAGTACTGCCGGCTTGTTGGGTCTCCACCTCAGGAACTGATGGATATACTGCTGAAACTACCAAAACAACACGAGTTAATATCAACAAAGTTAATGAAGTAGTACAACGAAAGGGATATCAGAGAGACATTTACCAGGGAATGTGTCAGAAATATGGAGGGAATACTCCACCCTCCCTGTATCCAAGGCATCCAAGGTAGGATACTGCAGGTTGATACAATTCCTTGCCATGATGGCCTTCAAAATCCTCTCTGACTCAGTAGAGAGCTTACCCTACTCCAATGAGGGTCTCCCGCTAAAGCAGGTAGGAACCTCAAATTCGGTTCCTCCGATGTAAACCGAGCTGCCCCATTCGCCCTTGACGACGACCCATTCCTCCCTCCAGGAGTTATCCTTCTTCGTGGCTCCTGGTACAATAAATTTCAGGTTGTTCTTGGCCCGAGCATAGAACTGACCCTTCGGACTCGGGGCGTTGGCAGCAATTTGAAACACATATCTGAGCTCGTCAGCTCCCGGTTCCCGATCAATGTTGTCTCTCGCGCATTGCTCCCTCCATAAACTAGGAACCCCACCAGGTGCCTCCAAAACCCCGGTGTTAGCTGAAGAGTGGCGAGCTGCAATGTGTACAGCGCCCTACGTAAGGTAGGGTGAAGAGGTAACCTAACTCCACTATCGAAGGCCGCTGCATGAATTGGAAGCTCGCCGCGATTAGGGGTATACACATCATACCCTTTCAGAGGTATAGCGATCGAGATATCCTTAGGGATTTTGAAATCCCTCCGCAAGCGCGCCACGATGTCCAAGGTACTGATCGAGTCAGGGATGCACCTGTATTCGTAGGGGAGTTCAAGTACCCTTCCAGCGGTGTCAGTAACTTCACCGGCCTGGCTCCCACCAATCCCGATGGCACCTACTTCCTCACTCGACTCCTGGTCAACATCCACTAGAGTCTCAGGATTGTTCGAGAAGCCTGTCCCAATTGCGATGTTCCGATTGGAACAGAGACGTTGAAAGGGAACGTCTTCCCCACTGTCGCTGCTATCGTGAACCCTTTTCCTAGGGGCGAGGCTCCCGCTGGCCACCGCGTCGCCGTCGAAGAGCTGCTCAATGCTATCTCCACTAGGTGAAGATATAATGACAGTTTCAGAGAGTGATTTCTAAAGAAAAGGGAGAAGTTGAAGGTTGAGGCTAGGTTTTTCTTTTTGCTAGAAAATCTCAATCAGGAAGTTTGCTTGATAAGAATCACTTGCGAAGGCACCAGAGTTTATATAGGGATGATTACTTGTAACGGGCAGAAAGAGTAATTAATGCCGCGGTAAAATAAGCGACATGGAGGGATCGATTTCGAGAAACGTGTGCCTCCAAAATATTTCGCTCTTGAATTCGGCTTACCCTGATCAGCCACATGGAATGTAAATCAGCATGCAAAGAATAGATTCCTTACTATGAGACGTTACGAAAAATTCTCCAAGTGCTATCTATCCTGACTCCAACCGTAACCCGATATCAGTGTTCAAGTCAGGGGGGACTTCTGTTAACAGTTTTTTCTGGCAAGGGACCAAAGGAGAATTTTCCAACGAGAATCTATCTAGGAAAGATCATCTTGATATTCAAGATAACCAGTGAGATTGATACCACTACCTAGATGGAGCCGATACTTGATAAAGTCAAGACCTCGACTACCTATCTATCTAGATAGAATATCATTCCCGAAAGTGTGTATCTCGCCTTACTGAAGCTCCTAATACCAGCTCAAGACTAGCACAATGATAACTCGCACACCCAGCACCCCGCAAGCATCTCAGTGTCGATCAAGGTATCAGGTACCTCCATACCTACCTTGATACCCACCTTGGTGTTACCTCGACTCCCGCCTGATACTCATTATGATCATCTGGAGCTCCTCCAAGGCAAGTACCTTACCTCCCAGGCAATACGATAGGGAACATGAAGACACGAGCACCATTCCAGTAGGAAGCAGAACCAGTTTATCAAAAATGGGTGTCAGCGCTATCTTCCATCAGAACTCGCGATCAGAATCTCCCTCCAAGCTCCACGAAGAAGGAAAGTTGACTCCATCGCCAAAATAAAGCGCCATCAACGACCCTATGGTCGATCGAATCATAATTTGAATTCGCCATTGATTAACGGGATCTAATCCCGTGCCTTCAGCTCCACGTAAATGCCTTTCAACGCTTAAAATAGGACTCTCTATAATCTTCATTAAAAACGACCGGATTTTGAGGAGATTAGGGGAGTACTATATATACGGCATTGAAGGGTAAAGAAAGAGGGACTTTCCGAAGATTCTTGATGACCAGAGCGAAAGAGAGATCCCGGGAGATTCCCGGAAGCCAGTGAGAGTCCATTGACAATCACTGGAGGAAAATCCATTTATCGACACAGAGGTTTTCTCCATCTCCATCATGTATAAAAGAGTGAAAAAGAGTGAGAGATATGTACGTATTCATATTGTAAACCTATGGTAGTAGTTGATGAAATAAAACAGTGTTCGTTTTACTTCTCCCGGTCCCTTTGTGTCCTTTATCCATTCTTTGGTCAGTCGACCTCGATCATACTAAAAGAGGGATCTCGGTACCGAATGTACCTACACCGCTACTGCTACCGGTAGTGGGTGAGGGTGTTAACTGAGATTTTTACCCCGAGTGAATTTTTCCGTTAACACATACCTTTTTGGTCTTGGATTGATAACGTGGGAGAGAAGAAATTGTACCTTTGAGAGAAAAGGAGAGGGAAAAGAAAAGAATTTTGTTTTATTTGGTTGTTGTGCCCTACACAAATGATGTGTATATATAACCACCCAGTTCGCGGCCTCGATATTCTGGAGTTTGGACCCGCGAAATCGACCTGCGAAGTTTGAAACGATGTCGTCTCACTTACTCATTTTCTTCCCAGTTTGCGGGTCTGCAATAGCGAACTACCCACGGAATCTTGCGTGGAGTCTAGGCCAGTAGATCTTGAGCTTGAACTGCGTTGGTCTCTACTAGCGAAGTGTCACCCACGAAGCTTGTATATGCCTTCATTGTGGTCGCTACCAACGAAGTGTCACCAGCAAACCTGCTGCATGATGCCTTTGACCAGACTTGACCTGCATGAAATCCAACACACTTATCAACTATCCTTGCCTTATTAACATAAAACAAAACTGTACACTAGGAATAAACACTCAAATAGAATTCCACAATGAATTTTTCTCCCCCTAACCTAGGTCTTTCCCATTCACTAACAATGCACAAGATAACATATTAGGGACAAAAAACTGAATCTATAAGATAAAAATGAATTGTGCAATCCTAAAATGCAACAAGATTTCAATTCAATGCATCTTAGGTTGGGCTAGGATCAACTAAGAGTTGTTTAGACAAGCTGGGAACTTCATTCTTTCTCATGACCCAAATAGGTGCTAATGACTCTCATATCTTTCCTTTCCCCTTTATTTTAACTTGGTTCACTAAATCTTTCCTCACCCAAATCCTTTTGACTTTTGTTGGGTTATTCCTACCCCTAGCTTCCCTTGTCTTTCTATGCCTATGAAACTTAGGGAAATGAGCTTGAATGTGCCCTTTTTTAGAACAAAAATAACAAGTTGGAGAAAAGTGAGATGAACTCCCTCTTGATGAGTGATTTTGAGGCCTTTGGAGTTGCTTTACTTGTAATGACTTGACCTCCTTCTCAACTTTGTCTAGTTGGACTATGTAGTCAAATTCTTTGACTTTTGCTATCTTCAAAGACTTCTCCTTCTTGCTAAGTTCTTCCTTTGCTTCTTCCAAGGCAATTGCTTTTCGCTGCATTTCCATGAGCAACTTCCTTGTATTTCTTGCATATTCTTCTTCGAATTCTTTCGATAACCTTGCTAGCTCCTCTAAATTCTTTGATGTTGAATTCTTCTCAACCTCAAGGCTCTCTACTCGCTCTCCCAACTCCTTGTTTTTTTTTAAACGGCAAGAGTTTATTAAAGAGGCCAAACAAGGCCAAGGCACAAAGCTACACCATACAACAAAGGCAAATGCCAGAAAAGGCACAAAAACACCCCATGCAGCAAGACTCCTAAAAGCACACAAACAAAACAAAACAAAAAAACCCCAATAATGAGACCCATACAGCAGCCAAGAAGACAAAGCAGCCTTAGCTAAACCATTGGGGGACATGGTGTTGAAAAACTACCAACGACCTTCCCGAATGAAGTAAGAAGCTCTGGAAATTGTAGATGATTTACACATGGTTGAGGCTACCAAAACCATCGAGGATGGTCACCCACTAAGCCCTTTCATTAGACTCCTAACATAAAAGACAAACAAATCCCCAAAAACTGAGCAAAGCGAGGAACTGATCACTTCACCTTCTACACACTGAACCTCTCCATATCTTTAATTTCTCTCTCAGCTATAATCACTGCCATTTTTACCAAGATCCCCACTCCTAGTTATCATGCAATGGCTTCTTGGAGGAAAAAAAACCTTCCTCCCCTCTACTTCTTAGAAACAAAATTCGAAGGAGAATCAATGTTACACCCATCCCTCACCACAACTTTACCTTTAGAGTTTTCTTGAATAACCAACTGGCTAGAGCTCACGCTACCCACATTACATCCCAAGCCCTTTTTCGAGAGAAGCTCCAACACAACCCCCCATGCCCTTTTTTTGAGCAACCACCTTCTCTCAGAAATCTCTGCCAAGGAAAGAAGTTCCAAGCCTTCATTTCCTATGTTGTCCTCCTTGCCTTTAATGATCTCATACTTCCCATTTGAATTTTGCAATTCTGATTCTATGCCTTTGTCTTTAACTTTCTTATCATAACTTTTCTTGGCCTTATCTTTTGACTTTTGCCCCATAAAGCTTCCCTCATCCACATAACACTTCTTCCTATTTCTGACATTGCCCAATCTAGGGGTGTCTTGGTTCTCCATCCCACACCTAGCCTTATCTCTTGCCTTTTGCTTCATTAAGGATCCTTCGAACACAGAACAACTTTTCATCCCACTAACATTGCCCAATCTGTTGATGCTTGATTCTCCCTCCCACCTTGATTAACCTTTTCAGACCTGAGCACCACGATGTCTCTCTCAAACTTCTTTTGCAAACCCAGATACCGATGTAATTAAAAAAAAATCAACCCTTTTCACATCTTCCTTAATCTTCAAAACAAAAGAAACCTTCCCCACCAAAACTCTAACTTCGTTTGGACAAGGATGGCAGTTTGGAATCAAGACCAAAATTCGTCCTCTATCAAAACGATTTCTAAAAACAGTGTCCTCATCCACTAGGAGAGGTTCACCTATCATCCAACCTATCTTTAGAAGAAATCTTGATTCCAAAAACATAAAGGAATCCCTAAGACATTGATCCACGATGTTTTTGATTGCCTATTTACCGATGCGGACCAGTTCACAATCATAGAAAAACAATCATCCCAAAAAAATGACTATTGATGAAGACATCCTTCTTACCTTCTGAATCGAAACTCCAAAGAACATTTTTATCACCTAAATAAGCAGAAGAAAAATGAAGACTTTTGCCTTTCAAACACTCATTGACATTGGATACATTTGAGAACTTGTTTCGGATTTCCACCGCACATTTCTTGAGCCACTCTTGCTCATATTGCTAAGGATGACAGTCCATGGTCAAGGATTCACCCTTTTGATTACCTGCCACAACTTTAGCAAAACTTCTACCTTCTTTATTTTTATTCTCTGCCTTAGCGGAAGACTGAGATCCCAGCCCACTTTGAGCTTTAGATTCCATAGATCTTCTCCAATCCCATCCATACTACGCCACTTTAGCGCTCAACCGACGCCCATAGACAAACATCCCATTCACCCTCTTCACCACTTTGATCGCTTCCTCCACCGTCTCGAATCGAATAAACCTAAAGTAATAAGTTCCGCTCTTTCCCATAGGATCTATCTTCCTTGGCATCTAACACCAAAAAATCAGTTGGGACTTCAACTCCCTTGACATAGAAAAGAATGTCTTCAGTTCTTCCTTGTGGATGTCAAATCGAGTTATCCGCTTGCATAAGATTCGTAGTAGTAGGCTATATTTCACCAATTCCTAACTTCTTGCATAGTGCGGATGGCATTAAATTGATTCATATTCCCAAATTAATCACTGCATCAATGTTCATGGAATCTTCTTTAGTGATTTGAATTATGAAACATCCCGGATCATCAAGTTTGTGAGGAACACTCTCCCTAGAATTGTCATTAACTCCTCCTTGATACTTCACTACTTTATCTGAAACTTGGGTATCTTTGCTTTATTCCACTTCAACCAACCAAACTGACTCTAATAAAAGTTCATCCTCCTTCAAGCTACTGAGCTCCCCTTCCTCATAGCATGTGTCAATCACCTTTGCATGATCTGAACTGTTGGTTCCCCTTTTCATGCTTGTGGAAGGCATCAGAAATTAGTCCTAATTGAGTTTCAAGCTTTCTGATGGATGCATCCATCCCATTTGATCTCTGGTCATTGGATTGGATGTAGTTGTTCAAAATCTGTTCAGTTGACCTTTGAGAATTCATGATGGTGTGAGATGCATGTTAAGATATTTGAATAAACTCTCTCATTTCTTCTTCAAAAGTCTTGTTTCTTGTTGATAGGAGTTGGAATACCCATAGTTTTTGAAATTCTCCTCATAGGCTTGCTGAGAGGATTGAATTGCTTGCATTGTTTTCTGTTGAGAAGCTATAATTTGCTCATTTGTCTGAAGACTGTCTCTCATGAATTCCCTCATCCCGTGTTCAAATGATACAGCATTGACTTTATTGTAGTTCCAATGGGAGTTTTGGTGGTTTCTCCAATCTTGGCTATACGATTCATCGTAAGACTCGTAACTTGGCCCCGTGTTGTGCCAAAAGAAATCCGTAGAATCTTGAAAGAAAAGAAAGCAAAACTACCAAACGAAATAATAAGAAACAAAAGAAACTAAAACACTACCAACCAATAACAAAAACAAAAGCTTAAACAAAAACAAAACTACAAATGCAATAAAAAGACACTAAAGAAACAAAAACAACTAACTACTACTAATATGAAAACTAATCTAATCACTACTACGCTTTCTGATCCCTGGTAGCAGCACCATTTTTGAGAAAGTTGCTTTTGGTATGGAAATTTGTTGTCATAAGATATTTGAAAAGTCCTTAGCAATGTCCTTAAATGTGTAAAACAAGTATAGTGCAAGCTAGGTATAATTCCACAAGGATCGGTGGTAATAATGATCAAATTAAAATGCAAGATCTTAATAGGCTAAAATGTAAAGTTTCAATGGTTGGTTTTGAAAATTAACAACTAAGAAGCTACAACAATTATGCTAAAAACTAAAATTAAACTAAAGTTAGCAAGAATGCGGCGTGTAAAGATATGAGAAGGATATGGGAGTCACTGTAATCACAACACAAATATTGGGCAATCCAGTTAATCCTTTAAGAACCTATTCAATCATTTAGGGCTAAATATACTTTTAGGTGTGATTTGAGAATCACTAAACCCTCAACTACACAACAACTATCGGCATATTAAATTGAGTGTAGGGAGAGTTTCTCCTTAAGCATAGATATATTTAAATAGATGGGATGTCTTGGATCGACATATTCTCCATCCACCCTTTCCATTTTAGCCGGGATGTATCGGATTGGCATACTCTCGACACATCCCTTCCATTCAAGATAGCTTGTCTTAATCACCTTAAAGTGTGTATCTAGACTAGAATTAAGAGTTGGCATATCTACTTAATCCAAGAAGATATTTAACCCTTTTTTAAAAACTCAAATTAATTTGATACCTAAACATGAATTAGGAGTTGGCATATCTACTCAATCCAGAAAGGAATCAAATGCTTTAACAACATTGAATGGAACTAAATAGATCAAATATTAAAGATATGGTGGATTACCAAAAACTCATGTATAATTACATCAACTCCCACTTGGGGTTTATTTACTCATAATAAAAATAAAAATACAATGAAGAAATAAAGGAGTAAAAGTAAAGGAGAAACCCATTGGCATGCTGTGATTTCCCTTTTCTTCAAGCTCATATCCTCCTCCAATGTGTGGATTTCGTAGCTCTTGAGTGGGAGTAAGTGTTTGAGTGAAAAGGAAGTGAAATGGGTGATGTAGAGATAGATTTGAGTAAGAAATTGGTAAGGAAATGTGTAGGATGGGTTTGGATATTGTGGGAGAGATTCCTAGATCTAGATGATGTAAGGATCTGAAAAATGAGTGTTTTGGGCGTGTCAAGCCTCTCTTGTGAAAAATAGAAAAAGATATTGAAAAATACAAACACGGTTAATTTGTCTTAAGCTAACCTAGAGGGGGGGGGGGGGGGGGGGGGGGGGGGGGTGAATAGGTTTTTACACCTTTTTCACTTCCTTGAAACAAACAAAAGTTTGTCCCTCCAAGTAGCTTGTATCACACTTCAAAACACAAACACAAGCAATATCAGTTCAATTAAAGATATGATTGTTCAAACAAAGTCAATATAAGCTTTAACATGTATGTGATACAAACTCAAGTTGTAACAAGGCTTTCATTCAAAAAGCTCCAACATATACAAAGTTGATATAATATGATTATTAATTACAAAGATATCAACCAAGATATATATCAACACATATACAAATATAAGAAGATTGGGATAGAGAAAATCAACACATGATTTTTACGTGGTAAAACTTCCTAAGAGGAAACATCCACATGTTGATACCACAACCACCGGCAAACAACTTTCACTAGTAAGATAAAAAGATACAATCTCTCAAGTGACCACTTCACCTAGAAATCTACCCTTCAACCCTACACAATGAAAAAGATGCCACCTTGCAAAAATTGATGAATCGCTCAACAAATTGTGGTTTCCATGCTCAAATCAAAGAATCACTCTTAGAAATGAGACTTCCAATGCAAAATCCAAAGAATCACTCTAAGGAATGTGACTTTCAATGCACAACTTGAAGAATCACTCTCCAAATGTGACTTCCAATGCACAACTTGAAGATTCACTCTCCAAATGTGACTTCCACTACTCAACTTGAAGATTCACTCTCCAAATGTGACTTCCAATGCTCAATCCAAAGAATCACTCTAAGGAATGAGACTTCCAATGCACAACTTGAAGAATCACTCTCCTAATGTGACTTCCAACCTTTTCACAAGGCATGTGATATAAGTGAATGCAAATGATGCAAACACACACAACATAGTATATATGATCAATATATCCTATGGAAACTAGAATTGAATCAATATGCACATGTCACAAGTATTCTAGCTTACAATCCAAAAAACAATGCAATCACACTCAATGATGCATGCACATATGAAATGTGGTGATTAAGCACCAATCATGAAGATCTAGATATTAATCAACAAAAGCTCAAAAACAAATTTATCTAGAACTTATAACATGAACAATTAATCTAGAGTATGTGAAACACCTAACACACACAAATACCTAAATTATGTTCAATCACATAAAAATGTTTAAATCAATTTGATAAAATCAAAATTGAATCTCTAACAAAATAATAGAGCTTAGATTCTCAAGATAATCATGTAAATTCAATCAAGCCCTAAATCATCAATCAAATATGATATTTCAATAAATCTTCAATTAAAATGATCTAGCATATGAAAAGACTATCAACCAACAAAATCATGTCAATAAACACACATGATAGTCCTAGATTTGAAGCTAGCACAAAACAACATCTCAAACATGTGAAAACATATATGTAGAAAAATCTAACTCAACATGTAAGTCAATTAAAGCTCAAAGTAGCTCTATTAGAGTTCAATACTCTAATCAACATTAACACATCAAACATACATATATTCAAGAAGAAAACCCAAGGTGATTGAAGACTTGAAGATCAAGAACAAAATACAAATCAATACCTTGAAGAAAAACTGTGCTGTCACGTTTTTGTGAGTGTAGCTACCATAAACGTTGATCAAATGACTCCAAACCTTTGTGAAAATTATAGAAGACTGATAGACAAAGATTCTTAAACTTGAATCACTCAAAACAGAGCTCGTATGAGTGAGTTATGGTGTTTTGAAGATGAGAAAATTTGAGAGAAAATTCTGCATAATGTTTTTCAAAATTTTCTTCTGGAATGAAATGGGAGGCAAAATGGAGTATTTAAAGGAGGGAAGCAAGAAGGATTTGAAAGGTCAATTGGAGGGTGCCACCTCTGCTTCCCATGGAGGCATGTGGCCTCCATGGGAGCAGTGTGCAGTTCCTCCCGTGGAGGCCACGCTCATTCACGGGGTGAGTTGCAATGGCCCCTCTATTTTGGCCTTCAACTCCCTTCGTGCGCCGTTTTGTTCTTTGACCATTCTCCGGCCATCAAATTCCGATTTCAAATCCATTTTTAGATTACAAACCAGGAATCCTTCATGTTCAAAAGACATCAAGACAACTTTCACAAAAAATATGGAATTCAACTTGAAAAACAAGGATATAAACCATGTACTATAAGTTCACGGAAAGTTTCTTAACCTCCTAATTTGAACTTGAAACTTAATACATGAGTAACCGAAACAACCAGAACTCAATGAGGAATTATATAAGCTCAAATTCAAGTTCAATAACATAGAAACAAAAACAAATAAACACAAGAACATACAAGTATATTATTTCCTAGATATAGTCTTAGAACATACAATTTGAGAAAATTGTCAACTTTAAATCTAATGCATCTGCATACATGAACAAGTGTGTGTATTGTGTTATACCAAATTTTACACAACGATGCAAGGATACATATGAATGCAATGTATGTGTGTGCCTAGGCCTTGCAAGAGCAAGGATATCTCGATTACCTTTTGCTAAGCAATTTAGCTTTATTCCTCTTGAAGTCATTAATTTGCTTGAATGTTGTCCAATCTTTCTTGAAGCTTGATTATCAACAAATCCTAGACAACTAATCAATACAAAGAAAATGTCATTTTGATATAGAATTATGCCAACACAAGACTCAAGAACCTAACAGATATATTTATAGGGTTGCCAAAAATAGGTCTGAGTTTGCTGACGTCATCGAATCTAGGTAACTTCACATCCCATAGTTCACAGGTAGGGGACAAGTGAAGTGGACCAATAAATTGTGATTTTGAGGCATTCTGGCTCTCAATTCGTGGGTGCTTCACGGGTGTGGACCCGTGAACTGTATGCCTGCATTGACTAGATTTGAGCCATTAAATACAAGAATTCACTGGTAAACAAGTCAAATGATTCAAGTTCTTAGGTCAAATGACCCTAAACAAAAACTGAACACTTCAATCCCTACCCTTGATACACGGGCAAACCACCTGCACACTCACCAAATAAATTAGAAAGTTCACATATTTAAATTTGAGTGAGCTATGCTCATGTCTCCTATTACTAAGTAAGATGAAGGATATGAGAGTTGCAAACTAAGGGGTGTGTGCCTTTAGGATCCACACCTTTTCACTTGGTATGTATTTCACCTCACTTCAGGGAGAGTTCTTGCGAGTGTCCTTACGGACCCACACTTGCTTTTGCCTCTTTAGAAGTTTCCTAGGCAACACATTCCTTGTCTTGCAAAACTCATAGTATTTAGTCCATTGGGGCCTCTTGTGCCCTTGAGTTCTACAATTATAGCAAGTAGAAGAATATGTGTAGAAACTACCTAATTTTGTGTCAATCTTTGATATCCCCTTGAAGTCCCTAGTGGGGAGCACTTATGGTGCCTCTCTCTTGCTTAATTCCTCAAGGATGGCCCTCAAGTCTTTGTCTTTTCCTTCAATTTCCATTTGCAATTTCCGGGTAGATATTGCAAATGCCTCTTTTAGGTCCTTGACAAGCCTATAAAGATCTTCCATCTTGCTAGCTTGTTCCTCATTTTCCTTCTGAATCTTCTCAACCTTCAACACCAACCTTGTGTTTAGGTCCAACGATTTTTCCTTTTCTTTGCCTCACTATCATAAGAGCTCTTGACATCCGCCTCCAAACTCTTTAAGAACTCCTCAATTTCATCGGATGAGCTTGGTGAGTATTTGCTAGTTTGTGACTCCTCAACCTTAGGATTTCCTTTGATAGGTGTGCTAAGTCAAACATCTTTAATTCAACCACATCGTCCAAGACACTCAAAGTGAGCTTCCCCCCGTGCACATCAACAATGCCCTAGAGGTTGTCATGAATGGCCTTCCTAGCAACACAGGTTAGGAATTTCCACTCTCATCCCTATCCTCCATACCCAACACTACAAAGTCAGTGAGGATGAGCAATCGGTCAACCTTGAGGACTGCATCCTCAATCACTCATCGAGGATTCCTTGACGATTGGTCTGCCAAGCGTAGAGACATGGATCTTGGCTTGAGGCCACTTAAACCGAGCCTCTCATAAATAGATTAGTGCATTACGTTGATGCTAGCTCCTAAGTCAATCATCACCTTCTCCATCATAGAAGTCTCCACGGTTATGTTAATCACAAAACTCCCGGGATCTTGAGCCTTTATGGAATATCCACTCCTCGAACTAGTGATAGCATGGGCATGCTCATGCATTAGGGCTTTCCCCATATCCTTTTACCCCTATGTTCTCAATCACTTGCCCAAATTGAGTGGACAACTTCTTTATCGAAGCTTCCAAACTCATCATCATTTGATCAACCCCCTACTAGTAAGATTGTGAGGAGTTGTTGTTGTTCCACTAGTTGGAGTTTTCAACCTGGTTAGCACCTTGATTAACCTAAGTCTGAGGTGGACCTTGGTGGTAATATCCTTTATTATATCCACCCAAGATTGGTTTTGGTGATTTCTCGGAGCGTGGTAGGCGTTGTTTCTTTACCTCCCATGGTTGAATTGGTACATGGCTTAAACTTCCCTCTGAGAGGGGAACATTTTTGCTCCATGCCACTTGTACCACATGCTTGGCACATATTTACTTACTGCTCTTGCTGCCCTCTCATGTTCATCATCATGGCCTTCAACTCACTAGACAAGGATGACATGTGCATTGCCAACTTCACGCTATGTGCACCGCCTTTGTTCCCCTTTTTTGTTGGGAATTCTGCCCCAACATCTCATACTTATCGAAAACAAAGCTGCTGGTCCACTCTCTTATAGCACACCCATAAGCATTGGCAACTATCGCTTGTGTGATTCCGGTGAGCCAGTCATAGAAGTACTACACTTAAGATTGGAGTGGGAAGTCATGGTGTGGGCATTGAGCTAGGAGAAGCTTGAACCTCTCTCATGACTCATGGAATGCTTCTCTTTCTTCCTCTTGGAAGCTTGCAACTTCCCTTGATTTCCTTGGTCTTCTAGAAGGGGAATATTTTTTGAAAAGAACTTCTGCTTAATCTCGTCCCAGGTAGTGAGTGATCCAAAAGACAAAGCCATTAACCATTGCTTGGCTTTGTCCTTTATGCAGTAAGGGAAAAACCGCATCTTTAATAAATCCTTCGATAGTTGGCCAAGCAGTATCGTGTTGATGATCATAAACAGAAGGGAGTCATTGCTTGGTCGCCAATAGTATGACAGGAGGATGTTGTAATGCATCTTCTTCAGCTCATAGTTTCATCGAGTAGTATTCATTGATATGGTCGAAGGTTATGCAGTGAGAAATCTTTCATGCAGCGTATGTCTTCTTCCATTTTGTACCTGTTATCTGCAAGATTTCAAATAAAAGTAGCGAGGATCAAATCGAAAAAGGTAATTGAATAATTTTAGACTAAAAATCAATGTCACTAAAAGTTAAACTAACTAAAGAGGTATAAACTAAACGCTTTTCATGCCCAGCAACGGCGGAATAAATTTTGGCACTCTCATGCTGGTTCTACTAAAACAATGCTACTCTAAACTACAACGGCTATCTAAGGGGGAGTGCGAGTGTTTCACCCATCACAAGTGCATGAGCCGTTCAACTCGTATAGGGTGCACAAGTACGGGTTATCGTTCCCACGAGGAAAGCTGCGTTAATAAAGACTATCTAATTTAGTGAAGTGCTGAAAAGCTAACAATTAATTAATTAATCTTCTAAACTAGATTCAACTAAGGTAAGAAAGTGAGATTTAAACTATGAGATCTAGTTGCTAGGGGAAACATGAAGTAACCATGAGACACTACCAAGTAATCACTCAATCAATATTTAGATCAAAATCACTAAGGCAAGTTCTATTAGAGATATGCAATGAACACAACAACTCACTACTAAATGTCCTCTAAGGCCTTAGAAAAGACTTAAGTAAATGAGTCTTTCAACTTTGAACAGTGAAAATAGAAGAGTGTGGAGTTTTAAAATATATTACAATTAATTTACATACTCTCTTAGTAGAGCTATTTGATAATACACATATCAAAGGTCATGATATAAGCATTTCATCTAATCAAACACAAATCTACTAACACAAGTTCATCAATGGTCTAGGAGAAACACATATTAGGATTTGGGTACAAAGTGATTTATTCACAAATAAGAGTTATCACAAAAATAGATTACATGATTACTATCATAGATCCCCCAACAAGAGAGGGTTAGTTACACGTTATATCTATAAAGCATAAGAAAAGAGAAAGGAAAGAGTAAACCCATGAAGGTCTTCTTGGACTCAAATGTTGAACAAGCCTTTCTCCAATGATATACCACAATAGAGGATTACGAGTAGCTTTAAAGAAGTGATTTAACTACTAAGTAAGTAATCTAAGGTGATTCTACACTAAAGATGTAAGCTTTTAACTAAAGAGAGTGAAAGACTATTATAAGGATGAAAGGTGTGGTTTTTTATCTAAGTCTGGTCGAAATTACAAGAGAAAAGGTTGTATTTATAGATTAGGTTAGAAAAGGGAAGTGGAAATCACGTAAATATCCTCAGCGAGTTCCGCACAACCCTATTCCGGGGGTTTATTCCCGCGGTGATATCCTGAGGTGGATTCTTGGGAACTAGTTGCGGCTTCTATCTGCGGCTACTTTTTCATGCACTGGAGTCGCAAGACTTCCTGGTATTTCATTGTAGCTTCATTTCGCCACTTCGTTCCCACGGACCAACCAGTTATAACCCGCATGATCTACTAGTATTTTAGCATAGCTTGTCATTCTCAACAGTGTGGGATTATTCCCACGGCCGATCAACCCGCTGTTTCTTCTAGAGTTGGGCACGGCTTTTGAGTGCAGCTTCAAACCCGCGGTTTAAAGTCGCCTAACAAATGGCTATTTATCCACGGCTTTATGGTGCGGCTTCTTTCCCGCGATGCCCTTCTCTTCACAGTTCTGCCCCCTTTTCGCCTCTTTTCTCCACATCAGCACAAACACCTTCCTTTATGAGTATAATGCATGTACTCAACTAAAACAAACATTATATACACAAAAATGCTCACAAATGAGAACAACAGATAGGAAAAGGGAGCACAAAATGTGAACATTTAAAGCACGATCACCACGCGCCTCCACGTGATGCAAATGTGGCATGTCCCCATTCCCTTCACGTGGTCCCTCCAATGCCACATCATTTCCCTCATATATAAATACAAACTTGTGCAGAATTTTCTATAGAAATGTCCATTTTGGTTTTTGTGATTTCTTACCATTTTAGATCTGATTTTGGTGATTCAAAAACCAAAAGTCCCATTTGTTTAGAGAGCTAATTGGAGTCCAGAGTTTTATTTTACTTTGATCTTCATCAATTGTTCATCATTTTCTAAGTAAATCATATTCTTTACACTTTTCATGTGATTAATTTTTTTGAATCTACTGATTTGAATGTGAAATGTGTTGAGAATGATTTGGATTCTATTTTTGGACTTGTTTGAGTGATTTTCAAAATAAGCATTTGTTATTTTTAATTGAATATCTTTCTAGCTAATTTTGATAAACATGAACTTGAATCTAGAAAAATTTGTGTTTGATCTTGATTGTTGATTTCTGAAATTTTAGTCACATGTTCTAGAACTAGAATATTTTGATTGTGATTTCAATTGTTCAAATCTAGTTTGTTGACAGTGATTTCTCATTGTGTGAAAAATCGATTAGCCAATGGGTTGTTTTAGTGTAACAGTGGAGAAAATACAGGAAAGGTAAATGCAAAACAGATTTACGTGGAAAGACCTCGTAAAAAAAGGAAAAACCACAGGTGCCATTGACGGTGTAAAAGTGTTCACTACGAAAGTAAGTGAAGTGGGATTACACAGCTCTGCTCATTTCTCTCTGTTTATCATTGTTCTTGGTGTATTTTTTCTTGTGTCTATGGTATTTATACATATTTCGTAACCCTAGACTTTCTGTGCAAGTAGTTGACTTGTAAAAACCCACTATGATTCTTCTCTCTTGTTTGGTATTATCTCGTAATAAATGCAGTTGACCTGGTGCTTGATTTGATTTCTAATTCCTTTTGAAGAAGAAATGGTTGTTTTCTATTCGATGTGTGATTGTTGAACCTCGTATCTCGGCAGGATCGCTAGGTATAAATGAGACGTGCCGGATTTTGGTCAGGCCGAGTGGTCCTTGTTGGCGGGGTTCTCTGGTCGAGTAACTTTTCTTTCCCCGAGATATCTCCCCAAAGCTTACTCTTTTTCATATTCACACTCATTCAGTGAATCTCTTCGCTAACTTTCGACAACACACTGCATCTTTTCTTTGATACTCTTGTTGACTTGATGATGTGTTGCTTGACAAAAAGTTACATAATCTCTTTCTATGATACTATTTACTTACCCAAAAAAAAGTTACATAATTGTTGGATTGACACGACACCCAAACCAAATTCACCTATTACATAGTTCTTTTTGAGTGAATATGTTGTGGATTTCAAGTGTCGATTTGTCCTCTGATTTCAAAGCTAGTTTTGTGTTTTTCGTTGCATATTTATTATAGCTTTGATTAACTTGTTTAGATTTCTAGGTGTTTTTGTGACTAATCTTGAATGTCTAATCACATGTTCATAAGGATTAGTTACATTTGATTGTGAGCTTGATTTGTTCAAAACTAATTCTTCATAGAGTTTGTTTGATCTTTATACTCTTTTTGCTTGTATTTGCATCATGTTTGCGAGTTTGCACCTCACTTAGATCATTGCCCTGTAAAAGGAGAAAGTCTCAATTAGATCAAGTGGATCGAGATTGAACAAGAAATCTTGACTAGAATCAAGTGGATTCAAAATTTGAGCAAGAAGTCTTAACTAGGATTAAGCGGATCCATAAGTTAAGCAAGAAACTTTCTAGAGACACATGTGGTGTCTTGGATAGAAAGAGGCAAGTCTCTCACTAGTAAAAGGACCAAAGGTAGGTTAGAATGGGATGATCCAATATGGTGGATCATGTGTATTAATCGCTTAAGGGTGTACATTCTACCAACTAGTGAAAGATAGTGTTGTCGGTGGTTGTGGAATCAACCCATGGATGTTTCCTCAAGTTGTGAGGTTTTACCACGTTAAAAAAAATTATTGTGTTGATTTTTCTTGCTTTTAGTTTTTCACTTACTTTAACTTGTATTGTTTTAATACTTGCTTAATTGAATTCAAAATTGTCTTGTTAAAGCAATTTACTTGTAAAAGTTTCTATGTGTGAAAAGGAAATGCAAAGAATTGAAGTCTAAGCCTATTCCCCCCCCCCCCCCCCCAAGTATATTTAACACTATAGGATGTAAGGGAAATTTTAGACTTGAAACCCTTAGTTTATTAGAGCTCATTAATGAAGACGATGAGTTGTTGATTGTGCCAAAATTGTGCTATATTTTGGCCCTCATTTCCATATCATTTGTCTCGTTTTCATGTGTATTTTTATGTCTAAATGGCTCTTTATTAGTTAATGATGGCATTGACACGCATCTGTCGTATATGTAATACCATAACAAAATTTATAAAACCACAACTATGCACTCAAATGTATTAAACAAGTACTATGGCAAGTTAGGGTATCGTCCACAGAGATCGAGATATAGCTATGATAAAATTTTACTCTAGCACTAGATGCAATAAAACTAAGTGCAATAAAAGTAAATTGGAATGATTGATGATGGGAACTAAATGAAAATGCAACTATACTATTAAACTAGATAAACTAAGCAAAACTTAAGATAATAAAAATGTGTGTAACAAGTATATGATGAGCAATATGGGAGTTGATGCAATATAGACACAAATAGTGGGAGTTCCGGTTATGAAGCCCGAATCGATTTAAATATAGGGCTCATCTTCCTAGCTCCAGTTTTCGGGATGGCTTGGATTGGAATGCTCACAATCTACCCCTTTCACTTTTGCTTTGGATAGATATAGGGAAGCCGGGATGACTTGGATTGGAATGCTCACTATCCACCCCTTTTTCCTAGCCGAGATATGTCGAATTGGAGTGCTCACAACATACCATTTCCAATTCAATTGAGCTTGGTTAAACACCTTAGGTGTAGATGGTTAAAAATATAATTTGGTATCAAATGTAAACCAAGAGTTGGAATGCCTACTAGGCTCATAAAGAAACCATAATTCAATCTCTACAAAGAGTTAGGAGTTGGAATGCCTACCCAACCCAAAGTGAGTATTAAATGCATTTAACGGCAAATTCAACCACTAAGTTAAATGGGAGTTGGAATGCCTACCCATTTTCACAAAGATTTCAATTAAAGATTAGTTACTCTAATATGTTCAATTAATCCACAAAAATCAAGAGTTGGAATGCCTATTTAATTCAAGGGATAATTAAACACAGTTAAGTAAATTGAATGGAACTATATTAATCAAATCATAATGGTGGAAATCCCACAATCTATGAATTAATTAAATCAACCACCAATTTGGGTTTAGCTACTCATGACAAATGTAAAAAAATAACAAAGAGGAGAGAAATAGAGAAGACCCATATGAGACCTTCTTTCTTCAAGCTTGAATCAACCTCCAATGTCCTCTTAAGTAACAAATTGATGAAGATGATGTACGGGTTTTTGGATGATTTGGCAGAGAATGGTTTTTAGATCTAGAGAGATAAAATGTGATGTAAAATGGTGTGTGGGCATGTGGCTGACCTAGCATAAGATTATATATATAGGTTCCTCTAAATAGGTTTGATTTTTCTGACATGGCTGCACCTGATGCACGTAGTGCACTGGTATAGCACGGGTAAGGTACTCGTGCGGTGAGGTCTCCCTACTTGGTATGCTCCCTGGTTAGACAAGTGCATGGGTTATGCAAGGGTAAGGTACCCGTGCATTGAAGTCTTCCTGATTTCCATCTTTCGGTGCACGGGTAAGGGTACCCGTGCACTAAGGTCTTCAAGAGTTCCTTTTTGCACCAATTTGTCCTTCTTCGATTCAGATTCCTGAATTTTACCTAATGCCTGCCATTATGATAAAAGAACCCCCATAAGACACGAAAACACATTCGAAAACAATACAATGGATAAGGAGTGAGCCAAAATATATAACAATTTTGGCTAGATCAAATACCCCCAAACTAAACCTTTGCTCGTCCTCGAGCAAACTCAAAACAAATAACAAAGGCACATGACATAACAAACATGACTCTATCTAAAATTTTGATAGACTCAAGAACAAACAATTCAAACTATTGCATGTCTAACCAGTGATGAGATGCAGGAATATGAGCAGAGAGAAGTAGCCATATTCAAAACGTTTTAAAACAACTCGATGGCACTAGAGGGAAACTCGCACTATCACGAATCCCACACCTCAGAGTGCTCTCATATCGGGTACTACTAACTCTCACACCTTGAGCATAATTTGCTTCAAAACTAATCCTCACCTAGATTCACTCTTATTTTTTCACTTTGAGTCCTAAGTTCACGCTCATGAAAGGTATGCAAAGATGGAATTGATGCATAGGAATCTAATGCATTGCATACATTTTATCAATGAAAGACTGCTAATTTGTCAATGAACTATCGTAAGAAAGATTCACTATGCCATGAACGTGGAAGATCAAGAATTAATAAACATTCCCAATCAAGACATATCATAGATCAAATAGGTCTTTCCCTTTGGTTGTAATAGGGCCATAGGGTTAGATGTGGTGAAACAAAGAAAAATTGGAAGAATTTGGAGTTCAAAGATCACCAATCGTGCTTAAACGTACTCACACACCCCATGCAAAGCTTTTTTTAACATCAACCACATTCTAGTGACTAGGCATTTACTTACATCCACATTTGTGCTACAAATTTTTGTACTCCACATTGTGAGTACTTTACATTTACTTTCAAGGCTCTTTCTTATTTCTCTTTTCTTTTGCATTGATTTTTCCTTTCTTTTTGCTTTTGCCTTTTTCTTTCTTTTCTTTTTGTACAATAACATTTGACAATTTGACAATTCGGCTCTAAGTGCATTTTTTGGCACTTTTACAAGATAAGCCCATTTCTTGCACATTTTACATAGTTGCCCAAGTATATGCTATTTCAACATTAGAGCTTACACTTTCATACGAAAAACACACAACACCCTAACATGATTGGCAATAAAAGGGTAGGCTTGTGTTTGGGCCTATGGCTATATGGTTAATTGTGGTTCCAAATGAATGGCAAGTGTTTGGCCGCAAAATTGGCATTGGAGCACACAACTAGGGAGTAGGAATGTGTTTAGGATAATTTAGTAATTAAATGCAAGCCTAAAATCATCTCCCTAATTAGTCTACTAAGGGAATGATTGCATCCGACAAGCAATCCACAATATATGTATGATGAATGTCCTATGGCATGTGACACATATGACGAAAAAAGTATTTAAAGAGTAGAAAAATTATACACTCAATGTACTTTTTAACTAGATTGTGTTTGTGAACTCACATGTAGTCTCCACTATTATAACAAGGCGCAAGAGCACCGAGCCCCCTCAAATTAAACACACAAAGGATGAGACTAGCCCATGACAATGTAAGTAAGACCTAGGAGTGAAAACGATTTGCTACACAAGCTCAAAATGCATTCATACACTCTCCAAAAGCACACGCTCAAGGCATCACATCCAAGCTAGTTAAAGCTTGAAAATTTTGGCCATTGCGATTGAATGAAATTTTTTGACTAAAACAAGACCAAAACGACTCAAAATGACTCAAAACATATAAAAAGATGACTTGACAATAGCGTCTACACCCCCAAACCAAAACCCAACATTGTCCTCAATGTTGAAGACAAGAGAGTTCGGCTTAGAGCGCGTACCTAACTTGACTCAAAACACAAAAAACCTAGGCACTAATCACGCGCAATCAATGCCCAACAAAGTTAAAGACTAATTGTGCCAAAATTATGCTATATTTTGACCCTTAATTCCATATCCTTTAGCATGTGTATTGGTGTCTAATGGCTCTATTCTTGTCATTTTAGGCATTCAATGTCTTTTCAGGCAAAAAGTGAGATTTGGTGCCAAAAGGGCTGAAATTGTAAAAAAAAAAAAACGTGTGCAGATCATCCAACTTCAAAGGGTCATATCTCCCTCCTCAGATTGAACCATGTTTCAAATTACATATATTCAGAAAGCCTCGGAAGTATAGTTTCCAACATTTTTTACGGATTGTGATTTCATGTCTTCTAGAGGAAATCATGGCCATTTTAGTGACTGTTGTGCAGCTGTGCACGGGTACTGCATGGGTACCTTACCCGTGCATCGCACTTTCCAACATAAAAAAATGAAGGGTTTTAGGCAATTTTTAGAGGGGCAATGATGTTCTTTCATGCCCAGATCGTGCCCTAACCTTCTACCTTCTACCCCTCTTATTGAAAACCCTCTCTTCCACACTTCCAATCTTCCACCCTCTTCCAAGAACGATTTTCTCTCATTTTATATCTCTAATTACTAACCTTAGATCTAGGAATCTTTTCCCACCATATCCTAACCATCTTACATCATCTTTATTGACTACTACTCAATAAGGACATTTGGAGATTGGATTCAAGCTTGAAGGAAGGAGAATCTCTACATGGGTCTTCTCTATCTCTCTTCTCCTAGTTATTTGTTTGCATTTGTCATGAGTAGTTAAATATCCCACTATGGGGTTGACGTGATTCATTTGTGAACCTTAGGCTTGTATTGAACTTTATCTATTTTATTAAATCTATCAAATATGTTTCATTAATTGTTTTAATTGATTCGAAAGATAATTTGTCTTACATTGTACACTCATCTCTCTTGCAAATTGTTTGAGTAATTATTTGAGTAGAGAATTGGGTATACACTCTATTTGATTCTCTTAAGCTCATTTGAATTGAAGGATTGAACAAGAGTACACTCCTTAAGTTAAATCCAGATTTATTAATCTCAATCTCTATCTAATCTTAAATGGGTAATCAATTCTATGCACTCTAGGTTGGTTGCTTGTAAGAGGTTAAGAATCAACTCTATACACTTTATGATTGGTGATTTTATTAAGAGATTAATCCCTTATTGTTAGGATTATGCTCAATAGCAAGAGTGTAATAATGTATTTGACAATCTTTTCATATTAATAAAGTGATTTCTAGTTTAACAAATCTTATAGCATTTAAGTTTAAATATTATTGTTAATGGAAAAATCTGCTCGGGGAGCAAAATTTCAATTAACACCCTCGTCCCTTACCGGTAGGCGATAGCGGGATAGGTACCTTCAGTACCGGGGTTCCTTTTTATGCTGGAGATTATTATGAATTAATAAGAAGGAACCAACAGGATATGAAGAACACTGTTTTATTGAATAAACACTTATATAAAAGGTTACAACACTCTCTCTTTACTATCTCTAACACAAAATGGAGACGGAGAATTCCGTTTATGTCGATAAGTGGCTATTACCCTCCCAGTGATTGTTTGCAAACTCTCACTGGCTTCAGAGAAACCTAGAGAAGTCTCCCTGGATGTGAAGATCTCTCTTTGGTGATTCAAAATAAAAAACTTGAACCCCCTCTCTCATTATCCTTCAAAGCCATATATATATGCCTCTAATATCCCTCTGAATCCGGTAGTTTTGATGAGGATTATTTAGAGTCCTATTTTAGGCATTGAAAGGAGTTGAGTGAGGCTAAAGGCACGAGATTTGATCCCGTTAATCACTGTCGAATTTAAACTTTGATTCGGTTGACCGTTTGGTCTCATTTATGGTGCTTTAAATGGCGAGGGAGTCAACTCTTTCTGCTGGCATTACTGAGAGAAGAATACTGATCTCATGTCGTGGTGTACTAGTATGTTGGTCTGAATTGTTGTCGTGGCGCTTGTTTTACTCATAATGGTGACCTTGTAGTGATATTGGTTATGTTGGGCAGGTAGGATGCCTGTCTTGATTGGATTCAGGGTTGATGTCGAAATGCCCTGGGATATCGCGGGTGCACGTCGTGGTACAGGGGTACCAAGTAGGGAGTGTCGGGTACCTGCGAGGTACTGAAAGTGTGATATCGTGATACCCCTCCCATCAAATGTCAGCATGGACATTCAGCGAGGTACCTGCTCTTCCTGGTTGAATATCTCTAGTGCTTCATCTGGGTAGATAGGTAGTCGAGGTTCTGGTCTCACCAGGTGTTGCTTTTGTTAGGGTCGTGCTACCAGCCCTGCTAGGTACCTGAGAGCTAGGATTGGTCCCTACCAGGTAGATACATGGTGGAAAATTCTCCTTTGGAAACTTGCCAAAAAACTATGTTAACAGAATCCCCCCTGACTTGAACACCGGTATCAGGCTGGGGTTGGAGTTAGGATTTTGAACGCTTGGAGAATTTTCAGTAAACTTGTTGTAGAATGGAATCCTCCCTTTGCACGTTGACTTAAATGGGTCTTCCACGTGGTTGGTCAGGGTAGGCTAAACTAAAAAAAAAGGAAAAATTATGTGAGTGCGCATTTCTCGAAATTGTTCCCCCCACATCACCGATTATCTCGTGGCTTTAACAACTTTCTCTACCCGTTACAGGTAATCGCTTCCGTTACTATTTAAATCTTGCTTCTCTTCCAAGCAAATTTCCCAAATTCTTATATCTATATAAACCCTAGCTTTCTTCTATTTCCCAAAAAAGAGACTTCGATTCTTTGACTATGTCTTCCCCTGCTAATGATAGCATTGAGAAACTATTTGATGGTGATGCAACTGCTAGCGGGAGCCTTGACAGCGATAGCGGGGACGATGCCCCTGCCTTTCAATGCCGCCGCTCCAACAGAACTATTGCTATCGGGACCGGTTTCTCAAACGACCCTGCTAGCGCAGTGGATGTTGATAAGGAATCGAGTGGAGATGCATCCCTGATTGGACTAGTACCCCAGATACCCTCAAGCGCTTTCAGAGGGATTTTAAGATCCCTAAAGATATTACGATCACCATACCCCCTCGTGGTTATGTCGTATATACTCCCAGTTTTGGCGAGCTTTCGATCCACATGGTGGCTTTCGATAATGGAGTCAGGCTACCTTTCCACCCTACCTTACGCAGGGCGCTGTACGCCTTGCAGCTCGCCCCCTTCAGTTGACACCAGATTTTAGAGGCACCAGGTGGGGTTCTTGGTACTGTGGAGAGAGCAATGTGAGCAAGATGATACTGACCAGGAACTGGGGACAGTCAAGTTTGGATACGTGTTCCAGATTGCTGCCAATTCTCTCGGCCCAAATGGGCAATTTCATGCTCGAGCCAAGAACAATTTGAAATTCGTGGTACCAGGGGCCATGAAGAAGGATACCTCATGGATGGAGGAATGGGTCGTCATCAAAGGTGAATGGGGCAGCTCGGTTCATATCGGAGGTACTTAATTCAAGGTCTTTACTTGTTTTAGTGGGAAGCCCACGTTGGAGAAGAATAAACTCTCTGCTGAGTCAGAGAAAATCTTGAAGGCCATCGTGGCCCAAAATTATGTCAATCTGAAGTATCCTACCTCGGATGCTTTCGATGCTGGGAGGGTAGAATTCTACCTTCGAGTCTCCGGTGCACTTCCAGATAAATAGTCTCTTTGATTCTGTCTTGGTAGTGCTTCTTCATTTACTATATATGTGCTAATTCTTTGGTGTTGATAGTCTCTGCGGTTCCTCCAATGGTTTCAGAGGAAAGGCTTGACCAGGCTGGTGGTAACACTGATTCCCAACATGTTTCCCTTGTTCCCACTGCTGTTGAGCTTGCTATAGGGGTCGGCACTTCTGTCGGATCTGGTAAGATCCCGGTTGAGGTATCTGGGTCACCAGTTCCCCCTCCTCATATCTCTGCTAGATCGTTGGAGGCTTTCACAGCCAGAGTGGGCAGGGTTTGAAGCGCCCCCAGTCAGGTGCAAGATGTGCCATCCATCGCCCTTACCACTGCTGCTGCTGCTATGGCTCAGTCTACTCCTTCTCCTTCTTCTACAGTGGCGATCGATCGACCTACCCAGGTCGAGAGCGGCCCTGATCCTGCAGCTGCCAGCCGGGTGGTACCTCGTGATAGACCGCGATCGAGGTCGAAAGATAGCAGCTAGGATGAAGTCTTGGTCAAGTTTGCAACTTTCTACCTATGTGGGGGTCTGGAGGCCATGACTTCCATGCCTGTTGATTATATAATCTCCAAATGATCCGCTCTTCTGGCTGAGGTGAGTTATCTTGTTTAGTCTTCTATTTCGACCTCATATAATATTCCCACTCATGTTTTGCACTTGGCAGGCCTTCAAATTCAATGTAGCTATGAATCATCAGGTTAGCTCCCTTTGGAACCAAGTTAAGGAGGTTAATGTTGAGCTAGAAAAGGCCAATGAGGAGCTCGCTAAGGCAGCTAGAGGGGTGGTAGTTTTGAACCAGTCTCTGACCAACGCTCAGAATGCAGCAGATAAAGCGAAGGTTGATAGGGAGCGGATGTAGCATGCTTTGGATACTGAGATACTGAGATACTCAGGGAGGAGAGGGAGATCGCGAAGGGAAGAGTAGCGGAGCTAGAGAAAGAAGTTCCATCTATTCGTGATAGTGTGGCCAGCCAGGATGCTCAAGTAGACACTGCCTTTGGGGATGGCTACTTCTTTGCTGGCTATCAAGTGGCTTTGGCTTTCCCTCATCCGTTTGACCTGAGGGTCATCGAGGGATGGAGTAGGGAGGAGATCATGGCTAAAGCCACCGAGCTAGCTGGGGCTGCTCCCTTTGATATAGTTATGCCTTCTCGGGTTGCCGAAGCAAGTAGAGTAGCGGGTGTTGAAGACTAGAGTCCTATCCCCCTTCCTCCACTAGACAATGTTTGATCAGATCCTATTCTGGAGGCTTCTGAAGTTGGAATGGCCCAAGTTGAAGGTAGAATTCTTGACCCACCTGTCTCTCCATCCCAATCCGTCAAGGAGGTAGGGGACCGGCTTGCTACTAAGGATGGAGGGTCCAACGTACCAGTCCCCTTATCAGGTCCTGCCAAATAGGTAAAGGATCAAGCTGCGTCAACCAAAAGAGTGGGGGAAACATCTGATATGGTAACAGACGAGCTCCAGGTTGGACCTACTCAAGCTAGAGCCCCAATGGAAGCAGGTATTAAAGCTGCATGAGGGGTTCGAGATGATCAGGGAAATGATGTTCCAATCAGAGGAGCTAGAGAAGAAGTGGCCAACCAGAATAAAGTAGAGGCGTGACCCAGTTTAGTTATGTTTTAGCTTTTTTTTGTATCCCGTAGTCAGGGGGATGGGCTCTCTGATTTAAATTAATGAAACAGTCTTTTTCTTCAACCTTCGTGCATCTCGCTTGCCGATTCCCTTGGTTGAATCCCACCTTAATCTATAGAAAGAGTCCCCAATGTAATCTTAACTTAACTAACTTCTGGTCAAAGAAGAAGCTCTAAAATTTGGTGAGATTGAAAGGTTTTGTAGCACAGTTAAGTGCGAGAATCCTCCGGCACTTAGCTATTGGTCTTAGTTGGGGAGAAAGCTAGGTATCATGTATTCTCATTCTGGGAACCCTGTCACTTAGGCGAGATTGCAGTTGGGTGAGACTTGGTGATCTATCTTCCGTTGAACCCCGGTAAAATGCGGCCATCGAGGTGATTGGTCTAGGAATGGTGCCAAGGTATCAGTCTAACTCGGGTCACAGTAACTGGTACTGAGGTTGTCATGGTCCATGCCCGATTCGAGGTTACCCTGGTGAAAACTCCTCTTGGAACTCCTACATAGGGAATCTTAGTTTGGCCACTATTCCCGATTGCTTTTTCCATGCGTCAACTCAGGATACGCTTGTTTGCCTAAAACACCATCCCTTAGCAATGCACGCTTCACGAGGTTGTTCTTTCTCATACTCTGAATACCGTGCCTCATTAATGATCTTATCTTCTTGCCATCAATAACCGCTTCTTCCTTCTATAAATATCCCCACCTATCCACCAGTTCTTCATGTTGCTTCTTTGTTTCTCAACAGAGTAGGGAATTTTGATAATCAGCCGATGATCGTCGCTATGGTTAGCAATGTGAAAAAAAGAGGGGATGTGACTTCTCTGACTGGCAGGATGCTTGGTATTCTGGAGAGAGCGGTGTGAGATGGACTTAGTTACCAAGGAATCACAACTGGTTATGACTCCCTGGATAAAGAGGAATGGTGGCTCACTGCGTCTCACCCTTGCCAATGAGGTGAGTTGCAACTTCGTATCCAGTTGCTTCTTGAACTCGAAGGGTTTCAAGATTATCCTTCCACCCCTCCTGTATTCTATGACTCCAACATGGCCTCTATTCCTACCTCCGGGGGTCGCGGGTAGTGTCGTCTATATCTATCTGGGTTGAGATCAGTGTCGCCCGGCGAGCAGGTCAGAAAAGTAAGCAGGAAGTAGAAGAGGAAGCTGGCATGTCTGAGCTTCTAATTTATTTTCCTATTATTTTTCTTTCTTGTTTCTTGTATGTAGCCTGATGTAAGGGTTAGACTCCCTGATTTGATCAATGAAGAAACCCTTTTTTTCTAGACCTGCTAATTGAATACTGTTGCATGCTTCTAACTGTAGTGCAAACTCGAGTAATAGTTCCCAGCATAAATATGACTTAATTGATATCTGGTAACAGAAATATCTGTGAGAGTTGGTGAGACCTGACAGTGTATCGCGGCTCTTAGTCAGTACAAATATCTCTTAAGACTTAGCGATTAACCCTGTCTGGAAAAACCGGGGTACCAGGCATTCTTGCTTTGAGAATCCTGATATGTAGTTGATTATGCTGGCGACTTATGGTACCCAACCTTCCATTTTTCAAGGATCGGGGTACATAGGCGAATCTGGGTACCCTGAATTCCTATTTTAGGAATCTTAGTTCCTTAGCGAATGCAGTGGTACCTAGCCTTCCTGTTTTAGGGAATCTTGGTACATGGTTGAAAGTGCTAGTGAATATACTTGGCAAATTTAGGTACCGTGCATCCCCGTTCTAGGAATCTTGGCACCTTGGCGAATAATCTAGCGAATCGTGGCACCTCGCATTCCTTTTCAAGGAATCTTGGTACCATGGCGCATAATCTGAGGAATCATGGCACCTCGCATTCCTTTTCAAGGAATCTTGGTACCATGGCGCATAATCTGACGAATCTAGGTACCTCGTATTCCTATTTAAGAAATCTTGGTACTTTGGTGAAAACAATGGCGAACATAATGGCAACAAGATCTTGGTAGGTAATTAAGGCCACTTTAGCACCAGGTCTTTCTCGGCGGAAGGGGGGGGGGGTATTACCCGGCCAAAGCCTTGATCTAGGTACCTCGCATTCTTATTCTTGGAACTTCGGTACCTTGGCGAAGAGAGGCAAAAGCATTGTCGAATATGAGTACCTCGCATTCCTGTTCTAGGAATCTCGGTACTTTGGAGAATATATTGGTACCTAGCCTTCCTGACTTTAGGAACCTAGGCACATTGGCAAAAATAAGGTGATTATACTGACAACAAGATCCTGGTAGGCAACTAAGGCCACTTTAGCTCCAAGTCTTTCTCAACGGAGGGTGGTACCAGGCTAAGGCCTTGATCTGGAGGGCAACTATACTCTTACTATCCAAACCCTTCTTAGCGGGGGGTGGTGCCCGGCCGAGGTTTGATCCGTCGGCCAACTATGCTCTTACTTACCAGATCCTTCCTAGAGTGGGGTAGTGCCCGACCAGGGCATCAGGAGTGCCATACGGTCAGTCCTGGTTTCGAGGAGATCTTTCTGGAAGGATTAATCTGGTCCAGGGCATCAGGAAAGCTATGTAGCTATCCTGGCTTTTATGGTGATCCTCCTGGAGGGACTAATCCGATCCAGGGCATCAGGAAAGCTATATAGCTATCCCGGTCTTAGGGTGAACATGGCGGATTATGGCGATATAGCGTAGATAGACAAATGTAGATGGAGAAAAATCTTCTTTATTGATGAATCAAGAGGCGAAACAAATATGTATGAGCACTAATGTTCACTAGTACCTATTTAAAATGATTTCGGTTGGCCTCCATTGTAGGTTCTAAGGGTAGAACCTCTTCAAATGATCTGTATTCCAGGTGTGGTCGATGGAGCGTCCTTCCATGTCCTCCAACTTTTTGGCCACGTTTCGGACTACCATTTTAACTAGGTAAGGACCTTCCCAATTGGGCGACAGTACCCCATCAGACCTCTTCCGGGTATGCTGGGTTACCTTTCTGAGGACCAAGCCCCCTTCCTTGAAGCTTCGGTTCTTGACTTTCCTGTTAAAGTACCGGGCAATCCGGCTTAGGTAGACTGCTACATTTTCTATGATCCTATCATGTTTTTCCTCCAAGAGGTCTAAGTTGGCTCTTAGCTTGTCCTGGTTCCCCTCTGGATCGAAGTGCTAAACCCAAAAAGAGGTGAGTTTATGCTCGATGGGGAGGATAGCTTCCACCCCGAAAGCTAATGAATAGGGGGTTTCTCCAGTGGCAGTCTTTTGATGGTGCGGTAGGCCCATAGCACATCCGAGAGTTGATCTGCCCACCTACCCTTCTTCAGTTAGAGCTTCATCTTTAGGAGTCTCTTGATAGTCTTGTTTATGGACTCTACCAGGCCGTTCGTTTGGGGATGTGCTACAGATGCAAAACGAAGCTCGATTCCCAGGTTCTTACAGAAATCCCGAAACCTAGCATTGTCAAACTGTTTGCCTGAATACATAATAATGACCATCGGGGTACCGAACCTGCAGACCACATTCTTCTTGATGAATTCTGTTGTGTTTGCCTCTATGATCTTGGTGAGGGACTCCGCTTCCACCCACATAGTAAAATAATCAATGGCCACAATTGTGTGCTTTAGTTGACCAGGCGCGGTCGGGAGAGGTCCAATTATGTTTACTCCCCAGTAGGCAAATGGATATGGTGAGCTGATTGAGGACAGTCGTTCTGGAGGCAAATGGCGCAAACTGGCCGTTTTCTAGCATGGTTCGCATGACTCCATGAACTTTCTCGCATCGTGGTGCAAGGTTGGCCAGTAATATCCCATGTGCAGCACCTGGTAAGCTAGCGCCTCTCCTCCGGTATGATTCCCGCAGTCCCCTGAATGTACCTCTCTAAGTGCCCAGTTTGCATCATCGAGATGTAGACATCTGAGTAAGAGGAGAGATCTTCCTCTTCGGTAAAGGTGTCCCTCCACCAGGCAGTACCAGACTGAGGTTCTCTTGATCTTGAGAGCTTGATCAGGATCTTCAAGGAGCTTTTCTTCTTGAAGGTAATCTACAATGGGATCCATCCAGCATGGAAGTCGATCTATAGGGTTGACTTCTCTTCCTTCTATTATGCTAGGTCTAGAGGTTATCTGGAGAGGTACCCTTTTTGGCAGCGCCTGTCCTCCGTTTGCAGCTATCTTGTCTAGGACATCGGCCAGATGACTGTTGCCTGGGTATCTGTTCGATCTTGAACCCCTTGAAGCTGGATACAAGTTCTTGGACCTTTCTGAGGTAAGCTGCCATGTTATCTCTTTTGGCCTGGTATACACCTGTTACTTGGTTGACTACCAGCTGTGAATCACCTTTGACATGGAGGTAACTTGCCCCAAGTTCTGCCACCACCTTCATTCCTACTAGCAAGGCCTCATACTCCGCCTCGTTGTTGGTGGCACTGAACTCGAATCTGAAACAATGATAGCATTCAACCTTCTCCAGTGTTAGAATGATTCTACCCCAGCTTCTTACTTGACTAGATGCCCCATCAGTGTATAAGATCCAGGTTTCTCGATTGGCGGGCGAATATGCAGGCTCTTACTCTTTTTGAGGAGCTTGATCCGAGCTTGGGGTAGCATCATGCTCAGAAATTGCACTGAATTCCACCATGAAGTCTACCAAAGCTTGGGCCTTGAAGGTAGTTCTGGCTTTATACTTGATATCGAACTGGGTGAGCTCGAGGGCCCACAGTACAAGTCTTCCTGATACGTCCGGCCTTTGGAGAAATTGACGCAGTGGTTGATCAGTGACCACTGCTATTGTGTGAGCTAGGAAATAAGGATGGAGCTTCCTGGCACATTTACTAATGCGAAGGTGAGCTTCTCTAGGACAGTGTAATTCTTTTCTAACTTGGTCAGAGCGCGGCTCACATAGGAGACAGGCCGCTGAATCCCATCTCTACATTCTTTTATCAAGGCTCCGCTAACTGCTGTCTCGGATACCACCAGGTATAGCTGTAGCTCTTCTCCTGGTACAGGGTTAGCTAGCAATGGTGGGCTAGCAAGATATCTCTTCAATGATTGGAAAGCTAACTCACTGTTTTGGTCCCACTTCATATTCTTCCATTGTTTTATGGCTTTGAAGAAGGGAATGCACTTATCAGTCGATCGTGATATGAAGAGGTTCAAAGCTGTTATCCGTCCGGTCAGACCCTGAACCTGCTTGAGCGATGTAGGCGATTCGAGGTCCGGGATAGCTTTGATCTCCTCCGGGTTTTCTTCGATCCCTCTTTCATGGGCCATAAACCCGAGGAATTTCCCAGTTGCCACCCCGAAGACACACTTAGCAGGGTTTAACTGCATCTGATTCTCTATGACTATCTGGAAAGTCTGACGGAGGTGATCCTGGTGCTGCTCGTCTACCTGGAACTTCTTGATCATGTCATCGATGTACACCTCCATTGACTTTCCTATCAGATCTATGAACAAATGGTTGACCAAACGCTGATAGGTAGCCCATGTGTTCTTGAGTCCGAAGGGCATGACCTTGTAATAATATAGGAAGTGTCCGGTTATGAAACTGGTTTTTTCCTGATCAGCGGGGTGCATCAAAATCTGGTTGTACCTCGAGAAGGCTTGACTTTCCTATCAGATCTTTGAACAAATGGTTGACCAAACGTTGATAGGTAGCCCATGTGTTCTTGAGTCCGAAGGGCATGACCTTGTAATATTATAGGCAGTGTCCGGTTATGAAACTAGTTTTTTCCTGATTAGCGGGGTGCATCAAAATCTGGTTGTACCTCGAGAAGGCATCCATAAAGCTTAGGAGCTTGTTACTCGCAGTCGAATCAACTAGATGGTCAATTTTTGGTAGCGGGAAGCTGTTCTTCGGGCAGGCACAGTTGAGATCAGTGTACTCAACGCACATGCGCCATTTCCCGTTCGCTTTGGTCACCATGACTACGTTGGCAATCCATTCGGGGTACCAGGACTCCCTGATGAATTTTGCCTTTAGTAGCTTGTTTACCTCTCCTTGTATTGCGGCATTCCTTTCTGGGTTGAAATGCCTCTTCTTCTATTTAACCGGTTTAAAAGTAGGATCTGCAGCCAACCTGTGAGCTGCCAAGGAAACTGGTATCCCCGGCATCTCTTCATGTCTCCAGTCAAAGATGTTACTATACTCTTGTAAAAGCTTCACTAGACTCTCCTTTACTCTTATTTGCAGATTCGAACCTATCCTGACAACCTTGGAAGGGTCGTCCTTCCTGATAGATATTTCTTCCATCTCATCTACAGGATGGCCACTGGCCCATCCTCTTTCTTCTTCTTTCCTGTCTTTTTTCTCTGGAACCCCTACCTCAGGTTCCACTATACCCATTTCGTCTTCAAAATCCTCCTCTGGTAAGGTCTGATCTTGCGCGATAGTTATCTGTGCACACCGCTTGGCAAGCGCTGCGGGGTTGGTAGATACTGTGTAACATTTGCGTGCTGCCTGCTGGTCTCCCCGGACCTTGCCTACCTTGTCTCCCACAAGGAATTTTAGGACATTGTGGTAGATGGACAGGACACCCTTGAGAGCAGATAAATAAGGTCTCCCAAGAATGGCGTTCTAGGCAAATGAAGTGTCTACCACGACGAAATATGTCATGAGATTCTGCTGGAGCGGTGCTGTCCCTATTATCACTGGTAGGATCATGGACCCGGTGGGGACGATTGAGTCCCTAGTGAATCCATACAGTGGGGTAGTGCAGCTGTTGTAGCAAGGATTCTGTTAACAGATTTTTTTGGCAAGAGACCAAGGGAGAATTTTCCAATAGGGACCTACCCAGGAAGACTCATCCAGATACTACAGGAAGCCAGCGAGATTGGTACCACCACCTAGATGGGACCGATATCCTACGAGGTTGGAACCTCGACTATTCGTCTATCTAGATGGGACATCAGCTCCGAAAGCATGTACCTTGCTTTACTGAAGCTCCTGATACCAGCTCAAGATCAGTACGATGATAACTTGCATGCCCAGCACCCCGTAAGTATCTCGACGTCGATCAAGGTACCAGATACCTCGATACCTACCTCGATATCTATCTTGGTGCTACCCCGACCCCCGCCTGATACTCAATATGCTTATCTGGAGCTCCACCAAGGCAAGTACCTTACCTTTCAGGTAATATAATAGGGAACACGAAGACACAAGCACCATTCCAGCAGGAGGCAGAACAAGCTCATCAAAATAAGGTACCAGCACTACCCTCCATCATAACTCAAAATCACAATTTCCCTTCAAGCTCCATGAAGAAGGAAAGTTGACTCCATCGCCATCAAGCTCTACGAGAAAGGAAAGTTGACTCCATCGCCAAAATAAAGCGCCATTAATGACCCAATGGTCGACCGAATCAGAATTTGAATTTGCCCTTGATTAACGGGATCTAATCCTGTGCCTTTGGCTCCACGCAAATGCCTTTCAATGCTTAAAATAGGACTCTCTATAATCTTCATTAAAGACAACCGGATTTTAAGGAGATTCGGGGAGTACTATATATACGGCATTGAAGGGTAAAGCAAAGGAGGCTGGAAGAATTCTTGATCACCATAACAAGAGAGACTCCGGGAGAATTACTTCGAAAAATTCCCCAAAGCCAATGAGAGTCCATTGACAATCACTGGAGGTTCATTTTGAGCAGGGTTCCTAGTAAGCCAGTTCCAAAAATTCCTTTTGAGTTATGGGCTGGAAGAAAACAAAGTTTAAGACACCTTCATGTTTGGGGATGTTCAACGAAAGTTAGACTTTTTAACCCATAGAAAAATAAATTGGAATTCAAGACAGTAATTTGTTACTTTATTGGTTACCTAGAGCAATCCAAAGGGTTCAAGTTCTATTTGCCTAAACCATAGTAAGAGAATAATGGAAACCGGCAATGCTAGATTTTTTAAGGATGGTGACATTAGTGGGAGTGATTTACCACGCCCCATGTCCCTTTACATGGACACAATTACAAAATATGGTAAATGAAGAAGCGAGGATACAAGTCCCTTTACCTCTAGCTTCTAAAAATATTGTTGTTCCAAATGTTATTGGCCATAATAACGATCAACAAATAAATAATGAATCACTTCATAATGAAATTGTCACTATTGAACCAAAAGTAGAAGAACCACAAGAAATTGCATTACGGAGATCTCAAAGAGAAAAGAGATTTGCAATTTCAAATGATTACGTGGTTTATCTACAAGAATCTGATTATGATATTGGGTTGGATAATGATCCGGTTTCATACCAACAAGCTATAGAAAGCACTGATTCTTCTGAATGGATTGATGCCATGAAAGAAGAGATGAAATCAATGGAACATAATAAAGTTTGGGATCTTATCGATTTGTCTAACGGATGCAAGAAAGTTGGTTGTTAATGGGTTTTCAAAACCAAGCGTGACAATCAAGGCAATATCGAAAGACAAAAAGCCAGACTCATTGACAAAGGTTTCACTCAAAAAGCAAGCATTGATTACACATAGACCTTTTCACTTGTATCTAAGAAGGACTCATTTAGAATAATCATGGCTCTGGTGGCTCATTTCGATTTAGAGTTGCACCAAATGGATGTAAAGACTGCTTTTCTAAATGGAAATTTAGATGAAGAAGTTTACTTGGATCAACCTAAAGGCTTTGCATTAAAGGGAAAAGAAAATTTGGTTTGTAAGCTTAAGAGATCAATATATGGACTTAAACAAGCCTCCAGTCAATGGTATATCAAGTTTCATAATACCATTACTTCTTTCGGTTTTAAGGAAACTACTATGGATAAATGTATATACCTGAAGGTCAGTGGGAGAAAATTTATAATTTTGATCTTGTATGTTGATGATATTTTGGTTGCCAGTAGTGATCTTGGTTTATTACATGAAACCAAGAAGTTTCTCACCAAGAACTTTGAGATGAAAGATATAGGTGAGGCAACCTATGTGATTGGAATTGAAATATTTCGAGACCAGTCACAATGATTATTAGGGCTATCTCATAAAGCATATATTAACAAAATTATGGAGAGATTCCAAATGGAAATTGTTCAGCTGGGAGTCTCCAATTCAAAAAGGGGATAGATTCAACCTTATGCAATGTCCAAATAATGAATTAGAACGCAAGCAAATTGAAGCAATTCCTTATGCTTCAGTAGTCGGAAAGCTTGATGTATGCTCAGACTTGCACTAGACAGGACATTAGCTTTGTTGTTGGTGTTCTAGGTAGATACCAGAGTAATCCAGGAATGGAGCATTGGAAGCTTGCAAAGAAAGTGATGCGATATTTGAAGCGTACAAACGATCACATGCTAATGTTTAGGAGAACCGATCATCTTAAGGTGATTAGTTACTCAGACTCGGATTTTTCCGAATGTCTTGATAGCCGAAAATTGACATTTGGTTATGTGTTTATGTTAGCTGGAGGGGCTATTTCATGGAAAAGTGCAAAGCAATCTATCAATGATCCATCCACTATGGAGGTTGAGTTTGTGGCATGCTTTGAGGCTACAGTTCACGGTTTATGGCTGCGGAACTTTATCTCAGGACTTAGAGTTGTCGACTCTATTTCTAGGCCACTGAGAATTTATTGTGATAATGCCGCAGCAGTCTTCTTCTCCAAGAATGATAAATATTCTAAAGGTGCTAAGCATTTGGAGTTGAAGTTTCATTTTGTTAAGGAAGAAGTGCAAAAACAAAGAATGTATATTGAACATATTAGCACAAAACTTATGATTGCTGATCCATTAACAAAAGGGCTTCCACTAAAGACATTCAAAGAGCACACTATTAGTATGGGTCTTGGATGTAAACCTTAATGTTGTTATTTGGATCTATTATGTTATTTTATCATGATAGACATTCTTTTGAGATCTCATTTAATGTGTTTCTGCTATTTCCTTTTTTCATCACATAAGTACATTTATGATAATGAAAGAGTTTTAAACAGGATATTATGTTGGACTAATGTTAGGCATTATTGCTAGCCTATGTTTCTCGCTTACAGTTCATGACAATCAAGCTATTAGTGTTATAGTACATGGAAGGGAATGTGTCCTTTCATTGACACACATCCGCCAAGACTCACACAAATAGATTGTTTGATCATGATATTACGATAACCAAATTATTTAAGGCATGTATTCGATGTATAATTTTTCAAAAACGTGATCGTATATATATATATATATATATATATATACATATATGTAATTTTCTAGTAATCCCACATGAGTTATTTTATAAAATATTTTTATTTTTATGTTATAAGGACCAAGTGGGAGATTGTAAGAAATATGGACCTAATAATTGATCTTTAAATGTTAAAAGTAACTAATGCTAAAAAAATGTGATAAGTTATTAAATTAACTCTTGAATGAATGTGGGTTAATTATCCAAATTATGCACCTGCCTATTGGTTAAGAGAAATTGTTTCTCAACGTAACATTAATTTTATGGGAATTAATTGTTACGTTAAACTAAATGTGAGAAATACTCATCCTCTCTCCGACCTTTATATAAATCAGAATTCTCATTAGTTCTGATATACGAAATAACACATGAAAGTTTAAAGTATAAAGGTTAAAAAGGAGAGAACTGATTGTTGTCAAAATGTCTTCTTCTATGGATCAAGGTAGGTTATTATCTTATAAAATTAACGTAATTATTTTATATGTGAAACAATATATGATTCTAGATCTTTCATTTAACATTAAGTTAACATGTATAATAGTTTAAATGTATTTACTTTAAAATGTATAATTGCTTACGGCCGCCACTACAAGTGACATTTGAAAAAGAAAATAATATACATTCTACCGAAGGTGTAACATGTGTGCGGGTGCCATTGCGCTAGTCGACAGGCGCACCACCCGCGCACACCTACTGCATGAGATGCGCGGGTGTCGTTAGGCTGGTCGACAGGCGCACCACCAGCGCACACCTACTGCCTAAGATGCGATGGTGTCTTTGCGTCGGTGGACAGGCGCATGACTAGCGCTGTGGACTGCGCGGGTAAGGATCGCGCATATTGAACGGCGCACATTCAAGAGAAAAACTTGCAAAGGGAAAAAAAACATGCAAGGACTTCTACCCTAAGGCAAGCCAAACAAGATGCAATAAACAATCATGCATGAAGAGAGTTATAGCATGAGTATGGACATACAAGAAACACACAAGGGATAATGAGATTGAGAATGTATGAGATGTGTGTGTGTGTGCAACTAGATCTCTTCAATGAGAGTTCAGCATATAATATACCATTGAAGTGCTCTTGAGAATGATGATGCCCTTGAAGCTTGATCATGAACAATGAGGCCTAACTACCCTTACAAGCAAATCCCCATGTGGTTTGTCAACGAAATAAGCCAATCAAAATTTGAGGAACTTACACTAACCACTAACTTAGATCTAGGAATTATCCTCATTATCTCTACTCAAGAAGGCCATTAGGGGAGTGATTAAAGCTTCAAGAAGGAGGAGTGTCCACATAGGTTTCTCTATCTCTTATCTCATAGTATTTATTTTGTATTTAGCATGAGTAGCTAATTCCCTTTAGGGGAGTTGATGTATTTAAACATGAGTTTTGGGCTTTCCATAATACTTTGAATATCTGATCTATTTTAGTTCCACTCATTTGTTCTTAATGTATTTAACATCTCTTTGAATTAAGTAGGCACACAAACTCTTGATTTATTGATTGATGTTGAATGTCTTGAATGGCTATTAATGTGAATTTGGTATCCTCTTGATAGGGTACGCACACCAACTCCCAACTTAAGTTGGTATCGGATTAAGAATCTCCTTGGGTTGAGTAGGCACACCAACTCTCAATCTAAGTCAAGATACACATAATTAGGTGACTAAACATGCTAATTTGAATGGGATGGATGTGTTGTGAGCACGCCAATCCGATACATCCCGGTTAAAAGTGTGGAAGGGGTGGATTGTGAGCATTCCAATCCAAGCCATCCTGACTACCTTAATCTATCTAGGCTTCATGAGAAACCTTCTCCACACTCAATAGAACACACCATTCGTTGTTGTATGGAGAGAGTTGAGTGATCTTAGAATCACGCCTAATGGTGGATTTAGCCCTAATAGATCGAATCGGTTCTTAAAGGATTGATAGGATTGCCCACTATTCATGTGATGATTGCATTGACTCCCACTCGTCTCATCATCATTAATTTTCATTCATCCCAACTTAGTTGCATTTAATATAACCTAGTTTAATTGCATCTTAATTGACAACCTTTTCAAACCAACCATGACATTTTACTTTTATGCATCATAGTATTATTATTCCTAATCTAATCATCGCTGCCCCTAACCCTTGAGGAAGATACCCTAGCTTATCGCTATACTTGTTTAAAGCAATTTCAAGCACATAGCTAAGGTCTTTTACAATTATTTTTTACGGAAATTTTCTAACGACAAAAACGCATCTCGTCACTGGCATCTTTTGGATCATCTCCAATAGAGGCAAGTTGACATTGACCTTTGACAGGATGTCATATATGTCTTTGTATGATTTCTCTAACTTTCTTTTTTGCAATCTTCTTCGAAATGGAACCGGAGGAACATTTGGATTCGGTGATTTATGTAGGAGTGGTGTCTTCTAGGATTTTTCCACCGCTATCTCTTCCTCTTTTTCTGGTGCCATGTTCTCCCCTGAAGGACCTGAAACATCAGTAGAATCATTAGAAAGTTCATCAAATCTATCATTAGTTAGTACCTGACCATTCCGAAGAACTGTCATCGCATTTGCTTGCTCGGTATGACTTGGAAATTTTCCTTGTTCTCTCTTTTGATTAGCTTCAGCTAATTGCCCTATTTGCATTTCTATTTTCCACATCGAAGCATCAATGTATCGAAACCTCACCATATTTTCTTGTTAGGATTCCTTGATTGCTTCCTTGACAACCTATTGAGTGGATTGCATGAAGTTGTTCAGTGTTTCCTCTAATGATGGATTTTTGGGTTGGTATTCAGGATTCTGAGTACTTGCATTATATTGTCTCTGGTTGTTGTTTCCCTATTGGTTCCTAGGACCCTGATTGATGCTCCAAGAGAAATTTGGATGGTTTCTTCAGCCTGGATTGTAAGTATTCGAGAATGGATCATTCTGTGGTCTTCAATTAAAGTTGTTCATAGCCTGTGCTTCTTCCACCTCATTAGGTCTAGGACCTCCCATTTGAAAATCTGCATCATACCCTGGTTGTTCACTTCCTCTACCTATCACCTTACCTATTTGATTGGTAAGTAAATCGATGGATTTTTTTCATCTGTGCCATTTGCATTGAATTTCCAGTGTTAGCATCCACCTCATAGATCCCATTCCTTCTCCTAGAACTCTTCTGATGAGAATTATTGGAGAGCTTCTAGAAGATTATGTACAACTCATCTGGAGTCTTGTCATTCTTGGATCCTCCACATGCAATATTCACCATGACCGTTGAAACGTCATTTAGGTCATCATATAACCATTGACAAATTTGATAAGTTTGATATCCATGTTGAGAGTAGTTAAAAAGAAGCATCTTGTAGCGCTCCCAGGCTTCATAAAAAGTCTTTTGATCCCCTTCAAAAAAAAATTGTAATCTTAAATCTGATCTCATTGGTTTTCTGTGGTGAATAGTACTGGTCAGTGAGCTTTTCTGCCACTTCATCCCATGTTCGCAATGATGCTGGAGGTAAAGTTAAGAGCTATGTCTTCGCCTTTTCCTTCAGAGCATGTGGGATACACCTCATACGCAGCAGGTTTTCTATCACCGTATTGTTCGGAAAAGATTCTATTGTCGCGTAGAATTCTCTGAGGAATTTAAGCACATCTTCATTAGGTAGACCATGGAAATTTAGCATTAAATTGTAGTGAAAACTCTTCAGCTCTTGCAGCCTCATCTAACATAATGCACAAGGGATGATTATCAACAATAGGCTGATTGTAGTCCTTCATGGTCTTGATAGGTTCGGCTACTTCTACTGGTCCCTCCGGATCATGTTAGATGATGCGATTTCCATTATCATTGTCTGCCATTGTTGCTTGTCTGATGTGAGCAATATTGTCGTTTAACGGTAGTAACTCTCCTTGAAGTGATCTTCTACCTTGCATTCACCGTCGAGACCTGAAATAAAAGACAGACACATTGTGAACTACAAAAAGATAAATAAAATAAAAGAAAAATAAACTAAAAATCTAAAAATTAATGACTCAACTACCAACACTAGACTAAATCCATTAACTAAAACTAAAACTAGAGTTAACCAATAAATTCAACTATTCCCCGGCAACGGCGCCAAAAACTTGATGTTGAAAATCGTGTTATAAAAATAATAATCACTAGTGCATGAATCGTAAAGAATGCACATCTGCAAGTAGAGATCGTTCCCATGAGGAAAAGTGATTTGCTGATTAAAAATTAATTCTAATTAAAATTAAATTAAAGTAACCAAAATATTTGTTTGAGAAGTGAATTAAACTAAAACTAAATTGAAATAAACTAAGAAAACAGATGAAAGGAAGTTGGTTTATGATCAATGAAGAGAAATCACTAGGTCATCAATGATCCCCAATTATGGACACTCAATGTATGGAATTAATTTGTAAACAAAATTCAATCAACTCAAGGGTTTATTCTTTATCTTTAATATGACTATTACCGTACGATCGCGGGAAGGGTCACGTGTTCCCAATTACTCACCCTTTGATCTATGGTGTGAACAATAGTAGGAAACCCATTAAGTTCAAGAATTAAGAACCAAAATCTAAACTTTGCTCTGATCTATGCTAAAGATAAATTTTATTTATTCAAGTGAGTATTAATCATGATTAGATTTTGATCTATACTCTAACCCTAATTCTTAGAAAATCTTAACCCTAAAATCATGCCAAATAATCATTCACCCTTTGATCTATGGTGTGAATGAAAATTAAAACTAATGAGGATTGAGAAATTAAGCACAATGAATAAATCAAGAATTAAATTGATGAAATAATAAGTAATCCATGAGCATACACAAAGGTTCACATTGATTCCCTAGTTATGGGATTAGTTACACATCACGAAAATAAAAAGACAAGAGATAGAAAAGAAAAAACCCATTGAGGTCTCCAATGAATGCTTCAAATCTTCAAGGATAAAATCCTCCTTGTCTTCAAATCTTCTATGTGTAAAGATGGATGAAAGTTGTGATATGGGAAAAGTATGTAGAAAGTGGTGTCTTGGGATTATGTGTTTCTTTAAAAAAAAATAGGAAATATTTATAGGCTTCTCCAAAACTAGGGCTTCAAGATTTCCTCGAAAAACACGGAATGCTCACCACCGCTCCCTGTACCGAGGCATAGAAACCTTGCATGTGTCGCCATCTTCAAAGCATAACTAATCTGGAAAATAGCGCAGTGTGAACCGCGGTTGAGGTTGATGCCTGGCAAACAATATGGACCATGGAAAACAACAGAAAATCAACTGGAATGTACCGTTGGATGTGCCGCGGTTGATGTCATGCATGGAGAGCGACCTACGCAGCGGTTGTTGACAGTTTTTCCCTTTTTCTTCACGTTTGAGCTCTTTTCCTTGAAAGAATTGTTGAACACCTCATCTAAGGGAATGTGACTTACACATGCTCAACATACACATTAGACAAACTAAAATCCTCTTTAAGAGGCGAGCTTATTACATAAGAAATAGGGGTGAAAAACATATATAAACAAAGACCGATCAAAGCTTTATCCGAGCAACCTTCCACTCAAGGAAAGCCCACACAAGCCTTGGCAACTTAACCAAAGCCTAGGCAATCCAAGAAGAAAGGACAAGTCCTTGAGAAGTTAATCACCTCCTCCAACAAGTCAACAATAAAGAAAGGAGGTGATCACAAGAAACAACGTCCACTAAGAAGGCATGATCAACCGGCTCAACCACCTCAACAAGCTAGGCCACAAAGGTGCCACTAATTGTCTCAAGCTCCAAAGAGAAGCAAACCAATGCACCATTAAAGACAACCTCATCAACATGGCAAGGGCTCGATAAGATCTCAATGCTATGGTATAAATTCTTACTTTGTACCTACTTGTCATTAGTATGGTATGATTGGTCATTTAAGACCAAATTGCATTAAATACATTAAGAGGTGTATGTTAGAGAGCTTGAAAGAAAAACAGTTGAAAAAGAGGGCAAGTTTGTATGAACCTAGGGAATTTAGAAACATGTCTATGACTACTAGAAATGATAAAATGGAACCTAGGTTGGTTAGAAAGAATGAACCGGCTTGCCTTAGTGCCCACCTAACACCGGTAGATGCAACTAGATCTAGTTCTTGTTTCTTGTCTTGCTCATTTGTTTGAGCTGTTTTGAACCTTTGTTTAGCTCTTGCTTTGCTTCCTGGGGTATGCCCCTTGTATTTTGTACATTCTTTCTCCCTTTCTATGATACTATTTACTTACCCAACAAAAAGTTGATTAATTTTATGCTCTTTTAATAATTACTCGATATTCTTGGTTGCACATATATGCTTATATGGTATTTTTTTTTTAATAAGTGTTCACCATTGCTTTGTTTGTAATCCATGTCATATTTTGGTTCAACAATGCATTTTTGGACTAGGAGAATTGATTGGGAAGTACATTTGAATGACCTATAATTTATCTCCATCACATGAGAATTTTTTTGACATGCTTTAAATTATATGAACGAAATATTTTTGATTGCTTATATGCAAAATATGTTTGAAAGCAAATAAGAAGACTAAAATCATTAAGGATCTATTATCCATTCAATCAATAAGAATTTCAATCCAAATTAGTCTTTTCTCTCTTCTTAATGGTTAAACAAGACTAATATCATACAGATATTTATCTAGAAAAATCTAATAAGATCTCTTGATCCAATTTCTTGGTTTGCCCTTAAGGATTGATATAGTTGCTCTTAACTCACAAATATCCTTTGAAAAACTATATCTTATTTGGAAACCGTTTTGATGTTTGCTTTGCCAAATACCATTACTTGAACTTTAATGCTATATATGTCTTGCTTGCAAAGCTACAATTTCACACATTTTTTTTAATATAACTCCTTGAATCTCTTTCAATCACTTTTGTGGCATATATTTGGTGTGTATGATTATGCAATGTGATCTTGCAAATAGCTCTCTTTGCTAAAGCAACCCGATAGGGGGAGCTCATTTGCATATCTCATGACAATAAGTGGGAGAAGTCTAGAGAAATATAGGAGGATCATTGTATATGCATAGGGGGGGTAGTCTTGAGAGAGAGTAACATATTCAGGGGGAGAATTGCACAAGCATTACTTTGCATTGCTTTACTGTTATTGAGTACAAATGCTTTTTATATTTATTTACCTCACACGCACTTGTTCTTGGAAAGTGCTTTCTTCCTATTGTTTGTAGGTATGACAATCTATGATGAGATTGAAGAATTTGAAGACTTAGAATCTTAGGTATCTCTTTTTGTAATAGAATGGACTCTCATGGACAATAGCTAGAGTTTTTTATTTTTGGAGGAATTATTTGTGAGTGGTTGTTCTGTCGGAAATAGCCAAATTGGGAGATTGTAAGAACCTATATTTTATGATTGGTTTATTACATGACAAACCACATTGAGGATGATTGTGTAATGGGTAGCTCAGGTCGTCTTGATGATTATTGATGGCAAGCTTCTAAGCATCTTCGTGACTTCAAGAGTGAAATGTATATTCACTTGACTTTGTATCTTGAAGAGTTTAGGTGCTCACACACACATTTCATGCATGCTTTGTTCATCTTTCATTTGTGTTTCCATGATCATGCATTGCATTTCATCATGTGATATCTTATTGTGTGCATGTTGGTTAATTGTGTTAGATTTGGTTTGGATATTTGGAGTAATATGTCTAGTTTTTAAAGATTGGATTTCAATGATTTAAATATTTTTCAAAACTGACCTTTGTATGGTTTTGTGTCCATAACGTTTTATACAAATATCTAATTTGAGTTTTGAAAAATTCTAGACAAACTAGACACCAATACCTTTCCAACGGTATATTATTCATAATATTTCATGACCATTTGGATTGGTTTTGAAATCTCCGATGTACGGGTACTACACGGTTACCTATCCGCATAGTAGACTCGCGCACTGTGACGTATTTTGGCCTGTTTTGTATGTTTCTCTTCCTAAAACACTATGGCTTTACTTGGATCATATATATACTTTATTTTCTTCCCCATTTCGATATAGAGCTCACAAAATCAGATCCTAGTGAGAGAAAGAGCTCCCATAGTGAGAGAAAGCACCAAGATTGCTTTTTTTAACTCTCCAAACCCAAAACCCATGTATCCATGACATCCCTCATGAATCAATCTTTCATGGGTCTCATGACTAGGTAAGTTACAACTATATTAATTCTCATTTATTGTTGTACTTACTCTAGATTAGGTATTTATTGCTTGATTAAATACATTGACTCTCTCTATTGCATACATTTATGAGTCTTGATAACATGATTGAGTTTGTATGTGATAGCTTACATGACTAGGTTGATTATTCCCTAAATAGCTAACCCTTGGACATTATTAGGTTGATATATTAATGTTTATTTATCTAGTCAAGCTTTATTGAATGTTCATATGGATTTAATTTACAGTTAGGTTGTTAGAATTCTCTACAAATCTAATTGAGACCTAATGTATAGGCATGTAGGCATTGTTTGATAACTAGGTTGTTAAATTGCATTATAACATCTAGTTAGGCATTTTGTGTGTGGTCTAACACATCATTGCATTTTGAATATTGTCACATATTCACTTAGACCTTTAATTCACTTCAATGAGTCAAAGTCTTGTGGCTTCTAGGTGAAGTTGCACAAGCAAGTAAAGTCTTGCAACCAAAGGTTGGTTGGCAAGCATTGGTTGCCAAGAGCCACTGTAAAAGGCTCGTAGGGTATATTAGGAAGTGATCAGGCCAAGAGTAGTGGATCAGGAGATATCACTAGGGATTGAACCAAGAGTGGTGAGTTGTAGTATCCATAGCTTGAGGTTATCGAGAGTGAGAGTCCAAGTATCACATGAGGGTGTAATATTCTTTTCATAAGTGTTCTTATGTGGCTCAAGTGGCTGGCATAGCTAGTCCCGTGGTTTTTCACAGTTGGAGGGTTTCCACGTAAAAATCAAGTGTTCTTTACTTTCCGCACTTTACTTGATTTTTGATGTATGTTTGTGTTGCGTTAATTGTGATTAATATTGACTAATCGAAAAATTGATAATAATCGAATAACAACCCATCCCCCCCTACCCCCCCCCCCCCCCCCCCCCCCCCCCCCCCCCCCCCCCCCCCGCCCATAGGTTGTATTAATCACACATTTGTGTATTTTCAAGGACTGCTTCAATCACGGCAATGAATCCCAATGAAAAGTCATGTTGACAACCTTTTACGGTCATTTTCCACCTTTTATATCGACAACCACTATAAAGTCCATTAAATATGTTCTGATTAGGACCGCTTCAATCACGGCAATGAATCCCGATGTTAAAGAGAATGGCGAGGATAGCAAATTGCGGTTCAATTATTTGCATGGGTGACATTTCAAGGTTTATGTAGGTTCCAATTTGGATTGCACAGCGGAATGAGGTTTTTAAAATTTCAATGCAATCATCAATTAAACCAATTGTACAGTAATAATCGAAAACAATAAGAAAGAGATGAAACTATTTCATACCAACATTTGTAGGCTTCTTCTTCTTTTCGATCTGCTTCCTGATTTGAACCAGAAGATCTTCTTGGCTATCTCTCGAGATTGGTAACGGCGTGTGGGTGCGTCACGGTACTCAGGAACAAGAAGGATGAAGAAAAGAAGAAAAAGTATTTTTTTTTCTTTGGCCGAAAATTACCTAGAACAATTTATAGGGTTTTTTTTTTCTTTCTTTTTTCTTCTTTGGTTTTATACGCTCAAAAAATTGACTCTCAATTTTGAACGTATGTTGTGTTGTCTTTGCTTCCAAAAACATATATCATATATATTTTTAATAAAACTAATTAATCAAATCTTTTAAAGATATCTGATATCTTTAAAAATACTAATTACTATTAATATCTTTGATTTGATTTGAATTCAAGCTCTTTTAAATTCAAATTTAAATATTTAATTAAATGAAAATAAAAATAATCAAATTATCTTATCTTCATTCAAAATTAAATATCAATCAACACCCTTCATCTAATGATTAATTACACAATTAAATAAACTAATTATTTAATTAACATAATCATTAATATTCATTAATTAAATAATCTCATTATTCAATTAATTCCCAAATAAACACGTATCACTTTCGTAACACAATTAATTGGACAATCCAATTAATTAACTGTGACCCTTGTTACCTTAATCAATCGGGCTAGCAAGGAGACCCAATGAACCCACAGTATTTTAAGCTCCAATAATCCTTAGAAATAATTAATTAAACTATTTAATTAATATTTCATGATTATTAACTTCGGTATTATTCCAATAAAAACCCGAAGCTGCATTCTCTTAACTGTAGATGTTTTTACACAAACCAATAACTTTCGGTGTCCATCGATATAGCTATTACATATGGTATAATACTTCTCAAGTAGTTCATAATTAGAGCTGGGTCATAATGTCCGTTATACCCTTCTAATTATATCTTTCCATTAAGTACCATTGATTCTCTAATGAACAGTAAATCATACATTCCTTACGGAATTAGGAGAGCGCTCAAATTGATCAAGCACCAAATCAACCCTTAATGGAACTACTATCTACTTCTCGCAAGAAGGAGTGGATTCCACTATTGTATACAAACCTTCCCAGCCACAAGCCAAACCGTGATTCCAACATACGAAGCATATTGACCGGGAATGTAACTCTGATCTCACCCATGGTATATCAAAAACCACAATCTAACCTGAAGGGGTCGATAAGACACTCAGGATTAAGATCACCCATAGATAGCCATTATTTGCCGATATATATGAATCTCATCATGTAACGGATCTTATTGAGAGATTCATATAGATCGTGACCTAGTTCTATATGATTACATCATCATACACAGTGCCTCCATTCTCATATCACCATATGAATGATCCAGGATAAGATCACCATAAATTACAGAATGGACCACAGCTGTAGATTAACCACAAATAAAGTACCCAGCTTTATTTGCTATCTACGGACTCTTTAGATTGCTTGTTTCAAACTGAATCCATCTGTATATGACTTTCATATACTCAGTTCAAAATTACATCCATCAATCTTGGATATTAAATACACATGTTATATAAACGTATGAAACAATTTGAATGAATTAACTACTTCTTTTATTTATGTTCAATTCACATTTACAAATTATAAGCTTTAGGGCAAAAACCCCAACAATCTCCCACTTGCACTAAAGCATGTGAGACATGTCTCATAAACCTAGACTCTCTATGTGACCCATAAATACTTTAGCCGGTAAGGTATTAGTAAATGGATCAGCATGATTGTCCTGTGACGCTATCTTGGTCACGATCACATTTCCTCTCTGCACTATCTCTCTGATGAGATGATATTTCCTCTCTATATGCTTCCCTCTCTTGTGGCTTCTTGGTTCTTTGGAGTTAGCCACATCACCACTATCATCACAATAAAGTGTGATGGGCTTATCCTGATCTGGAACAACTTCCAGATCACTCAAGAATTTTCGGAGCCAAACAACCTCTTTAGCAGCTTCACAAGCGGCTACATATTTGGATTCCATGGTTGAGTCAGTAATAAAAGATTGCTTAATACTCTTCCACACAATGGCTGCACCACCAAGGGTGATACTGATCCAGACATGGATTTCCTAGAATCCCTGTCTAACTGAAAATTAGAATCTGTGTATCCTAACGGGTTCAAATCCTGTCCAGAATACACTAGCATATAGTTTCTCGTTCTCAGAAGATTCTTGAGAATAGTCTTAACAGCAACCCAATGATCCAATCCTGGGTTGGACTGGTATCTGCTGGCGACTCCCACGGCTGACGAGAAGGTCTCTTCATAATCGACCCCCTCTTTCTGGGTATAACTCTTGGCCACTAGCCTTGCCTTGAAGGTCTCTACCTTCCCGTCTACTCCTCTCTTTCTCTTGTAGATCCATTTACACCCTATGGGTTTTACCTTATCCAGTAAGTCTACAAGTTCCTAGAATGAGTAAGAGTACATGGACTCCATCTCGAGATTCATGGCTTTAAGCTACTCCTCTTTGTCAAGATCTTTCATTGCATTCTTAAATGTCAATGGATCATCCACACTATCAGTAGAGACGACATCTCATCCCTCACCTATACCCAAATAGCATTCAGGTTGTCTCACAACCCTTCCACTACGTCTAAGTGGTAGTGTATCCTGACTAGGAATCATCTGACTATCATATGTCCATGGATCAACAACTCTTGTGGACTGAGTACTAGTCGTACCAGGCTCCATTTCATATTGTAAGTGCCTCACTTTATAATTGGCTTATTTCGTTGACAAAATCACAATTGGGGTTAATCAGTGTAAAAGGGTAGATTAGGAATTGAAGATCTTCCATTTGACTCCAAGTGCTTCAAGGAAGGTAGATTACTTGACTCTACTTTTACTTGAAGAGATATAGCTGCACACACTCACTTGCATGCATTATATTCTTGTTTACATACAATTTGATGATGCATTGTATGTCACTTATCACACTCCACACTTGCACATATTGCACATCACTTAGTGTGTTGAGTCTGCCTAGAAAAGAGGGTTTCTTCTCTTACCGCGGCCTAGACCGCTTGGCAAGCACTGCTTGCACCGCGGCATACAGAGCGGTAATCATCAGTCGGCCCATGCTGCGTGGACCGCGTCCTGTACACATGTACGCCCAGCGGTCCTTGACTGGGTAAACTTCAGTAGGCCCCTGATGCCTTGACCGCGGCATGTGCACTGCACGCACAGCGGTCCCAACCGTGTTGTTGTCCAGTAGGCACACTGCTGCGTGTACCGCGGTCTGGACAACTTGCCCGAGACACGGTACGCACAACGGTAATGATGGGATTTTGTTACTGTTTTTAACACGGTGTCATTTCGTCTAGGGCTTCATATATATATGCCCTTTCCTCTTCCTTGCCTTTTTAGAGCTTCAGAATCCATTCTCTTTCATTCCTTTTAGAGCTCAAGAGAGTCTTGCAAGAAAAGGTAGCAAGAAACCATTTTTATTGTCCAAAACACAATCATCCATCATTCATTCATGGTTCTATCATCATCTAGCTTCATCTAGGATGTTTCTAAGCATGGGTTTTCATCAACATAGCTTACTTGGTAAGTAGAACACCACTCTCATCCATCTTTGTGTTCTTGCTTAACAAGAAATCTCTTTTATGTTTCTTTTGCATCTAGATTATAATTTTTCATTATAAATAGAGATTTTTGTTGATTTTTGGGTTGTTGTATTGTGATAGCTATTGCATCTAGGAATGTTTTGATTTCATATAGCTAGGTTATATATGTGTCATATAGCAACATGATATCTAGGATTGTTTGAAGCATTCATACATGACTAGATAAGCATTAAATGTGTTGACCTTGCATTTTGTGAATTTAGAATATCATCATATTCACTTTAGGTTTCATATCTCTTCATTTAAGAGTTAAGTCTTGTATTTGCCTTGGGTAGTATACAAGCAAGAGCCTAAATCCACTATTAAAGGCATGCGGGTAGCAAGGACGGATTAGTAACCGATTAGGTGTGATGTGGTCAACCTAGGTTGTAATCGTTTCTACAAATAGTGGATTTGAGGGTTCGATTGGCGATTAGGCCCGTGAGTTTTTACCCAGTTGGAGGGCTTCTCACGTAAATCATATCATTGTGTCTTTTTGTTTATTCTGCATTTTTATTATGGCAATGATTGATTGTGTTAGAGATTAGGGGTTGTGTTGTTTAATTTTGATTAATCAAAAAGATGGCATTTAATATAACTAAAACCTATTCACCCCCCTCTAGGTTAGTTTTATCACTCTTAGTGTATTTTCATTTGGTATCGGAGCGGGTTCCTTAACATAATTAGGAGATCCTTTGCTCTCTAGGAGTGTTTTGCATTAGATTTTTTTTTTGGTTAGTGTGTCTTGCTTGTTTTCCCTTTCTTTCTTTTTTCTTTTTTTTATTGATTGCATTCATTTCATTCACCCTTAAACACCATGAGTGGAAACGCATATGAGCGTGAGGGTGCATCGAGTTCAAGACCCCCACTTCTGACGGGGGTTAATTACTCATCATGGAAAGGAAAAATGGAATCCTACCTATGCCAAATTGTCGATCGAGTTTGGATGGTGATTGAGGATGGTTACACATCACCTACCAAGACTCTCGAAGATGAAAGCATCGTGCCCAAGCCTAAATCGGAATGGGATACTAAAGACTTTGAAGCCTCAAAATGGAACAACAAGGCCATGCATGCAATCTTGTGTGCGGTGGATAAGAATCAACACAAGCTAATCCAAACCACAAGGAATGCACATGAAGCATGGACAATATTGGAGATGGCACATGAAGGAACCGATGTAGTGAAAGACTCCAAACTACAAGTCCTTCAAACTCAATTTGAGTCCTTGAAGATGGAAGATCATGAGTGCTTCAATGACTTCCAAGTGAAGCTAATGGATATCGTCAGCCAAAGTCATCAATTAGGCGATCCATATACGGATAAAAGGATAAACCAAAAAATTATGAGGTCTCTCCCGGAGAGATTTGATGCAAAGGTGACAGCTATTAAGGAGAATAGCGAATATAAGAAGATGAAGCCAAGTGAGATAATTGGCAAGTTGATTGCTTTTGAGTCAAAAAGAGCCCCTACTTCAACAACACCTCAAAAGAAGCAAAAGAGCATTGCATTGAAGACCTCCAAGGAAGAAATGGAGGAAAAAGATTCGGATGAAGAAATGGCTCTTATGGTGAAGAGGTTCAAGCAATTCATGAAGTTTGAGAAGAAGGGGATGGGCTCCAAGGGAAAATTTGTGAAGAGGAAGACTCCTTTTAAAAAGGTGGAGAAAAGTGAAGAGAACGACTCCAAGAAGAGTATTCAATGCTATGAGTGTAGTGGGTATGGTCACATTGCCCCCGAATGTGCCAACTTAAAGAAGAAGAAAGGAAAGGCGATAGCGGCTACTTGGAGTGATAGTGAAGACTTAGAGGAGGAAGAAAAGTCTTCGGATGATGAAGACAAAGTTGCAAACTTCATTGCCTTCTCATCATCTCACAATAGCAAGGAAATTATGAGTGACTAAGAAGAGGAGAATGACAAACTAGAAGAAGAAGAAGAAAATGACTCAAGTAATGGGAGTACTTCATCCCAGTCCAAGCATGATTTTGATAAGGAGATGGACTATGAAGACTTCATGGAATACTTCAAAAGTTCTAGAGCTAAGAAGAAAAAAGAGATTCAAGAGTTGAAAAGGAAGAACCTTGAATTGACCTCCAAGATGATTCACTTAAGTGAAGAAGTGAAAAGAACAAGAGAAAGGGAAGAGAGCTTAAAGTTGGAACTTGTTGTGGTCAAGAAAAGTGAAGAATGCTTAAGGAAGGAGCTTGAAGAGGCAAAAGGGGTAATTGCTAAGATGACCTCCGGAACCGAGAAGCTTGACAAGATGCTATCAATTGGAAAAACCCCTAGTGATAAGAGGGGTTTGGGATATGAGGAAGATGTGAGTACTACATCTTTAAAAAAGACTACCTTTGTCAAGAGTCAAGAAGTTGAAGAAGTCAAAGTCCCACAACAAGTTGCAAGAAGGATTGAAATTGGAGAATCCTCAAAACATACTTAAGCCAAGATTTCAACAAGGGCTCAACCACAACAAGTTAGAGCATTTCAATCAAGACCTCCACATGAAAGGATCTCTCCTCCACAATCAAGAATCATGTATGCTCAACAAGGAAGACATGCTACTTTGGTTCAACCACAAAGGAGAGAGTTTTCTCAACATGAAAGGACTACTCAAAGGAGAAGGAAACCGCAAATGGTTGCACAAGGCTATGGTATGAACTCCTACCTCACTCCTACTTGTCATTATTGTGGTATTGAAGGCCATATAAGGCCTAATTGCTTTAAGTATATCAAATTGCGTAGATTTGAGAACATGATTGAGAAAAATATACTTAGAAAAGCCAAAAAGCATGCACCTAGGGAACTTAGAGCAAATGAACCAAAGGCTCCTAGGATTGATAATGTTGCTCCTAGGTTGACTAGAAAAAATGAATATTTTTGCTATGTGGCTCAAGTGGCTTTGATAGCCAAGGCCTCCAACACTTGGTATCTTGATAGTAGGTGTTCTAGACACATGACCGGAAACAAGAGTTTCTTTGAGACTCTTGTGATGGAGGATGGTGGATTTGTCACCTTTGGTGATGGTTCACGAAAAAAGGTTATAGGGAAAGGTAATATATCTATTCCCTGTTTGCCCTCCTTGCTCAATGCTCTCTATGTAGACGGCTTACAAGCCAATCTCATAAGTATATCACATTTAAGTGATGAAGGGCTTTCAGTTATGTTTGGCAAAGTTGATTGCTCTATTCTTAAGGAAAATGGGCAAGTTCTTTTAAAAGGCAAGAGATCAAGTGACAATTGTTATTGTCTTGAGTCTAGTAACATCTCTTGTAACTTGTCTAGTTGTGAGCAAGTTGAGTTGTGGCATCAAAGATTTGGCCACATGAATTACAGTGACTTGAAAGTCCTTGAGAGGTTGAATGTTGTGAGAGGCCTTCCCAAGCTTGGGAAGAGGTTTGAGGGAGTTTGTGGACCTTGTCAACAAGGGAAGCAAACCAAAAGGGTGCACAAGAAGGGAAAATTCCTTTATACCAATGAGCCATTGGAACTCCTTCATATGGACCTCATGGGTCCCATGCAAACCGAGAGTCTAGGAGGTAAAAGGTATATCCTTGTAGTGGTTGATGACTTCTCTAGGTTCACATGGACTTACTTCCTTAGAGAGAAGTCCGAAGCTTTTGAGAAATTCAAAATGCTATGTGTCAAAATTCAAAATGAGAAAAATTCTCACATTAGGAGCATTAAGAGAATTAGAAGTGATCATGGGAAAGAATTTGAGAATAGTAGCTTTGAGAGTTTTTGTAATGGTATAGGTATTTCCCATGAATTCTCGGCTCCTAGAACTCCCCAACAAAATGGAGTTATGGAAAGGAAGAATATGGTTCTACAAGAGATGGCTCGGGTGATGTTGCTTAGCAACAAGGTTCCTAGGAATTTATGGGCCGAAGCCGTTAATACGGCTTGTTATATAGGGAATAGAGTTTTCCTTAGACCCGGGACCAAACAAACATCCTATGAGTTATGGAAGGGAAGAAAACCCAATGTTAGCTATTTCCATATCTTTGGGAGTAAGTGCTATATTCTTAATGACCGTGATCAACTTGGCAAGTTTGATGCCAAGAGTGATAAGGGTATTTTCATTGGATATGCACTCAATAGCAAGGCCTATAAAGTTTTCAATCTAAAAACTCGAAGTGTCATGGAATCATCAAATGTTGTCATTGATGATTGTAGGCCCAAAAATATTGACCATGAGGAGGATGTTTGTGAGAATGGTGACCTTCCTTTGAAGAAGTGTGGTGAGACTTCAAGTGATGTGAAGTCAAATCATAGTGAAGTGGATGATCAACCTCTTGATAGAGATCCTTCTTTGGACTCTAAAGAACCCGTTCCATGGGTTAGACATCTCCATAACAAGAATGACATTCTTAGAGATGTGAATGAAGGTGTTAGGAATAGGGGTCAAATAGCTAATCAAATTAGCTATACTTATTACACCTCTCAAGTTGAACCCAAAAAGGTTGATGAAGCCTTGAATGATGAGTTTTGGGTTCTTGCCATGTAAGAAGAGCTAAACTAATTTGAAAGAAATGAGGTTTGGACTCTAGTTCCTAGACCCAAGGATAGTAATGTCATAGGCACCAAATGGGTGTATAGGAACAAGTCGGATGAGGATGGCAACATTGTATGCAACAAGGCTAGGCTTATGGCACAAGGATACTCTCAAATTAAGGGTATTGACTTTGAGGGGACTTTTGCTCCCGTTGCCCGTCTTGAGTCTATAAGGCTTCTCTTGTCCATTTCTTGTGTGTATAAGTTCAAACTACATCAAATGGATGTTAAGAGTGCCTTCCTCAATGGCTTCTTGCATGAGGAAGTGTTTGTTGAACAACCCAAAGGGTTTGTGGATCCACACCACCCCAATCATGTCTATCGCCTCAAAAAGGCACTTTATGGGTTGAAACAAGCACCGAGGGCTTGGTATGAGCGCCTCACTCTTTATCTTGTTGACAATGGCTACTCAAGAGGTAGTGTTGACAAGACTTTGTTCATCAAGTGCAACAAAGATAAGCTTTTCATAGCTCAAATTTATGTTGATGATATTGTATTTGGTTCCACCAATGAGTCAAAAGTGAGACAATTTGTTGATGTCATGTCTCTTGAATTTGAAATGAGCATGGTTGGTGAACTAAATTACTTCCTAGGCTTGCAAATTAAGCAAATGCATGATGGGATTTTCATATCCCAAGCTAAGTATGCCAAAAGCCTAGTGAAGAAGTTTGGTCTTGACAATACCAAACATTGTGACACACCCATGAGTACCACTTTGAAGCTAAGCAAGGATGCAAGTGGTAAAAGTGTTAATCAAAAATTGTATCGTGGCATGATAGGTAGTTTGCTATACTTGACCGCAAGTAGGCCCGATATCTCCTTTAGTGTGGGTGTTTGTGCTAGGTACCAAGCCAATCCCAAAGAATCTAACATTGTTGCGGTGAAGAGGATCATTCGATTTGTGAATGGTACCTCCAATCATGGGATATGGTACTCCTTTGACACTAATCCAAATCTTGTTGGATTTAGTGATGCCGATTGGGCGGGGAATTGTAATGATAGGAAGAGTACGTCGGGTGGTTGTTTTTTTCTAGGCAACAACTTGGTGTCTTGGTTTTACAAGAAGCAAAACTCAATTTCCCTATCTATGGCCGAGGCGGAATACATAGCCGCCGGTAGTGCTTGTACCCAATTGTTGTGGATGAAGCAAATGCTAGCCGACTATCGCTTAGAGCAAGGCACTCTCACCTTGTTTTGTGACAACATGAGTGCCATAAACATTTCTAAGAATCCCGTCCAACATTCTAGGACAAAGCACATTGACATTAGACATCATTTCATTAGAGAGCTAGTTGAGAGCAAAACTATTGCATTGGAGCATGTGGGAACTAATTACCAACTAGCGGACTTATTTACAAAGCCCTTAGACACCATTAGGTTTGGCAACCTTAGTAAGTCTATTGGGATTTGTCATTTGGCTTGAAATGGTATGTCTTGACCCCATATGGGGAGCTCAAGCAAAGAGAGCAAATTGGCATGAAAGTGCATTGTGCTACATTCATATATTTTATGCTCCTTCATTATTTGCTTGAGATGATCGGTTGTGCATATGATTATGTTATTTTCTTAATAAGTGTGAAAATTGCTTTTCTTGCAATCCATGTTATATTTATGTTCAAACATGCATTTTTGGACTAGGAGATTTACTTTGGAAGCAACAATATCAAACTTTATAAATAATCTATATCATTGCTTGAAATCATGACAAAGGATGAAAATTTGTTTGAATTCTTTTGGAAACCCTTGTTGTTTGCTTTGCCAAATACCATTGTTTTTGAACTTGAATGCAACATGTCTTGCCTGCAAAGCATCGTTTCACACCTTTTCCTAAAATAAAACTCCTTGATTCTCTCCTACTTAATTGAGTTGTGTAAAGTTGTTTATATGAACTTGCATATGTTTTGTGCTATAAGCTCTCCTTGCCAAAAGCTTACTCATTGAGGGGGACTCCCTTTGCCTATCTCATGACAAAAAGGGGGAGAAGAGTTGTGAGCTTTAGTGGTCTAGTAGTATCTTATTTAGGGGGAGTTGAGAGCTAACATGTAGGGGGAGTATTGCATTGCATAGCATGATTACATTATTTGATTGTACCTTGTTAAGGCTATTGCAAATGATTTTGTTTGTTATTGTTTATGGTTATTGAAAGCACCTCTCACACACTTGATCTTGGATGGTATCCTTGTGTGTTTTGTTGATTGTGTGTAGGTTGGATGGTTCTACAAGCTTTGGATTGTCTTGAAGATGTTCAAGACTTAGACTATAGTCTTTATTGTAATGTAGAAACTTTTGTTGACCAATTTTTTGTTTTTCTGAGGTTGCTTTGTGAGTGGTGGTTTTGTCATGAAATAGCCAAAGGGGAAGATTGTAAATGCCTCACTTTATAATTGGCTTATTTCGTTGACAAAATCACAATTGGGGTTAATCATTGTAAAAGGGTAGATTAGGAATTGAAGATCTTCCATTTGACTCCAAGTGCTTCAAGGAAGGTAGATTACTTGACTCTACTTTTACTTGAAGAGATATAGCTGCACACACTCACTTGCATGCATTATATTCTTGTTTACATACAATTTGATGATGCATTGTATGTCACTTATCACACTCCACACTTGCACATATTGCACATCACTTAGTGTGTTGAGTCTGCCTAGAAAAAAGGGTTTCTTCTCTTACTGCGGCCTAGACCGCTTGGCAAGCACTGCTTGCACCGCGGCATACAGAGCGGTAATCATCAGTCGGCCCATGCTGCCTTGACCGCGTCCTGTACACATGTACGCCCAGCGGTCCCTGACTCGATAAACTTCAGTAGGCCCATGATGCCTTGACCGTGGCCTGTGCACTGCATGCACAGCGGTCCCAACTGCGTTGTTGTCCAGTAGGCACACTGCTGCGTGTACCGCGGTCTGGACAACTTGCCCGAGCCGCGGTACGCACAGCGGTAATGACGGGATTTTGTTACTGTTTCTAAAACGGTGTCATTTCGTCTAGGGTTTCATATATATATGCCCTTTCCTCTTCCTTGCCTTTTTAGAGCTTCAGAATCCATTCTCTTTCATTTATTTTAGAGCTCAAGAGTGTCTTGCAAGAAAAGGTAGCAAGAAACCATTTTTATTGTCCAAAACCCAATCACCCATCATTCATTCATGGTTCTATCATCATCTAGCTTCATCTAGGATGTTTCTAAGCATGAGTTTTCATCAACATAGCTTACTTGGTAAGTAGAACACCACTCTCATCCATCTTTGTGTTCTTGCTTAACAAGAAATCTCTTTTATGTTTCTTTTGCATCTAGATTATAATTTTTCATTATAAATAAAGATTTTTGTTGATGTTTGGGTTGTTGTATTGTGATAGCTATTGCATCTAGGAATGTTTTGATTTCATATAACTAGGTTATATGTGTGTCATATAGCAACATGATATCTAGGATTGTTTGAGGCATTCATACATGACTAGATAAGCATTAAATGTGTTGACCTTGCATTTTGTGCATTTAGAATATCATCATATTCCCTTTAGGTTTCATATCTCTTCATTTAAGAGTTAAGTCTTGTATTTGCCTTGGGTAGTATACAAGCAAGAGCCTAAAATCACTATTAAAGGCCTGCGGGTAGCAAGGACAGATTAGTAACCGATTAGGTGTGATGTGGTAAACCTAGGTTGTAATCGTTTCTGTAAATAGTGGATTTGAGGGTTCGATTGGCGATTAGGCCCGTGAGTTTTTACCCAGTTGGAGGGCTTCTCACGTAAATCATATAATTGTGTCTTTTTGTTTATTCTGTATTTTTATTATGGCAATGATTGATTGTGTTAGAGATTAGGGGTTGTGTTGTTTAATTTTGATTAATCAAAAAGATGGCATTTAATATAACTAAAACCTATTCACCCCCCCCCCCTAGGTTAGTTTTATCACTCTTAGTGTATTTTCATCATTCAATACAACCTTACTCCGAGGTTTATGATCACTACAATAGCTATCCTCAAGAACGTTGTATTTGTCAATACAAACACTTTGTTCTCTTCAGGACTATAGAAATATCCACGCCTGGCCTCCTTGGAATATCCTACAAACAAGTAGACCACAAACTTGGGGTGCAGCTTTCCACTTCAGTTCTTCAGCACATGTGCTGAACACCCCCATATGCAGAAATGTCCCAAAATAGCTTTACGACCATTCCACAACTCTAAGGGAGTCTTAGGAACAGATTTTGATGGTACTACATTCAAAATGTATGCCGCAGTTTGTAACGTATATCCCCAAAAGAAATTTGGTATTGATGAGAAACTAATCATAGATATCACCATTTCTATTAGGGTTCTATTTCTCCTCTCCGCGACACCATTCTGTTGTGGTGTACCAGGAGCTATGAGTTGGGACACTATCCCATACTTGACTATAAAGTCTTCAAACTCTTAGTCAAGATACTCACTTCCACGATCCCACGGAATGGACCGCAACTATAGGTTAACGACAAATAAAATACCCAGCTTTATTTGCTATCTACGGAATCTTTAGATTGCTCGTTTCAAACTGAATCCATCAGTATATGACATTCATATACTCAATTTGAAATTACATCCGGCAATCTTCGATGTTAAATACACATGTTATATAAAAGTATGAAACAATTTAGGGTATCCATTCATTTGAGCTAAAGGTTGAAGAGTGTGTCGAGATCCTCTCAAGCACGAAACCGCAACTGACATTTGTTAACCAATTCTACAAACCAAAGCTAGATTAAGCCCCAATACTAACTAGGTAATGTAAAATGGCAACGTTAGGTCCAATGACTTGTATAAAAATCCCACAAATGGATATACTAAATTCGTCCCCAACCATAACTCACCTAGAGCCCCTAGCGTGAGACATAGCCAAGGATCCATTTTAGCACAAAACAAATAACCAAAACCTATTCTAGCAAGCCACGCATGAAACAAGTTATTTCCACTCTTGTGAGCTATTAATCAAGATCATAATCGGAAAGGCCCTTCCAAAAGCATAACCCCAACTAATTCTCATACACTCAAATTGATCCTAACATAGCATTTCTAATCATCCATCAACATACACACAATCATGGGATGTTTAATTAATCTACTCCTAATCCCAATCTTGAATACATATTAATTTCAAATCATCCATACACATGTAATTCACAATAAGAGATTAACTCATAATAATAATAACAAGAATGAAACAAGACCCAAATAAATATAAAATCATCATATATAAATAACCAAAATGTAGGATTACAAATATTCCCAAATGGGGGATTACACATAAGAGAAAACATGAAATACAAGAGAAGAGTAAGTAGATACGACCCTTGAAGAACCCTCCAAGAGCTCCATCCTTTGTCTAGTATGAAATTGGTCCAAAGACCACTCCTAATCTCTGCAATCAACTCTCAAATGTGGGGAAGGATGAGTAGAAATGGTAGTGGTAAGCCTTCCATGGAGGAAAACCTCCATGGAAGCTTTGAAAGCTTCTCTCTCTCTTTTTTGAATTGAAAAAGATAAAGAAGAAGAAGTTTGGGGAAGAAGAAGTCTGGGGAAGAAGAAGTCTCTTTTGAGAGAAGAGAAATGGGTGTTTATATAGTGTTGGGAGTTAGGGCACGAAATTGGTTATGAAAGGACGAAACTGCCACTGAAATTCGCCAGAATTTGGCCTCTCGCTGGTTGATCGGCGGTTTAAACGGCGGCCTGGCCGCCGTTACAACCGGCGATTCTTGAGTGATCTTTAAGAGTTAATTCGGCGGCCATAATTCGGCCGCCATTTCAACCACTGAATTGTTGGCAGAAACTTCCCTTTTGATCGGCGGTTTCAATCTACGGTGGGGCCACCGAATTGAACTGCCGATTGCTTCTTCTTTTCTGAACTTGTCCTGTAAGCTGCTGGAAGTCGGAGGGGATTTTACCACGGGCTCGGTGTTGCGTTTAGGTTCGACGACGGATTAACCGTGGGACACGGCTGGGCTTATATCACTCTGCGGTCTGTGTCAACGATGAGGCGCGGCACTCTAAATACTTCCAATTATTCTCGTTTTTGGCTCTTTTTGCCTCCCAAACTGTTCTTTAAGCTCAAAACCAAAATGTAGGGAATATGTACCTACACATGGCTCAACAAACACATTATATATAAAATACGCTCAAAAATGAAAACAAACCATAGGAAAAATGGGGACCTAAAATAGGTATTAAACAGTCCGATCAACTATACCATCCGTGTTAACCTTTATCCACCCCGGAGCCGGGGGCGACCAAACCACACTCTTAATAACCGGAGCTTTACCAGGTCGACCACTGAGACCAAACTGGCGAAGAATCAGCAGATCATCAACACAGTTACGCATAGAGCTGATCCCTAAAAGATTCGCGTCATAAACAGAGTGCCACATTAGAGATAAAACAGCCCAGAAATCAACAGATTTTCCTTCAAAAATCCACTGGTTACGGGAATACCACACACTCCAAACCACCGCATGAATAACAGCTCTCCATAAAATCCTAATCTGACCACTGAAAGTAACAGACATGGCATGCCTGAAAAAAGAACCCAAAGTGTCAGCGGAGACACGTCTCTGCAATGCGGAGAAAACCGTCTCCCAAAGAGCTGTAGCAAGAGGGCACTTCAGAAAAAGATGATCCACTGATTCTGAATTCGCACCATAAACACTACACCTAGAAGCTAATTGAAACACGGACTTGCACAAATGATCTTCAGTGGGGAGCCTATCAAGCAAAAGTTGCTAAGACAGAACTGAACAAGAGGGGGGGATATAGCGAGACCAGACGTCCCTCCACTAGGGGAACTGCAGGATGTCATGAAACATCCTAGAGTAAGCCGCCTTATAAGAAACACTACCTTTTCTAGAATGAGGCCACACCAAATAATCTGTCACCGAAGAAATCGCAATCCTACCAATCCGAAAGCAGAGATCTAGAAACCGAGTTCGAAAGCGATCATCCAAAATCCATCTACTATCCCAAATGAAGTTAGAAACCCTAGCATAAAGATGCGTGGCCAGGAAATCAGGAATCCCAAGGAGATCCAAAATGGGCACCCCAAGCCAGTTATCAATCCCTTTGGGAGTTTTCCCCGATAAGTCAGATACCTTCCTTAATGAGCTCAACATAGTTAGTCCAAAAAGAATTCCAGATGGAAAAGGTGATGTAACCATCATGCGGTTTCTGCAGCTGCCTAATATACCTCTCGCGTAAAAAGGTTAAAGCAAAATTGTTCGAAGTTATAAACTTCCAAGTGAGCTTTCGAAGTCAAGAGTTATTCAACAAGGCCAGATCTTTCAAACCAAGATCACTAAGAGCATAAGGTCTACAACAATGGTTCCAGGAAACACAGACCAACTTAGTCTCCTCACAAGAACTAGTCCTAAGAAATTTCTGATCTTCTTAGTAACCATCTGAATTAAGAAAATCGGCCACTTATAAACCATAAACGAGTGAACAAAGGAGCCAGTAATCACCGAGCGAATCAAAGTAGCCCAACCAGCCAAAGAAAAGGACTTACCCTTTCCACTTGGCAATATTATTAATTTAAATATATATAGAGTAAAATATTTATTTCATCGAAACAATTATTTCGGTAATTTGTTATTCAATTTTCATTCGATTATTAGAGACTGAGATTATTTCAATCATAATTCCTCTCAGATCTGTCACTAGTTGGGACATATTAGTTAACAAGTTTTTTACTAAATTTTCTCCATGGCCAAAACTAATACCCTTACGAGAGAAATTTCTGATTTTTGTCAAAAAGAGGGTGAAAATTTTTATGAGTGTTGGGAAAGATTTAAAGATTTGCTTTTAAAATGTCCCCGACATGGTTTTGAAGTTTAGAGACTTGTGCAATATTTTTATAATGGTTTGACCACGTCAAACCGACACATGATCGAGCCTATGAATGGTGGAGCATTTTTAAACCTTAGGGAGAGGGATGCTTGGGATTTCCTAGAGAAATTGTCTGAAAATTCTCAATAGTGGGATTTTTCTATCCAAGGGGAGAGGTCAATACAAGTACCTAAGAAATGGGGGTTGTATGAGGTGAGTGATGATGTACATGTGATGAGTGCTTTATCGAGTCTCAATAGGAAGGTAGAAGCATTAGCATTGAGTCAAAAGATGAACACGACCAATAGTGTTAGGAGTGAGGTGTGTGCTTTATGTGCTTGGAGGCAAAATGCACTCAATTCTCTACCTGTCCTGAGAGCTATGTTGAGCAAGCAAATGCACTCAATTCTTATGGGAATCACCCAAATTTTCCTTGGAGGCAAAACCAGTCTCCAATGAGTCATGGAGGGCAACAATATGCTCCTCTATCACATCCTCCTAGTTTTCAGCCTACTCCTTATTTTGCTGTCCCTCAAAGGAAACCTTCCTTAGAGGAAACTTTGCAACAATTTATGCAAACAACCTAGCAAGCTATCTTGAAGATTGAAACTCAAGTGGGTCAGTTAGCCATTGTCATAGGAGAGAGAGAAATAGGGAAACTCCCTAGTCAACCAGTTCCTAATCCAAAGGGTCAATATGAGGTAGGATTATCATCAGTCTCTAATGTTCATCATGAGGAAGTTAAATTTGTCACCACTCTTAGGTCTGGTAAAATAATTGATAATCATGTGAGTGTACCTAGAGAGAGGAATGAAACTGAGAGGCCTAGTCATAAGCCTAGTGAAGAGAACATAGTTGAGAAACCCACTTCTAGAGAGTCACTAGAGCCAGATTTACCCACTGTACCCTATGTTCCTAGAGCTCTATTTCCACAAAGACTTGTACCATTAAAGAAAGGCACACCACATATTGATATTTTAGAGGTGTTTAAGCAAGTTCGCATAAACATTCCTTTTCTTGATGTTATTCAGTAAGTGCCTGCATATGCCAAATTTTTGAAAGATCTCTATGTTGTGAAAAGAAAAACAAATGTTCCAAAAAAGGCATTTTTGACTGAACATGTTAGTTCCATAATCCAAATGAAAACTCCTGTCAAGTTTAAGGATCCTACATGTCCTACTATTTCTTGCGTTATAGGTGATCATGTGATTGATAGGGCCTTACTTGATTTAGGGGCGAACGTTAATCTATTGCCATATTCTGTGTTTGTGCAATTGGGATTAGGGGAGCTAAAACCCACTCCTGTGAGACTCCAGTTAGCTGATAGGTCTATTAAAATTCCTAGGGGAATGAATCATAGAGGATGTTATGATTAAGGTTGATAAATTTTATTTTCCAATTGACTTCATTTTTACTGATACTCAACCTGTAATGAACACTAGTGGGCAAATTCCTATGATTTTGGGTCGTCCTTTCTTGGCTACATCTAATGTGATAATTAATTGTCGTAATGGTGTGATGAAGTGGTCTTTTGAGAATATGACTGTCAAGCTTAATGTATTTAATGTTAGTCAGCAACTTCAAGAGCAAGAAGAGGTAAGTGAGATTAACATGATTGACCATGCATATCATGATCCATTCTTAGAATGTCTTGATAATGACCCATTGACAAAGAAATTAACTCAGTTTGACATAGGAATTATGGGAGATTGTGTGAGTGATGGACCAAATGTTGTGACTAAATCTTTTCCATCTCTCGAGTCTACATATTTGCTATTTGTAGGGAAAACTTCATGGTTAAACTTGAAAGTGGAAGAGATTCTTTTGGATGATTATGGTTGATACATTGTGTTGCCATTTTTTTTTCTTTAGTTTCTTAGGATTTTTTTTTATTGTTTGTGTCCTAGGTTGTTAGATTTAGAGCAAAATATATATATATATGGGGTCAGTCGTCAATTTCATAGTTTTGTTTTTTTTATTTATATATATTTCCAGTGCTAATTTTTTTTTCTCTAACGTGTGTTCTTGATTTCATTTTTTTTTTGTTAGAATACGGTACGGAACCAACCAGGTGTGATCTCTCCCTTACTATTTGATGTTGTCTTTTATTTTTCCTATATTTTTTTTGATATTTGCTTGTGCATTTGTGGTTATTATTTTGAGGAAACATTGAGGACAATGTTTACAATTGGTTTGGGGGTGGGAAATAATTTTCAAAAGAAGTTGGTTTAAAAAAAAGTAATTTTTTTTTGAGTCTGTCTTCTGCAAAATAATCAAGTTCAAGATACTCTTAGGTTTGCTTTTAGAGACGTAAGTGTATGCGTTAATCACTGAGTTTAGACTAACGTCTTACCACTTAAAGTATTGCATTGCATTTTTATAAAATTATGACATGCTCTTGATGTGATAGTGGATAGTATGCTTAGTTGAATTTCCATAATTAATAATGGAGACTACCCTTATGAGTTCACTAAGCCAGAAAGTGTACATGTTAGAGGGTTTGTTTGTTTCTACTCCTAAACACTTGTCAGGTTCTTAGAATTAGAAATTGATCTCAATAGTTATGCATTGGATATTAAAGAACATTCATCGTAAAAGATATCACATGTGGAATTGCTCTTGATTTTGTTGAACCATTAGAAGTGACATAGGCAATGTGTGCTTAAACTCACTTAAAAAGGCTTTAAATATTTCCTACCTTGTGTGTGTGCTCCATAGCCAATTTAGAAGTCAAACACTTTAAACCTTTTTCTTTCATCACCCACATTAACTGAAAACCCATAAGCCCGAATATTTAGTCATACCTTATAGCTTGGGATTATATTGTGGAAGTGATAAAGAAGACTGAAAAGGGTTCGAAGACACATGAATTAAAAAAAATTGGTGGATCGTGAAATGTACATATAGGGCAAAAGAAAGAAGCCATATTTAAGCAATGTATGAGAGGTGTTGGAAATTATGTAATTGATGTCTAAATTCTCATCTCATTCAAAAAAAAAATTTTGAAAAGAAGAAAAAAAGAAAAAAAGAAGAAGAAAAAAAAATGAATGAATGAAATGATGAATCAAATGAAAGTGAAAAAAGGAAAGAATATATTAGTGAATGGTTCAAGAAGCTGTTGGAACCTAGGGTTACAGATTGCGCAGCGGAAGGTTTTAAAATTTTTATGCAATCATTAAACTAACCCATGTGTACAGTAATAATCAAATGCAATAATAAAGTGATGAACATTTTCATACCTACGTAGGAGGCTCCCTCACTTTAATACGAACTGCTCCTGATTTGAACCACGTGATTTTCCTCGCTATCTCCCGGAACTGGTAACAGCGTGTGGGCGCGTCACGATATTCAGGACCTGTATGGAGGAAGAAGAGAAGAACACACACACACCAAAAAACAAACTCTAAGAGTGCAACATTTGAGCTCGCCACACCCTATTTTTTACTTTCTTTTTGTTTGCTTTTCGTTGCTGTGCATGATGACTTTTTTTCTCTTCTCTCAAGCAATCCAATTGCTTTTTATTCACTGTGTCTTGTATCTCATTTGGTTTTCTTTTTTGCTTTTTAGTTAAAATATATCTCATATATTTCAAAAACAAAACCGACATTCGGTTTAAATTTTTTTAAGAAAATATATATCTAATATATATTAAAAACAAACCAAAAATCTTATATTTGATTTTTAAAATTTTATAAAGATATCTCATATCTTTTTTAAAAATAATTAAATATTTATTTTTTGAATTCAAACATTTCAAATTCAATTTCAAATATTTAATTTAATAAAATAAAATAATCATATTATCTTATTTTATTCAAAATCAAATATCAACTAACACCCTCCATTTAGTGATTAACAACATAATTAAATAATCTTATTATTTACTTATTTAATCACCATTATTCATTAATTAAATAATCTCATTATTCAATTAACTCCCGAATAAATACGTGTCACTTTCGTAACACAATTAATTGGACAATCCAATTAATTAACCGTGACCCTTGTTACCTAAATCGATCGGGCTAGCAAGGGGACCTAATGGACCCACAGTATTTTGAGCTCCAATAATCCTTAGAAATTATTAATTAAACTCTTTAATTAATATTTCATGATTATTAACTTCGGTGTTATTCCACTAAAAACCCGAAGCTGCACTCTCTCAACTGTAGACGTTTTTACACAAACCAATAACTCTCGGTGTCCATCGATATAGCTATTACATATGGTATAATCCTCCACAAGTAGTTCATAATTAGAGCTGGGTCATAATGTCCGTTATACCCCTCTAATCATATCTTTCCATTAAGTACCATTGATTCTCTAATGAACAATAAATCCTACATTCCTTACGGAATTAGGAGAGCTCTCATATTGTTCAGGCCTTGAATCAACCCTTAAGGGAACTACCATCTACTTCTCACAAGAAGGAGTGGATTCCACTATTGTGTACAAACCTTCCCAGCCACAAGCCAAACCGTGATCCCAACATACGGAGTATATTGATCGGGAATGCAACTCCGACCTCACCCATGGTTTATCAAAGACCACGATCTAACCTGAAGGATTCGATAAGACACTCAGGATTAAGATCACCCACATATAGCCATCATTAGTTGATATATATGAATCTCATCGTTAAACGGATTTTAGTGAGAGATTCATATAGATCATGGCCCAGTCCTATATGATCACATCATACAAGGTGTCTCCATTCTCATATCTACATATGAATGATCCAGGATATGATCACCGTACACTACGAAATGGACCGCAGCTGTAGATTAACCACAAATAAAGTACCCAGCTTTATTTGCTATATACGGACTTTTTAGATTGCTCGTTTCAAACTGAATCCATCTATATATGACACTCATATACTCAGTTCGAAATTACATCCGGCAATCTTGGATGTTAAGTGCACATGTTATATAAAGTATGACACAAAATGAATGAATATACTACTTCTTTTATTTATGTTCAAATTCTATTTACATATTACAAGCTTTAGGACAAAAACCCCAACAATCTCCCACTTGCACTAAAGCATGTGAGTCATGTCTCGTAACCCTAGACCTTCTAGGTGACCTTCAAACACTTTAGCCGGTAAGGTCTTCGTAAATGGATCAGCATGATTGTCTTGTGAGGCTATCTTGGTGACGATCACATCTACTCTCTGCACTATCTCTCTAATGAGATGATACTTTCTCTCTATATGCTTCCCTCTCTTGTGGCTTCTTGGTTCTTTGGAATTAGCCACAGCACCACTGTTATCACAATAAAGTGTGATGGGATTATCCAAATCTGGAACAACTTCCAGATCATTCAAGAACTTACGAAGCCAAACAGCCTCTTTAGCAGCTTCACAAGCGGCTACATATTCAGCTTCCATGGTGGAGTCAGCAATGCAAGATTGCTTTATACTTCTCCATACAATGGCTCCACCACCTAGGGTGAATACTGATCCAGACGTGGATTTTCTAGAATCCCTGTCTGACTGAAAATCAGAATCTGTGTATCCTAACGGGATCAAATCCTGTCCGGAATACACTAGCATATAGTTTCTCGTTCTCCGAAGATACTTGAGAATAGTCTTGACAGCAACCCAATGATCTAATCCTGGGTTGGACTGGTACCTGCTGACTACTCCCACTGCATAGCAGAAGTCCGGTCTCGTGCATAACATAGCATACATGAGACTACCTACTGCTGATGCATATGGCACACGTCTCATATCCTCAACTTCTTGAGGTGTCTTAGGATACTGTTCCTTAGACAAGTGAACCCCATGTCTAGAAGGTAAATTACCTTTCTTGGAGTTCTGTATCGAAAATCGCATAAGAATCTTGTCGATATATGATGCCTGAGACAATGCTATGAGTTTGTTCTTACGATCCCTTATAAGTTGGATCCCTAGAACATAACTCGCCTCTCCCAAATCTTTCATTTGGAATTGGCTAGCCAGCCAGCCCTTTACATCAGACAACACTCCTACATCATTCCCAATGAGTAGGATGTCATCTACGTATAGGACCAAGAAAACTATTTTCTTGTCAATGATGCGCTTGTAGACACAAGGCTCATCAACGTTTTGCTCGAAGCCATAGGTTTTGATCACATCATCAAACCTTATGTTCCAAGATCTAGATGCTTGCTTAAGTCCATAAATGGACCTTTGCAACTTGCAAACCTTTTGCTCTTGATCTGGAAGCACAAATCCCTCTGGTTGCATCATGTATATGCTATCATCAAGATTGCCATTCAAGAATGCAGTCTTGACGTCCATTTGCCAAATTTCATAATCAAAATAGGCAGCAATGGATAAGAGAATCCGAATAGACTTAAACATGGCTACTGGCGAGAAGGTCTCTTCATAATCGACCCCCTCTTTCTGGGTATAACCCTTGGCCACTAGCCTTGCCTTGAAGGTTTCTACCTTCCCGTTTACTCCTCTCTTCCTCTTGTAGATCCACTTACATCCTATGGGTTTTACCCCATTCGGTAAGTCTACAAGTTCCCAGACTGAGTTAGAGTACATAGACTCCATCTCGAGATTCATGGCTTTAAGCCATTCCTCTTTATCAGGATCTTCCATTGCATTCTTAAATGTCAATGGATCATCCACACTATCAGCAGAGACAAGATCTTGTCCCTCACTTACACCCAAATAGCGTTCAGGCTGTCTCACAACCCTCTCACTTCGTCTAGGTGGTAGTGTATCCTGACTAGGAATTATCTGACTTTCAGATGTTAATGGATTAACAACTCTAGTTGACTGAGTACTTGTCTCACCAGGCTCCAACTCGTTTAATACAATTTTAGAATGAGGTTTATGATCACTTATATAGTTATCCTCAAGAAACGTTGCATTTATCGATACAAATACTTTGTTATCTTCAAGACTATAGAAGTATCCACCTCTGGTCTCCTTGAAGTATTCTACAAACAAGCAGACCAACGACTTGGGATCTAGCTTTCCAGTTCTGTTCTTCAGCACGTGTGCTGGACACCCCCATATGCGAAAATGTCGTAAACTAGCTTTACGACCATTCCACAACTCTAGGGGAGTTTTAGGAACATATTTGGATGGCACTACATTCAAAATGTATGCCGCTGTTTGTAACGCATATCCCCAGAAGGAATTTGGTAATGATGAGAAACTAATCATAGATCTCACCATTTCCATCAGGGTTCTATTTCTCCTCTCTGCTACACCATTTTGCTGAGGTGTACCAGGAGCTGTGAGTTGGGAAACTATCCCATGCTTGACCATGAAGTCTTCAAACTCTTGGTCAAGGTACTCACCTCTATGATCTGATCGTAGTGACTTGATAGTCCTACCTAATTGATTCTCAACTTCAGCTCGAAATTCTTTGAACTTTTCAAATGTTTCCGACTTTCGTTGCATTAGGTAGACATATCCGTATCTTGAGTAGTCATCTATAAAGGTGACATAATACTCATAGCCGCCCCTAGCTCTAACATTCATTGGTCCGCAGACGTCTGTATGTATGAGTTCTAGTGGCTCTATAGCTCTAAGCCATTTTCCAGTAAAAGGTCTCTTAGTCATCTTACCTTCTAAACAGGATTCGCAGACAGGTAAGGTGCCAACCTTTAACTCACTTAAAGGTCCACTTTTTACTAGTCTGTCTATCCGGTCAAGGTTGATATGACCAAGCCTTAGATGCCAAAGATACGTGTCATTATCTGGAGAAATCTTATGTCGTTTAGTTTTAGGTTTTTCAACCTTAAACATTTCGGTGTTAAGCAGTGTAGTATGTATTAACGGTCTTAACACATACAAATTGTTTTCATTAATTCCTGAACAAATATTCAGACCATTCTTTCCAATAATAACAAACTTATTATTAAAAGAAACAGAATACAATTGTTCTAACAACTTAGAAACGGAAATCAAATTCCGTGTAAATCCATGAATATAAAAAACATTGTTCAATAATAAAAAACCATTATTATTACAAAATTGCAATCTTATTGCTCCCACTGCTTTGGCCGACACGACATCCCCCGACCCCACACGCATGGAGAAGGCTCCCTCCTCTAGCTGTGTCCAAGAATCAGTTCACTGCAAAGAAGAACAAACATGGTTAGTGGCCCCCGAATCAACAATCCAAGTTGAAGAATCATCTTCCACTAAACAAGATTCAAGAACAAGTAAATCATATTTACCTTTCTTTTTCTTCTTCTTCTTGGCTACCTCCTCCAGATACTGAGGACAATTCCTCTTCCAGTGTCCGACCTTGTCGCAATGGAAACATTTTCCTTTGCTCTTGTCGATGGAGGCGCCTTTCTTTTTGCTTTGGGCTTTCTTGGGTTTGGGCTTACCCTTCGCCTTCCCAGTAGACCTCTTCCTCTTGTTGTTATTGGAGGAAGATGGTTCGGCAACATTTGCCTCACCGGTCTTACTTTTGCTGTCCTTGGTCATGGACTCAAAAGTAGCGAGCTCATTGAGCAACTGTGTGAGACTGAACCTTAACTTGTTCATCCCGTAGTTGTTCTTAAACTGATCGAAACTCTTCGGAAGAGTCGTCAGTATGATGCTCACTTGACTGGGTTCATCAATGGCCCCGCCATTGACTTCTGCCGTGTTGAAGTAGGACATCATGCTCAGGACATGTTCCCGAACTGATGTACCTTCCTTCATGCGAGCGAGCATAGCGGAACGAACAGCTTCGTGTCGCTTTTGCTCGGAGGGCTACCCGAACATAGCTTGCAATGACTCCATAATTTTGAATGCTGTAGTCATTGCTTCGTGCTTTGTGACAAGCACGTCTGTCATAGAAGCTAACAGATATGTTCGGGCCTTCTCATCAGATGAGACCCGTCGCTGGTATGCCTCACGAACAGTTCGTGTGGCATTGGCAGTAGGCACCGGAGGACATTCCTCCGTAAGCACAAACTTGAGGTCTTTTGTGACCAGTATTGCATTAATGTTAAGTTTCCATTTTGTGTAGTTATCACCAGTTAATTTATCGTTTGCAAGTATTTGTAATAGTGCTGATGACATGGCTGAAAAAACATAAATTAAAGATTCATTCAGTCATACATTCTAAACATGTGCGAATGTTCGGCATAAAATTAAACATGATGCATGAAAATGTTTAATGAACAAGAACAACCCTAAAAACAATGTTTCTATGCCACGACAATCCAACATACCACAAGCAAGTGCCGCTTAGGGTCGGTCAAATTCTTGCATGTTGGATCGAGACCTTCTCAGTCAAAAGATATACCAGAATAACTCTTATACCAATATCATTCAACCATCGTTTATTAGGTCAGGTTTTTAATTAACCAATTTAATTAAAACCTTGTGAGTGTAACCCATCATTTCAGATCTCAAGAGCTTAACTCGAGAATTGCCGCCTTAGGGTCGGTTAATCCCGAAATCCCCTCCGAAATCCTATCTGTTAGGAAGTCAACCTTGGTATTGATTCTTATGGAAACCCTCCTTAGGGAGGACGAAAACAAAGCCGTCACGAGGCCCCACTCGAATCTTACGGTGTTGAACTAATGATGGAGACCGAGGGATATAATGTCATATATCCCTCTCCCACTCACTATTTTATATTAAGGGTTTTCTATTAATATTAATGCACCTAGATTAAACTAGATTAAACGGCTAATATTAATCTAAGTGTCAAGTGCATTAATCACAAATTATTAGAATCCTATTCCAATAACTAATAAACTAAATTGATTTTTAACACTTAAAAAATTTAGTTCATTAGTGATAATTCAAATCTATGTAAACTGTTTACTAAGACTAGAATTATTATTAAATGTGTATTTACCAAGTTTTAACTATTAAAACTAAACACATTATTAGGTCCAATTATTATTAGGAGCTTTAACAAATTAATCCTAATAAATATATTAAGGACCCTACTAATCTAAGTATTAAAACTCTTTAATAAAAAGATTAGTAATTAATGAGATTTACCAAGTTTTTACTCCTAAAAAACTAATCCCATTAAAAATAGCCAATTATGTGAATAACCCATTTTAATCAAATTAAAAAAAAATTAAACACATAATATAGATGGCTATAATGCATGTATGATATATATATATATGTGTAGGCACAACTAATTTAAATGACATGTATATGCATGGCAATGTTTAATCATCAAATAATTAAAACATACATGAGTTGACCGAGTGTTGTGGATTATTTAACCTAAAAATTGGAATCTAATTACAAAAAATATTCCTAAGGCATCCCTTGGTCTTCTTGTAATTTCCAAGACTTCCAATCTCTTCAGGTCATGTGCACCGGTAGCATGCGTGGGTATGCCAGCGTGGGGTTTGGCATGTGCGCAGGAGGCATCGCTGCTAGCTGGAAGGTTGCGCGCGTAGGCATCGCATGTGTAGGTCTGCATGCGCGCTGATGTGCGCTGGTGGTAGGCAGCGTGGGGTTTGCGCGTTGGCTTGCGCGCTGGTAAGCAGCTCGCTGGTGGTGAGTAGCGCGCTTGTACACTGCATGTGCTAGTCTGCCTGCGCACAGTGACTTCGTGAAGCGCTGGGTGGGAAGGTAGGCAGCGCTGGAAGGCACCACTGGTCAACGCGCACGCGCAGTCTTCGTTGAGCGACCAGGTAGTAGGGTGCTGGTGGCATGCGCATGATGCATGCTCACTGGTACCAGGTGCGATTACACATAATTTTTTTTTTTAATAATACAACAGTAAAATAAAATTAAAAAAATTATACAACCCAGAAACACTCTAAATCCACCACACCATAAAAAATTACGATCAACCATGTTTTTTAAATTAAACAATTTAATTATAAAAAAACATCATACACTCATCAAAAAAATATGTGCCTACACATTCATACATATCAGGAGCAATCGAATTCGATTATACTGTACAAAAATTGGCTCTGATACCAATTGTTGGAACCTAGGGTTACAGATTGCGCAGCGGAAGGTTTTAAAATTTTTATGCAATCATTAAACTAACCCATTTGTACAGTAATAATCAAATGCAATAATAAAGTGATGAACATTTTCATACCTACGTAGGAGGCTCCTTCACTTTAATACGAACTGCTCCTGATTTGAACCACGTGATCTTCCTCGCTATCTCCCGGAAATGGTAACAGCGTGTGGGCGCGTCACGATATTCAGGACCTGTATGGAGGAAGAAGAGAAGAACACACACACACCAAAAAACAAACTCTAAGAGTGCAACATTTGAGCTCGCCACACCCTATTTTTTACTTTCTTTTTGTTTGCTTTTCGTTGCTGTGCACGATGACTTTTTTTCTCTTCTCTCAAGCAATCCAACTGCTTTTTATTCACTGTGTCTTGTATCTCATTTGGTTTTCATTTTTGCTTTTTAGTTAAAATATATCTCATATATTTCAAAAACAAAACCGACATTCGGTTTAATTTTTTTAAAAAAAATATATATCTAATATATATTAAAAACAAACCAAAAATCTTATATTTGATTTTTAAAATTTTATAAAGATATCTCATATCTTTTTTAAAAATAATTAAATATTTATTTTTTGAATTCAAACATTTCAAATTCAATTTCAAATATTTAATTTAATAAAATAAAATAATTATATTATCTTATTTTATTCAAAATCAAATATCAACTAACACCCTCCATTTAGTGATTAACAACATAATTAAATAATCTTATTATTTAACTTATTTAATCACCATTATTCATTAATTAAATAATCCCATTATTCAATTAACTCCCGAATAAATACGTGTCACTTTCGTAACACAATTAATTGGACAATCCAATTAATTAACCGTGACCCTTGTTACCTAAATCGATCGGGCTAGCAAGGGGACCTAATGGACCCACAGTATTTTGAGCTCCAATAATCCTTAGAAATTATTAATTAAACTCTTTAATTAATATTTCATGATTATTAACTTCGGTGTTATTCCACTAAAAACCCGAAGCTGCACTCTCTCAACTGTAGACGTTTTTACACAAACCAATAACTCTCAGTGTCCATCGATATAGCTATTACATATGGTATAATCCTCCACAAGTAGTTCATAATTAGAGATGGGTCATAATGTCCGTTATACCCCTCTAATCATATCTTTCCATTAAGTACCATTGATTCTCTAATGAACAATAAATCCTACATTCCTTACGGAATTAGGAGAGCGCTCATATTGTTCAAGCCCTGAATCAACCCTTAAGGGAACTACCATCTACTTCTCACAAGAAGGAGTGGATTCCACTATTGTGTACAAACCTTCCCAGCCATAAGCCAAACCGTGATCCCAACATACGGAGTATATTGATCGGGAATGCAACTCCGACCTCACCCATGGTATATCAAAGACCACGATCTAACCTGAAGGAGTCGATAAGACACTCAGTAAGATCACCCACATATAGCCATCATTAGTTGATATATATGAATCTCATCGTTAAACGGATCTTAGTGAGAGATTCATATAGATCATGGCCCAGTCCTATATGATCACATCATACAAGGTGCCTCCATTCTCATATTTACATATGAATGATCCAGGATAGGATCACCGTACACTACGAAATGGACCGCAGCTGTAGATTAACCACAAATAAAGTACCCAGCTTTATTTGCTATCTACAGACTCTTTAGATTGCTCGTTTCAAACTGAATCCATCTATATATGACACTCATATACTCAGTTCGAAATTACATCCGGCAATCTTGGATGTTAAGTGCACATGTTATATAAAGTATGACACAAAATGAATGAATATACTACTTCTTTTATTTATGTTCAAATTCTATTTACATATTACAAGCTTTAGGGCAAAAACCCCAACAGAAGCCTGGATGCAAGTTAAATGAAGACAAAGTTCAAAGAAATTCAGCCGAGCATTGAAGACGACAGAAGAATTTCTCGTTATGGTCCCAAGTTTTGTTGCTTACCTTTTTCCAGTTCTTCTTAACCTTCACCCCATGGCCCCATTACAACCAAATTAAAGTCCTAATTTATCTTTTGGGAATGATGGGTTAAGAGTAAAGGAAATATGTGCTCTATCTTGTTCTTGATGTCTAATTCCGTTCATGAGATCCTTTAAATAAATTTAAGCATTTTTTTTTCTATATTTTATATTCATATGCGATAATAATTTGAAATTTCTTGTGCATAAACTCCATTCACATATGCTTGATGAGTGTATTTGCCTAGGTTCTGTGTGAAATATGAGTGACATCTTGTGAGAATTAGAGTCGAGACGAATTACATCTATGGCATTTGACGACAGTGTTTTTGAAGCTAGAGCGTATTGAGTATGGGCTTTTCATCTAACTAGTGATGCATTCAAATAAGTGACATAATTTTCGTATTTATTTAGTAGCTTTAACATGCATTTGTCTTTATTCGCATCTTGAGTTGCATCTTGATTTAATTGGTTTTTGCAGAAATATGTTTGTGGCTTAGCTTAGGTTTTCGTTTTTAGGTTGTAGGTTTTCTTTTAATTTTTAGTTTTTTGTTTTTGTTTTCATTTTGCTCGAGGACTAGCAAAATCTAGGTTTGGAGGTATTTAATAGGCATATTTTATATCATATTTATAACCCTTAATTTGGATTTGTTAGCTATTTGATTTAATTATTTTGGTTTAATCAGAGTTATTTTTGTGATTTAGTTTTGTGATTTAGGTGAAATAGCACGGAACTTTGGAAAATAATCAATTTTAGAGAAGAAATGGACTTTGGTTTAAAAAGGAACCAGGCTTGTGCAACAAAAGTAAATCACATGGGCCTAATTCAAGTGCGGTACCTTGAAAGCCCAAAGTTAAAAGAGCAGTCCAAGTCCAAGTGAGGCTAAAGCCTTGACAACTAAAGGAAAACAAAGTCAACATAATGTCAAGTGAAGCCTATCAGATAATTGAAGAGGTGGACCAATTGTGGATCACAATTCTTAACTTAGTCACAAAGTTTTGACCGCCCGGCAAAAGAAGAAAATTGAAGGAATAAAAAAAATGACTTTCCTAATTGCTTTGGGAGACCGACCTCGAAGGGATATAAAAGCTAATCCCTCTCTTTGTGCGCCGGAGGGAGGAGTTCGTGGAGGTAGCTGTTGGTGTGTGTAGTAGCGAAGAATAATTTCGATGTTGAAGACTAGCTCCAATGCATCTTTCGGGTTCCATTGTTATTTTATTTTTAATGTCTTTTTAATTTTCTTTGTACTAAGGTAGACGATGAAACCCTGTGTTATGGAATAATTTTTAGATATATTTATTAATTTCTAAATATTGTTCTTCAATGTTTATGGTTTTCGCTTCTATTGATTTTTAAATACAAAACCCTTTTATCTCTAATATCATGTATTTTTTATAGTTAGGTATATATTTTAATCAATGTTTGGTTTCGTAACGTTAATTATAATTTCTTTGATTCTTTGTTTTTCATTAAATTGGATACATGGAATGCTTAGGGATTGTATTTTGAAGCGAAGGAAAACCAACTTAAGATTTTTATTAAATGTGGTTATTGTTAAATTCATGGGTAGACAATAAATTATTTTTAATTGTCACTCTAATTTGGGGAATTAATAAATTATCAGGAAGTTATGAAATTTCACAGTAGTAGATTCTGATACCTTAATATTCTTTAATTGATTGTTTTTGACCTTATTTGCTTTAGTTTAGTCTAATTTTAATTTTAATTCATCACATTCGGTTAACTAGGTTAGAATTAGATTAAATTTAGATTCGATCAATTTTTCATAATCCTTATGGGATCGACCTCCTACTCCGCATAAGTTATTTTACAATAGACTCGTGCGCTTGCGAGTATTTATTTTCAAATTTTAGTACAACACAAACACAAAGCTTCCATGAGCGAAAAAAACAACTTCTTGCAGGACGTGGGACTTGAATTAAAGATGGTTTTTTTTATCCTTTTTTATATGTTAAATTTGATATTATAATTGAATGGGGTAATATCATTAAAGTCCTTATTTTTTTATGAATTGTCACATTTTTAAACGTCTTTGTCATATTAGTTACTTTAGTCCTTTATTTTTTCAAAATACATCACTTAAGTCCTTCCATTAGTCAACTGGTAGTCAACAATGACAGATCCAAGGGCATTTTAGTCCTTAACACATTAAACTTCAAACTTCTGACAATTGCACGTTAATTAAGAAATTTGTCTAACATGTGGGTCATAGCAAATATAAAAAGATTTTGAAAAGACAAAAAACCAAAAAGAATTTGAAGAACAAAAAAGAGGGATATGAAGAAGTGGGATAATCCCACTGATATGGGATAAAATACTCTCAACCATCACATGGGTTTTATTTTAATCCCATCTTCTTCACTTTGACTCTCTCCCTCTCATGTATATTCTTCGAGTCCAACGATTGCCTCTATTATTCCGTTGTTTGTGCTTCATTTTTGTTTCTTTTTGTATGTATGTTAGATTTTTACTGGGTCATGGATGTGGATTCGTACTTGTTTTTTCTTCTTCTTCAATCTCTTTCCCCATTCTATTTTTAATTATTTAAGAGACATGAAAAACTTTTTATTTTATTTTCTGGGAAATTTCCAGATTTGTTCAAATCTTGAATTTTTTTTATTTTGCTTGAAGAAATCTGCGAATTTCCCAGATTTGTTCAAATATTGAATATTTTCCAGATTTGAAAAGGCTTTTCAATTTATTTATTTTTTAAAAAAATTTGCTTGAAGATATGATGGATATTGGGGAACAAGTATCGTGAAATTGTGCAATTAAAGGGATTTTAAACGTGATATGTGTTGTTTTCACAGATAATTGAGATCCAATTTGGGTTTTATTTAGATCATGAATGCGTATAAGAGAGAAACAGAGACAGAGAGTCTCAAAAGAGACAGAACCTGCATACATTAGAGCGCATGTTTTGCTACTAATCAGCTTCATGAAATAAGCTTTTGTTGTGTCAAGCTACGAGGCAAAAAAAAATTGCTTGTGTCCATCATCTGATATAGTACTCTTGAAAACAAAAACAGAAAAAAACAATCTGGAGAAAAAATTATTTTGGTTGGAGATATCTGGGAATTTTCCCAGATATCTTCAAATCTGGAAATCTGGAACAGCTTCGAGAAAAAGGCTTTTCAATTTTTTTTAAGAAAAGACGTTAGTTGTTCGAAGCTATCATCATAAGAAATCTGGAAAAACTTTTAAAGCTTTTTTTAAAATGCAAGCTCTTGAAAACAAAAACAGAAAAAAAAACAATCTGGAGAAAAAAATATTTTGTTTGAAGCTATCTGGGAATTTTCCCAGATTTCTTCAAATCTGGAAATCTGGAAAAGCTTCGAGAAAAAGGCTTTTTAATTTTTAAATTCAGTAAATGACATTTTTAATAAGGACATTTTGGACAATCCGTAAATGTAAAGGTTTAAAAACTAAAAAAGTTGAAGGATAAAAATGATATATTATTTTGATGAAATAACAACAAAAGGTTCTGTTAAAAAAATAACAAGGGTATAATTGTATTTTCATACATTCTGTTATAGTTGACGGTTAGTTGTTTGGTCAAATGGACTAAAGTGATGTGTTTTGAAAAAAACAAGGGACTAAAGTGACTAATATAGAAAAGACGTCTAAAAAAGTGACAATTCGTGAAAAAGTAAGGACTTTAATGATATTACCCCTAATTGAATTATGAATGCTACAATTATTTTAATTTTATTTCATAATAAAAGTAAATCATATAATATATGTATATATGTCTTTTAAAATATATATATATATATATATATATATATATATATATTCAGTCATTGTGTCTAGATGCAAATTTGCCTCCAAATAATCTAGAAGCATTACATTGATACAAGGGATATTATTAAATGGTTTGGCATAGGATAAAAAACACCCTATAATTTCATTTTTGGGAAAAAAAAAAGCCTCATTTCAATATATGTGTTAAAATTTTAATCAAAAGACCGTTTCACCGTTTTTTACAAAACAATATATTAAAAAAACTAATTAAACAGAGGTTATATTATCTCTCTTCTGTCTCACTAACATCTCTTCTTCAACCTCCCCTTCCCAAGCAAACAACACAAACCCAGTTGCTCTGTTTGTTGTCATAGGAGTTTGTAGCACAAAACTTGTCCAAATCTCATTGTCCTTATCATCCAAAAGGAGAGACAGTGTGTAAGAGCACAACACTTGTTAGGGTCACCGGCCCTTACCCGAAACCATCATCTTCATGCTTCTCATCTTCCATTATCATCTTTCCGACATTATTATTATCTTTCTCACATTATTTTCTCAATACTAATACAAAATTGATGATTTTTTTTCCTAAATCTTACAAATATATCCACAAACTTGAACCCCATCATATACATCACAATCATGTTCAAATTTGTTACAATTGGTCTAAAAAGAAATTAAATCCCTATAATTAAAGGTTAGGGTTTAATTTCAAGTTTCACATAAAGAATTAGCAATCAACTAACATTTGTTAAAGAAAAAAAAGAGGAAATAGGTTTAAAAAGTACAACTTTTTACAACTAACCTTAAGCTTATATAGCACCAAAGTATAGTGAGCGATAAAAATGCCCAATTACTACCCTTTAAAACTTAGGGATTGTTTGTTTTTTCCACTTAAAACTTAATGGGTCTGAATCATAATTATTAAGTTTTTTGTTTTGTTTTTATAAGTGGTCAAATAACTTAAAAATCCTAAAAAACAACTTAAAATAAAAAGTAAAAAAACCTGACTTTTCACTTAATTGCAAATCACTGAATTGCATTAAATGCAATCCAAAATCTTTTCTTCCGATACTATCCCCTATATATAACATATTTCCAATTTCGTCATAATTATATATGGTACAAAAATCTTTATTTTAATAAATTGTTTATTTTAAATAACTTTAAAAATAAAAAAAGAACTCTAATCAATTCTCATATTGGTGTTTAATATAAATACTTTATTATGATATTGGGGTGATGTATTTATATATTATTTTTTAGAGTGTTTTGTGTGAGTTTTCCTATTTCCCATTTTATTTTTTGAAAAAAAAAACATTTATTTTCTTAATAAAAATGAAGTTTATTTGTAATTTAAGAAGAAGATCATGATCATATGTGTTTATATATAATTATTATTTTTGGATTGTTTCTATTCCATATTACATGTATAATTTTTTAACATGGGCATAAATGTAAAATTGCTTAGTTTCAGATAATTTTACTTAAAAAAAAAACATATTGACAATACATTCAGATGTGAGGAAAAAAAACATATCATTTAAGTTCAGATTTCAGTTCCTATTCAGTCTTCAGAAAAATTCAGGACTGTTCAGTTTTCAGACAAAAAAACAAACGGCCCCTAACATTTGTTAAAAAAAAGTGAAATTTGAGATGACTAAATTTTGGGTAATTTTTGCAAAACAATTTCTACAAAAGGGTAAATGTGTTGCTTTATTTAATGGGGAAATTTTACCAAAAATCCTAATAATTATTGTTCATTTTTTTTTTGAAAAAAGAAAGTGTACTAAAATAGAAGCACATACAAAGATTGACAATCCCAATACAAAACACACAGGCTCAAAAGATGGCAAAAGGATTAAAAGAACCATAAAAAATAGTCCAAAACGAACAATTATATATATTGGGGTGAATTCATAAAGAGCCAAAAAATTTATGCCTTTACTGTTTTTAGCCATAAATTTATTTTTTACTATCACTTTTTACCACTTTTGGACATAAAAGGCCATAAATTGAAATTTGAAAAAAAAGAAGGTAAATGTGTGGTAAAAACGAGTTAGCTATCAGTTGTTTTTGTTAGGGTTACATAATATCAAGTAAAAAAATAAGAAAGTGAGAGAAAGGAAGAGAAGATATAGTCGTCGATGCCACTCAGACCTCTCTTGGTGACGCTCGTTGTTGTTGCTGTTGTCGCCGTCGTTGCTGCTATCACCATCGTTGTTGCTGATGTCGCCGTCGTTCTTGCTGCTGTCGCCGCACCTCTGGTAGTCGCTGACCTTTGGCCGTCGCGCACCTCTCGCTGTCAAACACATCTCGCTGTCGCACACCTCTGGTCTCAAGTCTAGTAATTTTGCAAACTCTTATTTTGATTTTGATTTGTGTCTGAAGTTTGATTTGCGTTTGATTTGTGGTAATTTTTCCATTCTGTATGCCATATTTCCCAGCCCTATAAATCCAACATGAGTATATGTATATATTATTCATTAATTTGACAGTAATACACAAGTATATTGCTTCCATGATTAAGTTCGTATTGCTTTCGGGAAGTATAAGATGATATTGCTTTTGTTCGTATATGGATTACTGTTTTCTCAAATGGTTTTAATTTGTTTGAAACAATGGGATAATTCTGAAGATTGGATAGGTATCATCGGTTTGGGTTTTGCAGCTGTAATGGCTTTATGGGCATCAGCAAACCTGATTAAGGTAATCTTCAGAGCTCGTACTTTTGAATGTTATGGCCAATGAATATATTAGCAACTGAGATTGTTGAAATCACAAATGTTCAGTCGACTGTTAGGCAATAAGTGATAAGGGACGGATTAGACATGAACTCGGAGTAAAAAATGTCATCTCTCTTGTTCGAGGGGATGATAAGTTTTATTCCATTCTGTTTCGGATTTTTAATTGTATTGGCTTGAGAAATCCGAAATGTCAAGGGATCTCCAATGAATTGTTTTCATAGGTCACTTAAGAAGAAAATTTAGACGTTGAATTGTAAACTATTTGCAGTGAAATTGGTACTCGAGAGAGACAAATCTTGACTTAGTTTTGCAACTCACGCGTGCGCGCACACACACATGTTTATGTCTTTATGATACTTGCTTTCAGTTTTATAAGAACTGCGATAGTGACAGTTGTTTTACTTATAATATGGATAGGCAAATGACAAGTTGCCACTTATCCCAAATGCACTGGAATTTGTTGGGATATTATTTTCAACAGTGAGTATTTCGATACATATATGCCGTGGTTGCTGAGAATGGGAGAAAAACGAAAGGAAAACAATTAAGATTCACTAAGTCTAAGCCATTGTTTCTGCCTCAAATACTTTGTTAAAATACAAATTTTGTTTTTCTCTCCGAGCTTGGCAACCGTGGGGAGTGTTATCTTTCTTTGATGTTAATGTCATGTAACCATTATGAAATTAACTTTCTCCCTCCTTTGCAGTGGTTTGTCTATTGCTATCTCTTATTCAAACCCGACAGGTAAGTCAATATGCTGCAATAACTTAATCTGTCTGATTTGTTTTCAAATTAAAAAGGCTATTCGCCGCATGATATTCAAATATCAGTAATACACCAACAAGTATAATATGTATAGTATCTCCTTAGTTTTCAGTACCTTATTTGGATTTCAATCTTCACTGCTTACAGGGAAGAGCTATTTCAAATCATCGACAAATCACTATCCAATGTCTTTGGCCAGTGAAGTTTACAGCCATATAATGGCCTAATGTAATCGAGTGTATAATTAATGAACATTGAAGAATATTTTTCGGGTGTAAAGGGCATATAAAGCATGGCCGCCATTTTCATTTGTTAGTGTAAGCTCTGTAAGCATCCTATGAAGCAATTCTATGGCACTCAATCTCATATGTTGTGTGTTGGAAACTTCATTTTAGCTCGTTTGACAATCCCCATTTTTTCTATCATCTGTGTTTTTCATTTTCGCGGACAAGTAGAGGTTACCGATAAATCATTTTTTGCGTTTCTTCTAGCTACAGAATGTATATAAAATGCAAACGATACTTTATATATATATACATATATATATATATATATATATATATATATATATATATATATATATATATGCTCTGCTTAGCTCTAAACTAAAGTAATAGTCATTGCATAATTAGAACATTTATTTTCTTTCCTTTCAGGTATTTTTGCTATCTATATTTGAATTCTGTTTTGAAATCAGTCTTCCAAATATGGTAATTAAATGAACTGACATGTAACTTCATTGTTAACTGACATGTAATTACCAACTGGCATGTAATTTCTAGAATGTAAAGCTACTGAAATTTTGTTTTGAAATCAGTCTTCCAAATATGGTAATTAAATGAACTAGCATGTAACTTCATTATTAACTGACATGTAACTTCATTACCAACTGGCACGTAACTTCTAGCATGTAAAACTACTGGAATTTTGATTTGAAATCAGTCTTCCAAATATGGTAATTAAGTGAATTGGCATGTAACTTCATTATTAACTGGCATGTAACTTTATTACCAACTGGCATGTAACTTCTAGCATGTAAAACTACTGGAATTTTGTTTTCAAAGTCTTCCAAATATGGTAATTAAATGAACTGGCATATAACTTCATTATTAACTGACATGTAACTTTATTACCAACTGGCATGTAACTTCTAGCTTGTAAAACTACTGGAATTTTGTTTTGAAATCAGTCTTCTAAATATGGTAATTAAATAACCTGGCATGTAACTTCATTATTAACCGGCATGTAACTCCATTACCAACTGACATGTAACTTCTAGCATGTAAAACTACTTGAATTTTGTTTTCAAATCAGTTTTCCAAATATGGTAATTAAATGAACTGGCATGTAACTTCATTATTAACTGGCATGTAACTTCATTACCAACTGACATGTAACTTCGAGCATGTAAAACTACTGGAATTTTGTTTTGAAATCAGTCTTCCAAATATGGTAATTAAATGAACTGGCATGTAACTTCATTATTAACTGGCTTATAACTTCATTACCAACTGGCATGTAACTTCTAGCATGTAAAACTATTGGAATTTTGTTTTGAAATCAGTCTTCCAAATATGGTAATTAAATGAACTGGCATGTAACTTCATTATTAACAGGCATGTAACTTCTAGCATGTAAACTACTGGAATTTGGTTTTTAAATCAGTCTTCCAAATATGGTAATTAAATGAACTGGCATGTAACTTCATTATTAACTGGCATGTAACTTCATTACCAACTGGCATGTAACTTTATTGCCAACTGGCATGTAACTTCTAGCATGTAAAACTACTAGAATTTTGTTTTCAAATTAGTCTTCCAAATATGGTAGTTAAATGAATTGGCATGTAACTTCATTATTAACTGGCTTGTAACTTCATTATTAACTGGCTTATAACTTCATTACCAACTGGCATGTAACTTCTAGCATGTAAAACTACTGAAATTTTGTTTTCAAATCAGTCTTCCAAATATGGTAATTAAATGAACTGGTATGTAACTTCATTATTAACTAGCATGTAAGTTCATTACCAACTGGGATGTAAATTCTAGCATTTAAAACAACTGGGAATTTTGTTTTCAAATCAGTCTTCCAAATATGGTAATTAAATGAACTAGCATCTAAATTCATTCAATATTTATAGTAATAAATTCTATAAGTATTTAACTCATACATATAAGAATGAAAACATCATTGCTAATACATAAGTTGTACTACCAACTTCTAGTGCCAATTGACATTTCTGTGAATTGTATAAGATGTACCACCAACTTCCACCGTGATAGATGACCAATTTCTTTACACCCATATTTCTGCATGTAAAGTATTTAACATGAAACATTTAAAGTGGTTGGGAACTGACATGTAAAATTTAAAATAACCAACATGTAACTTTAGAATAAACTGACATGTAAAATTTAAAATAACCAGCATGTAACTTTAGAATGAACTTACATGTAACAAACTACCATGTAAAATAACCAATTGACATGTAACTTAGAAATAAACTATCATGTAAAGTCTACAATAACATGCATGTAACATGAGTACAAAAAATTACAATACTTACAAATTGACTTGTAACTTACAAATAGACTAGCATGCAAAGTCTACAATAACATATATGTAACTTAAAAATAAACTGGCATGTAACCTGGAAACAAAATATCACAGTAGCTGGGTTTCACTCTAAATCGAAACCGATATCTTATTCTTCATATCAAACATAATGATCATTGTAAAAAAAACAAGTGGGTAAGGGATACATACTGTTGAAAAATGTCGCTTGGCTTCGGATCTACTACACAAGAGAGGGATCTAATTCATGAGAGAGAGACACACACACACAAAATTTTTGCTGGGTTTCGGATCTAGATTAGCAGAAATGTTGAAATGTTGAAGAGCATAAATTTATTCTTTACAGCAGAAATTTTAAGATGGTGGTTGTCTTCTTCACTACGGTTTGCATCGTCTTCACTGTGGTTTTCTTCTTCTTCACAACAGAAAATTTCAACTGTCACCATCGACTTCATGCCCATAAATTTTAGCTTCTTACCCAAAAATTTCAGCTATCGCAAATGTCAGTTTCTTGCCCAGAAATTCAGTGTGACTTCGTCTTGTCGCCGTTGTTGCCACTTCGTCTTGCCCAGAAACGAACAGAAATGAAGCTGCTCTTGCCCAGTTCGTCTGATTTCAACACACAAAGAGAGAGAGAGAGAGAGAGAGAGAGAGAGAGAGAATATTTGAAATGAAAAACAAAATAGAGGGATTTGGAAATAAGAGAACAAAATTTTAGGGGAAAATTTTGGGTAAAATAAAGACAAAATGAAGGGTATACTTGTCAGTTCAAACCTAAAAATGATAAGTATAATAAAAAATAAATATTTGGCTAAAAACAATAAAGTCATAAACTGTATGATCATTTTCTACGATTTCCTATATATATATATATATATATATATATGTAGAAGTAATTACACCAACCTCCCCTGAGGTTTGCTCTATTTCACACCGAAACAACTTTATCGTTAATTGACAACCACCTCCCCTGTCGTCAGTCATCGGCCGTCAAACTTAACATTTGACCTTATCAGACCATGTAAAAGTCCAAAATACCCCTTAGTAAGTCTATTTACTTTTATAACCCCAAAAAAATTGGAAACTTTTTTTAAAAATTAAAATAAAAGAAGATGGATCTCAACCATCCATCGCATAAATGGATGGTGGAGATTCATTCATTTAAACAAAAAAAAATATTTTAAAAAAATATTACAAATAATTAAAACAACAAAACAAAACAAAACAAATTAAAATAATAAAATTCATTCATTTAAAGAAAAAAGAAAAATAAATATTTAAAAAAAAAATTAGTATTACAAATAATTAAAAAAAACAAAACAAAATATTTCTCTCTCTCTCTCAGTCGATCATCGTCATCTCACACACCACACCAGACACAATCTTTCTCTCTAAAATATTTCTCTCTCTCTCAGTCAATCATCATCATCTCAGACACCACACCAGACACAATCTTTTTCTCTCTCTCTCTCTCTTACACCACACCAGACTGCATCTCGACCTTTCTCGGTCTCTCTCTGACCTCCATGAAATCCCAGAAGCTACTCGAATCCATCTCCCATTGGCCGCAGTGAAACTGGTGAACCCTACCCGCCCCTCCCATCACCAAACCGAACCCCACCAACCCTACAAACCCTCGTTGATGTTGATGGAGATTTCTGGGGAGGTTTCTGGGTTCGATTTTGATTTAGTATAGAGTTGGATTTGATTTGGATTTTTATTTCAGGTGGTGTGTGGTGGGTGGTTGGTGGTTGAGTTTGTGGTGGCCGCCGGCGAGGAGACCAACGCCGGTGTGGGTTTTTAGTGGATTTGAGTGTGGTTTTCTGGTGTTGATCCAGAAAACTATGTGGTGAACTTTTAAAAAAAAATTGGGTTTTTGTTAAATTGACGAAGATTAGGATGGGTGTTGTTTAATGATTTAGGTGTTTGATTTTGTTGTGGCTGGAAAGAGATGGAGAGGTGTTTGATTTTGTGAACAATATATGAAAGAGGTGTTTAATTGATGATGTTTGATGAAGATCAAAAAACAAAAGAGAGAAATCTGGTGGTGGTGAAGAAAGGGGATTTGATATGGATTTGAGGTTTTGGGTTATGGGTTGATGATGAAGATGGTGATTGTGATTGTAATGGTCGATGATGATGGTGATGGTCGATCTGGGTGTAATGGTGGAGGGAACGAACCCAGAACTGGTTGAAGATTTCTAATGTTCGAATTTAGTTTTTAATTTTTTAATACCTTGATTTTGTTTTATATTTTTGTTTTTTTTCTGGGGTTAGTAAGTCAGGGTTATTTTGGACTTTTCTATAGTTTGATAAGGTCAAATATTAAGTCTGACGGCTATTGACTGACGACAGGGGATGTGGGTGTCAATTATTAACGATAAAGTTGTTTCTGTGTGAAATAGAACAAACCTCATGAGAGGTTGGTGTAATTACTTCATATATATATATATATATATATATATATATATATATATATATATATATATATATCCATGAAGGCATGAATTAATAAAGAAATATATTGTGGCAGAAAACAAATAATATTTAAGAGGGTGTGCAGTGAGCATGCAAGACGTTCCAAAACTAATTCCATTCGTCACCACGCCAGCTCTTTACAACCAACACGTGCTTACATTTCTCTCTTGCATGTAAAAGTGTAATCAAAATCATCATGCTCTCTTCTTCATCTCATCGTCATCATCACCATCACCATCACCTTGCATTTTCTTTATCTATTAAATAATTTACTCTTCTCCTAATTTAAATGCTTGTTGTGTTTTGGTGGTGATCATGGATTTGGTGAATTCTGTTCTGAACTTGGTGGTGCCGCCGGCCAGTTTGGTGATGCTGGCCTTTTCTTGGCCGGCGCTGTGTTTTATTAACACCTGTGAGTGGCTTTACAACAACTTGTATACTGAAAATATGGAGAATAAAGTCGTCATAATCACTGGAGCTTCTTCTGGCATTGGAGAGGCAAGTTTTCTTTTTTAATTATCAAATATTATCATTATTTTCAGCACTTTGAATATTACCCAAATTCAACTAGATTCTTCTTCTTTCAAGCATAATTTAATTATTATTTCAACTTTTCTCTTTTTAGAAAAAAAAATTAAGACTATGATTAATAATTCTCTATGCTTAATTTCTTCTGTTATTTATGATATTAAATAAATCATAAAGGATACAATTTTTTATTATATATATATATATATATATATATTAATCTATGCTTTTGTTAGATGTTAGTTGTCTTTATTAAAGTCTTAATGTTCTTTATCTTTTTTAAATATGGCAAGATCGAATCTTTAAGAAAGACGATTTTAGACAATATTGATTTTTGAAAATCAGTACAAGATCAAATCTTTAAGGAATACGATTTAGACAATATTAACGTTCGAAAATTCAGTGCACGCGTAAGAGAAAAAATATATGTCACCTCTAATTAAAAAGAGCTCACTAAATTTTGAAAGTTTTTAATTTAGGTTAGATTAAATTAACCAAAAAATCTGATTTAAAATTGTGACTTCAATATGTATGGATTCATTTCATTTTAATCCACTGGGGAATGGAGAAAGACGAGAAAAATGAGGAAAGATGAGCAGATGACCCTTTGATTTAAACCAAATACATGAATGGATGTTGAAATCATATATTTTAAATCAAATTTTTAGGTTAATTTAGCTTGACCCTTTAATTTTAAATCTTATAATTCTTTATTTCTTTGAACTATTAGATTTCAATATAATGAATATTAACTATCCTATATAGTTGTATTAATATCATGATAGGATGCACCAATAGCAATATATAGTTTTCGAATTCCCTTAATAGAACACCCATAAATCCCTTCCAAAAATCACTTGTAGTGGCCATAGTATTGGGACTGTGTTTGTAGTTTTTGATGTTGTGATGTCGGATCTGATCCATGTCAGATATTTTTTTTCTAAAAAAATCACATTCATTGTCAATTTAATTAATATAACATGTTTCAAGCGAAATAAATCACTATTAATGTGTGTATCGATTGACACTTCACAAATTAGGATACTAGTTGGGATATGAATTGAAATGTCTGTTAGTACAATTTAATTGACGAATATTCATTTTTACCATTCAAACTGGTGCAATTAGACTTCTGTTTCACGTGCTTATGATTGATTGTGCAGCAAATTGCATATGAATACGCGAAGAGGGGAGCAAATCTCGTATTGGTTGCACGGAGAGAGCACCGGCTTCGTGGGATCAGTGAGAATGCAAGAAGAATGGGTGCAGGCCATGTTATATTTATAGCTGCAGATGTTGTCAAGGAAGATGAGTGTAGGAGATTCATCAGTGAAGCCGTAAATATCTTTGGACGCGGTATGTCTCACCCAAATCGCATTTTCGTGCATATGTAAATAACTTGATATTATAGTGTATATAACTAATAACAATCACTAGATACTAATTGACCAGAGCTGAAAATGTAGTTAAATCAATGAAGTTAAGGTGTTTGTCAATTGCATTAATTGAACTACATGATTTTCCTATGGTATTTGACATAGATATGATCATGGCATCAACTATAATCTTAATTAAAATTTGTTCAAAGATATAGTATACGAATACATTTTAATAAATGTTCACTGTTTTGATCTGCATTTTGGGTGACTCCTCTTGAATTAATCTGTGCAACTGGTTCAAGATTTCTTGTTGGCGAACATTGTTGTTTGATCAGCAACTGAATCAAGCTTAAGTGAAATTTCTTTCCAATTTTTCTCTTTTAACTTATATCTCAATTTGCAGTGGACCATCTAGTAAACACGGCGAGTTTGGGACATACATTTTACTTTGAGGAAGTTGCGGACACCTCTATGTTTCCTCATCTGTTGGTGAGGCATAATTTTACAAATTATGTTTCTTTGTTTGAGTTTAATTTACTAACTAATCTTTGTTTAATGTAATTCACTCCATCGACTTACAGCTATTAGTGCTAACAGATTCTGGTGTTTAATTTGTTATTTCTCAGGACATAAATTTCTGGGGAAATGTTTATCCAACATATGTTGCTCTTCCATACCTGCGTAAGAGCAATGGTCGAATCGTCGTAAATGCATCCGTGGAGAACTGGTTACCTTTACCAAGAATGAGCTTGTATGCTGTGAGTATATTTAAGTAACATAGCTTGTTTAATTGCCTTGTGAATATGGAATTGGTTGATTTTGTTTTGTATAGCATTTGAAAATAAGACCCTAATAATGTTATATTAACATTTATCAATATAATCAAGAACTTGGGAAAACAGAACAATTATCACACATTAACCAGATCACAGAGTCTTTACGGGTATTTATCAATGGTGAAATATGGTGCAGTTACGATTACAAATTCGATTGTGAAATAACTGTATTTTCGCTTTAGTTTGTTCTTATTCTACTTTATGCTCTACTAGAGTAATTGGTTCCTTGATCAATACATTGTTGTTTTTTAATTATCTTTTCTTTTCTTTTTTTGCTCTGGTGCCATTTCTGCTAGGCTGCAAAAGCAGCGCTCGTAAATTTCTACGAGACATTGAGATTCGAATTGAATGGTGAGATTGGAGTAACAATCGCAACTCACGGTTGGATTGGAAGCGAAATGACTAGTGGCAAGTTCATGCTGGAAGAGGGTGCAGAGATGCAATGGAAAGAAGAACGAGAAGTAAGTATCAGCGTCTCCCTTTCTATGCCATTGTTTTACAATTTTTATCTTACAAGTCCTGAACATGAGTTCGGAATTTCTAAGTCATGTCCCTCTCTCACATTCCCGTTTTAATTAGGTAAATGTGACCGGTGGTCCAGTGGAGGATTTTGCAAGGCTAATTGTATCGGGAGCTTGTCGGGGTGATACGTATGTGAAGTTTCCAAGCTGGTATGATGTATTCCTCATTTACAGGGTTTTTGCCCCCAATCTATTAAACTGGACTTTTCGGTTGCTTCTTTCAACACACGGGGCGCGAAGGACTTCCCTCATTGGAACTGGAAGGCCAGTTTTCGAAGCCACCAGCACTGGAAGACCGGTTTCCGAAAGGCCTCTACTGGAAGGCACATCTACCTGGCAACCTATGGCTGGTTCTTACACCTTCTCCCAGTTCAGTCCTCCACATCCTTATAAACTACAATAAATGATGGAGAAAAAAAATAAAATAATGCCATGTTGTTGTCATCATCTTTTAGTTATTTTCTGCGTGTACTTTAATAAATTTGTGTTTTGGCTTTAAATTTGGAGTTTTTTTTTTATAAAACATTTAATGCTGGGAACAATTAAACTTCTTTTTTGGAAAGAGGTATTATCAGTTTAGTCCCTAAGTTTTGGAGAAAGATCAACTTTTTAAACGTGTTTGTTTTTTTAGGACCCTTGGCCCCTCACTTTTCATAAATATATCAATTTGGTCCATCTGTCTGTCAAACTTAACACTTGCAAAGGTAATTTTGTCTTTAAATCAAAAACATGCCATGTGTCACAAAATGGAAATAAAAACAAATCAATATTTTATTTATCAAAAAATAAAAAATATATATAATTATAAAAAAAAATAAATAAATAGAAACAAATTGACCCTGTCAAATGCCAACAAAAAAGAGAATTATATATATATATATATATATATATATATATATATTTAAGAAAGTCAAAAATTCTAGAAAAATGGCGGAAATAAAAATGGTTGAGACCTATCATCTTCTTCACCAAAATTCCAGAAACCATTCCTTCAAAACAAAACAAAAAAAATTTCAAACACATTGAACACCACATCCATTAATTCATTAGATTTTTTGTTTGAAACAACAATCATAATCCATCATCTCTTTTAACAAGAGTTATTTCCATCAATACCATTATTAAGTAATTTCCATCAATACCATTATTGTTTTTGTTAAACTAGACTTCAAAGGCTCTTCAATGGTCAAAGCATAGTTAACATAATTTGGTTTGAATGTTTAACTATGAATTAAAGAAATTCCAGAAACCACCACCACCCCATCATTATTAGCACCAAACCACCACCACCGCCATCATCATCAACACCAAACCACCACCACCACCATCAAAACCAAACAAAAACGAATCGAACCACTATCATCACATAACCAAGAAATGAATCATACCACCACCACCAATTCAAACCCAGAACCACCACCAAATCAAACCCATAATCACCAACAACCACCAAATTGAACCCAGAACCACCTAAACCCAGATCACCACCAAATCGAACATAGAACCACAACCAAAATATAAATCCAGAAATCAACAAAAACCAGACCATCCACTAGCGTGGTGCTTGTTCTAGAGTGCTGGTATCCTTAGGGTGACATTTTTCTGGCTTAGCGGCAGGATACTGGTCTGAGGTGGATTCTAGGTTAATGTCGAGGTACCCCAGGGTATCGGGCACATATTGAGGTATCTGGGTGTCAGGTAAGAGGTACCAGGTACATGCAAGGTACTGGGTACATGGCATTGCGGTACCAGCTTCATTTAGGTGCTAGAATAGATGCATAGTGTGGTACCTGCTCTTCTTGGTTCGCATCATTGGTGACTTATCTAGGCAGACAGGTAGTCGAGGTTCTACCAGGTATTGATTCCTCCAAGGTCATGGTATTGATCCCGTTGGGGTTGGAGTCATGATCTATGACACTTGGAGAATTTTCTATAATCGTTTTGTAAAATGAAATCCTCCATTTGCACGCTGATTTAATGGGTAATCCACGTGCCTTATCAGGATAAGTCAAATTCAAAAAGGGAAATATTTTGGAGGTGCGCATTTCTCGAAACCGCTTGTTCCACGTTTCTGATTATCCCACGTCATTAATCACCTTCTCTTCCCATTGCAAGTAACCGTTTCTCTGTTTATACCTCGACGCATCTCACTTTTCTTCACTTTTCATTCCAGTTACTCTTTTCTGCTTTCGAAACCTTTGCAAACCCTAACTTCTTCGACCTTCAATCTCTTCTACTCTTTAGAAAAACAAAACTTTGATTCTGCTATCATGTCTTCCTCTGATAGTGACAGTATCAAATAGTTCTTCACCGGTGATGTATCTGTTAACGAGAACTTTGCTCATGGAAAAAGAACTTGCATCGTCGACGATAGCGGAGATGACGTCCCTGCTCTTCAGCGCCGCCGCTCAAATCAAAACGTTGCAATCGGGACTGGCTTCTCGAGCGACCCCAATACTCCAGTCGATGTCGACGGGGAGTAGAGTGAGGATTCAGGCGTTGTCGAGGTAGGTGGAGACCGGGCAGGTGAGGTTACCGATTCTGTAGGGAGGGTGCTCACCCTTCCTTATAAATATCGGGAGTATCAGGATTCCATATGCAAGGGAATGCCCGATACATGGATCCACTCGTACGCCTATCTAAACAGGAGTGCCATATACCTAATCCCAGGTACCTAGATTCCTTCAACTAAATTTACACCTAAATACTGAGGTTCCTCGAAGAAGAACGCCTGGTACCTCGATTCTCCTGGATGGAATGATCAATGTTGATATTGTATCTTAGAAAGACGCTCTAAGACTCATTGACTAAGTACCCTGGTAACCTAGTGCTAGTCACCTATCGCGCCGAAATCCTATTTCTTGTGTTACCAAATATTGGTTAGATCAGGTTTATGCAGGAGACTGGTCCTCAGATTTATTCTAAATCAGAGTTATAAGCATGCAACCGAATTCAGCCAAGGGGGTCGTAAAGGGAGTTAACCAGGCCTATATGACTGAGGAAAAAGAGGGGAAATGCTTCATTGATCAAATCAGGGAGCCCAACCCTTCTATCATGCTACATTCAATAAAAAAGAGGAAAAGTCTGAGCATTCTATTGTCCTCTCTAATTTCTTGACTGCCTTCCTAGCTTCAAGCTGGATGTTGACAATGTTGTCATAATCACCAGAGGTAGGAACAGAGACCGTTCTGGAACCATCAAAAATGAAGGGAACAGAAGGATAGCTCTGAAACCATCCACATTCAAGATGTAACTAGACATGAGGTTGTAGCTCGTCTAATCAACGTGTACAACATCGGTAAAGGTACAGAGATGAAAACCACCTATTTTCCTGGTTCCAAGAACCATAAAATTGTCCAGTCATAGTTGCCTAATGGCTCAATCCATCTCGCACTGCTCCCTCCACAATACCAAGCATCCTGCCAGTCAGAGAAATCTCATCTCCTCTTCCTCTCACATTACTAACCACGGTGATGAAACCATCACTGACTAGGCCTCCCTAGGATCCAGAATCATCGCCGAAGCTTACCCTGGCGATCATCAGTTGACTTACTAAAAGTTTCTATTTCATTGAAGAATAAAAAGAAATGTGAAGAACAGTTAAACAGGGCAAGGTATTTATAGAAGAAAAGAAAGGGTTACCAGCAATATGAGGATAGGGCCATTAATGAGGCGTGATACTCGAAGCATTTGAAATAGCAGTTTCGAGAAACATGCACCATCAATATTGTCTCGTTTCGACATAAACGAACCTCTCTTGACTTAGCACCTGAAATGGCAATTAAATACGACATCCAGACAGAAGATTTCCTTAGCAGGTTCCCAAGAAGAGATTTTTTCACCAAGATGACTCGAAATAGGGATTGGACCGCGACCATCTCGGTACCCCTATACCATGAAACGTCGACACTATGATCTAATGGAGACTCGATGCCACGTTAAGCCTTGGCCCTGGTACCAAAAGAAGACCGATACCCTGGATCCTGTTTACCCCGAACCCTGGTACCGCGATACCTGCACTGAAACAATCCTATTAACGACTATCCTTGATAGCAGTTCGGAGAAGAATCCTACATCGAGTCTACATCTAGGTACCAAGATTCCACAAGGAACAAGTATCTCTGGTACCTGATTCTTTCGACTAAATATTCGCCATAAGTACCAGGATTCTCAGAGCAGGGATGCCTACAACCTTGATCCTCCTAAATAAGATCAGTTGCTAAAAATGCTCCTTGAGAATATTAATGAAATCCCTAGGCGAGATACCAAAATAACCTCTTACCGGCTACAAGTTGTACTACACCTTATTGTCTTGACAAATCTCAAAGTTTCTTCCATTACTAGGAAATTATTAAGCCAGGTTTATAGTGGGGACTGCTCCTTAGATCAAGGCGGGATTCAACCAGGGAGTCAGCAAACAGAACATACACAATTAAAAATAAGTAATGGAATATTTCATTTCTTAAAACTGGGGAGCCCATCCCCCAATTACGGGTTACAAAAAATTGAAATAAAATGAAAGATAACTGATACATGGTCGAGCTGGGTCATGTGTCAACTTGTACCTAATTGGCAACTTCCTCTCTAGCTCCACTGGTTAAAGCCTCACCTTTTGGACTCGCTGGGGACTCGCCGGCTACCTGTGTAACTACAAAGGTTGGGGCCTCTACCTGAGCGGGTCTGATCTGGAGCTCTTCTATCATCACCATATTGGATGGTTCCCCTACCTCCTTTGTTGAAGCAACCTAATCCTCCACCTTATTGGCAGGACCAGAAAGGGGGATAGTTATAGCCAAATTTGGCTAGGGACCAAAGGGAAATTTTTCACCCTCCTAGTTTGACTCCAGGCCCGAGGTCATCCACTTCCACGCTTCCCAAAATTGAGCTACAGTGCCACCCCACAGAAATAAAGGCGAGCTCCAGAAACACTCGGAGTAGATCCCGACGAGACTAGATCGAGCCTGGTCACCATACCTGAAATCAGGAAGCTCCCCCGAGGTCGAGATTACCTCACAACCTCTCCAAAAGCTCACTAAAACCCCGATGTCATTGAGGAGTATCCGCAAGGGGGACTCATCAAGCTCCGAGAAATCAAGGGAGGTCAGATCGAGCTCTTAGCTAGATTAAGCACCTGAATATCTGAACCAAGACACTAATCTACCTCGCTATCTGATCTATCTTGCTATACATACCATATTCAACGACCTCTATGAAGGATCATGCTATGAAGATACAAAGATACATTGGATCATATCGGGAGACATTACATACGTGCATAACAAATATTAGAGTCCAAAGAGGAAACAAACTGATCTCCCTCAAGATATCCTCCATTCAGCTATTAACTCAAAGTCAATGACATTTAAACGAGGAATCCCGCCTGATAAGGAGGGGAGAGAAGGAGAAAATCAAGGGGAGAATCAGTTGATTTAACCTACAAAACTACGTATAAATGGAGACTACCTTTCGACAGGCATACGACAACAACCCTACTAGACCCTAGAGAGATTGAGAGCGATTGAGAGATATTTGTGAACGATACACCATTGATAAGAATAAAGAAAACATTTTCGTTCTCTTTTGTTCATCTCTTTTGATGGTACCGATAATAATATTTTTTGTCATTTTTAACTAGCACTGGCTAGAATACATTCTACCTTGACCACCACCTACGTGGTAGTGGTTTTGAGGGTGTTAATTGAGATTTCTCACCCTGAGTAAAATTTCCGTTAACACTTTTTGGTGCCGTCTGTGGGAACCCACACCCTGTTAATCAAATCAACCGTTTGCATTTTCATTGTTTTACGGAGCTTCTGAGCAACCTTCGACGATGCCAACACATAAGGCCCCATGGGAACCCACACTCTGCTAATTAAATCAACAGCACTGACCTTCTGAGCAACCTTCGGCGATGCCAACACGAAAGGCCCCATGGAGGGGGAAGAATCTGGATATCAAAGTGAAGCTCCGGTCCAGACGACCAATGCGCGGGCTTCTGGCCACCCTATGATAAGCCAGGCCACGCTCGACCAACAAGCGGCAGCCTTCGTGGAAACCGTTTGCCTCCGCCTGCTCTCCAAAGGCATCACAGTCCAACCAACAAACCCAAATGATCAGAGACAGCCTACTTTCGACCGCCTGGGACCTCCTCCTCCAGAGCCAGCTCGCGATATGACTGGGCTCCAACCTTCGATCCGGGATAGGCTAGGACCTATGCCCCCAGTTCCAAGAAGACCTTTATCATATCAACCCAAGCTAGTTAAGTCTGCAGCAGATGCACTAACCCGGGAGCAACGAGAGGCACCTCGCCCGACGGCCTTAAGAAGAGAAGCTTGGGCCCAAGAGGAAGGAAGCCAACAAACCTCCCGAGTGGGTCCCGCCCATAAAGAGGATCGGGATCCGACAGCGAAGGATCTGAGGTCAAATCAAAGAAACCCGGGAACAAGCGACTAAGGGATCAGCTGGCAAAGCTACAGAAAGAGGTCTAGCAGATAAGAAAGGGGACGAACAAGGAGGATAAGAAGGATCCATTAAGCGAGATGAACGCTCCCTTCACAAGGAGGGTTCGGGAAGCAGAGCTCCCACCAAAATTTAAAATGCCAACAGATAAGTTCTCCGAAACGGAAGACCCTTTGAGCCACCTGGTGAGCTTCGTCCAACAGATGGAGGTCCAGAATACCACCAGAGCAGCTATGTGTAGGATGTTCCCAACGAACCTAACCGACTACTCGAAAACTTGGTTCAGGAAACTGCCTGCTGGTAGCGTGGATTCTTTCACAAAGCTATCAACAGACTTTTGCTCGCAATTCCAAGGAGTCAAACCTCTTCCAAAAGATCCCATACACCTCCAATATGTGATTCAGAAGCGAGGTGAAACACTTTGATCATACGTAGAGCTTTTTCATAAAGAAGTCATACAAATGGGAGTCTTTGCCGAAAAAGAGACTCTCACCAGTTTCAGGGGGAACTTGTAGGCAGGAAAGCTTTTCCGTTCCTTCACCAAGAGACCTCCAGAGACTTACCAGGAGGCCTATGACCGGGTCTTGAGCAGGTCGAGATCGACGAACGGCTCTAAGTCAAGATGGAACACGATGATATGAGAACGACAAAGCGCTAGAAAAAAGAAGCTCAAAAATCTGAGCTAGCTTAGAAAAATCAGAACAAACCCCCCAATAGATCAACGTACTGTTTCCCTGCTGCTCAACTTAGACAAGAAAGATATCCAGCAAGACGAACCTCTCCGCGAGCTTCTCCTCCTCCTAGGACCGTAGCCCCAACAATACGAGACGAGAAAGGGAATGATTACTACACTCCCCTGAACGCCTCCTGTGAAACAGTCTACCTTGCAATACGGGACAAGGGGCTCTCCAGAAGCCGCCGCCCATGAAAGCCCCCACCGACAGAAGAAATCGGTACAAGTACTGCGACTTTCATGAAGACGTGGGCCACAACACATCAGAATGTTATAATTTGCGCAACCATATCGAATCCCTGATAAGGGGAGGATGTTTGATTGAGTTTTTGTAGCAGGTCAAAGACAATATTCAAACTGGAAGAGAGGTACAAGCCGAGATCCGCGAACACACAGAGAAGAGAAAGGGGGAACAAGCTGATTTAATGCAACAGATACAGGTGACACACACCATCAGTGGAAGTCCCACATTGGCATGTACCTCAAATAATTCCAGAAAAACCACGCAAGGAAGATTCCCCGTGTAGATGAAGGTCGAGGTATCTTCAAGGTCAGCCAAAGCCCGGCAGAGCCCTCCCAGTCAGCACAGATCGTTTTCACTGAAGCAGATGTCTTCAACACCGTGCAGCCTCATGATGATCCCATGGTGATCACGATACAGATTGCCAACTGCATGGTCCATCGCGTGCTCGTAGATACGGGCTGTAGTGTAGATATCCTCTTTAAAGATACCTTGGAAAAACTAAACCTGAAGCAATAGTGTTACAATAGCTGTACAACTCCGCTTTATGGATTTACCGGGGATTCGGTCATCCCTGTGGGATCGAAGATCCTCCCAGTGATCGTCTGAACCACACCTCTCCAACAAAATGTTATGACGGACTTTGTTATGGTTGACACCTATCGGCCTATAATGCCATCTTAGGAAGACCATTCCTCTCTTCCTTGAAAGGAGCCTTGTCTATATACAACAATGTCCTGAAGTTCCTAGTAGGAACCAAGGTGGGAGAGGTACGCGGAGATCAACAAGCTGCTAGGAAGTGCTACGCAGTGTCCGCCAATCCTATAGCTTTAGCAAAACAGTTCGTACAAATTACAACAATCCAGGACATTGAGGCTTCTGAGATAATCCAGGAAGATATAGAGGCATCCCAGATAATCTAGAAAGATATGGAGCCCACGGAGCATCCAGAGAGCGAACCCATTGTGCCTTATGAGGAAGAATAGAGCAAGGAATGGGCCAGCGGGCAGCCCGTAGATAGATTAGAGGGGATACCCATCAGAAGTGACGATCCCTCCAAGGTCGTCAAGGTCGGAGCTACCCACAAACCAGAAGTGAAAGGCTTGATTGGGCTTCTCAGAGAATTCAGCGACATCTTCGCTTGGAGCCACGATGAAATGCCCAGGATCCCGGTATCATTGGCCGCTCATAGATTAGCGGTAGATCCAACAGTCAAGCTCGTCAAATAGAAGAGGCGGCACTTTAACGCTGAGAGGAACGATGCGGTGCAGGAAGAAGTAGACAAATTGATCAAGGCAGGGTTTATCAGAGATGTGCGCTACCCCGAATGGATCGCTAACGTGGTCATGGTTATAAAGGCGAATGGGAAATGGCGTATGTGTGTCGATTACACCGACCTCAACCGGGCATGTCCAAAAGACAACTTTCCTTTACCAAAGATCGATCAGCTAGTCGACTCCACATCCGGAAATAAACTTCTTAGTTTCATGGACGTGTTCTCAGGGTATAACCAGATTAAGATGCACCCAGCTGACCAAGATAAGACCAGCTTCATTACTAGGTAGGGTTTGTATTGCTACAAGGTAATGCCGTTTGGCTTGAAGAATGCGAGGGCTACATACCAGCGGCTGGTTAATAAATTGTTCAAGCCCGAGATCGGAAGGACGATGGAGGTCTACATCGACGACATGATCACAAAATCACCAACAACAGAAGGACATCGGGAAGACCTTCGCAAGACCTTTCTAATCCTAAGAGAAAACCAGATGTGGTTGAACCCCTCCAAGTGCGCTTTCGGAGTAACAGCGGGAAAGTCTCTAGGTTTCATGGTTCATGAAAGAGGCATATAGGCCAACCCAGAAAAAATCAAAGCTATCTTGGACTTGGAATCCCCCACATCACTCAAACAGGTGCCAATCTTGACTGGGCGTGTAGCAGCACTCAACAGGTTCATCTCTTGCTCCACCGATAAGTGCCTTCCGTTCTTCAAAGCCATCAAGCAAGGGAGAAACATGAAATGGAGCACTGAAAGCCAGCAAGCTTTCCAAGCCTTAAAGAAATACCTAACAAGCCCACCACTATTAGTCAAGCCGGATCCCGGAGAGGAACTGCAAATCTACCTAACCGTCTCAGAAACCGCAGTAAGTGGAGCTTTGGCCAAGGAGTGTGGTGACGGGATTCAAAGGCCCATATACTATGTGAGTCATGCTTTAACCAAGTCAGAAAAAAATTGTATTCTCCTGGAAAAGCTCACCTATGCTCTAGTGACCTCGGCGAGGAAGCTCCGTCCCTATTTTCAAGCTCATTCAATAGAAGTGGTGACTGACCAACCTCTCTGCCAATTCCTACAAAGACCGGACGTATTTGGGAGGCTAGTCTTATGGGCCCTAGAGCTCACTCAGTTCAACTTAAAGTATAAGCCTAGGACCACGATTAAAGCGCAGGCTTTGGCAGACTTTGTTGCCAAATTTTCAGCACTCCCCGGCCAAGTAAACCCCGCAGTATCGAATATGGTCCCTGAGAAAATTTTTGAGATCGATAATTGGCTAAAAGATTGCAAGCCTTGGACCCTCTATACAGATAAAGCATCTGGGCAAGCTGGGGGAGGAGCTGGAGTGGTCTTAATAGACCCAGAGGGGACTGAATTCTGTCACTGCTTCAGATTCGAATTCAAAGCCACCAATAATGAAGCGGAATACGAAGCCTTCTTAGCTTGATTGAAAGCAGCTATCAAACTGGAGGCCGACTACCTGCAGATCAAAAGCGATTCATTACTTGTAGTCAACCAGGTGTCTGGGGTATACCAGGCAAAGGGAGATAACATGGCCGCTTACCTAAAGCTAGCTCAGTCGCTTAAAAATAAATTCTGGGGATTCAAGATCGATCAGGTGCCTCGACACCAAAACCACTGCGCGGATGTTCTAGCCAAGATAGCCTCAAATGGAGGTCAATCCTTACCGCGAGGAGTTCCCCTCCAAGTGATCTCCCAACCAAGCATAGCCGCAAGTAAGGAAATCTGTTCGCTGGATCGTCAGCCTTGCAGGATGGACCCGATCGTTGCCTACCTCCAAGAGGGAAAGCTTTCTGAGAAGCCCGATCAAGCCCGAATAATTAAAAGGCTCTCTGTCCGATATTGCCTTGTAGATGGGTACCTCTACAGGAGGGGTAGATCCCCCCCTACTTCGGTGTTTACATCCTGATGACGCTAAATGGGCGCTAAGCGAGGTTCATTCTAGGGATTACGAGAACCACATAGGTGGAGAAACTTTAGCGTATCAAGTGCTCTGTATGGGGTACTACTGGCCGACCATCCACCAAGACGCAAGAAGCTTTGTACGATCTTGCGAGCCATGTCAAAGGACTTCGAACTTGAACCACTTGCCACCAGAGCGACTGTCCTCTCTCAGTTCACCCTACCCCTTTGCCATGTGGGGGATCGACCTAATTGGACCACTTCCCACTGCTCTTGGACAAGTTAAATATGCTATCGTGGCTATCGATTATTTCACAAGATGGGTCGAGGCCATGCCTCTTTCTCGAATAACAGAAAAGAATACGACCAAGTTCATCAGAACTAACGTGGTCTGTAGATTCGGGACCTCTCTCATCATTGTGGCCAGGCCTCTTTCTCGAATATCAGTTTGACAACACTCGATTCAAAGAATTTTGTAAAGGATTAGGAATCGACCTCAGGCTCGCTTCAGTAGCCCATCCTCAGACCAACGGGCTGGTGGAATCCACCAACAAGACTATCAAGAAACTTCTGAAGAAGAAACTACAGCATAAAAAAGGCAAATGGGCCGAAGAACTGCCCGAGGTCCTCTGGGCATATCGAACTACAAAGAGGACAGCTACCGGGGAGACATCTTACTCCTTGGCTTTCGGAGTTGAAGCGGTCCTCCCCATCGAGCATAAATTGACCTCATTCAGGGTGCAGTATTTTGAACCCGAAAGTAACGAAGTCAAGCTCCGAGCTAACATAGACCTCCTAGAAGAGAAACAAGACCGGGTAGCTGAGAAAGTAGCGATCTACCAGAGCAAGATCGCTAGGTATTTCAACTGAAAGGTCAGAGCCCGAAATTTCAAAGAAGGGGATCTGGTGCTAAGGAAAGTGACCTCGAATGCTTGAAAAAGGTCAGATGGAGTCCTAGGCCCCAATTGGGAAGGGCCATAATTGATAAAGGTAGTTGCTCGCAATGGAGCCTACATGCTCGAAGACATGGATGGATGACCGATCAGCCACACCTGGAACGCAGATCATTTGAGGAAATTCTACCCCTGAGCAGAGAGCTGTCAAACAGATTACCCCCATTTAGGTGTCAATAAAATCCCTAATAACGATGCACTACACCTCGATCATCAATAAAGTCTGCATTTTTTCTTTATCTCCGAATTATGTTCAACCTTAGTATCTACATATTTGACTGGAAAATTCGACATCATTACCTCAAGACCAGAGGTGAGCCGGGGAAACCCCTTCGCTGCCTCTGATGCCTTGGCCGGGCACCACCCCCCGCCAAGAAGGGTCCAAGCGTAAGGGCATAGTTGCCAGCAAGACCTCGAGACCAGGGACTAGCCGGGGAAGCCCCCTCATTACCCCTGATGCCTTGGTCGGGCTACCACCCCCAAGAAGAGTCTGAGTGTAAGAGCATAGTTGCCATCCAGACCTCGAGACCGGGAAATAGCTAAACAGCCCTCCTGATGCCTTAGTCGGGCTACCACCCATAAGAAGGGTCTGAGTGTAAGAGCATAGTTTCCATCCAGACCTCGAGACCGGGAAATAGCTAAACAGCCCTCCTAATGCCTTGGTCGGGCTACCATCCCCAAGAAGGGTCTGAGTGTAAGAGCATAGTTGCCATCCAGACCTCGAGACCAGGAAATAGCTAGACAGCCCTCTTGATTCCTTGATCAGGCTACCACCCCCAAGAAGGGTCTGAGTGTAAGAGCGTAGTTGCCATCCAGACTTCGAGATCAAGAAATAGCTAGACAGCCCCCCTGATGCCTCGATCGGGCTACCTCTCCTGAAACAGAGTTAAATATAAATACTTTTTTCGTTTGCAGGATTAATATCATCTCGATAAGAGTTCCTTACGATGCCAGATTGAAGTATTAACGAATCATCATCAAAGATGCAGGTTTGACTCGTGGTTAGGATCAGAAATAAAACAAGGGGTTCTACAATAGGATGGAAGCTCGTTATCGGAAATAGTCAAAACAAATGCGAAGAAAATCATAACTAAACTTTTATTAATCATAAAGGAGCCTATCCCCTGATAAAGGCTACATGTCAACAAACAGGGAGCCCAAACCCCAGTTCCGGGCTACATGAAAAAGAAAAAAGATCGACTAAACTAATCACGGGTAAAGCGGGGTGCACACCCCCCTTTCCGGGCAATCAAGGCAAATCATGAACCAGTAGCTTCAGAGCCCTCTTGATTTCCCCTTGCTACTCTTCCTCCCTCATATTGATCAATGCCATCGACTCCTCCTTCAGGTGGTTGCCCATGTTGGTTACCTTCGCCAGTTGTCACTCCCTCCAGAGGTTCCTCCCACTAGTCAGCTGGATCCTCCTCCAAGACTTCGTTCATCACTGCCATGACCTCATGAGGGATAGCCGCATCATGAAGAGCAGCCATGGACCCCATCTGGCTCTTATCAACCTCCAATTTCGTTCTAGAGGATCCCTTATGCAGGTTCCTTGTCCCTTTCTCGGCTTTTGGGTGATTTCCTCCAGACTGCGTGGGCAGAACCTTACTTGAAGACTCTCCAGAACCTGAAGTAATAAAGACTGGAGAAGGAAGAGGAGGGTCTGCCTGGATGGACTACTTTCCAGTACCTGTCTGGCTAGGAGGAACCGCTTCGCCATCTTTAGGGAGAGATAGTTCAACATCTTTGGTCATTATCTCCTCTCTATCCTAACCGGCGATGGAGGATAGATCAAAGGGAAGAGGGAGAGCCTCTGCAACCTGAAAAGAAGCATAGAAATATCCATCACTAAAGGAGGTCTCCGCATCAGCCTGCAGCTTGACCACTTGAGCAATCAAATCCTAATTCTCGAGTCCCTCTTAGCTTCGGTTTTCCAAGAGTCCTTCTGCTTGGCCCTCTGGGTAGACTAGAGAATTTCTTGATCAAAGGACAACTTTCTCCTCTCATAATCACAGCGAAGCTCTGCCAGCTTGGTCTCCATCTTTCCTTGGTTGGAGGTCATCTCTTCCACTAATGTTTGAGCCCGTTTAAGTAAACTCACGGCTCTCTCGGCTTTGGCTTCAGCTTTGGCAGCCCGATCATGAAGGAGGGCTACCTGGTGGCCCATAGCCACGTTAAACTTGAAGGCCTATGAGATACAAAGCCAAGGTTAGAAAGCGATTAAGTCGGCAGTCTTAAAAGTAGTACAGACAAAGAACAATTACCTCGGCTAAGACAGCAGACCCCTTGGTGAGCAAGACATTAACGGGCATTGAGGCCATCCCAGAGGGCCCGCCACCCGGGCAGGATGCGATGAATTGTTCCAAGACCTCGTCCTGCCCCGTCGAGCTCGACTGATAGCGAGAGCGATTAGGGGGAATCCTTGCGACACCCGCTTTAAAGTCCTCCGGAGCTCGAGGGGTTGGGATCGCAGCGGCATCAGCTAGATGAGCAGATGGGGCAACAGTAGCAGCAGAGGGAGCGGAAGAAGCATGAGTAGTAACACCAGCTACCCGAGAAATGGAAGCCCCTTTGTTTATCGCTTTGGAAGCCCACAATGCAAAGGTACCCATCTTGGATTTCATCTGGGAGGGCGATGGAGTAGGAGTAGGCGTAATCCCCGCCAAAACAATCAGCCCTTCCTTCTTAGAGGTGGCAGAAGAAGCCACCCGCATCAGCCTGATGGATGGGGGAGGAGTGCGAGCTTGTCGAAGCTGGATTAACAACAAACACTATAAGTAAACGAAACAAAAGAGGAACGTCAGAATTGAGCTGGTCAACAAGAAAAAGCAAGATGATTCAGTGTTACTTACGAGGAATAGCATCGGAGATCCGCAGGTATTGATTCACCCTACTGGGATCGAAGGCTTTTACGGTTGGGTACTTCAGGTTCAAGTAGTTCCTGGCCAGAATAGCCTTCAAAACAGCTTCAGACTTAGATGGCAGGGAATCCCGGTCCCACGATGGTTTGTCGCTGAAAACTGTGGGGACATCGAACTCATGGCCCCCAATAAAAATCGAGCTCCCCAGTCGTCCCCTGCTAAGATCAACTCTTCTTTCCAGGCGGGATCTTTCTTCGAAGCCCCGGGAATGATTAAATTGAGCTTGTTCTTAGTTTTTGCATAGAACTGACCCCGGGGAGCGCCGGAGACGCTCCCTATTTGAAAAGGTAGGCCAACTCCTCTACCCGGGCTCTCTCATCACATTGGTCAGCTGGCATTGTTCCCTCCACAGCACGAGGAAACCAATCAAATGCCTCAAGAAGCCAGGCGTCAGCTGGGGGGGCAAGCTGGATTTCGTTGAGAGCTCGTCGAAAGGTAGGATGAAGGGGAAGCCTAACCCCATTCTCGAGAGCCGCCACATGAATCGGAAGCACGCCGTTAGAGGGATTAAAGAACTCATAACCTTTGGGAGGAACCGAGATAGAGATACTGTCAGGAATGCAGTACTTAGACCTCAAACGGTCAATCGAGATCGGATCAACAATAGAATCAGGGACAACCCTGAAGTCGTGAGGGGCAAGCCTTTCCAAAGGGGGACCACTAGCCGGGACTTAACGCTCCCCCGCGGCGTCACCACCAACCTCTCTATCAGAATCTTCATCGACTAAACCCAGAGGATGGTCAGGATGATTAGAAAACCCGGTCCCAATGGACATGTTCCTGTTCGACCGCCGACATTGCAGATTTGGTGAAGAGTCATCATTGTCTGGGCTCTTTCATGCCCATTTTTTATGGGCGAGGCTGATGACCTCCTCACCGTCGACAATGGAGTCAACGGAGTCGTGACTGGCTTTCGACATGGTGGAATGAAGTAGGTGAGGATGAAGAACGAGAAAGGAGATGAGCTTGAGAGAAGGTCTTTTCTTGAGAAAATTTGAAATTTGAAAGGTATGAGGAAGGCGTTGGAGTAACCCAGTATAAATAGGCAATAGAGCAGCAGCATGGGCCATCGAAATCCTCGGTTAAGTTTGCCTCAAATCGCGGGAACTGCCGTAACGCAGCTAGATTAATTTGGGAATAAACCGGTCAGCTCTCTCCAAGTCACTTGTGCAATTAATGGGAAGATTTCCCCCAAGGTTCTTGTAACTGTAAAGAAGGAAATATTCCCCAAACAAATCAGGAAATCTGACTCCAAACCCAAACTCAATCACCCGCGTTCAAGTCAGAGGGGACTTCTGTTAATAGCCAAATTTGGCTAGGGACCAAAGGGAAATTTTTCACCCTACTAGTCTGACTCTAGGCCTGAGGTCATCCACTTCCACGCTTCCTAAAATTGAGCTACAGTGCCACCCCACAGAAATAAAGGCGAGCTTCAGAAACACTCGGAGTAGAGCCCGACGCGACCAGATCGAGCCTGGTCACCATACCTGAAATTAGGAAGCTCCCCCGAGGTCGAGATTACCTTGCAACCTCTCCAAAAGCTCGCTAAAACCCCGATGTCATAGAAGAGTATCCGCAGGGGGGACGTATCAAGCTCCAAGAAATCAAAGGAGGTCAGATCGAGCTCATGGCTAGATTAAGCATTTGAATATCGGAACCAAGACACTAATCTACCTCGCTATCTGATCTACCTCGCCATACATACCATATTCAATGACCTCTATGAAGGACCATGCTATGAAGATACAAAGATACACTGGATCATATCGGGAGACATTACGTACGTGCAGAACAAGTATTAGAGTCCAAAGAGGAAACAAACTGATCTTCCCCAAGATATCCTCCATTCAGCTTTTAACTCAAGGTCAATGACATTTAAACGAGGAATCCCGCTCGATAAGGAGGGGAGAGATGGAGAAAATCAAGGGGAGAATCAGTTGATTTAACCTACAAAACTACGTATAAATGGAGACTACCTTTCGACAGGCATACGACAACAACCCTACTACACCCTAGAGACATTGAGAGCGATTGAGTGATATTTGTGAATGATACACCATTGATAAGAATAAAGAAAACATTTTCGTTCTCTTTTGTCCATTCTCTTTTGATGGTACCGATAATAGTATTTTTATTTTATTTTTAACTAGCACTAACTAGAATATATTCTACCTTGACCACCACCTACGCGGTAGTGGTTTTGAGGGTGTTAATTGAGATTTCTCACCCTGAGTAAAATTTCTGTTAACAGGCATGTTAGACCCCTCCATCCTTAGAAGCAGGCTGATCCCCCTACCTCTTCGACAGATCTGGGTGGAGAAACAGGTGGCGCAAGAGCTCCGCCTTCAACCTTGACCGCTACAAGATTAGGAATCTTTGAATTGGGATCTACCCCAACATAGCTTGGTAGAAGAGAGGAGATAGTTTGCTTGTCTTCATCGTACACCTCTACATTTGCCCCAGTGGCCCGAGAAGGTCCAGCTTCATCAGACGGAGCAGTCCTAGCTAGCTCGGTATCTTTAGCCATGATCTCCTCCCTGTTCCACCCATCGATTATGCACATGTCAAATGGGGGAGGTAGAGCCAGAGCTACCAGGTAGCCTGTAAAGAAGTAGCCATCCCCAAATGAGGCATCCACCTGAGCCTCCAGGCTAGCCATGCTAGCACGCAGAGTGTGAACCTTTTCCTCCAACTCCGCTACCTTCTCCTTCATGGCATCCCTTTCAGTTTTATGGTGCATAGACCTGAGCAGCTCGCTATAATAAGCACGCTGCATCCGCTCCTCGTCCACCTGCGCCTCAGCAGCAGCAGCCTCTATAGCCTTGGTCAATGACTGGTTCAGGACCACCGCGCCTCTGGCAGCTTTGGCCAGCTCCTCATTGGCTTTCTCCAGCTCAGCAGTAGCATCCTTAACCTGTTTCCAGAGGGAGCTAACCTGATGGCTCATTGCTACATAGAACTTGAAGGCCTGCCACATATAGAACAATGGTTAAAAATATGACCTATCCCTAGTCCAGATAGAAGACCAGGATGAAGCAACTTACCTCAGCTAGGAGAGCAGATCCCTTGGAGATTAAAAGATCAGTGGGTGTGGAGGTCATGGCATCCAAGCTTCCACCTAGGCAAGAAGCAGTGAACCTACCCAAGACCTCGTCTTGGCTGCTATCCCTTGACTGGGATCAAGATCGATAATGAGGAGCAGCTTGAGCGGCGGTGACAGAGTCTTGACCCCTCCTAGTAGGCTACTCGGTCACTGTAGTAGGAGGGGGAGAAGGGACTAGTTGAACGACAACAACAGCAGCAGTAATAGGAAAATTAGACCTTGCACCTGGCCAGAAGTATCCCTAACCTTAGCCATTCTAGCTGCGAGGCCCACCAGCGATTATCTAGCTAAATCAGGAATGGGCGAATGAGGTACCCCGGGTACCGCGACTGGGATCAATACGCGCCTGCTAGACCCAGTGGAGGTACCAGCCCCTATAACAAGATCGGGGCGAGATGGACGCCTATTAAGGGAGGCTGGTGGGGAATCATGAGCTCCTCCTTTAGAGCAGGTAAAGGCACTGCAGAGACTACCAAGACAACAAGAGTTAGCACCTACAAAATCAACGAAGAAATGCAATCGAGTTAAGATCAGGAATGTTGTTTACCTAGGAAGCATTGGAGACTCGGAGGTAGAGGACCACCCTTCCATCCTCAAAGGCATCTGAGGTAGGATACCTCGTGTTGACATAAGATTGAGCCACGATGGCTTTCAGAATCTTCTCTGACTCAGTAGAGAGCTTGCTTTTCTCTAATACATGCTTACTGCTGAAACTAGTAGGGACCGAGAACTTAGATCCTCTAATATGGACCGACCTACCCCATTCACCTTTGATGATGACTCATTCCTCCTTCCAGCAGGCATCTTTCTTTGCTGCCCCTAGTACCACAAACTTCAGACTATTCTTGGTCCAAGCATAGAATTTCCCTTTCCCAGCTCCCAGTTGATTTCATCCTTCTCATATTGCTCCCATCGTAGCACTAGGAACCCAACCAGGTGCCTCAAGAACCCAGGTGTTAGTTGGAGGGGAGTGAGCTGCAGAGCATGTAGTGCCCTGCGTAAGGTAGGGTGGAGAGGAAGCCCGACTCCACTATCAAAAGCCGCCGTATGAATAGGATTGCTTGCCAGCAGGGGGTGTACATTATACCACCGAGGTTGAACAGCGATGATAATGTCTTTGGAGATCGTGAATCTCTCCTAAAGCGCCTAATCGTGTCTATGGTACATGTCGAGTCAAGTATACACCGGAACTCATAGGGAAGAGAGAGTACCCCTCCTGCTGAGGTCGCAGCCTCCCCAACTAGACCTTCACTTACCCTTACAACAATCGAACCCTCGCTCGACTCTCGATCAACATCGACCGGAGCGCTGGTATCGTTTGAGAAGCCTGTTCCGATTACGACGTTCCTATTTGAGCGACGATGCTCAGGAGCCGGAACGTCGTCTCTGCTATCACCGTCGATGCGAGTCCTCTTCTTATGGGTGAGGCTCCCGCCGGTGGCTGCATCACCGGTGAAAAATATCTCAATACTGTCACTGTCAAGGAAAGACATGGTAGAAAAAATGAAAAGGAGATTGAAGGCTGGAAAATGAAGAGGAAGAAAAGCTAGGGTTTGCAAGGGCTTTAGAGTTTCGTAAGAACATGAAGGATAATTTGAAAGCCTGGTTCTAGAAAGGGAAGAGGGTCGAGGTTTAAATAGAGAAACAGTTACTTACAAATGGTAGGAAAGGTAATTAATGACGCGGGATAACCAGAGACGTGGGAGAGACGGTTTCGAGAAACGCTCGCCGCAAAATATTTCTTTTTTGAATTTAGCCAGTCCTGGTAAGGCATGTGGAAAACCCATTTAAATCAACGTGCAAGGGGAAGATTTCTTTCTACAAAACGGTTATAGAAAATTCTCCAAGTGTTTCAAATCCTGACTCAACTCCAACCCCAACCTGGTACTGGTGTTAAAGTCAGGGGGACTTTTGTTAACTGCTTTTTCTGGCAGGGGTCCAAAGAAGAAATTTCCACCCAGTTACTACCTTGTAAGAACCCCTCCTAGCTCCCAAATTCCAGCAGCATCGATACCGCAACCTTGGAAAGATCGATACCTGGTAGGACCAGAATCGTGACCACCTCGCTACATGTATGCCAAGATGAAATGCCAGAATTATGAGCCTAGAAGAGCAGGTACCACACTGTGCCTTCAGTTCCTGGTACTAGAGAGAACTGGTACCGCAATACCACGTACCCAGTACCTCGCGTGTACCCAGTACCTCCTATCTGACACCTAGGCACTATGATGTCTACCTGGTACCCAAGTACTTCGACATCAGCCCAGAATCCAACCAAGATAAGCATCCTACCCACCAAATAGGACAAATGTCACAATGAAGATACTAGCACACCTTCGAGAATATACTCCATCCCCATCGAGAGAAGACTGGTACATCAGCGTATCACTTCATTGAGATACAGAGAAAAACAGGCACTGCACAAGCAAAGTACAGAATAGAACATGAACCACATCAGGAAAGTCAGACCGGTACACCGATGTACCTCGCGATCGTGATATAGAATCAGTATCTTTCTCCAAGCAATTTAGGAAGGAAAGTTGACTCATTTACCATTTAAAAGAGCCATAAATGAAACTAAACGGTCAACTAAATCAGAGTTTAAATACAACAGTGATTAGAGGGATCAAATCACGTGTCTTTAGCCTCACTCAACGTCTTTCAACGCCTAAAGAAGGACTCCAAATAATCCTCATTAATACAACCAGATTCTGAGGAATATTGGGTGTCTATAAGTACGGCCGTGAAGGACGAAAAGTGGGGGGGGGGGGGGGGGGGGGGGGGATTTTTGGATATCTTTTTCTAGAAGCTGTCTTTGGAGTTTTATGAAGTCAGTAAAAGGTTCAGAACCATTACTGAGAAGATTTTAGCCACTTATCGACACGTACGATTTTGCTATCACCATTATATGTAGAGAATAAAAGTGAGAGAGAGTGATAGTGTTGTGCTGTTATCAAGATCGCTCTTTATTTATACAATTCTTTGATCAATAAAGTAGTACCACCCACATTGTTTCGACATATACCATTCCTTTCATAGATTCCCATATTTGAGGTTTCATCCCTCACTCTCCAGCTAAAATTTTACTCCCTGAGTGAATTTTTCGGCTAACACTTAGTACATGACTACTTCAATTTATCTACCCATTTGTTGTTTTGGTTGAACATCAAATTTGGAAGGTGTTTCAGTTTATGTCATCACTGAGAGAGGGGTGGGTGGGGGGGGGGGGGGGGGGGGGGGTGGGTTTGTAGGGTGTTAGGGGTTGTATTTCAAGAGTTTTCAAGGTAGGCATGTGAGCCACATATTCCATGATTTCCAAAGACTTTTTTCAAGACAAAAACTATAATGTTTTCACCCTAAATCATTTATCTACGTAGATGTTTGATGTTTATTCAACCCTTATCCCCGCAACGAAGGTCTGAATGGCGGTCTCTCCTCCCACAATGCGTTTAATTTTGAAACTTAATGGCGGTCCTTCCTCCCCCTTTGTTATTCCATGTTGTTTTGAAGACGAAAAAAAACTTACGTTAACCACCAAAAATGGCCAAAGAATCAAGTAGGCACTTCTCTCGGTCCATTGTGCCGGAACCTGGGGTTGGACTGAAAATCCCTGACCCAACCGGGAAAGCCCCGGTCTCAGAACAAGTGGGCCTAACATGGCCCCATCCTACAATCTAGAAATAGTCCCCCAGCAAGTACCGAGGTCTCTGATACCACCAAGGCCGACTTGTCTACCGTAACAGCCTAGTTCACGCGACCATATCCAAAGGAGTGGTAGGGGACTCCAACAACCCTCCTTAAGAAATAGAAATGACCTAAGTGCTAGAGAAAGATCTAGAACCACCACCTATGTCAGAAGAGAACCTGTGAAGGGCTGATGCAAGCCCTAGCAGAAAGACCATCCCAACTAGGGAAGGAACCCCTGGAGGAAGCACAGGGTAGGTGGGCATTTATTACCGCAATATTTGCAAGGAAAGGGAAATATAATGGATTAATGTCCCCGGTTGCTCCCCACCGATCGGGACTAGCGGTTGGATGGCGGTCTAGCTCAGCCATAGTAGAGATAAATCCCAATCGTCACCAAAGGGGAACCTGAGTCCAGCAGGCAAAAAGGATACAAAAATGCACTTATGCAGAAAGAGGAAAGAATAGGAATAAGCGCTTCACAGTTGCAGCGCAGCAGACGTTGACGTTGTTGTTAGGTTCTTGAATCTTTTATTGGCATAATTCTATATCAAAATTACATTTTCTTTGTATTGATTAGTTTTCTAGGATTTGTGGATAATCAAGCTCCAAGGAAGACGGGACAACATTCAAGCAAAGTGGTGGCTTCAAGAGGAATAAAGCTATTTTTCTTAGTAAAAGGTAAACCGAGACCTCTTTCCTCTTGCAAGGCCTAGGCACACACATAAATTATATTCATATGTGTCCCTGCATAGTTGTGCATAATTTGGTTTAACACAAAACACACATTTATACTTGTAGGCACATGCATTAGACTTAATATTGACAATTTCATAAATTGCATGCTCTAAGACTAGTTTTAGAAAATAGCATACTTGTGTGTTCTTCTATATTTTTTTATTTATATGTTATTGAACTTGATTTTGAGCTTATGTAATTACTCTTTTATTTCAAATTAGATGGTTAAGAAACTTTATGTGATTTTTTCGTACACGGTTTTCGTCCTTGATTTTCAAGTTGAATTTCATATCTTTTGTGAAAGTTGTCTTGACCACTATTGAGTCCCGGCTCGTAATCTAAAAAAGGATTTAAAATCGGAGTTCGGAGGCTGAAGTTATGGCTGAAAAAATCAAGAGTGCACGTGAGGGATGAGAGGTGCCAAGCATCTCCTTCCCGTTGAGGCTCGTGGCCTCTACGGGAAGGGAGGGCTGCAGGTCCCATGGAGGCCACGTGCCTCCATGGGATGTATGCTTGGTAGCCTCCCATTGGTTGGTTTATTTTTGCATCTCTTCCCTCCTTTAAATTCTCTTGTTCCCTCTCATTTCAAAAGAAGAAGAAAAATTGAAAAACATAAGTGCAGAATTTTCTCTCCAAAATTTCTCATCTTCCAAACACCATAACTTTCTCATTTGGAGACCGTTTTGAGTGATTCGAATTGGAGAATCTTTGACTACCAGTCCCCTATCATTTCCACAAAAATATTTAGTCAATAGATTGAGTTTTCTGGTAGGACAACTCACAAAACAAAGCTGAACATTTTTCTTTCAAGGTATTGATTTCTATTTTGTTCTTGATCTTCAAGTCTTCAATTGCCTTGGGTTTTCTTCTCATATATATGTATGTTTGATTTGTAATCATTTATTACAAAAATGATCTCTAATAGAGCTAGTTTGAGCTTTAATTGTTTAACATGTTGAGTTTGGTTTTTCTAAATCTATGTTTTCACATGTTTGAGATGTTGTGTTGTGCTAGCTTCAGATCTAGGACTATCTAGTGTGTTTATTGACTTGATTTTGTTGATTGATAGTCTTCTTATATGCTAGATCTTTTTAATTGAAGATTCATTGAATTAGCATATATGATTGATGACTTAGGGCTTGAGTGGATTTAATTGATCATCTTAAGAATATAAGCTCTATTATTTTGCTAGAGATGTATATTTGATACGGGATCTTGAACGTTGGAACAAGAAAATTAAAAAAGAAAACAGAAAAATCGGAGTTGAACTGTTACAAGGAACTTGTACTGTAAGTATAGAAATTCACCCCCACTCAAAAGACACCTAAGGATAGGATAGAGCTCACCACATTAAGGATATAGTAATCACCACCTTAATGATACAGACACTCAGATTTTCGAATTATCTTAGCATCCACCAAGAAGTTCGAAGACACCATCAGAATAGCATACCATCCGTCCTTTTTTTTCTTTTCAAATATTTTTTTAAATATGCATGGAACAACCCTCCATGCTAGGGAATTCCAAGCGACCCTTGTTTGCACAAAACAAGCTAATAAAAGCTGAAATTTCATGCAGCCATTCCATGCATTAATGTACCACTCACTAAAAAGAAACAAACCAAAAATAAATTACATAAATAGTAATAACTAAGACTCTTCAGTTTTCATGCCATACAAAGTTTGAATGCTCAGCCACGTGAATGCCACCTTGCTTCTTTAATGTTCAGCCACTTGGATGCCACCTTGCATCTTAATGCTCAGCCACTTGGATGCCATCTTGCACCAAAATACTTGTACAATAATTCCACATCATTATTAATTTTAAATCACTGGACTCGCTATCACTGGACTCAGCGACCATATCATTCTCCTCTTGTGGGAGAAGACTCGACCTCGAGTCTAGAGGATCATCTTCGACGTACGGAGACAAATCTGACACGTTAAAGGTAGCTGAAACACCATAGTCTCCCAGCAGTTCGATTTTGTAGGCATTATCTCCAATTTTCTCAAGGACTCTAAATGGACCATCAACTCTCGGCAGCAACTTAGCAAACTTTCTATGTGGAAATCTTTCTTTTCTTAAATGTATCCACACAAGTTCTCCTTCTTTGAAAGCTACATGTCTTCGATGCTTGTTGGCTTGTTGCTTGTACTTCTCTGTTTGCTTCAGAATTTTGCTCCTCACTTGTTCATGCATTTGTTTGATAAATGCGGCCCGATCTTCCGCATCTGCACTAAAAAATTGTGTTGTAGGCAAAAGAGTTAAATCCAAAGGACTAATCAATACACAATAGCAAAAGGACTAGAACCGGTTGTTTGGCTTTTGGATTTGTTGTAGGCAAACTCAGCATGAGCAAGCAATAAATCCCACTCTCTGATGTTTTTCTTCACCAAACTTCGTAAAAGATTGCCCAATGAACGGTTAACAACTTCAGTTTGTCCATCGGTTTGGGGATGGCAAGAAGTGCTAAATTGTAACTTAGTCCCCAGTTTCCTCCAAAGAGTCCTCCAAAAATGACTCAAGAACTTAGAATCCATGTCTGAAGTAATGGATCTTGGAATTCCATGAAGTCTCACCACTACTCTAAAGTAAAGATCAGCCACGTGTGTTGCATCTGAAGTCTTATTGCAAGCAATGAAATGAGTCATTTTAGAGAATTTGTCAACAATCACCATAATGGAATCTTTGCGTCGTTGAGTTCGTGGCAATCCAAGCACAAAATCCATACTTACTTCTTCCCAAGAAGCCCTTGGAATTGGAAGAGGAGTGTAGAGACCGGTATTCTGACCATGTGTTTTAGCCTTGACACAAACGACACACCTTCCTACCACTTTCATAACATCTCGGTTCATTTTAGGCCAAAAAAACTGTTCTTGTACAAGAGCTAAAGTCTTTTCCCTTCCAAAGTGTCCAGCCAATCCTCCACCGTGGGCTTCTCTCACTATGACCTCCCTTAAAGAACCATGGGGCACACAAAGTTGAACTCCCCTAAAAAGTTAACCATCAACCAATACAAATTGATTCATGGGTCCCTCCAAGCAAGCCACCCAAATAGAGCCAAAATCAGGATCATTCTTATACAATTCTTTTACCACTTCAAATCCCAAAACACGTGTTTGTTTGCTAGTAACAAGAACATGTCTTCTACTCAAAGCATCTACAACTTGATTCATTTTATCTTTCTTGTGTTTGAGAGCAAAAGTAAATGATTGAAGGAATTCCACCCATTTGGCATGTCTCGAGTTCAGCTTATGTTGACTACTTAAGTACTTCAAGGCTTCATGATCTGAATAGAGAATGAATTCTTTTGGTAGCAAATAGTGACTCCAATGTGTAAGAGCCCTCACTATGGCATAGAATTCCTTGTCATAAGTAGAATATCTCCTTCTTGTTTCATTGAGCTTCTTGCTGAAGTAGGCAACGGGTCTACTTTCTTGGCTCAAAACTGCGCCGATTCCCACATTAGATACATCACAATCCACCACAAACAATTTCTCAAAATCAAGAAGAGACAATATCGGAGCCTCTGTCATCTTATTCTTAATCTTCTCAAAACTTGTTTGGGCCTAATCATTCCATTTAAACACGCCACCCTTCAAACATTCAGTGATAGGGGCAATGAGAGTGCTAAAACCCTTGATGAACCTCCTGTAAAAAGACACCATTCCATGGAAGCTCCTTACATCATGGATGGATCTTGGACTTAGCCAAGTCACTACTGCCTCCACCTTGCTTGGATCCATTTTAATTCCTTCACTGGTCACTACATATCCTAAAAATATAAGACTATCCGTAAAGAAGTGACACTTTTTCAAGTTAGCATACAGCTTCTCCTTTCTTAAAGTTCCAAATACTTGTTCCAAATGAACCACATGAGCCTCCATAGTCTTGCTATAAATAAGAATGTCATCAAAATAGACGACAACAAAGTTACCTATGAAAGGTTTGAAGATGGTAGTCATGAGTCGCATAAAGGTACTTGGAGCATTGGATAAGCCAAATGGCATAACTGGCCATTCATAGAGTCCTTTGCCCGTTTTAAAGGCTGTCTTCCACTCATCACCCTCTCTCATTCTTATCTGATGGTAGCCACTTCGTAGATCAATTTTTGAGAAAATCACGGAACCGTACAACTGGTCAAGGATATCGTCTAATCTAGGAATTGGAAAACGGTACTTGATTGTAATCTTGTTGATTGAGCGACTGTCCACACACATGCGCCACGTTCCATCCTTTTTTAGTACCAAAAGAGCGGGCACTGCACAAGGACTCATGCTTTCCCTCACCATCCCTTTAACCATCAGCTCATCCACTTGTTTCTGCAGCTCCATGCTTTGAGTGGGGTTCATTCTATAGGCAGCTTTGTTTGGTAGTGAAGCACCGGGTACCAAATCAATGTTGTGCTAAATTGATCTCTTCGGAGGAAGTCCATGAGGAATTTCTTCAGGAAATACATCTTTGAACTTGTCTAAGATTGGTTGCACAAGTGGGTGCATAAAGTTTTCTCCTTCTTCGGTAACCTCCACCATCACAAGAGCAAAAATTTCCCCACCTTCTATAGCTTCCTTCTCTACTTGCGAACCGGTTAGCAGTGCATTCTCTTCCTTTTTAGATTCTCTATACTCAGGTTTCATGGGTGCCAACGTGATTTGAACTCCATCCTTGAGGAAAGAATGGGTGTTTTTGAACCCATCATGTACCACTCTCCTGTCATACTGCCATGGTCTACCCAACAGCAAATGGCATGCATCCATGGGCACCACATCACACCAAATAGCATCCTTGTAGTGTTTGCCAATGGAAAAGTTTAGTAGACACCTTTTTTCTACAAGCAATCCCTTTCCCTTTTGGAACCATTGCAGCTTGTAAGGGTATGGGTGGGGTTGAGTTTGAAGGCCTAGCTTCTCCACCATAGTGGCTGCCACCACATTTGTACAGCTCCCTCCATCAATTATCACCTTGCATATCTTGCCTTGAGAAGTACACCGAGTAAAGAAAATACTCTCCCTTAGCCAATCGTCGTCCTTACCCAAGTCAGCGTTAAGGCTCCTTCTTATCACAAGACTCTCTCCTTCATCTACATATACAATGACTTCTCCACTCTCTTCTTCCAAGTTTTCATTCGGATCTTCGTCGAATTGAGTTGGACCTTCTTCAATAATGGTGACTATGTTTCGATTTGGACAATCTGAGGCTATATGACCAAAGCCTTGGCAATTGAAACATTTTCTAGTGGAATTAGGGTTAAGGAAGGGCTTTGGTGTAGCTCCTCCTCCACTCTTAACTTCGGGTTTTAGGGGCTGTTTTTAGGCTGCGGGTTTGATTGATGATGAGGTGCTAGGTTTATATGTGTTTGGCTTCTAGGACGGTTTATAGAAACTCCTCTTAACCTCCCTTTGCTTCTCTACATGAACAGCTAATTTCCTAACATCCGTGAATGTCCAAAAAGGCTGTAGCCAGACTGCATTAGAAACTTCCTCCTTCAGCCCCCCTAAGAAACAGGCTATTGTTTGTTCCTCCGGTTCTACCACATCACAACGCAACATCAAATACTCAAACTCCATAATGTATTCTTCTATTGAGAGATCTCCTTTCTTAAAGTTATAAAACTTTAAGTAATTATCCTGCTTGTAATTTTCAGTCAAGAATCGTTTCTTTAACTCCCTCTTCATCTTATCCCAGGTCCTAATCTTCTCCTTCCCGGCCCCTGTTCTTTCTTTTTTTAGATTTTCCCACCATAAGGATGCATAACCCTTCATTTTAATAGCCACCAGTTCCACTTTCATTTCATCAGAATATTCTTTAAAATCAAACACTCGTTCTACAGTGTACAACCAATCAAGGAAAACGTCACCATCCTGCTTACCTAGCTCAGTCGCTTAAAAATAAATTCCGGGGATTCAAGATCGATCAGGTGCCTCGACACCAAAACCACTGCGCGGATGTTCTAGCCAAGATAGCCTCAAATGGAGGTCAATCCTTACCGCGATGAGTTCCCCTCCAAGTGATCTCCCAACCAAGCATAGCCGCAAGTAAGGAAATCTGTTCGCTGGATCGTCAGCCTTGCAGGATGGACCCGATCGTTGCCTACCTCCAAGAGGGAAAGCTCCCTGAGAAGCCCGATCAAGCCCGAATAATTAAAAGGCTCTCTGTCCGATATTGCCTTGTAGATGGGTACCTCTACATGAGGGGTAGATCCCCCCTACTTCGGTGTTTACATCCTGATGACGCTAAATGGGCGCTAAGCGAGGTTCATTCTAGGGATTGCGGGAACCACATAGGTGGAGAAACTTTAGCATATCAAGTGCTCCGTATGGGGTACTACTGGCCGACCATCCACAAAGACGCAAGAAGCTTTGTACGATCTTACGAGCCATGTCAAAGGACTTCGAACTTGAACCACTTGCCACCAGAGCGACTGTCCTCTCTCAGTTCACCCTACCCCTTTGCCATGTGGGGGATCGACCTAATTGGACCACTTTCCACTGCTCTTGGACAAGTTAAATATGCTATCGTGGCTATCGATTATTTCACAAGATGGGTCGAGGCCGACCTCTTTCTCGAATATCAGAAAAGAATACGACCAAGTTCATCAAAACTAACGTGGTCTGTAGATTCGGGACCCCTCTCATCATTGTGGCTGGGCCTCTTTCTCGAATATCAGTTTGACAACGCTGGATTCAAAGAATTTTGTAAAGGATTGGGAATCGACCTCAGGCTCGCTTCAGTAGCCCATCCTCAGACCAACGGGCTGGTGGAATCCACCAACAAGACTATCAAGAAACTTCTGAAGAAGAAACTACAGCAGAAAAAAAGCAAATGGGCCGAAGAACTGCCCGAGGTCCTCTGTGCATATCGAACTACAAAGAGGACAGCTACCGGGGAGACATCTTACTCCTTGGCTTTCGGAGTTGAAGCGGTCCTCCCCATCGAGCATAAATTGACCTCATTCAGGGTGCAGCATTTTGAACCTGAAAGCAATGAAGTCAAGCTCCGAGCTAACCTAGACCTCCTAGAAGAGAAACAAGACCGGGTAGCTGAGAAAGTAGCGATCTACCAGAGCAAGATCGCTAGGTATTTCAACCGAAAGGTCAGAGCCCGAAATTTCAAAGAAGGGGATCTGGTGCTAAGGAAAGTGACCTCGAATGCTCGAAAAAGGTCAGATGGAGTCCTAGGCCCCAATTGGGAAGGGCCATACTTGATAAAGGTAGTTGCTCGCAATGGAGCCTACATGCTCGAAGACATGGATGGCCGACCGATCAACCACACCTGGAACGCAGATCATTTGAGGAAATTCTACCCCTGAGCAGAGAGCTGTCAAGCAGATTACCCCCATTTAGGTTTCAATAAAATCCCTAATAACGATGCACTACACCTCGATCATCAATAAAGTCTGCATGTTTTCTTTATCTCCGAAATATGTTCAACCTTAGTATCTACATATTCGACTGGAAAATTCGACATCATTACCTCAAGACCAGAGGTGAGCCGGGGAAACCCCTTCGCTGCCTCTAATGCCTTGGCCGGGCACCACCCCCCGCTAAGAAGGGTCCAAGCGTAAGAGCATAGTTGCAGCAAGACCTCGAGACCAGGGACTAGCCGGGGAAGCCCCCTCATTACCCCTGATGCCTTTGTCGGGCTACCACCCCTAAGAAGAGTCTAAGTGTAAGAGTATAGTTGCCATCCAGACCTCGAGACCGGGAAATAGCTAAACAGCCCTCCTGATGCCTTGGTCGGGCTACCACCCATAAGAAGGGTCTGAGTGTAAGAGCATAGTTTCCATCCAGACCTCGAGACCGGGAAATAGCTAAACAGCCCTCCTAATGCCTTGGTCGGGCTACCACCCCCAAGAAGGGTCCGAGTGTAAGAGCATAGTTGCCATCCAGACCTCGAGACCAGGAAATAGCTAGACAGCCGTCATGATTCCTTGGTCGGGCTACCACCCCCAAGAAGGGTCTGAGTGTAAGAGCGTAGTTGCCATCCAGACTTCGAGATTAAGAAATAGCTAGACAGCCCCCCTGATGCCTCGATCGAGCTACCTCTCCTGAAACGGATTTAAATATAAATACTTTTTTCGTTTGCAGGATTAATATCATCATCGATAAGAGTTCCTTATGAAGCCAGATTGAAGTATTAACGAATCATCATCAAAGATGCAGGTTTGACTCGTGGTTAGGATCAGAAATAAAACAAGGGGTTCTACAATAGGATGGAAGCTCGTTATCGGAAATAGTCAAAACAAATGCGAAGGAAATCATAACTAAACTTTTATTAATCATAAGGGAGCCTATCCCCTGATAAAGGCTACATGTCAACAAACAGGGAGCCCAAACCCCAATTCCGGGCTACATGAAAAAGAAAAAAAGATTGACTAAACTAATCACGAGTAAAGCGGGTGCACACCCCCCTTTCCGGGCAATCAAGGAAAATCATGAACCAGTAGCTTCGGAGCCCTCTTGATTTCCCCTTGCTACTCCTCCTCCCTCATATTGATCAACGCCATCGACTCCTCCTTTAGGTGGTTGCCCATGTTGGTTACCCTCGTCAGTTGTCACTCCCTCCAGTGGTTCCTCCCGCTAGTCAGCTGGATCCTCCTCCAAGACTTCGTTCATCACTGCCATGACCTCATGAGGGATAGCCGCATCATGAAGAGCAGCCATGGACCCCGTCTGGCTCCTGTCAACCTCTAATTTCGTTCCAGAGGATCCCTTAGGCAGGCTCCTTATCCCTTTCTCGGCTTTTGGGTGATTTCCTTCAGACTGCGCGGGCAGAACCTTACTTGAAGACTCTCCAGAACCTGAAGTAATAAAGACTCGAGAAGGAAGAAGAGGGTCTGCCTTGACGGACTACTTTCCAGTACCTGCCTGGCTAGGAGGAACCGCTTTGCCATCTTCAGGGAGAGATAGTTCAGCATCTTTGGTCATTATCTCCTCTCTATCCTAACCGGCGATGGAGGATAGATCAAAAGGAAGAGGGAGAGCCTCTGCAACCTGAAAGGAAGCATAGAAATATCCATCACTAAAGGAGGTCTCCGCATCAGCCTGCAGCTTGACCACCTGAGCAATCAAATCCTAATTCTCGAGTCTCTCTTAGCTTCGGTTTTCCAAGAGTCCTTCTGCTTGGCCCTCTGGGTAGACTGGAGAATTTCTTGATCAAAGGACAACTTCATCCTCTCATAATCACAGCGAAGCTCTGCCAGCTTGGTCTTAATCTTTCCTTGGTTGGAGGTCATCTCTTCCACTAATGTTTGAGCCCGTTTAAGTAAACCCACGGCTCTCTCGGCTTCGGCTTCAGCTTTGGCAGCCCGATCATGAAGGAGGGCTACTTGGTGGCCCACAGCCACGTTAAACTTGAAGGCCTATGAGATACAAAGCCAAGGTTAGAAAGCGATTAAGTCGGCAGTCTTAAAAGTAGTACAGACAAAGAACAATTACTTTGGCTAAGACAGCAGACCCCTTGGTGAGCAAGACATTAACGGGCATTGAGGCCATCCCAAAGAGCCCGCCACCCGGGCAGGATGCGATGAATTGTTCCAAGACCTCGTCCTGCCCCGTCGAGCTCGACTGATAGCGAGAGCGACTAGGGGGAATCCTTGCGACACCCGCTTTAAAGTCCTCCGGAGCACGGGAGGTTGGGATCGCAGTGGCATCAGCTAGATGAGCAGATGGGGCAACAATAGCAGCAGAGGGAGCGGAAGAAGCATGAGTAGTAACACCAGCTGCCCGAGAAATGGAAGCCCATTTGTTTATTGCTTTGGAAGCCCACGATGCAAAGGTACCCATCTTGGATTTCACCTGGGAGGGCGATGGAGTAGGAGTAGGCGTAATCCAGGCCAAAACAATCAGCTCTTCCTTCTCCGAGGTGGCAGGAGAAGCCCCCCGCATCAGCCTGATGGATGGGGGAGGAGTGCGAGCTTGTCGAAGCTGGATTAACAACAAAAACTATAAGTAAACGAAACAAAAGAGGAACGTCAGAATTGAGCTGGTTAACAAGAAAAAGCAACACGATTCAGTGTTACTTACGAGGAATAGCATCGGTGATCCGCAGGTATTGATTCACCCTATTGGGATCGAAGGCTTTTACGGTTGGGTACTTCAGGTTCAAGTAGTTCCTGGCCAGAATAGCCTTCAAAACAGCATCAGACTCAGATAGCAGGGAATCCTGGTCCCACAATGATTTGTCGCTGAAAACTGTGGGGACATCGAACTCATGGCCCCCAATAAAAATTGAGCTCCCCAGTTGCCCCCTGCTAAGATCCACTCTTCTTTCCAGGCTGGTTCTTTCTTCGAAGCCCCGGGAATGATAAAATTGAGCTTGTTCTTGGTTTTTGCATAGAACTGACCCTGGGGAGTGCTGGAGACGCTCCCTATTTGAAAAGGTAGGCCAACTCCTCTACCCGGGCTCTCTCATCATATTGCTCAGCTGGCATTGTTCCCTCCACAGCACGAGGAAACCAATCAAATGCCTCAAGAAGCCAGGCGTCAGCTGGGGAGGGGCAGCTGGATTTCTTTGAGAGCTCGTCGAAAGGTAGGATGAAGGGGAAGCCTAACCCCATTCTCGAGAGCCGCCACATGAATCGGAAGCACGCCGTTAGAGGGATTAAAGAACTCATAACCTTTGGGAGGAACCGAGATAGAGACACTGTCAGGAATGCCGTACTTAGTTCTCAAACGGTCAATCGAGATCGGATCAACAATAGAAATAGGGACAACCCTGAAGTCGTAAGGGGCAAGCCTTTCCAAAGGGGGACCACTAACCGGGACTTAACGCTCCCCCGCGGCGTCACCACCAACCTCTCTATCAGAATCTTCGTCGACTAAACCTAGAGGATGGTCGGGATGATTAGAAAACCCGGTCCCAATGGACATGTTCCTGTTCGACCGCCGACATTGCAGATTTGGTGGAGAGTCATCATTGTCTAGGCTCTTTCATGCCCATTTTCTGTGGGCCACGCTAATGACCTCTTCACCGTCGACAATGGAGTCAACGGAGTCGTGACTGGCTTTCAACATGGTGGAATGAAGTAGGTGAGGATGAAGAACGAGAAAAGAGATGAGCTTAAGAGAAGGTCTTTTCTTGAGAAAATTTGAAATTTGAAAGGTATGAGGAAGGCGTTGGAGTAACCCAGTATAAATAGGCAATAGAGCAGCAGCATGGGCCGTCGAAATCTTCGGTTAAGTTTGCCTCAAATCGCGGGAACTGTCGTAACGCAGCCAGATTAATTTGGGAATAAATCGGTCAGCTCTCGCCAAGTCACTTGTGCAATTAATGGGAAGATTTCCCCCAAGGTTCTTGTAACTGTAAAGAAGGAAAAATTCCCCAAACAAAACAGGAAATCTGACTCCAACCCCAAACTCAATCACCGGCGTTCAAGTCAGAGGGGACTTCTGTTAATAGCCAAATTTGGCTAGGGACCAAAGGGAAATTTTTCACCCTCCTAGTCTGACTCTAGACCGGAGGTCATCCACTTCCACGCTTCCTAAAATTGAGCTACAGTGCCACCCCACAGAAATAAAGGCGAGCTCCAGAAACACTCGGAGTAGAGCCCGATACGACCAGATCTAGCCTGGTCACCATACCTGAAATCAGGAAGCTCCCCCGAGGTTGAGATTACCTTGCAACCTCTCCAGAAGCTCGCTAAAACCCCGATGTGATAGAAGAGTATCCGCAGGGGGGACGTATCAAGCTCCAAGAAATCAAATGAGGTCAGATCGAGCTCCTGGCTAGATTAAGCACCTGAATATCGGAACCAAGACACTAATCTACCTCGCTATCTGATCTACCTCGCCATACATACCATATTCAATGACCTCTATGAAGGATCATGATATGAAGATACAAAGATACACTGGATCATATCGGGAGACATTACGTACGTGCAAAACAAGTATTAGAGTCCAAAGAGGAAACAAACTGATCTCCCCCAAGATATCCTCCATTCAGCTATTAACTCAAAGTCAATGACATTTAAACGAGGAATCCAGCCCGATAAGGAGGGGAGAGACGGAGAAAATCAAGGGGAGAATCAGTTGATTTAACCTGCAAAACTACGTCTAAATGGAGATTGCCTTTCGATAGGCATACGACAACAACCCTACTACACCCTAGAGAGATTGAGAGCGATTGAGTGATATTTGTGAATGATACACCATTGATAAGAATAAAGAAAATATTATCGTTCTCTTTTGTCCATTCTCTTTTGATGGTAACGATAATAGTATTTTTTATTATTATTTTTAACTAGCACTGACTAGAATATATTCTACCTTGACCACCATCTACGCGGTAGTGGTTTTGAGGGTGTTAATTGAGATTTCTCACCCTGGGTAAAATTTCTGTTAACAGGCATGATAGACCCCTCCATCCTTAGAAGCAGGCTGATCCCCCTACCTCTTCGATGGATCTGGGTGGAGAAACAAGTGGCGCAAGAGCTCCGCCTTCAACCTTGACCGCTACAAGATTAGGAATCTTTGAATTGGGATCTACCCCAACATAGCTTGGTAGAAGAGAGGAGATAGGTTGCTTGTCTTCATCGTACACCTCTACATTTTCCCCAGTGGCCCGAGAAGGTCCAGCTTCATCAGACGGAGCAGTCCTAGCTAGCTCGGTAGCTTTAGCCATGATCTCCTCCCTGTTCCACCCATCGATTATGCACATGTCAAACGGGGGAGGTAGAGCCAGAGCTACCAGGTAGCCTGTAAAGAAGTAGCCATCCCCAAATTAGGCATCCACCTGAGCCTCCAGGCTAGCCATGCTAGCACGCAGAGTGTGAACCTTTTCCTCCAACTCCGCTACCTTCTCCTTTATGGCATCCCTTTCGGTTTTATGGTGCACAGACCTGAGCAGCTCGCTATAATAAGCACGCTGCATCCGCTCCTCATCCACCTGCGCCTCAGCAGCAGCAGCCTCCATAGCCTTGGTCAATGACTGGTTCAGGACCACCACGCCTCTGGCAGCTTTGGCCAGCTCCTCATTGGCTTTCTCCAGCTCAGCAGTAGCATCCTTAACCTGTTTCCAGAGGGAGCTAACCTGATGGCTCATTGCTACATAGAACTTGAAGGCCTGCCAGATACAGAACAATGGTTAAAAATATAACCTATCCCTAGTCCAGATAGAAGACCAGGATGAAGCAACTTACCTCAGCTAGGAGAGCAGATCCCTTGGAGATTAAAAGATCAGTGGGTGTGGAGGTCATGGCATCCAAGCTTCCACCTAGGCAAGAAGCAGCGAACCTACCTAAGACCTCGTCTTGGCTGCTATCCCTTGACTGGGATCAAGATCGATAATGAGGAGCAGCTTGAGCGGCGGTGACAGAGTCTTGACCCCTCCTAGTAGGCTACTCGGTCACTGTAGCAGGAGGGGGAGAAGGGACTAGTTGAACGACAACAACAGCAGCAGTAATAGGAACAATAGACCTTGCACCTGGCCAGAAGTATCCCTAACCCTAGCCATTCTAGCTGCGAGGCCCACCAGCGATGATCTAGCTAAATCAGGAATGGGCGAATGAGGTACCCCGGGTACCGCGACTGGGATCAATACGCGCTTGCTAGACCCAGTGGAGGTACCAGCCCCTATAACAAGATCGGGGCGAGATGGACACCCATTAAGGGAGGCTGGTGGGGAATCATGAGCTCCTCCTTTAGAGCAGGTAAAGGCACTGCAGAGACTACCAAGACAACAAGAGTTAGCACCAACAAAATCAACGAAGAAATGCAATCGAGTTAAGATCAGGAATGTTGTTTACCTAGGAAGCATTGGAGACTCGGAGGTAGAGGATCACCCTTCCAGCCTCAAAGGCATCCTAGGTAGGATACCTCGTGTTGACATAAGATTGAGCCACAATGGCTTTCAGAATCTTCTGACTCAGTAGAGAGCTTGCTTTTCTCTAATACATGCTTACTGCTGAAACTAGTAGAGACCGAGAACTTAGATCCTCTAATATGGACCGACCTACCCCATTCACCTTTGATGATGACTCATTCCTCCTTCCAGCAGGCATCTTTCTTTGTTGCCCCTAGTACCACAAACTTCAGACTATTCTTGGTCCAAGCATAGAATTTCCCTTTCCCAGCTCCCAGTTGATTTCATCCTTCTCATATTGCTCCCATCGTAGCACTAGGAACCCAACCAGGTGCCTCAAGAACCCAGGTGTTAGTTGGAGGGGAGTGAGCTGCAGAGCATGTAGTGCCCTGCGCAAGGTAGGGTGGAGAGGAAGCCCGACTCCACTATCAAAAGCCGCCGTATGAATAGGATTTCTTGCCAGCAGGGGGTGTACATTATACCACCGAGGTTGAGTAGCGATGATAATGTCTTTGGAGATCGTGAATCTCTCCTAAAGCGCCTAATCGTGTCTATGGTACATGTCGAGTCAAGTATACACCAGAACTCATAGGGAAGAGAGAGTACCCCTCCTGCTGAGGTCGCAGCCTCCCCAGCTAGACCTTCACTTACCCTTACAACAATCGAACCCTCGCTCGACTCTCGATCAACATCGACCAGAGCGCTGGGATCGTTTGAGAAGCCTGTTCCGATTACGACGTTCCTATTTGAGCGACGATGCTCAAGAGCCGGAACGTCGTCTCTGCTATCACCGTCGATGCGAGTCCTCTTCTTATGGGTGAGGCTCCCGCCGGTGGCTGCATCACCGGTGAAAAATATCTCAATACTGTCACTGTCAAGGAAAGACATGGTAGAAAAAATGAAAAGGAGATTGAAGGCTGGAAAATGAAGAGGAAGAAAAGCTAGGGTTTGCAAGGGCTTTAGAGTTTCGTAAGAACAGGAAGGATAATTTGAAAGCCTGGTTCTAGAAAGGGAAGAGGGTCGAGGTTTAAATAGAGAAACAGTTACTTGCAAATGGTAGGAAAGGTAATTAATGACGCGGGATAACTAGAGACATGGGAGAGACGGTTTCGAGAAACGCTCGCCGCAAAATATTTCCTTTTTTTTAATTTAGCCAGTCCCGGTAAGGCACGTGGAAAACCCATTTAAATCAACGTGCAAGGGGAAGATTTCTTTCTACAAAACGGTTATAGAAAATTCTCCAAGTGTTTCAAATCCTGACTCAACTCCAACCCCAACCTGGTACTGGTGTTAAAGTCAGGGGGACTTTTGTTAACTGCTTTTTCTGGCAGGGGTCCAAAGAAGAATTTTCCACCCAGTTACTACCTTGTAAGAACCTCTCCTAGCTCCCAAATTCCAGCAGCATCGATACCGCAACCTTGGAAAGATCGATACCTGGTAGGACCAGAATCGTGACCACCTCGCTACATGTATGCCAAGATGAAATGCCAGAATTATGAGCCTAGAAGAGCAGGTACCACACTGTGCCTTCAGTTCCTGGTACTAGAGAGAACTGGTACAGCAATACCACTTACCCAGTACCTCGCGTGTACCCAGTACCTCCTACCTGACACCTAGGCACTATGACGTCTACCTGGTACCCAAGTATTCGACATCAGCCCAGAATCCAACCAAGATAAGCATCCTACCCACCAAACAGGACAAATGTCACAATGAAGATACTAGCACACCTTCAAGAATATACTCCATCCCCATCGAGAGAAGACTGGTACATCAGCGTATCACTCCATTGAGATACAGAGAAAAACAGGCACTGCACAAGCAAAGTACAGAATAGAACATGAACCACATCAGGAAAGTCAGACCGATACACCGATGTACCTCGCGATCGTGATATAGAATCGATATCTTTCTCCAAGCAATTTAGGAAGGAAAGTTGACTCCTTTACCATTTAAAAGAGCCATAAATGAAACTAAACGGTCAACTAAATCAGAGTTTAAATACAACAGTGATTAGAGGGATCAAATCACGTGCCTTTAGCCTCACTCAACGTCTTTCAACGCCTAAAGAAGGACTCCAAATAATCCTCATTAATATGACCAGATTCTGAGGAATATTGGGTGTCTATAAGTACGGCCGTGAAGGACGAAAAGTGGGGGGGGGGGATTTTTGGATATCTTTTTCCAGAACCTTTGTTTGGAGTTTTATGAAGTCAGTAAAAGGTTCAGAACCATTACTGAGAAGATTTTAGCCACTTATCGACACGTACGATTTCGCTATCACCATTATATGTAGAGAATAAAAGTGAGAGAGAGTGATAGTGTTGTGCTGTTATCAAGATCGCTCTTTGTTTATACAATTCTTTGATCAATAAAGTAGTACCACCCACATTGTTTCGACATATACCATTCCTTTCATAGATTCCCATATTTGAGGTTTCATCCCTCACTCTCCAGCTAAAATTTTACTCCCTGAGTGAATTTTTCGGCTAACACTTAGTACATGACTACTTCAATTCATCTACCCATTTGTTGTTTTGGTTGAACATCAAATTTGGAAGGCGTTTCAGTTTATGTCATCACTGAGAGAGGGGTGGGTGGGGGGTGGGGGGTGGGTTTGTAGGGTGTTAGGGGTTGTATTTTAAGAGTTTTCAAGGTAGGCATGTGAGCCACATATTCCATGATTTCCAAAGACTTTTTTCAAGACAAAAACTATAATGTTTTCAACCGAAATGGCCAAAGAATCAAGTAGGCACTTCTCTCGGTCCATTGTGCCGGAACCAGGGGTTGGACCGAAAATCCCTGACCCAACTAGGAAAGCCCCGGTCTCAGAACAAGTGGGCCTAACATGGCCCCATCCTACAATCTAGAAATAGTCCCCCAGCAAGTACCGAGGTCTCTGATACCACCAAGGCCGACTGGTCTACCGTAACAGCCTAGTTCACGCGACCATATCCAAAGGAGTGGTAGGGGACTCCAACAACCCTCCTTAAGAAATCGAAATGATCTAAGTGCTAGAGAAAGATCTAGAACCACCACCTATGTCAGAAGAGAACCTGCGAAGGGCTGATGCAAGCCCTAGCAGAAAGACCATCCCAACTAGGGAAGGAACCCCTGGAGGAAGCACAGGGTAGGTGGGCATTTATTACCGCAATATTTGCAAGGAAAGGGAAATATAATGGATTAATGTCCCCGGTTGCTCCCCACCGATCGGGACTAGCTGTTGGATGGCGGTCTAGCTCAGCCATACTAGAGATCAATCCCAATCGTCACCAAAGGGGAACCTGAGTCCAGCAGGCAAAAAGGATAAAAAAATGCACTTATGCAGAAAGAGGAAAGAATAGGAATAAACACTTCACAGTTGCAGCGCAGCAGACGTTGACGTTGTTGTTAGGTTCTTGAATCTTTTATTGGCATAATTCTATATCAAAATTACATTTTCTTTGTATTGATTAGTTTTCTAGGATTTGTGGATAATCAAGCTTCAAGGAAGATTGGACAACATTCAAGCAAAGTGGTGGCTTCAAGAGGAATAAAGCTATTTTTCTTAGTAAAAGGTAAACCGAGACCTCTTTCGTCTTGCAAGGCCTAGGCACACACATAAATTATATTCATATGTTTCCCTGCATAGTTGTGCATAAATTGGTTTAACACAAAACACACATTTATACTTGTAGGCACATGCATTAGACTTAATATTGACAATTTCATAAATTGCATGCTCTAAGACTAGTTTTAGAAAATAGCATACTTGTGTGTTCTTCTATTTTTTTTTATTTATATGTTATTGAACTTGATTTTGAGCTTATGTAATTACTCTTTTATTTCAAATTAGATGGTTAAGAAACTTTCCGTGATTTTTTTGTACATGGTTTTCGTCCTTGATTTTCAAGTTGAATTTCATATCTTTTGTGAAAGTTGTCTTGACCACTATTGAGTCCCGGTTCGTAATCTAAAAAAGGATTTAAAATCGGAGTTCGGAGGCTGAAGTTATGGCTGAAGAAATCAAGAGTGCACGTGAGGGATGAGAGGTGCCAAGCATCTCCTTCCCGTGGCGGCTCGTGGCCTCTATGGGAAGGGAGGGCTGCAGGTCCCATGGAGGCCACGTGCCTCCATGGGATGTATGCTTGGTGGCCTCCCATTGGTTGGTTTATTTTTGCATCTCTTCCCTCCTTTAAATTCTCTTGTTCCCTCTCATTTCAAAAGAAGAAGAAAAATTGAAAAACATAAGTGCAGAATTTTCTCTCCAAAATTTCTCATCTTCCAAACACCATAACTTTCTCATTTGGAGACCGTTTTGAGTGATTCGAATTGGAGAATCTTTGACTAGCAGTCCCCTATCATTTCCACAAAAATATTTAGTCAATAGATTGAGTTTTCTGGTAGGACAACTCACAAAACGAAGCTGAACGTTTTTCTTTCAAGGTATTGATTTCTATTTTGTTCTTGATCTTCAAGTCTTCAATTGCCTTGGGTTTTCTTCTCATATATATGTATGTTTGATTTGTAATCATTGATTACAAAAATGATCTCTAATAGAGCTAGTTTGAGCTTTAATTGATTAACATGTTGAGTTTGATTTTTCTAAATCTATGTTTTCACATGTTTGAGATGTTGTGTTGTGCTAGCTTCAGATCTAGGACTATCTTGTGTGTTTATTGACTTGATTTTGTTGATTGATAGTCTTCTTATATGCTAGGTCTTTTTAATTGAAGATTCATTGAATTAGCATATACGATTGATGACTTAGGGCTTGAGTGGATTTAATTGATCATCTTAAGAATATAAGCTCTATTATGTTGCTAGAGATGTATATTTGATACGGGATCTTGAACGTTGGAACAAGAAAATTAAAAAAGAAAACAGAAAAATCGGAGTTGAACTGTTACAAGGAACTTGTACTGTAAGTATAGAAATTCACCCCCACTCAAAAGACACCTAAGGATAGGATAGAGCTCACCACATTAAGGATATAGTAATCACCATCTTAATGATACAGAAACTCAGATTTTCGAATTATCTTAGCATCCACCAAGAAGTTCGAAGACACCATCAGAATAGCATACCATCCGTCCTTTTTTCTCTTTTCAAATATTTTTTTAAATATGCATGGAACAACCCTCCATGCGAGGGAATTCCAAGCGACCCTTGTTTGCACAAAACAAGCTAATAAAAGCTGAAATTTCATGCAGCCATTCCATGTATTAATGTACCACTCACTAAAAAGAAACAAACCAAAAATAAATTACATAAATAGTAATAACTAAGACTCTTCAGTTTTCATGCCATACAAAGTTTGAATGCTCAGCCACGTGAATGCCACCTTGCTTCTTTAATGTTCAGCCACTTAGATGCCACCTTGCATCTTAATGCTCAGCCACTTGGATGCCATCTTGCACCAAAATACTTGTACAATAATTCCACATCATTATTAATTTTAAATCACTGGACTCGCTATCACTGGACTCAGCGACCATATCATTCTCCTCTTGTGGGAGAAGACTCGACCTCGAGTCTAGAGGATCATCTTCGACGTACGGAGACAAATCTGACACGTTAAAGGTAGCTGAAACACCATAGTCTCTCAGCAGTTCGATTTTGTAGGCATTAACTTAGCAAACTTCCTATGTGGAAATCTTTCTTTTCTTAAATGTATCCACACAAGTTCTCCTTCTTTGAAAGCTACATGTCTTCGATGCTTGTTGGCTTGTTGCTTGTACTTCTCTGTTTGCTTCAGAATTTTGCTCCTCACTTGTTCATGCATTTATTTGATAAATGCGGACCGATCTTCCGCATCTGCACTAAAAAATTGTGTTGTAGGCAAAAGAGTTAAATCCAAAGGACTAATCAATACACAATAGCAAAAGGACTAGAACCGGTTGTTTGGCTTTTGGATTTGTTGTAGGCAAACTCAGCATGAGCAAGCAGTAAATCCCACTCTCTGATGTTTTTCTTCACCAAACTTCGTAAAAGATTGCCCAATGAACGGTTAACAACTTCAGTTTGTCCATCGGTTTGGGGATGGCAAGAAGTGATAAATTTTAACTTAGTCCCCAGTTTCCTCCAAAGAGTCCTCCAAAAATGACTCAAGAACTTAGAATCCATGTCTAAAGTAATGGATCTTGGAATTCCATGAAGTCTCACCACTACTCTAAAGTAAAGATCAGCCACGCGTGTTGCATCTGAAGTCTTATTGCAAGCAATGAAATGAGTTATTTTAGAGATTTTGTCAACAATCACCATAATGGAATCTTTGCCCCGTTGAGTTCGTGGCAACCCAAGCACAAAATCCATACTTACTTCTTCCCAAGGAGCCCTTGGAATTGGAAGAGGAGTGTAGAGACCGGTATTCTGACCATGTGTTTTAGCCTTGACACAAACGACACACCTTGCTAACACTTTCATAACATCTCGGTTCATTTTAGGCCAAAAAAACTGTTCTTGTACAAGAGCTAAAGTCTTTTCCCTTCCAAAGTGTCCAGCCAATCCTCCACCGTGGGCTTCTCTCACTATGACCTCCCTTAAAGAACCATGGGGAACACAAAGTTGAACTCCCCTGAAAAGATAACCATCAGCCAATACAAACTGATTCATGGGTCCCTCCAAGCAAGCCACCCAAATAAAGCCAAAATCAGGATCATTCTTATACAATTCTTTTACCACTTCAAATCCCAAAACACGTGTTTGTATGCTAGTAACAAGAACATGTCTTCTACTCAAAGCATCTGTAACTTGATTCATTTTACCTGCCTTGTGTTTGAGAGCAAAAGTAAATGATTGAAGGAATTCCACCCATTTGGCATGTCTCGAGTTCAGCTTATGTTGACTACTTAAGTACTTCAAGGCTTCATGATCTGAATAGAGAATGAATTCTTTTGGTAGCAAATAGTGACTCCAATGTGTAAGAGCCCTCACTATGGCATAGAATTCCTTGTCATAAGTAGAATATCTCCTTCTTGTTTCATTGAGCTTCTTGCTGAAGTAGGCAACGGGTCTACTTTCTTGGCTCAAAACTGCACCGATTCCCACATTAGATGCATCACAATCCACCACAAACAATTTCTCAAAATCAGGAAGAGACAATATCGGAGCCTCTGTCATCTTCTTCTTAATCTTCTCAAAACTTGTTTGGGCCTAATCATTCCATTTAAACACGCCACCCTTCAAACATTCAGTGATAGGGGCAATGAGAGTGCTAAAACCCTTGATGAACCTCCTGTAAACAGACACCATTCCATGGAAGCTCTTTACATCATGGATGGATCTTGGACTTGGCCAAGTCACTACTACCTCCACCTTGCTTGGATCCATTTTAATTCCTTCACTGGTCACTACATATCCTAAAAATATAATACTATCCGTAAAGAAGTGACACTTTTTCAAGTTAGCATACATCTTCTCCTTTCCTAAAGTTCCAAATACTTGTTCCAAATGAACCACATGAGCCTCCATAGTCTTGCTATAAATAAGAATGTCATCAAAATAGACGACAACAAAGTTACCTATGAAAGGTTTGAAGATGGTAGTCATGAGTCGCATAAAGGTACTTGGAGCATTGGATAAGCCAAATGGCATAACTAGCAATTCATAGAGTCCTTTGCCCATTTTAAAGGCTGTCTTCCACTCATCACCCTCTCTCATTCTTATCTGATGGTAGCCACTTCGTAGATCAATTTTTGAGAAAATCACGGAACCGTACAACTGGTCAAGGAGATCATCTAATCTAGGAATTAGAAAACGGTACTTGATTGTAATCTTGTTAATTGAGCGACTGTCTACACACATGCGCCACGTTCCATCTTTTTTTGGTACCAAAAGAGCGGGCACTGCACAAGGACTCATGCTTTCCCTCACCATCCCTTTAACCATCAGCTAATCCACTTGTTTCTGCAGCTCCATGCTTTGAGTAGGGTTCATTCTATAGGCAGCTTTGTTTGGTTGTGAAGCACCAGGTACCAAATCAATGTTGTGCTGAATTGATCTCCTCGGAGGAAGTCCATGAGGAATTTTTTCAGAAATTACATCTTTGAACTTGTCTAAGATTGGTTGCACAAGTGGGTGCATAAAGTTTTCTCCTTCTTCGGTAACCTCCACCATCACAAGAGCAAAAATTTCCCCACCTTCTATAGCTTCCTTCTCTACTTGTGAACCGGTCAGCAGTGCATTCTCTTCCTTTTTAGATTCTCTATACTTAGGTTTCATGGGTGCTAACGTGATTTGTACTCCATCCTTGAGGAAAGAATGGGTGTTTTTGAACCCATCATGTACCACTCTCCTGTCATACTGCCATGGTCTACCCAACAGCAAATGGCATGCATCCATGGGCACCACATCACACCAAATAGCATCCTTGTAGTGTTTTCCAATGGAAAAGTTTATTAGACACCTTTTTTCCACAAGCAATCCCTTTCCCTTTTGGAACCATTGCAGCTTGTAAGGGTATGGGTGGGGTTGAGTTTGAAGGCCTAGCTTCTCCACCATAGTGGCTGCCACCACATTTGTACAGCTCCCTCCATCAATTATCACCTTGCATATCTTGTCTTGAGAAGTACACCGAGTAAAGAAAATACTCTCCCTTAGCCAATCGTCGTCCTTACCCAAGTCAGCGTTAAGGCTCCTTCTTATCACAAGACTCTCTCCTTCATCTGCATATACAATGACTTCTCCACCCTCTTCTTCCAAGTCTTCATTCGGATCTTCATCGAATTGAGTTGGACCTTCTTCAATAATGGTGACTATGTTTCGATTTGGACAATCTGAGGCTATATGACCAAAGCCTTGGCATTTGAAACATTTTCTAGTGGAATTAGGGTTAAGGAAGGGCTTTGGTGTAGCTCCTCCTCCACTCTTAACTTCGGGTTTTAGGGGCTGTTTTTGGGCTGCGGGTTTGATTGATGATGAGGTGCTAGGTTTATATGTGTTTGGCTTCTAGGACGGTTTATAGAAACTCCTCTTAACCTCCCTTTGCTTCTCTACATGAACAGCTAATTTCCTAACATCCGTGAATGTCCAAAAAGGCTGCAGCCAGACTGCATTAGAAACTTCCTCCTTCAGCCCCCCTAAGAAACATGCTATTGTTTATTCCTCCGTTTCTACCACATCACAACACAACATCAAATACTCAAACTCCATAATGTATTCTTCTATTGAGAGTTCTCCTTGCTTAAAGTTATAAAATTTTAAGTAATTATCCTGCTTGTAATTTTCAGTCAAGAATCGTTTCTTTAACTCCCTCTTCATCTTATCCCAGGTCCTAATCTTCTCCTTCTCGGCCCCTGTTCTTTCTTTTTTAGTTTTTTCAACCATAAGGATGCATAACCCTTCATTTTAATAGCCACCAGTTTCACTTTCCTTTCATCAGAATATTCGTTAAAATCAAACACTCGTTCTACAGTGTACAACCAATCAAGGAAAACATCACCATCCTGCTTACCTTCAAACTCTTGAATGTCTACTTTTACGTCCCCATCGCGTGATCTCCCATAGGGCCTTTGCTGGTTCCTTCTATGATAACGAGGAGCATTATTTGGTTCATATTCATTTTCTTCATGGAATGGATTGACATCAGACTCTTCTCCGCTTGATTGTCTGTAGCCTCCTCCCATTTGGTTATGTTCATCTTGCCACTCAAGCCTTCTTTGCAATTGCTCCACCACACATTGTAACTCAGCGATTTGAAGGTCCTTTTCGTCCACTTGTCCATCTTCTTGAATTTGTCTTCCTCGAATAGGCATTCTTCTCATATTTCTTTTTTAATTATTCAACAACACCGACGCCCTATATGCTCTGATACCAATTTTGATACGGGATCTTGAACGTTGGAACAAGCAAATTAAAAAAGAAAACAGAAAAATTGGAGTTGAACTGTTACAAGGAACTTGTACTGTAAGTATAGAAATTCACCCCCACTCAAAAGACACCTAAGGATAAGATAGAGCTCACCACATTAAGGATATAGTAATCACCACCTTAATGATACAAAAACTCAGATTTTTGAATTATCTTAGTATCCACCAAGAAGTTCGAAGACACCATCAGAATAGCATACCATCCGTCCTTTTTTTTCTTTTCAAATCTTTTTTTAAATATGCATGGAACAACCCTCCATGCTAGGGAATTCCAAGCAACCCTTGTTTGCACAAAACAAGCTAATAAAAGCTGAAATTTCATACAGCCATTCCATGCATTAATGTACCACTCACTAAAAAGAAACAAACCAAAAATAAATTACATAAATAGTAATAACTAAGACTCTTCAGTTTTCATGCCATACAAAGTTTGAATGCTCAGCCACGAGAATGACACCTTGCATCTTTAATGTTCAGCCACTTGGATGCCACCTTGCATCTTAATGCTCAGCCACTTGGATGCCATCTTGCACCAAAATACTTGTACAATAATTCCACATCATTATTAATTTTAAATCATTGGACTCGCTATCACTGGACTCAGCGACGTTATCATTTGAGATGTTGTGTTGTGCTAGCTTCAAATCTAGGACTATCTTGTGTGTTTATTGACTTGATTTTGTTGATTGATAGTCTTCTTATATGCTAGATCTTTTTAATTGAAGATTCATTGAATTAGCATATATGATTGATGACTTAGGGCTTGAGTGGATTTAATTGATCATCTTAAGAATATAAGCTCTATTATTTTGCTAGAGATGTATATTTGATTTTATCAAATTGATTCTAGCATTTTTTATGTGATTGAACATAATCTAGACTTTTGTGTGTTAGGTGTTTCACATGCTCTAGGATGTTTGTTCATGTTACAAGTTCTAGATATAATTGATTTGTGCTTTTGATGACAGATATCTAGTTCTTCATGTTTTGTGTCTAATCCACACATTTCATATGTACATGCATCATTGAGTGTGATTGTATTGTTTTTAGGATTATAAACTAGAATACATATGATATGTGCATATTGTTTCAATTCTAGTTTCCATAGGATATATTGATCATATATATACTATGTTGTGTGTGTTTGCATCATTTGCACTCCCTTAGATCATTTACCTTGCAAAAGGTTGGAAGTCTCATTTGTTAGAGTGAGTCTTGGAATTGGGCATTGTAAGTCTTGGCTAGGATCGGGGTGATCCGAATAGCTAAGCAGTGGAAGTCACATGTTTGGAGAGGGGATCTTCAACTTGTTCAAGTGGAAGTCTCGACTAGAGTTGGAGTGACTTGGATAGTTGAGCATTGTAAGACCTAGCTAGAATCAGGGTGATTCGGATAGTTAAGCAGTGAAAGTCACATGTTTGGAGAGGGGATCTTCAACTTGTGCTTGGAAGTCTCGACTAGGATTGGGCTGATCAAGATAGTGAGAAAGTAGGCATCTCTCATTGTGTAGGGTTGAAGGGTAGATTTCTAGGTGAAATGGTCACTTGAGAGATTGTATATTTTTTTCTTACTAGTGAAAGGTGTTTACCGGTGGTTGTGGTATCAACTCATGGATGTTTCCTCTTAGGCGGTTTTACCACGTAAAAATCATGTGTTGAATTTCTCTATCCTTATATCCTTATATTTGTGGATGTGTTGATATATATATCTTGGTTGATATCTTTGTAATTAATATCCATATTATATCAACTTTGTATGTGTTGAAGCTTTTTGTACGTGTTGAAGCTTTTTATACAAAAGCCTTGTTATAACTTGAGTTTGTATCACATACTTGTTATTGATTGTATCATATATTGTCTCTGTTTGAACAAGCATATATTTAATTGTATTGATATTGCTTGAATTTGTGTTTTGGAGTGTGAAACAAGCTACTTAAGGGACAAACTTGTGTTTGTTTCAAGGGAGCGAAAAAGGTGTAATAACCTATTCACCTCTCTAGGTTAGCTTTAGGTAAATTAATCGTGTTTATATTTTTCATTTGGTATCAGAGCGGGTCACTAGATTGAACTTAGTGAGATCCTGGTATACTTTCACGGTGATTTGTAGAGCTATTGAAGCAATGGAACTTCAAGATGATGTGATGGCGGAAGGAGCTTCAAATACTAGGCCACCATTACTTTATGGTAACAACTATGGGCTTTGGAGATTGAGGATAAAGGCATACATTCGCTCTATAGATGAAACAACTTGGATGGTGGTTGAAGAAGACTATTCTCCTCCTAGTAAGGTTCTAGAGGATGGAACCGAAGTCTCCAAACCTAGAAGTGAATGGACTCCTAATGACTTTGAAGTTGCTAAGTGGCACCATCGTGCTATGAACGGTATATTTGGAGGAGTTGATGGACACCAATTCTCCTATATACAAAATCTTGAATCGGCCAAAGAAGCATGGGATACACTTCAAGTCACAACTGAAGGCACTTTGGCGGTGAGAAAGTTTAAGCTTCAAATGTTGACATCACAATTTGAAAACTTGCAAATGTGTGATGAAGACAAGTGTGAAGATTTCCAATTTCGATTTCTAAATATTGCTAACCAATGTCAAGCACTTGGAGTACCAATCTCTAGAGAGAGTCTCAATTGGAAGATTTTAAGATCTCTCCCTAAGAGATTCAAGGCCAAAGTCACGGCCATAGTAGAAAGCAAGGATGTAGATTGCTTAAACACTGATGAATTGCTTGGGTCACTCCAAACCTATGACATGTGATTGTGGCCAAAGACCAAAAGTAAAGGAATCACTCTCAAAGCTATTGAAGAGGAGAGTGATGATGAAAATGAAGAAATGGTTCTCATGGTTAGAAAATATCAGAAGTTTCTAAGAAGAGGTACCAAGCCTAGAGGTACCTTTTATAAGGAAAAGGAAATCAAGAAAACAACTTCTCCAAGAGTTGATAAGAATGGTCAAGCCAAGAACAAGAAAGGTGTTCAATGCTTCGAATGTCAAGGTTATTGACATTTTGTAAATGAGTGCACAAAAAGGAAGTCCAAGAGAGACAAGAAGGGAAAAGCTATGGTGGCCACTTGGGGTGAGAGTGATTCTAGTGATGAGGAGAGCTCTAGTGAAGAGTCCTCAAGTGTAGAAGAAGAATATGTTAGCAACTTAGTTGTTCTTACGGCTTCTCTCACAAAGCTAGGAGATGATTGTATAGTTTCTATTGATAAGAAGATTGATCAAAGCCATCTAGAAGATACAAGTTCAAACATAACCAATCTCGATCTATTGGCCAAGATTAAAGATCCTGAGGAGCAAAGAGATGAAGCATTGAGAGAGGTTAAGGAGAAAGATAATTTGATCAAAACTTAAGTGGATGAGTTTGTTGAGACCTCACATAGATTTATGTGTGAGAAGAATGAGATTATGAAGAGATATGTTGAGGTTGAGAGACATGTCTTTAAGCATAAGGAGATTATTTCTAAGTTGAAGGTTAGGAGCAAGAATATATTGAAGAGATCAACATTGCTAAGCAAGCTATCAAAAACTTAGTCAATGGTTCGATCAACATGAAGTTTAGCATGGATCTTGCTCAACCACAAGGAGAACCTAGTATCTTGAAAGGAAAGGAGAAGCTTGTGATAGTCTCACCTCCTTCAAAGAAGGCTAAGGTCAAGAAGTCTCCCAAGAATAATCCTCTCAAAGCTAAAGGTAAAAAGAAAGCCAAGGTATCTCCACAAACTCTCATCACTTCTTCAAATCCACATGGCACAATCTCATCTTTTTTTCCTATTTGTCATTTTTGTAATACCGTTGGTCACATCAAACCTAGGTGTTATAAGTACATTGGGTTTTGCAAAATAGGAAATGCATCTAGAGATAAGGAGATTGAACTTAAATTGAAGCATGCTAGGACTTTAGATGTTGAAAGGCATGATGTTTCAAAGATGCATGTTAGAAAGAATTGGATGAAGAAATGTGATAGTTATGTGGATCTTGACAAAGCATGTGTTGCTAACAATGTTGAGGAGATTAGTATCAATGATATTCTTATGAATCAAATTGTTGAAAGTCTCCAATCTAGGTTCAACATTAAATTCAAGAATGATGGTAATTTTTGTGCAAGTTCACCCAAGACCAAATGGGTCAAGGGTGAGTGCTCTTACCATCAGTGTAAGGTGCACATGTGAGTTAGCTTTAAGAGGAATGTCAAGTTGTTAAGAAATTGAGCAAGCTAGCTTTGTTCTCTATAACTTGATATGAACTTAGCTATCTCACATATTTGTTATGATAGTCAAAATCTATTGGTTAACTTTATGAGAAGTTCATTTTTGGAATCTATATGGTGTTGATTGTTGTTAAGACTTTTAGAGAAAGTCATTTTTGTATGTTTGTGTGAGTTGAAAATGCTTAGTTTTATTCTCTTTGGATGACACACCAATAACTTGTTGTCATGGGGATAAACAAGCCAAGAGAGCTCATAAAAAGGGCAAGGCTTAGCATTTGATGGAAAATTGTTTGCTAAGGTAATTCTATATCTTAAAGCTTGCATTCTTGAATTTTCATCTCTCAACTCATTGTTTACACTACATCATGTAGCATGTCATTTTTAGAGAACTTAGTATAATGTACATATGGTTCTCATTGACATTTGCTCTCTAAAGATCTTATAGTGATGTTGTTCACAAAGGTCTTATATATGATATGTGAAATGTTTGTTTGAATGATGAGTGACATGTTTTGAAAAATTTGAGCTTCATATTTGTTAACAGGGTTTTTAGGCAAGGGATCAAAAAAGAATTTTCCAACTAGTATCAACCTGATAGGGGCCAGGCCCAGCTTCTGGGTAACCAGCGAGATCGGTACCACTACCTAGATGGAGCCGATACTTGGTAAGTTCAGGACCTCGATTACTTATCTACTTAGATAGGACACCAATACCGCGAGCTAACGAAGGTATGCACCTCACATTTATTGAAGCTCCCAATACCGACTAAGGACCAGTACAGGGATAACTTGTGTGCCCAACGCCCAGCAAGTCCTTCGACATCAACCAAGATACCCGGTACCACGATACCTGCCTTAATACAACCTTGACTTCCACCTGGTACCTAGTACCTCGTACCTCGATATCTACTCAGAGCCTATCCGGGGCAGGTACTTTACCTGCCAAAAAATATGAAGGTGATCGTGAAGATAGAAGCACCACTCTAGCAAGAAGTAGAGCAAGGTCCATAATAGTAGGATCAGGCTGATATACCAGTACCTCATACCTCGATATCTACACGGGTTTCAGGAACTTAAGTGGAGGTAGAAGAAACTAACGAAAACAACTCTTGTTTTCTAGGTGTGGAATACCATCACCCTCAGATCAAAATCATATATATATATATATATATATATTTGGGCGCACACCTCTCCGTTTCTTTCTATTTAATTCACGCAATTAATCCATTTAATGCATTTAATCGATTCAATGCAATTTAACCGATTCAATGCAATTAATCCATTCAATGCAATTGAATCGACAGAATTAATCTATTATGTTCCATTAATTTAACGCAATTAATCCATTCAATGCAATTGAATCCAGAGAATTGATCTATTCTCTTCTATGCGTGTATCAGTTTTCAAAATAAATATCTTATATCTATTTATTGTTTAACTGATAACTTTCATTAATTAATCCTTTAAAATATCTAATATTTATAAGGATAATTAACCACTTTGAATTTAAACGTTTTAAATTCAAATACAAAAATAAAATAATCAAATTATCTTATTTTCATTCAAACACAGTTATTAATCAACACCCTCAAACTAATGATTAATCGTATAATTAAATAATCTTATTATTTAATCAATTTAATCACTAATGTTCTTTAATTAAATAATCTCATTATTCAATTAATTCTCAAATAGATACGTGTCACTTTCGTAACATAATTAATTGGACAATCCGATTAATCAACCGTGATTCTTGTTACCTTTAATCAATTGGGCTAGCAAGGAGACCTAATGGACCCACAATATTTCGAGCTCCAATAATCCTTAGAAATAATTAATTAAACTCTTTAATTAATATTTCATGATTATTAATTTCGGTGTTATTCCACTAAAAACCCGAAGCTGCATTCTCTCAACTGTAGATGTTTTTACACAAACTAATAACTTTCGGTGTCCATCGATATAGCTATTACATATGGTATAATCCTCCACAAGTAGTTCATAATTAGAGTTGGGTCATAATGTCCGTTATACCCCTCTAATTACATATTTTCCATTAAGTACCATTGATTCTCTAATGAACAATAAATCCTACATTCCTCACGGAATTAGGAGAGCGCTCATATTGTTCAAGCCCGAATCAACCCTTAAGGGAATTACTATCTACTTCTCGCAAGAAGGAGTGGATTCCACTATTGTGTACAAACCTTCCCAGCCACTAGCCAAACCGCGATCCCAACATACAAAGCATATTGATCGGGAATGCAACTCCGACCTCACCCATGGTACATCAAAAATCACGATCTAACCTAAAGGAGTCGATAAGACACTCAAGATTAAGATCACCCATTTATAGCCATCATTTGTCGATATATATAAATCTCATCGTGTAACGTGAAAATACTCTAAGAGTGATAAAAACTAACCTTTAGGGGGGGGGGGGGGGTGAATAGGTTTTAACCAAATTAAATGCCATCTTTTTGATTAATCAAAATTAAACAACACAACCCCTAATCTCTAACACAATCTATTTGGAGTTCAACTGCACTAAAAAAAAATTAGAGCTTTGTCTTTCATAGAAAGAGTGAATTGAGAGAAAATGAAGAGACTTGTATAGAAAGCAAAAGCGTTACGTTTGTGTGTGTGGGGTTCGCCGTTTAAAAAAAAGATCTTCGAATTTTGTTATTTTGGTATCAATCAGACTAAACTACCCTCGAGTTTATTCTTTTTGGCAAATTAATTTTTTATTGTTTTTAAATAGATCTCCACCTAGATGGACGGTGGAGATCCAGAATTGTTTTTTATTTTGAATATTTTTTAAATTATGTTTTTGTTAAATTATTTTATTTAGGGTTTTTTAACTTAAGGGTATTTTAATAACTTCACATATTATAGCATGTGCACTTTTATCTTTGTGATGGTCATATTTGGTAATAATTAAGAGTGGTGCTAACAATCTCTACCGACCTATAATTTTTTTTTGATGAAATTCGACTGACCTAAGGGGAATAAGCATCACAAGCGATCATATACTGAAAATCCCGTAGGCAGTATCCAGAAATATATTAATAAAGAAAAATAGTAACAAAAGCAATAGCAATACATCACAAACCAGAGGACGCAGCCCCAAAATAACCAAAGGCACGCAAGCCACACAAGAAAAACAAAGCTAGGAAAAGCTAAACGATTCTTTACCCGTATAGTCATTACCAACAAGAGAAGAACAAAACGAAGGAGTAGAAGACCACCAGGAATCAGAAGAAAGACCCGATGCGTGTTTAGTGAGAGCATCCGCCACCTGATTACCTTCCCTGAATATATGAGAAACCTGTAACTCCATATGCGAGATCTGATGAATGCAGCGCTGCCAAGCTTGACGAACACGCCAGGTAACCTGATCAGACCTAATTGAAAGAAGCTGCACAACATAAGAAGAATCACTCTCGAGCCGATCCTATCCCAAACTAAATTCCAAGCATAATTGATGGCTAAAGAAGCTGCAAGGAGCTCAGCCTCAAAAGTAAAAACCTGACCAAGGGGGACTACGAAACAGGCCTTAACAAAAGATCTGTAAGTCCGAAAAATACCCCCATAACCTACCACAGCTGGTGAACCCAAAGATGCACCATCCGTGTTAACTTTTATCCACCCTGGAGTCGAGGGAGACCAAACCACACTCTTAATAACCGGAGCTTTACCAGGTAGACCATTGAGACCAAACCGACGAAGAATCAGCAGATCATCAACACAGTTACGCATACATCCTATCCCCAAATGATTTGCATCATAAACAGAGCGCCACACTAGAGATAAAGCCGCCCTAAAATCAACAGATTTTCCTTCAAAAATCCATTGGTTACGGGAATACCACACACTCCAAACGACCGCATGAATAGCAGCTCTCCACAAAACCCTAATCTGATCATTGAAAGAAATAGACATGGCCTGCCTGAAAAAAGAACCCCAAGTGTCAGCGGAGACACTCCTCTGAAATGCGGAGAAAACCGCCTCCCAAAAAGTTGTAGCAAGAGGGCACTTCGAAAAAAGATGATTCACTTATTCTAAACTAGCACCACAAACACTACACCTGGAAGCTAATTGAAACCCGGACATGCACAAATGATCTTTGGTGGGGAGCCTATCAAGCAAAAGCTGCCAAGACAGAATCGAACGGGAGGGAGGGATATAGCGAGACCAAACGTCCCTCCACCAGGGGATCTACGAGATGTCATGAAACATCCTAGAGTAAGCCACCTTACAAGAAACACTACCTTCCCTAGCGTGAGGCCACATCAAATAATCTATTACCGGAGAAATCATAATCCTACCAATCCGAAAGCAGAGATCCAGAAACCGAACTCGAAAGAGATCATCCAAAACCCATCTACCATCCTGAATGAAGTTAGAAACTTAGCCTGAAGATGCGTGGCCAAGAAATCAGGAATCCCAAGGAGATCCAAAATGGGCATTCCAAGCCAGTTATCATGCCAAAAATCCTTTTGAGAGTTTTCCCCGATAAGCTAGATACCATCCTTAATGAGCTCAACATAGTTAGTCCTAAAAGAATTCTAGATGGAAGAGGTGATGTAACCTCCATGCGGTTTCTATAGGTGCCTAATAAACCTCTCACGCAAAAAAGTGAAAGGAAAATTGTTCGAAGTTATAAACTTCCAAGTGAGCTTCTGAAGTAATGAATCGTTCAACAAGGCCAGATCTTTCAAACCAAGACCACCAAGAGCATAAGGTCTACAAAAACGGTTCCAGGCAACACGGACTAACTTAGTCTCCTCATAAGAACCAGTCCATAATAAAATTCTGATCTTCTTAGTAACCATCTGAATTAAGGAAATCAACCACTTATAAACCATAAAAGAGTGAACAAATGAGCCAGTAATCACCAAGCGAATTAAAGTAGCTCTACCAGCCAAAGAAAGGGACTTACCTTTCCACTTGGCAAATTTAGACAAGATCTTATCCGCAATAGGCATCAAAACGGGATTTCCTGGGCTTACCTCTGAAAAGAGGAACCCTAGGTAATAAAATGGAAGTCGACCAATCTGCATCCCAACTAAGGACTGAAGAGATCTAATCCGAGTTAGAGAAACTGAAGACCCAAAAAAGATGGAGGACTTACTCCAGTTAACAAGTTGACCCGAAATGCTACCATAAACTTTGAAAGCATGCACAACCCTCATCAGGGGTTCTGACCGTGCCCCTACAAAAGATCAGAACATCATCGGCATACAACAAATGAGTGGGAGCAGAAAAACCCCTCGGAGAAGAGATAGGTAAAAGCTGGTCCGACGCCACCATCCTCGAATGTAACCTACTGAGAAAATCCTCAGCAATACCAAAAAGAATCTACCGACCTATAATCTACATCCCACTTTTTAAATTATTTAGTATTTTATCAAAATTACTTAAATAGACGTACAATTTTATGTGTGTATTAAATTTGGAAAATAAGTAAAAGGGCAGTTCTGGAAATAAATCAAAAAAATTAATAAAAACATTTAATTTTATGTAGTTAAATCAAAATTTTAAAAATGTGGCATAATTGGGTAATTATAGGGGTGCGAATAGCACATTAGCACCACTCAATAATTAATTAACTTCAAATCTATTCAAATTAAATTAAAGGGTAACAATGAAAAAAAAAATCCCTCTAGTGTGCCATATTATCCGTTCAGGTCCTCCTACTTTTACTATTGACTCGTTTGGTCATTCTGTTAAGATTTCCGTTAGAAATTTGATTCTTGACATTAACAGAGGGCAAACTGACCCTGCCACCCCTTAAAGTAGCTGAGATTGAAAAAGGATAGTTTTGCCTTACATATCTCTTTTTGAATTAAAAAAAAAAATCTTTTTAAAAAAAAGTAGAGATCAAGATTGGATCTCCACCATCCATTTGAGATGACGGACAACGGTGATCATCAGATCCAAAGAATAATTTTTTTTGAATTAAAAGAATAATAATTGTTATTAGTAAAATTTGAAGAAATTGACAAGTCAACTGGATTAACGGATATTACGGTGGTCAGATACGCCACATCATCAAAAGTTAGGCAGGAAAGAACAACCCAAGATAACCTAAAGATGATTTCAAAACCTGATCAAGCTTATCCAAACTATTGGGTGAAAGAAACCCGATCAGGATAACTAGATCGATAGGGCAGAGATAACCTGATCGGGGTGATAAGTTCGATCTGGTTAAAATGTCTAGTCGAGATACGTAACTGATCGAGTTAAGTAAGATCTGGTCGGGTTTTATAGTTAGTTAGCTAAGCGACACGTGGAGGATATTAAACCTAGAGCAGTCACGACTCAAATACGCAGAAAAAGAGTCTTACTCAAACAAGGCACCTTCCAACACACTCTGATAAGGAAACAAATTTCCTTAAATAGATCAGAGTCCTAATCGGGCAAGAAGTTTAATTCAATTAATGTGTAGAAGACGCGAAACAGGAAAGGAGATGAAGACAACTCCGATAAGCTAGAGTCTCATTAAACCTCAATAAATTTCCTTAATTGTATATAAAGTGTTAACAGGAAAATCCACTCAGGGAGCAGAATTCCAGTTAGCACCCTCAACTGTTACCGGTAGGTGGCAACGGGGTAGATACCTTCGGTACCAGGGTTTTTCTTACGTTAGAGAACGAGAGAAGAGAATGTAAGGAAAGAAAATAAACAAGATATGTACTATTTATTGGATATGTGTTTATACAAGTATTACAATGCGCTCTATTTTCTATACTTTACACAGGATGGTGATGGAGCATTTGTTTATATCGATAAGTGGCTAGAAACTCCTCCCAGTGATCATCTCTAAACTCTTACTGGCTTCAGAGAACTCAAGAGAAGTTTTTGAAGAGCTTCCCCCCTCTCTTCGTCCTACATGGCTGTATTTATAGACGTCTAATATTCCAGAAAATCTGGTCATATTAATGATGATTATTTGGAGTCCTTCTTTAGGCATTGAAAAATGTTGAGTGAGGCTAAAGGCATGAGATTTGATCCCTTTAGTCACTGCCGCATTTAAACTCTATTTCCGTTGACCGTTTGGTCTCATTTATGGCACTTAAAATGGCGATGAAGTTAATTCTTCCCTCCTATGTTGCTTGGAAAGAGAAACTGACTCTGTATCATGGTATCGCGGTACACTGGTGTGGCATTTGTTCTATCATGCTGGTATCTCTTGGTTGGATTCTGGGCTGATATCAAGGTACTAGGTACCAGATAGACGTCGAGGTACTCGGGTACCGGGTAGATGTCCATGGTACTTAGGAGATGCTAGGTACCTGCGAGGTACTGAACATATGGTATCGCCGTACCTGCCCTTTCTTGAGTCTTGGTTCTAGTGCTTTGACTAGGTAGATAGGTGGGCGAGTAGGTAGCGGTTTCGGTCTTACCAGGTATCGGTTCTTCCTAGATCACGGTATCGACGCTTCCGTGCACCTGGGAATGGTTCCTATGAGGGAGCAACTTGGTGGAAACATTCTTCTTTGGACCCCTGCCAAAAAAGGCTGTTAACAGAAGTCCCCCCTGACTTTAACACCAGTACCAGGTTGGGGGTGGGGTTGGAGTACCAGGTTGAGGTTGGGGTTGGAGTCAGGATTTGTAACGCTTGGAGAATTTTCCATAACTACTTTCAGAAAGGAAATCCTCCCTTTACACACTGATTTAATGGGTTATTCACGTGTTTTATCAGGATAGGTTGAATTCAAAAAGGGCAAGATTTGGGGGAGCGCGTTTCTCGAAACTGTCTTTCCGATTATCCCTCGTTATTAATTACCCTTTCTTCTCGTTGCAAGTAACCACTTTCTCCTCTATTTATACCTCGATCATTCTCGCTTTTCTCCACAAACCCTAGCTTTCTGCTTCTTCATTCTTCAGCCTTCAATCTCTTCCACTTTTAAGAAACAAAATTTCGATTGTGTTATCATGTCTTCCTCTGGTAGTGATAGTATCGAGCAATTCTTCACCAGTGATGCCACTACTAGCGGGAACCTTGCTCATAGGAAGAGGACTCGTGTCAACGACGATAGCGGAGATGACGTCCCTACTCTTCAGTGCCGCCGCTCAAACAGGAATGTCGCTATCAGAACTGGTTTCTCGAATAATCTCGATAGCATGGTAGATGTCGATAAGGAGTCGAGTAGAGAGTCAGGCGCTACCAGGGTAGGTGGAGACAGAGCTGGTGAAGTTAAAGATTCAGTGGGGAGGGTGATCTCTCTTCCTTATGAGTATTGGTGCATACCTGACTCGACCTCTACCATAGATACAATTAGGCGCTTAAGGAGAGATTTCATAGTCTCCAAATATATTATCATCACTATTGCACCTCGGGGGTACGATGTGTACACCCCCCTACTGGCGAACTTCCGATTCATACGGTGGCTTTTGATAGTGGAGTAAGGCTACCTCTCCACCCTACTTTGCGCAGGGCGCTACATGCTCTTCAACTCGCCCCCTCTAGCTAACACCTGGGTTCCTGGTGCTATGGCTGGAGCAATGTGAGAAGGATAAGATCTACCGGGAACAGGGGTCAGATGAGCTAGGATTCGTCTTCCAGATTGATGCCAACTCTCTAGGTCCAAGAGGGCAATTCTATGTCCGGACCAAGAATAGCTTGAAGTTTGTGGTGCCTAGGGCCGAGAAGAAAGATACTTCATGGAATGAGGAGTGGGTTATTGTCAAAGGTGAATGGGGTAGCTCGGTCCACATTGGAGGGTCTGAGTTCCCGGTCCCCACCAGTTTCAGCGATAAGCCCGCATTGGAGATAGGTGAGCTCTCTGCTGAGTCAGAGAAGATTTTGAAAGCCATCATGGCTCAATCTTATGTCAACACGAGGTATCCTACCTCGGATGCCTTTGTGGCAGGAATGGTGGACCTCTACCTCCAAGTTTTCAATGTTTCTCCAGGTAACTGACCTTATCTCGATAACATTTCTTCTATAATTATATATATGCTAATTCTTACTATCTTAGTAGTATCTGCAGTGCCTCCATCGGTTCTAGAGGAGGAGCTAAACCAGGCTGGTAGTTTGTATGATTCCCCACAGGACTCCCTTATTGGGCTTCCATCTCACCACGATCCTGTTGCAATGGCTGGTACCTCCGCTAGGTCTAGCAGAGGCGTATTGACCAGAGCCGTGGTGCCCGGGGCATCTCCTCCGTATCTTGTTAATTCAGCTAGATCACCTCTGGCGGGCCTCATGGCTAGAATGGCTAGGGTTAAAGGTACTTCTGGTAGGTGCAAAATAGCATCGGTGTTCCCTAAGTGTCGGGGTACCGAGATGGTTACGGAACAAATCCTTTCCAGGATTATGTCTGGTGAACATCTTTTCTTGGGATCCTAATAAGGGGATCTTCTGTTTATATGTTGCATTTAATTACCCTTGCAGGTGCTGGGTTAGGAGATGCTCGCTTGCCTCGAAATGAAAGATCATGGGTGGCACACGTTATTCGAAAATGTTCTTTCCCATGCTTCGGGTAGCACACCTTATTAATGGTTTCCTTTTTACGTCATTAGTGATTGTCTCCCCCTTCTATAAATACCTCGATCTGTTCATTCGTTTATCACGTTGTTTCTTATCCTTCAGTGAAAAAGAATCATCTAACCAATTGATGGCCATTTGGGTAGGTTTCAATGATGACTCTGGATCTCCGGGAGATAAAGCTGATGATGGTTTCGTCGCAGTGGTTGGCCATGAGAGAGGTAGTGGAAATTCTATTCCTCTGACTGGCAAGATGTTTGGTATTGTGGAAGGAGCAGTGCAAGATGGACTTAGTCACCAAGGAAGCATGGCTTGAAGGATTTATGATTCCTAAGACCGGGAGGAGGGGTGGCTCATGGCTTTGTACCTTTACTTATGGTGTACACGTTGTTTAGTCGAGTTACAACCTTGGGCCAGTTGCATCTTGAACGTGGATGGTTTCAAAGCTGTCCTTCTGTCATCTTATGTAGTTGATAGTTCCAGCATAGTCCCTGTTCCTACCTCTGGTGATCATGACGACATTGTCAACAACTGTCTTGGTGGAGATCAGTGTCGTTGGATAAGTCGGTCAAGAAAGAAGGCAGGAAGTTGGAGAGGAAGCTGGCATGCCTAAGCTTTCATTTTATTTCCTATTGCTTTCCTTTCTTATTTTTTGTATGTAGCCTGAAAGAAGGGTTGGGCTCCCTGATTTGATCAATGAAGCATCCCCTTTCTATGTATTTGTCAGGCTAACCTTTATGATTTCCTTGGTTGAATTCTGTTGCATGCTTCTAACTATAGCACAAATCTGAGAAATAGTCCCCAACATAAATTTGACTTAACCAATGCCTGGTAACACGATGAATCTGATAAGAACAAAAATATGACGGGATAGGCGACTGGTACCAGGCTACCAGGGTACTTGGTCAATGAGTCATAGAGCATCTTTCATAGATACATTATCAGCAATGGCTAAACTATCTAGTAAGACTGAGACACCAGGCAATCCTTTTTTTGGGACCCTGGTACTTAGGTTAAAATTTATGGCGAATACAGGTACCTAACCTTCCTATTTAAAGGAATCTCGGTGCTTAGGTGATAATACTGGCGAATCACGATACCTAGCCTTCCTTGTTCAAGGAACCTAGGTACTTAGGCAAAAATGATCCTGGTAGGCAACTATGCCATCCAGATCCTTCCTAGCGGAGGGTGGTACTCGACCAAGGCAACAGGAGGGCCATTTGTCTTGTCTTGGTCTTAAGGAAGCGACGCGCAACTAGGGCCACGACTTCACAATCTTGGTATGGCAGGCAACTATGCTCTTACAATCCAGACCCTTCTTGGCTAGGGGTGGTGCCCGGCCAAGGTTCGATCAGTCAAGCAACTATGCCCTTACGTACTTGATCCTTCCTAGCGGGGGGTGGTGGCCGGCCAGGGCATCAGGAATGCCATGTGGCCTTTCCTAGTCTTGATGCGATCATGGTGAATTTCTCGAGGCGAATACCTGGTTTGGCTGGCAACTATGCTTTTACGAACTAGACCCTTCTTAGCGGGGGGTGGTGCTTGGCCAAGGTTTTGATCTGTCAGGCAACTATGCTCTTACGTACTAGATCATTCCTAGCAAGGGGTGGTGCCCAGCCAGGGCAGCAGGAATGCCATGTGGCATTTGCTGGTCTTGAGGCGATCCTCCTGGAGGGATTAATCCTGTCCAGGGCATCAAGAATGCCATGTGGCTTCCCTGGTCTCGATCATAGGTGAAGGGCGATCATATGAGAACTACCATAGTGATCCTAAGAGAACTACCAAGTTGATCATACTTAAGGTGATACTGGTCAATGCTCACCCCGCAGGCTTCATTGATAAGACCTTCTGAGCAGATCTTGATGTGGATTTTATGGAGTCAGAATCCGACTGGAAATCAGAATCTGTATACCCAATGGGAAATAAATCCCCTCCAGAGTATACAAACATATAATCTCTAGTTCTTTTAAGATACTTGAAAATATGCTTGACTGCCGTCCAATGATCAGGACCAGGTTTCGATTGAAACCTGCTAACTATGCCAACAGCACAACAAATATCTGGTCTTGTACAGAGCATTGCATACATGAGACTTCCAACTCCCGAGGCATATGGAACTCTACTCATGAATTGCTCTTCATGCTTATTCTTAGGAACCTGTTCCTTAGAAAATTTGATTCCATGTCTAAAAGGTAACATACCTTTCTTGGAATCTTGCATGAAAAATCTAGACAAGATTTTATCAATTTATGAAGCTTGGGATAATGCAATCGTTCTATTCTTTCTATCCCTTATTACTTGGATACCAAGAATATAACTTGCTTCTCCTAAGTCCTTCATATCAAATTGTTTTGCTAACCATTCTTTTACTGATGTCAATACACCTACATCGTTTCCAATGAGTAGTATATCATCAACATAAAGAATGAGGAAAACCAACTTGTCGCCTTTAATCCTTTTGTATACACAAGGTTCGTCAGGGTTTTGAATAAATCCAAAACCTTTCACAGCTTGATCGAACCTTATGTTCCAGGATCTGGATGCTTGCTTCAGTCCATATATGGACTTTTGCAATTTGCATACTCTTTCCTCTTTGCCCTTTTCAATGAATCCTTCTGGTTGCATCATGTTGATGCTTTCGTCAAGACTTCCATTAAGGAAAGCTGTCTTGACGTCCATTTGCCAAATCTCTAGGTCTAGAGATGCTGCAATGGATAAGAGTATCCTAATGGATTTAAGCATGGCCACAGGAGAGAAGGTTTCCTCGTAATCGATACCTTCTTTCTGTGTATAACCTTTAGCTACTAGTCTAGCTTTAAAGGTTTCCACCTTACCATCCATATCGCTTTTCCTTTTGTATACCCACTTACACCCAATGGGTTTTATCCCTTTAGGCAAGTCTACAAAGGACCAGACTTTGTTATTGAACAACGATTCAATCTCAGATTGCATTGCCTTTTGCCAATGACGACAATCAACATCCTCCATTGCTTCCTAGTACGTGTAGGGATCATTATCGTCCGGGAGATTCTCCACAGATTCTCCTAGACCGATGTATCTTTCGGGTTGTGTTATAACCCTCCCACTACGACAAGGAATGGTAGGTTGTTGATTTTGTGTTGGAGTGGAACTTACAATTGGGCTAGGTTGTGAAACCTCTTGTGGAATTGTATCTCCTGACATTTCATTCAGGACAATTCTACTTTTGGGCACATAATTATTCATATAGTCCTTTTCTAGAAATGAAGCATTTGTTGAAACAAATACTTTTAGATCATTAGGACTATAGATATAATATCCTTTAGTTCCTTTTGGATACCCCACAAATATACATGTTTCTGAACGGGACTCCATCTTTTCTGTCTTTCCTTTCAACACATGTGCAGGACAACCAAATATCCTCATGTGTTGTAAACTAGGTTTTCGCCCAGTCCACAATTCATGTGGGGTTTTAGGGACAGATTTAGATGGTACATCGTTTAGAATGTATATTGCTGTTTGTAGAGCATATCCCCAAAAAGAAATAGGAAGTGTTGAATAACATTGACCTAACCATCTCTAAAAGAGTTCTATTTTTCCTTTCTGCTACCCCATTTTGTTGAGGTGTACCTGGTGCAGAAAACTGAGAAACTATCCCATTATCAATAAGATATTGCTGAAACTCTCCAGATAGATATTCTCCACCACAATCAGATCTCAAGATTTTTATATGTTTCTCAAGCTGATTTTCTACTTCAGCTTTGAATGCTTTGAACATGTCAAAAGCATCCGACTTATGTCTCATGAGATACACATAACCAAATCATGAGTAATCATCTGTGAAGGTGATGAAGTACTCATATCCACCTCCAGCTTGAATGCTCATAGGACCATATACATCAGTGTGTATTAGTCCTAAACATTCAGTGGCTCTTGCACCTTTGGTATTGAACGGCCTTTTGGTCATTTTACCTTCCAAACAAGATTCACAAGTTGGTAGATCATCAACCTTTAAGTCACTTAAAGGTCCGTCACATACCAATCTTTTAATCCTATTAAGGTTAATGTGACCTAGACATAAATGCCAAAGGTAGGTTTCATCTTTTGATAATTTACTCTTTTATGATTAGGTTCCGTTATTTCTGTGTCTAACGAGTGAGAGATATTTCTATGCAAAAAGAATATACCGTTTTCCAATGTACCTTTGCAAACAATTTTGTCATTCTTACTAATAATAAAAGCTTTATTAAAAGTAACCGAATATCCGAATTTATTTAAACAAGAAACTGAAATTAAATTCCTCTTGAATTGAGGTACATAATAAACGTCTATTAAATCTAAATGCCTACTAAAATCTAAAATAACTCTAATATCTCCCACTGCACTTGCAGACACTAACGTTCCGTTGCCTAAGCGCAAATTGACTTTATCTTCATTCAGCCTTCTCCTTTCTTGGAACCCCTGTAAGGAATAACAAATATGATTAGTGGCTTCAGAGTCTATGATCCAAGAATCAGTAGAATCTGCCAGAAAACATGTTTCAAGATAATTAATAATACATTCTTCCTTCTTATTCTGGGACTTTGGGCAATCTCTTTTCCAATGTCCCTTTTCACCACAAAGGAAGCATTTCCCTTTAATCTTGGTTACTTTCTTGGTTTCCTTCTTGGTAGGCCCAAGTTGCTTTTTCTTCTGTTGTTTCTTGACCTTCTTACGGGTCTTCACAGTAGCAACTTTACCAACCAAATGAATCTCTTGACCTTTGTTTTTCACAAGGATCTTTTCAGCGCTTTGAACATCTTGCATCAGGCCCTGCAAGGTGTATTCCTCTTTGTTCAAGGTATAGTCCAACTTGAACTGATCAAAGGAATCTGACAGTGAGTTAACTACCATATCAATTTTGGTCTCACCATCAATCTCAGCACCATTTAGTTTAGCAATATTGAGATGTGCTATGACTTTCATCATGTGATCTTTCACAAATTGTCCAGGTTTCATCCTAAGATTCATAAAAGCAGTCACTGCCTCTCTTAGTAGTCCTAGACCTCATAGCAAACATTTCCTCTAGAGACATCATTATATCAGCAGCGGACTCCATTCCTTCATGTTGCTGTTGCAACACGTAGGAGATAGTGGCCATAATATAACATTTTGCCATATCATCAGAAGTCTTCCACTGCTCATACTCATCTCTTTGCATCACACTAGATTCATTATTAGGAAGGGGTGGTTAAGGAGTAGTCAGAACAAATTTATGTTTTTCACTTTGCAACAACAACCCAATTTTCCTTTTCCATGTGACATAATTATCTCCAGTTAAGGTGTTATCTTTCAGGATGTTCATAAGTGATGAGGTCATGATTTCTGATTAAAACAAAAACATATATAAGTAAATAATCATGATAAAGCACTTTTAAATATTTATCTTGAATTAAATAAATAATTCAATCGTAAATATTCAACGGTGATCCAACACCCATAAATCTTACGCCTCCTTCGGGAGTTCGTACTATTTACTAGTTGGACTAGGTCCCACCTAATTGTTAACTTAACAACCAGCGTTTTCAATTTAAGCCTTGCAATTTTATTAACAAGAACTCTTGGGAGGATATTAATAAAATTACATTGAGTGTGTCACCAAGATATCGACCCTCAATTTTCTCTCACGAGAATCCCTCCTTGGGGAGTAGATTTCGTGTAAATCAATTGTCTAGTCTATCCTTGTAAGGAAGTATTTTGTTAAATTCCATTTATGGACGCCCCTTGGGGGGATTACCAAAAATAATAAAACTCAACTAACCTTGGAGGCCATAGGTGTTCTAACACACCTCCCACTCAATTATTTAAGGCGTGTGATTAAATTCCAAAGAATGATTTTACCAAGTTATCTAGATGCCAATTAGATACCTAAATCATTCAATGCATGTTTGTACCAAAAGAGATATATGAGCGGCACTCCTATTCTATATGACATGTTATCATACAATAACAAATATTGTAATATTTATACATAAAAAATAAATAGCCACAATTTTGGTCCATCCTAGAAAAGCATGTAAATTACAATTGTACGGAATACAAAAACTCCTTTCTTGGTGGACAAGACTTCAAGCGACCATCTCGCGCACGAAACTCGCGGGCCCAAAGATCACCACAGCAGCCCATGCGCACGCCTAGCCCATGCAAGGGCATGAGCTGCCGCACGGCCAGCCTATGCATGGGTCGCGCGCTGCTGCACCGTAACAAGCGCAGCTGCACACTTGGTTGCGTGCGCACTTGTTGTCTCGGTGCGCGCGGGTGCCAAGACGGGTTCCGGATGCTCCAAATTCTTCAAATCTTCGAGTCTTCGAATCTTGAATATATTACAGCTTATTTTATACAATAAAATACTGAAGTAATTTTTGTATTTTATTTATTTATTTTTTATTATTAATAAAAAACTGCACACAAAAAAAAACTACAGTATTTTTAATACATTAAAAAAAACTGCACTATCTTATACAACATAAAGAAAATTAAGCAACTATCAAGAAGGAACTTGTGACGATAATAGGCCACCCTTCTTGTTACAATTCCGAAACAAAAATTACATGGAAAATCTAGGACCAAAATTGAGCAATGACAATTCACTTTATAACAACATATATAAATCCATACATTCGACATGTAATTATATATGCGAATACCTATAGTGCCCTCTCTTTCTAGAACATGCATAATCACAATAAAAATAAATAGATTCACGTATATATACGTTAATTAATTAAAGGGTACAATCTTGCTTTGATACCAATTGTAGGGAAAAATTAACTAAAACCGCAGCGGAAGGCGAAAAGTATATTTTCGTATAGTTTAAAATTTTTCTAAAGATTTGAACCTTAACCCTTTAATTGATTAAACACAAATATACGGTTAGAGTTAAATACCTCTTGTCACGTGATCCGATTGACTTACGTCGATGGTAATCCACAAGATCTTCAATCCTAGCACGTACGTGAATCACCTAGGAGCGTGGTCTCCCCTTTTTCTTTGAATTGCTTACCTAAGAATGGATGTATGGAACTTCTGATCCTGATCTTCAATCCCAAACAACCAAGAGCCTAGAAAAATAGTTCTGGTCACTTTTGAATTCACAATCAATATGATTGGAACTAGCGTAACCCTAAATCGAAAGTGTGCACAAAACCTTTTGATGTTAAAGGCTTGCAAGTGCACTATCGAATGAGAACTTATTTTTCTTTTTCTCTCTTGGCCGAAATTCTATGTGTATTGAGTAAGATTTTTATTTTTCAAAGCAAACAAAAATCTCTCTCACCCAAGCTTCTTGGTGGCCGAAATTTATCATCTTATATTTATAAGGTGACCGAAATTTCTCCTTCTCAAAATAGGGTTGGCCGAATTCTTTGTGTAGGAAATCTAGGGTTGGCCAATTTCCTTACTTGAAAAGGAATTGTGCTTTTCCCTAATTCCTATCAATTTAAGAATCCTAACCCTTATAGGACTAGGGTGGCCGAATTCTTTGTGTGGTATGGAGAGTATGTGGACTTAATCCTTACCACATTAGGACTCCTATCACTTAAAAGAATTCTAACCCTAAAATAACACATAGTATTTTATTTACTGATCAGGAAAAGATTTTGATTTAAACTATTAATTAATTAAATAAATAATTAATTTCTATTTAATTAAAACAATAAAATAAAATAATATCTTGGGCTATTTTATTAGCCTTGCCGCCCACATCATATATATATGGGTCTAATATTATTTTTCTTATTTTATTTAATCCATTAGACTTTAAATAAAAGCCCACATGTGAACCAGACTTATTCTTACTAAAAGAAACAAGCTCACATGTCTCCTTTTAATATATTAATATAATAGAGCAGCCCATTAAATAAATAATAGACATATTATATTCTTAATATATTAAATGCAATTCTAGATGGACCCATAAATTGGTTCGGTAGAATATATCAAGTGATCCATGCAAGTACGTGTGGATTGTGGATCTTGGCGGGCTATCTAAATTTAAGTTTCAATAGACATAACCTAATCACAATCAACAAATGATTCACTTAGGTCCGATCTATTAATTTTAACTCATTCCACTAAAGAGCTAAAATTGAACTCTTAAATAAAGATAGAATAAGGAGATGTTTCTCATTCATACCCTAGACAATCTTATAAGAGATGGTGTATCCTCGTGAATAATATCAGTAATCGCCAAGAGCTCATAGACCGCCTATAGCTCTCCAAGTTACCATATTTCCTCATATGACCACATTTTGAACTTGGATATTTTGACTTGTCCAGAAGCCATGTCTTCAATAATCATTATTGAAAACTCAATGTTGAGATTTAATATCCAATACCTCAAAACATCCATATGATGATATTATACTCTCATTTAATAAATGGAGCCACGATGTCCATATCTATAAATGAAGTCCTCTATCGATTAACAAATGAATACCACCAAACTATCGAGGATAGACTATGCTATATAATCGTACTCATTGATAGCTCAAATGATAACACTTGCAACCATAAGTCCATCATTTATCTCAGGATTAAGATCGACTCTCAGATTGTCCTAATAATGAAAACACTTATATCTAGTGACGGTTCTAGATAAAGTATTTCATTGTGATCCTGTTCAATGCACCCAGTGCACTAGATTCTTTTACTCGAAAACCTTTCGATGATTTTAGACTCATCATAACTCATTTGATCCCACTCAATTACTAGTAAAAGAATTCTACAACTTTATCAAGATAGAGGTGCCCAACCTTTAACTTAAGTTATGAAGGTTATTCAAGACTAACTTAAGAATTGTGTCTACCTCACACATATCCGGATGTATGAACAATTCTTCATATCTCATTGTCTTTTGACCTTATGATTATTTACTGTGACAATTATAATAATAAATGCTACAAGTATTTGTAAAAATCAGAAAACACTTTATTAATATGAAAAGATTGTCAATCACAATATTACACTCTTGCCATTGAGCATAATCCTAACACGGCTAGCATTTGTTTCATCCATATCAACTGAGTACAAGCACTACCGCCGGCTATGTATTCCGCCTCGGGCGTGGATATGGAAATTGAATTTTGCTTCTTGCAAAACCAAGACACCAAATTGTTTCCCAAGAAGAAGCAACCACCCGATGTACTCTTCCTATCATCACAGTTTCCCACCCAATCGGCATCACTAAATCCAACAAGACTTGGATTAGTGTCAAAAGAGTACCAAATCCTATGATTGGAGGTACCATTCATAAACCGAATGATCCTCTTCACCGCAACAAGGTGAGATTCTTTGGGATTAGCTTGGTACCTAGCACAAACATCCACACTACAAGTAATATCAGACCTACTAGCGGTCAAGTAAAGCAAACTACCTATCATGCCACGATATAAGCTTTGATCAACACTTTTACCACTAGCATCTTTGCTTAGCTTCAAAGTGGTACTCATGGGTGTGTCACAATGTTTGGCATTGTCAAGGCCAAACTTCTTCACTAGGTTCTTTGCATACTTAGCTTGGGATATGAAAATCCCATCATGCATTTGCTTAATTTGCAAACCTAGGAAGTAATTTAGTTCACCAACCACGCTCATTTCAAATTCAAGAGACATGACATCAACAAACTGTCTCACTTTAGACTCATTGGTGGAACCAAATACGATATCATCAACATAAATTTGAGCTATAAAAAGCTCATCTTTATTGCACTTGATGAACAAGGTCTTGTCAACACTACCTCTTGAGTAGCCATTGTCAACAAGATAGAGAGTGAGGCACTCATACCAAGCCCTCAGTGCTTGTTTCAACCCATAAAGTGCCTTTTTGAGGAGATAAACATGATTGGGGTGGTGTGGATCCACAAACCCCTTGGGTTGTTCAACAAACACTTCCTCATGCAAGAGGCCATTGAGGAAGACACTCTTAACATCCATTTGGTGTAATTTGAACTTGTACACATAAGAAATGGACAAGAGGAGCCTTATAGACTCAAGACGGGCAACGAAAGCAAAAGTCTCTTCAAAGTCAATACCCTCAATTTGAGAGTATCCTTGTGCCACAAGCCTAGCCTTGTTGCGCACAATGTTTCCATCTTCATCCAACTTGTTCCTAAACACCCATTTCGTGCCTATCACATTGGTATTCTTAGGCCTAGGAATTAGAATCCAAACCTCATTAGCTCTTCTTGCATGGCAAGATCCCAAAATTCATTATTTAAGGCTTCATCAACCTTCTTGGATTCTATTTGAGAGGTGTAGCAAGTGTAACTAATTTGATTAGCTGTTTGACGCCTAGTCCTAACACCTTCATTGACATCTCCAATGATATCAGTTTTATCATAGAGTTTCCTAACCCAAGGAACGGGTTCATTAGAGTCCAAATATGGATCTCTATCAAGAGGTTGATCATCCTCTCCACTATGATCTGACTTCACATCTCTTGAAGTCTTACCACACTCTTTTAAATGAAGGTTAACATTCTCACAAACATCTTCTTCATTGACAACATTCTTAGGCCTATAATCATTAATGACAACATTTGATGATTCTATGACGTTTCGAGTTTTTAGATTGTAAACTCTATATGCCTTGCTATTGAGTGCATATCCAATGAAAATACCCTCATCACTCTTAGCATCAATCTTGCCAAGTTGATCTCGGTCATTAAGAATATAGCACTTACTTCCAAAGATGTGGAAATAGCTAACATTGGGTTTTCTTCCCTTCCATAACTCATAGGATGTTTGTTTGGTCCCGGGTATAAGTAAAACTCTATTCCCTATATAACAAGTCGTATTAACGGCTTCGACCCATAAATTTCTAGGAACCTGGTTGCTAAGCAATATCACCCTAGCCATCTTTTGTAAGAATCTATTCTTCCTTTCCACCACTCCATTTTGTTAGGGAGTTCTAGGGGCCGAGAATTCATGGGAAATACCTAGACCATTACAAAAGCTCTCAAAGCTACTATTCTTAAACTCTTTCCCATGATCACTTCTAATTCTCTTAATGCTCCTAATGTGAGAATTCTTCTCATTTTGAATTTTGACACATAGTATTTTGAATTTCTCAAAAGCTTCAGACTTCTCTCTTAGAAAGTAGGGCCAAGTGAACTTAGAGAAGTCATCAACCACCACAAGAATGTATCTTTTACCACCTAAACTCTCAGTTTGCATGGACCCATGAGGTCCATATGAAGGAGTTCCAATGGCTCCTTAGTGGAAAGATATTTTCCCTTTTTGTGCACACTTTTAGTTTGTTTCCCTTATTGACAAGGTCCACAAACTCCCTCAAATATCTTCCCAAGCTTGGGAAGACCTCTCACAACATTTATCCTCTCAAGGACCTTCAAGTCACTATAATTCATGTGGCCAAATCTTTGATGCCACAACTCAACTTGCTCACAACTAGACAAGTTACAAGAGATGTTACTAGATTCAAGACAATAACAATTGTCACTTGATCTCTTGCCTTTTAAAAGAACTTGCCCAATTTCCTTAAGAATAGAGCAATCAACTTTGCCAAACATAACCGAGAGCCCTTCATCACTTAAATGTGATATGCTAATAAGATTGGCTTGCAAGCCATCTATATAGAGAGCATTGAGCAAGGAGGGCAAACTGGGAATAGATATGTTACCTTTCCCTACGACTTTTTTTCTTGAACCATCACCAAAGGTGACAAATTCACCATCTTCTATCACAAGATTCTCAAAGAAACTCTTGTTTCCAGTCATGTGCCTAGAACACCCACTATCAAGGTACCAAGTGTTAGAGGCTTTGGCTTTCAAAGCAACTTGAGCCACATAGCAAAAATACTCATTTTATCTAGTCCACCTAGGAGCAACATTTTCAATCCTAGAAGCCTTTGGTTCATTGGCTCTAAGTTCTATAGGTGCATGATTTTTGGCTCTTCTAAGCATATTTTTCTCAATAATGCTTTCCATTCTAAACAATTTGATATACTTAAAGCAATTTGCCCTTATGTGGCTTTCAATACCACAATAATGACAAGTAAGAGTGAAATAGGAGTTCATACCATAGCCTTGTGCAAGCATTTGAGGCTTCATTCTCCTTTGAGTAGTCCTATGATGTTGAGCGAACTCTCTCCTTTGTGGTTGAGCCAAAGTAGCATGTCTTCTATATTGAGCATAAGTAGTCCTTGGTTGTGGTGGAAGGATTCTTGGGTGTGGAGGTCTTGATTAAGGTGATCCAGCTTGTTGTGATTGAGCTCTTGTTAAACCCTTGACTTGAGCTTGCTTTGAGGATTCTCCAACTTCAATCCTTTTTATTGTTTGTTGTGGAATTTTGACTTCTTTGACCTCTTGAATTTTGACAAAAATGGTCTTCTTCAGAGAGGTGGTCTCCACGTCTTCCTTAAATCCCAAATCCCTTTTATCACTAGGGCTCTTCCCACTTGATAACATCTTGTCAAGCTTTTCTGTTCCAGAAGTCATTTTGTCAATCACATCTTTTGCCTCTCCAAGCTCCTTCCTCAAGCTTTTTTAACTCTTCTTAACCTCAACGAGCTCTTATTTCAAGCTTTCTTCCCTTTCTCTTGTTCTTTTCACTTCCTCACTCAATTGAGTCATCTTGGAGGTCAATTCCAGGTTCTTCCTTTTCAACTCTTGTATCTCCTTTTTCTTCTTCACTCTAGAACTCTTGAAATATTCCATTAAGTCTTCATAGTCCATCTCCTCATAAAATTCATGCTTGGACTCGGATGAGGTACTTCAATTGCTTGAGTGCTCATCTTCTTCTTTTAGCTTGTCATTATCCTCTTATTTGTCACTCAAGACTTCATTGCCATTGTGAGATGATGAGAAGGCGATAAAATTGGCAACTTGGTCTTCATCATCTGAAGACTTTTCTTCCTTATCTAAGTCTTTACTGTCACTCTACCATTTCTTCTTCTTCTTTAAATTAGAATATTCGGGGGCAATGTGACCATACCCACTACACTCATAGCATTGGATTCCCTTCTGGGAATCCTTCTGTTCACTTTTGTCCACCCTTTTGAATGGAGTCTTCTTCTTCACAAATTTTCCCTTGGAGCCCAACCCCTTCATCTCAAACTTCATAAATTGCTTGAACCTCTTCACTATAAGAGCCATTTCTTCATCCGAATCTTCTTTCTCCCTTTATTCCTTGGAGGTCTTCAATGCAGTGCTCTTTTGCTTCTTTTGAGGTGTTGTTGTAGTAGGGGCTCTCTTGACTCAAAGGCCAACAACTTGCCAATTATTTCACTTGGCTTCATCTTCTTATATTCACTACTCGCCTCAATAGCAGTCACCGTTGCATCGAATCTCTCCGTGAGACCTCATGATTTTTTGGTTTATCCTCCTATCTGAATATGGATCGCCCAATTGATGACTTTGGTTGACGATATCCATTAGCTTCACTTGGAAGTCATTGAAGCACTCATGATCTTCCATCTTCAAAGTTTCAAATTGGGTTTGAAGGACTTGTAGCTTGGAGTTTTTTACTACGTCGGTTCCTTCATGTACCATCTCCAATATTATCCATTCCTCATGTGCATTCCTTGTGGTTTGAATTAACTTTTTTCATCAACCGCACACAAGATTGCATGCATGGCCTTGTTATTCCATTTGGAGGCTTCAAAATCTCGAGTCTCCTATTCCGACTTTGGCTTGGGCAAGATGCTTCCATCTTCGAGAGTCTTGGTAGGTGATGTGTAACCATCCTCAATCATCATCCAAACTCGATCATCTATTTGGCACAGGTAGGCCAAGTCTTAGATGCCACATATACGTTTCATTTTCTGGAGAAATCTTTTGTCGTTTCATTTTTTGGTTTTTCAACTTTAAACATTTCAGCATTGAGCAGTGTTGTATGTGTTAACGGCCTTAAAACATACAAATTGTTTTCATTTAATCCTGAACATATTTTCAAACCATTCTTTGTAATAATAACAGACTTATTATTAAAAGAAAGAAAATATAAATGTTCCAACAACTTTGAAACAGAAATCAAAATTCTTGTGAATCCAGGAATAAAAAATACATTGTTCAAAAAAATAAAACAATTTCCAAAGTGCAGTCTAACTACACCCACTGCTCTTGCTGACACGACATCCCCCGACCCAACACGCATAGAGAATGCTCCCTCCTCAAGCTGTGTCCAAGAATCAGTCCAATAAATAGAAGAACATACATGGTTAGTGGCCCCCGAATCAACTATCCAGGGTGAAGAATCATCTTCCACTAAACATGACTCAAGAACAAGTAAATCATATTTACCTTTCGTTTTCTTCTTCTTGGCAACCTCCTCTAGATACTGAGGACAGTTCTTCTTCCAGTGTCCAACCTTGTCGCAATGGAAACATTTTCCTTTGCCTTGGTTGGCGGAGGCGCCCTTTTTCTTGCCTTGGGCTTTCTTGGGCTTGGGCTTACCTTTTACCTTCCCATCATACCTCTTCCACTTTTTATTTCCAGAGAAAGATAGTTTGGTAACATTTTCCTCACCAGTCTTACTCTTGCTATCCTTAGTCAAGGACTCAAAAGTAGTGAGCTCATTGAGCAACTAAGTGAGACTGAACTTTAGCTTGTTCATCTCATAGTTACTCTTGAACTGATCGAAACTCTTCGGAAGAGTCGTCCGTATGATGCTCACCTGACTGGGTTCATCAATGGCCCCGCCATTGATCTCTGTCGTGTTGAAATAGGACATCATGTTCTGGACATATTCTTGAACAGATGCGCCCTCCTTCATCCGAGCAAGCATTGCGGAACGAACAGCTTTGTGCCACTTTTGCTTAGAGGGTTGCCCGAACATAGCCTGCAATGACTCTATTATTTCAAATGCAGTACGCATTGCTTCGTACTTAGTGACAAGCACGTCTGTTATATTGACTAACAGACATGTTCGGGCTTCCGCATCTGATGAGACCCATTTTGGATATGCCTCACAAACAGTTCATGCGACATCGGCAGTAGGCTATGGAGGACATTCCTCCGTAAGCACAAACTTTAGGTCCTTAGTGACCAAGATGGAATTTATGTTATGTTTCCATTTAGTGTAGTTATCACCAGTTAATTTGTCATTAGCAAGGATTTGTAACAGTGCAGATGACATGGCTGAAAAAACATAAATTAAGAATTCATTCAATCATACATTCAAAACATGTGCGAATGTTCGGCATAAAATTAAACATGATGTATAAAAATGTTTGATGAACAAGAACAACCCTAAGAAAACAATGTTTCTATGCCACGACAATCTAACATACCACAAGCAAGTGCCGCCTTAGGGTCGGTCAAATTCTTGCATGTTGGATTGAGACCTTCTCAATCAAATGATATACCAGAATAACTCTTATTCCATTATCATTCTACCATCGTTTATTTAGTCATGTTTTTAATTAACCAATTTAATTAAAACCTTGTGAGCGTAACCCATCATTTTAGATCTCATGAGCTTAACTCGAGAATTGCCGCCTTAAGGTTGGTCAATCCCGAAATCCCCTCAGAAATCCTATCCATTAGGAAGTCAACCATGGTATTGATTCTTATGGAAACCCTCCTTAGGGAGGACGAAAGCAAAGCCGTCACGAGGCCCCACTTGAATCTCACGGTGTTGAACTAATGATGGAGACCGCGGGATATAATGTCATATATCCCTCTCCCACTCACTATTTTAAAATTAGGATTTTCTATATTAATGCATCTAGATTAAACAAAATTAAACGGCTAATTTCAATCTAAATGTCTAGTGCATTAATCATAAATTATTAGAATCCTATTCTAATAACTAATAAACTAATATGATTTTTAACTCTTAAAAATCTAGTTCATTAGTGATAGTTCTAATCTATGTAAATTATTTACTAAGACCATAATTATTAAATGTGTATTTACCAAGTTTTAACAATTAAAACTAAACACATTATCAGGTCTAATTATAATTAGAGGCTTAATCGAACTAACCTTAATATTTATAATGGACCCTACTAGTCTAAGTAATTAAACACTTTAATAAATAGATTAGTAATTAATGAGAATTACCAAGTTTTTACTTCTAAAAACTAATCCCATTAACTTATAGCCAATTATGTGAATTACCCACTTTAATCAAATTAAAATTAAATACAAAATATAGAAGGCTATAATGCATGTATGACATATCAACATATATATATATATATATGTGTGTAGGCACACCTAATCTAAATGATATGTATATGCATGGCAATGCTTTAATTATAACATAATAAAAGCATACATGAATTGACTGAGTACGATGGGTTTATTTAACTTAAAAATTTTCTAATTACAATAATATCCAAGGCATTCCTTAGCCTTCTTGTAATTCCAAAAATCTTCAAGTCCATTTGTAATATCTTTTGTGTCTTCTGGGCCCAAAATCAAGTCTAACTTGATTTATTTCATTGGATCCATCACATGGATTAAATCCCTAAAACCCAAGTGTTACTCTAACACTTTTCGGAAACCCGGGATTTTCCAAAAAAAAAATTTTGGCCCAAACTTGATTGACTGCTGCACTCCGCGCGCTCTTGCTACACACATACACAACAATTGTGTGCAGCACACACCAATTGTGTGCAGCACACACATGCACAACAATTGTGCACATATGCAACATGACATGTGTAAATTGTTGTGCGCACAATTTATTGTGCAACATATCTATTACAATTGTGTTGTCGTGGTATGTCTTCCGGATCATCATCTTCATCGATTTACATCAATAAAAATAAAATAATAGCATAAAAAAATATATACAACCCGGAATTAATCAGAAAAATATTACATTTAAAATCCAAAAATTCTAAAACCCATGTACCATAAAAATTTACGATCAACCATGTTTAAATTAAACGATTTAATTATAAACATTCATACAATCATAAAGACAGTACCTACACATTCATACATCCAATCAAGAGCAATCTAATTCGATTATATTGTACAAAAATGGCCTTGATACCATTTGTTGGTTCCAAGTTTTGGATTACGCAGTTGAATGGGGTTTTAAAATTTTTTTATGCAATCATCAAGTAAACCTATATGTATATGCATGGCAATACTTTAATTATAACATAATAAAAGCATACATGAATTGACCGAGTACGATGGGTTTATCTAACTTAAAAATTTTCTAATTACAATAATATCCATGGCATTCCTTAGCCTTCTTGTAATTCCAAAAATCTTCAAGTCCATTTTTAATATCTTTTGTGTCTTCTGGGCCCAAAATCAAGTCTAACTTGATTTCTTTCATTGGATCCATCACATGGATTAAATACCTAAAACCCAAGTGTTACTCTAACACTTTTCGAAGGCCCGGGATTTTCCAAAAAAAAAATTTGGCCCAAACTTGATTGACTGCTGCACTCCGCGCGCTCTTGCTACACACATACACAACAATTGTGCATAGCTGCAGCATGTTGCACATGCACACAACAATTGTGTGCATCACACACATGCACAACAATTGTGCACAGATGCAACATGACATGTGTAAATTGTTGTGCGCACAATTTATTGTGCAACATATCTATTACAATTGTGTTGTCGTGGTATGTCTTCCGGATCATCATCTTCATCGATTTACATCAATAAAAATAAAATAATAGCATAAAAAATATATACAACCCGGAATTAATCAGAAAAATATTACATTTAAAATCCAAAAATTCTAAAACCCATGTACCATAAAAATTTACGATCAACCATGTTTAAATTAAACGATTTAATTATAAACATTCATACAATCATAAAGACAGTACCTACACATTCATACATCCAATCAAGAGCAATCTAATTCGATTATATTGTACAAAAATAGCCTTGATACCATTTGTCGGTTCCAAGTTTTGGATTGTGCAGTTGAATGGGGTTTTAAAATTTTTTTATGCAATCATCAAGTAAACCTATTTGTACAGTAATAATCGAAAAAATAAGAAGGAGATAAAACTATTTCATACCAGCGTTTGAAGGTTCCTTCTTTCTTTTTCAGATCTGCTTCGTAATTTGAACCACAAGATCTTCCCGGCTATGTCCCGCGATTGGCAACAGCGTGTGGGCACATCACGGGTTTCAAGAACTTACGTGGAGGTAGAAGAAACTAACGAAAACAACTCTTGTTTTCTAGGTGTGGAATACCATCACCCTCAGATCAAAATCATATATATATATATATAAATTTGGCCACACAGCTCTCGGTTTCCTTCTATTTAATTCACGCAATTAATCCATTTAATGCATTTAATCGATTCAATGCAATTTAATCAATTCAATGCAATTTAATCGATTCAATGCAATTAATCCATTTAATGCAATTGAATCGACCGAATTGATCTATTCTCTTATATTAATTTCACGCAATTAATTCATTCCATGCAATTGAATCGAGAGAATTGATCTATTCTCTTCTATGCGTGTATCAGTTTTCAAAATAAATATCTTATATTTATTTATTGTTTAACTGATAACTTTCATTAATTAATCCTTTAAAATACCCAATATTTATAAGGATAATTAACAACTTTGAATTTAAACGTTTTAAATTCAAATACAAAAATAAAATAATCAAGTTATCTTATTTTAATTCAAACACAGTTACTAACCAACACCCTCCAACTAATGATTAATCATATAATTAAATAATCTTATTATTTAATCAATATAATCACTAATATTCTTTAATTAAATATTCTCATTATTCAATTAATTCCCAAATAGAAACATGTCACTTTCGTAACACAATTAATTAGACAATCCAATTAATCAACCGTGATTCTTGTTACCTTTAATCAATTGGGCTAGCAAGGAGACCTAATGGACCCACAATATTTCGAGCTCCAATAATCCTTAAAAATAATTAATTAAACTTTTTAATTAATATTTCATGATTATTAACTTCGGTGTTATTCCACTAAAAACCCGAAGCTGCATTCTCTCAACTGTAGATGTTTTTACACAAACTAATAACTTTCGGTGTCCATCGATATAGCTATTACATATGGTATAATCCTCCACAAGTAGTTCATAATTAGAGTTGGGTCATAATGTCCGTTATACCCCTCTAATTACATATTTTCCATTAAGTACCATTGATTCTCTAATGAACAATAAATCCTACATTTCTCACGTAATTAGGAGAGCGCTCATATTGTTCAAGCCCCAAATCAACCCTTAAGAGAACTACTATCTATTTCTCGCAAGAAGGAGTGGATTCCACTATTGTGTACAAACCTTCCCAGCCACAAGCCAAACCGCGATCCCAACATACAAAGCATATTTATCGAGAATGCAACTCCGACCTCACCCATGGTACATCGAAAATCACGATCAACCTGAAGGAGTCGTTAAGACACTCAGGATTAAGATCACTCATTTATAGCCATCATTTGTCGATATATATAAATCTCATCATATAACGTGAAAATACTCTAAGAGTGATAAAACTAACCTAGAGCCTAGAGGGGGGGGGGGGGGGGGGGGGGGGTGAATAGGTTTTAACCAAATTAAATGCCATCTTTCTGATTAATCAAAATTAAACAACACAACCCCTAATCTCTAACACAATCAATCATTGTCATAATAAAAAGCGGAATAAACCACCATGGAAGCCGAATATGTAGCCGTTTGTGAATCTACTAAAGAGGCTGTTTGGCTCTGCAAGTTCTTGAGTGATCTGGAAGTTGTTCCAGATCTGGATAAGCCCATCACACTTTATTGTGATAACAGTGGTGCTGTGGCTAATTCCAAGGAACCAAGAAGCCACAAGAGAGGAAAGCATATAGAGAGAAAGTATCATCTCATTAGAGAAATAGTGTAGAGAGGAGATGTGATTGTCACAAAGATAGCCTACAAGACAAATCATGCTGATCCATTTACAAAGACCTTATCCGCTAAAGTGTTTTCGGGTCACCTAGATGGTCTAGGGTTACGAAACATGCCTCACATGCTTTAGTGCAAGTGGGAGATTGTTGGGGTTTATGCCTTACAGATGTAATTTGTAAATGGATTTATGAAATAAATAAAAAAGAAAAGTTCAATTCATTCTTGTTGTGTTGTTTATTTTATAACTTGTGCATATATTAACATCCTAGATTGCTGGATGTAATCTCGAACTGTGTATATGAGTGTCATATACTGATGGATACAGTAAGAGACGTGCAATCTAAAGAGTCCATAGATAGCAAATAAAGCTGGGTACTTTATTTGTGGTTAATCTATAGCTGCGGTCCATTCCGTAATGTACGGTGATTCTATCCTGAATCATTCATATGAGATATGTAAATGTAGGCACCTTGTATGATGTGATCATTTAGGACTGGGCCATGATCTATATGAATCTCTCACCAAGATCCGTTTACTGATGAGATTCATATATATCAACTAATGATGGCTATATATGGGTGATCTTAATCCTGAGTGTCTTATCGACTCCTTTAGGTTAGATCGTGGTCTTTGATATACCATGGGTGAGGTAAGATGCAATTCCTGATCAATATACTCTGTATGTTGGGATTGCGGTTTGGCTTGTGGCTGGGAAGGTATGTACACAATAGTGGAATCCACTCCTTCTTGTGAGAAGTAGATGGTAGTTCCCTTAAGGGTTGATTCGGGGCTTGTACAATATGAGCGCTCTCCTAATTCCGTGAGGAAATAGGATTTATTGTCCATTAGAGAATCAACGGTACTTAAAGGATATATGTAATTAGAGGGGTATAACAGACATTATGACCCAGCTCTTATTATGAACTACTGTGGAGGATCACACCATGTGTAATAGTTATATCGATGGACACCGAGTTGTATCGGTCTGTGTAAACACGTCTACAGTTGAGAGAGTGCAGCTTCGGGTTTTTAGTGGAATAACACCGGAGTTAATAATCAAGGAATATTAATTAAAGAGTTTAATTAATAATTCCAAGGATTATTGGAGCTCAAAATACTGTGGGTCCATTAGGTCGCCTTGCTAGCCTGATCGATTTAGGTAACAAGGGTCACGGATAATTAATTGGATTGTCCAATTAATTGTGTTACGAAAGTGACACATGTTAGGAGTTGATTGAGTAATTGGATTATTCAATTGATTAAAATGATAATTATGACAATTAAATAATAAGATTATTTAATGATGTAATAGTCATATATGGAGGGTTTCATTTGTTATTTATTTTGAATAGTGAGATTATCTCATATATTAAATAAAATAAATTGATATATATTTGATTTTAAATTGTTTAAATTTAGATATACATAATATCTTTATTGATAAATAAAATATAGATTTTATTTTAAAAGATAATGTGAGGTTATTTGAAAATAATAAAAGAGTTTTATATCTTTTAACTAACCTTATCTGATATGCATAGTATTGGTATAGGATACAAATATTGGTGTGTGTGTGTACAAGTGAAACAAAAAGAGATATCAAAGAAAAAAAAAGTAGGATATGCATAAGTGTACTTTGTGTGTGCAATTGGTGCGGGTGATTTTTTTTTAAAGAAAAACAAAAATTGAAAAACGCACTGGTGTGCGTGAAAAAGAAAAAAAAATTGATATTTATTATTTTTGTTCTTTTGAGAAATTAGAATGGTTCTAGTTTTGTTTTCTCTTAGAAGAAACTGTTTCTTCTTCATTCTCTCTACATCCTCCTAAGTTCCTGAGTACGTGACGCTTCCACACGCAGTTACCAGTTCCGAGAATAGCTAGGAAGATCAGTGGTACAGACCAGGAGCATATCGTAAAGTGAAGGAGCCTCCAAACATTGGTAAGGTTCTAAATTTTCTTTCAATATATTGATTACAATTTCCTGTGTTTACATATTGTATGTATTAGTTCCAGAAAAAGAATTGCGATCCTAAGTTCACTGGTCCCAGATCGTTTATGATCTGTATAAAAAATTTTAAAACCTATTTCCGCTGCATTACCAGTGAACAGGGTTCCAAATACGACTTCAAATTTTGAAAAAATCTATGGACATAGCAGTAGGCCAACTCCAAGAATCACCATGAACAATGGAACTAACCACTGGATGAATGAGGAGGCCTGAGTCATACACAACACAGGTGCTCCATTTCGAAAAAAGAGGACCATCCGGATGCCAATTGTCAAACCATAAGGAGGTGCTAGAACCGTTACCAATGAAGTGCTGAATAAGGAGGCGAGCAAGAGGCCGAAGGTGGAGGAGTTTTCTCCAATTCCAAGAGCATGTAGAAGGAGCTTTAGCCTCCCAAAGATTAGAGTCCTTAATGTGGTAGGCTTTGATCCAAGAAGACCATAGGTTATTTGTGCCATAAATCAAAATCCAAATATGCCTAATCATGAGGGCTTTGTTCTAAAAGGATAGGTACTTGATGCTAAGACCTCCTTCTTTCTCAGGGAGACAAATATCAGACCAGCAGATCTTTGCACCCTTGCTATCACCTTCAATCCATTTCCACAAAAAGCTTCTAAATTTCTGTTCAATAATTTTCAAAACCTTTTTAGGGAGGCAAAGATAACTAGCCCAAAACACCTGTAAACTAGTCAAAACTGAGACAATGAGCAGTAAGCGACCGTCATAAGATAGTCCACGGTTCAACCAAGAAGAAAGTCTTCCCGAGACTTTGTCCACAAAGAGGGAGCAATCACGAAGACATAACCTAGAATTGATGATAGGAATGCCTAGATAACGAATGGGTAGAGAACCAACCGTATAACCAAAGAGGTTGATAAGCTGATGGCTAATGGTGGAGGATAAACCGGAAGTGAAGATGTTGCTCTTAGCATGATTAGCATGGAGACGCGATAACAAGGAGAACTCATCAAGTGCTGCCTTAAGAGCAATGCCTGAGGAAAGGGAGCCATGGCATAACATAATAAGGTCATATGCAAAACAAAGGTGGGAAAGCTTAATCTTGTCACACTTCCAATGAAACTTGAAGCTAGGAGAGTTCTCATTGCGCTTGGCCAGAATTTTTGATAGAACTTCAATAGAAATAACAAAGAGGTAGGGGGATATGGGATCCCCTTGGTAAAGGCCCCTCTTTCCGGAGAAAAAACCAGCTAGTTCACAATTTAAAGAGATAGAGAACTCGAGGGTAGTTTGGCAAGCTTTGATCCAAATAATGACTCTATGAGGGAAATGAAAGGCAGCAAAGGTTTCAAGTAAGAATCCCCAGTCCACCATGTCAAAAGCCTTCATCAAATCCACTTGAAGAGCCAACTTAGGGCAGCCAACATCTTTGTGGTAGTTCCTCATAAGCTCTTGCACAAGAAGAATGTTGTCACCAATACTCCTACCAGCCACAAAACCCGATTGAGAAGGGCCGATTATATCCGAAAGGCAAGGCTTGATCCTATTTGCAATTATCTTGGCAATGATCTTGTTGAGAGTGTTGCAAAAAGAGATAGGTCTATAGTCCTTCATCGTAGAAGGATTAGGGACTTTAGGGACCAAAGCAAGAATCATGGCATTAAGTTCTTTAAGCAAACGGCCAGACCTAAAGAACTCTTGGACAGCACTAATAACATCTTCACCAACAATGTCCCATGTTATCTTGAAAAAATGAGCATTAAAGCCATGTGGACCAGGAGCCTTGTTTTGGTGGAGGGAGAAGCAAACTTCATGAATCTTATCATTAGTGACGTCTCTGCACATGAAGTCAGCTTGATCATTAGAAATGACCTTATCAATAATATTGCTCAAAGTACTACCAATTCCATGTCTAGCGGGCATTGAGCAACCAAGAATGGTCTAAAAATGACGGATAGCTTCATTCTTTACCAGAATGTCACCTTCAATCAAGGAGCCATCGTCTCCGATAATAGAGTGGATCTTGCTTCTATTACGCTTACCATTGATGGCTTTGAAGAAATAAGCGGAGTTGCAATCACCAGCCTTAAGCCATTGGATTATTGATTTTTGCCTTAGAAAGTCCTCTTCAGCTTTAAGGGTTGACGTGTAACAGCTTATAAGATCTTTTTCCCAAATTCTAAGTAACAGCTTATAAATCAATCGGTTTAATTGTCAAGTCTCCCACCTTGTTGTTATTAATGCCCTTTAGAACCTTCTTCGGATTGCGAAGCTTAGAGCAAAGTTTTATTGCATGGTGCCATGAACTTGCTCATGCCAATACCTCTCAACCAAGGGGAGAAAATCTGATCTATCCATTAGAAAATTGAAAATTTTGAAAGGGTGATTTTTCTTAATACCTTGCAACCCAAGTTTAACCACGGAGGGACAATGATCCGAAATGCTAGGGGGAAGGAATATCACTTCAGAATTCTGAAACTTGACAAGCCAATCATTATTGATAAGAACTCTATCCAATTTCTTAGAGATACAACCGTTGCTTCTCTTGTTGCACCAAGTATGAAGAAAACCCGAGAAACGAAGATCATCAAGCACCGAAGATTGAGGACAGTCATTGAACTCCTCCATAGCACTAGAAATTCTTGAGCAACCCCCAATTGACTCATCCACCCTCCTATAGACATTGAAATCACCAAGAACAATCCAAGGAGAACCATGCAGACTTGAACACATACTGTGCCAAAGAGCCCTTCTTAATCTATCATCATTAAAGCCATAAACAAAGAAGATTCAAAACTGGTCATTAGTGTACAAAATACAACCATTACAATGGATGATCTGACCGGTTTCACTAATTTTAGTGATATTGAGAATTCTAGGATCCCATCCAACCCAAATTCTACCAAGACCATGACTATTATAATTATCTAAGCTTTTGGTCAACCAAAAACTTCCTAACTTCTGATTGTTTAGGGGTAGTATTCAAACCCCTAATGTTCCAACAAGCTAAATTAATCATCGAGAGGTTGAAGAGGCATCACCTGAGCTTGTGAGCTATTATCCTTGCCTTTCTTAGTAGTTTATTTCTTCTTCTTTTTATTGTTACTAGAGGACTCCGTTAGGCTGGAGAGACCTATAATCGTGACCCTATCTATCTTTTTGATCTTTGAGTGCCATAGGGATTGATCCGGAGAGGCTATTGAAGGAGATTCATCATCATTGCAATAGTTACCATCCTCATCAAGGGCTGAGAACTTGTTAAAGGTGTCAACCACACTTTCCATAAGGAGGTCATTAGATTTGTTATGAATAGGTAAAATCGTTGGACACGAAGAAGGCTCAATTTCAGAACTATAAGTGGGAATAACTTCATCACCTTTCAAGGTAGCAAGAGGGGGAGGTTCTAGGTTTGCTTGAGGTGAGGGATCTAGGGGATTAACCCTTCTATTGACTCTTCTCCATTCTTCGTTAGGTTTGGGAGCAAAATCTGTATCAGAGGGAGGATGTAAGGGCTTGAGCCTAAGGCATGTCACAATAGAGTGCCCAAATGACTTGCATTCACTACAGATTTTTGGTTTCCATCGGTTTTCAACTAAGATTTCCACACTTTCTTCATGGTTTGGATTCGACTTGTCTCCCATAAATAAGTCAAAGGAATCAACTAAGTCACAAGTGGCATCAATTTCGATACAAATCCTAGCATAGGAAATTCTCTTCATGGATTCTGTTAGGCTATCCGCATGGAGGGGCTTACCAACCGCACTAGCAATGTGGCTCAATCCCTCTTCAGTCCAGTATTCATGGGGAATGATGAAGAGCTTAACCCAAACCGGGATCTTAAAGTAGGATTCTTTAGTTAGAATGAGCTTAGGATGCCATTTTTTAAGTATTACCATTCTTCCAGCAAATAACAAAGGTCCTGATTCTAACACACTATAACAAGCTTCATCATCCAAGAATTTGAAGAAATAAAACCCCTTGTCATTAGCCAAGACTTCCACCAAGCCACGATTACCCCATATACGCATGGCAATGTTGTTTACTAGTGAAAAAGAGAGCTTTTTCTCAATGAAATAACCCACCAACCAGTTCTTCCAAGCTTTAGATCCATCCTCTACAACTTCCATGGGGGGAGGAGAGACACATCTCCTATTTCCACTTTGAAAATGTTGGTAGAATTTTAGGTTCATAAGCTTGCTTGCAAGAGTATCCTTATTTGGACCATGGTGAGCACCTTTCATCACATTGCTACAGGAGGTAGTGGTTGTGTTTTAAAAAATAATAGTAGGCATAAGACCTATAGCCTTCTTAGGGTCATTATTCACCAAAGAGGGAGTGGTAGAGGTACCTTTCTTATGGAGCAGCTCAGAATTGCTTAAAGAAGGAGTATCCTCAAGTTGACCGTTGACAATTGCGGAGGGGCAGGCTTCTTCTTTAAAGGTTGATTAAGCCTATGAGCACCATGAGTAGGCTTTCCATCCCTAACACATTGATCCACGAACCCTTCCTTCTTCCCTATCACGTTCTTGGGTGGAGGAACTAGGTATGAACCTTCAAAAACTCCATTGTTTCCTATGATAGCTATAGAAGATAAAGTTCGTGGGGTTCTAGGGAGGTCTCCTAAAGTATTAGGGAAATCAGTATATTGAGAGAACAAGGACCAGCTCCTCCAAGGACGGGAGCTTTGTTTGATTCGAGCTTGGGAAAGCTAGAAAGATGCACTCCTTTGCTAGACTCAATATTGCACTTAATAGGGACACTAGATTTTAAAATGGAAATAACACCAGCAGTGGGAGCTTTACGAGGGAATGAGAGAGGTTGGTCTTCCATGGAAGAAATGGGAGGAAGAACACTAGAGATGGAAGGGGAAAGAACTTCTGAAATTTCTGAAATGGGTGGATTTTTGGAAGGACCAAAGAGAGGGAGGACCAAGGCTTGTTAGAGACTAAGCAAGGAAGGGATGCGTGTTTAGGTGAGGAAGCCATGGGTGGAGAAGAATCCACCATGGAAATGGACTGGGAATAGAAGGGGGCAGCAAGGAATTCTAGAGAGAAAGAGGAGCATCTCTCTCTAAATTTGGTAGGCTTTTAGAAATCACTTTATTAATATAAAAGATTATCAAATACATTATTACACTCTTGCTATTGAGCATAATCCCAACACAATTGTGTTATGATGAGTCTAAAATCATCAAAGTGTAGTGTTTTTGGACAAAAGAATCTAGTGCACTAGGTGTATTGAATAGGATCACAGTGAAATACTTTATCCAGAACAGTCAGTAGATCAAAGTGTAGTGTTTTTGGGCAAAAGAATCTAGTGCACTAGGTGAATTGAATAGGATCACAGTGAAATACTTAATCCATAGCTATCAGTAGATAAAAGCTTTCACTTTAGGACAATCGGAAAGTCTATCTCAATCCTGAGATAAATGATGGACTTATGGTTACAAGTGTTATCATTTGAGTTGTCAATCAATACGATTATTTAGCATACTCTATCCTCGATGGTTTGGTGGTATTCATTTGTCAATCGATAGAGGACTTTATTTATAGATATGGACATCGTGGCTCCATTTATTAAATGTGAGAAGAATATCATCATATGGATATTTTGATGTATTGGATATTAAATTTTAACGTTAAGTTTTCGAAACATGGCTTCTGGACAAGTTGTAGGTTCCAGATTTTGGATTGCGCAGTGGAATGAGGTTTTTAAAATTTCAATGCAATCATCAATTAAACCAAATGTACAGTATTAACCGAAAACAATAAGAAAGAGATGAAACTATTTCATACTAACTTTTGTAAGCTCCTTCTTCTTTTCAATCTGCTTCCTGATTTGAACCACAATATCTTCCTAGCAATCTCCTGGGATTGGTAACGCCGTGTGGGGGCGTCACGGTACTCAGGAACAAGGAGGATGAATGGAAGAAAGAAAAAGAAAAAGAAAATTCTTTGCTGAAAAATACCTAGAACACTTTCTAGGGTTTTTTTTTCTCTTCTTTGGTTTTATATGCTCAAAAAATTGACTCTCAATTCTTAATGTATGTTGTGTTGTCTTAGTTTCCAAAAACATATATATCATATATATATTTTTAATAAAAATAATTAATCAAATCTATTAAGATATCTGATATCTTTAAAGATATTAATTAATTAATTCAATTTGATTTGAATTCAAACTCTTTTAAATTCAAATTCAAATCTTTTAAGATATCTGATATCTTTAATTAATATTAATTTATTTGGTTTGATTTGAATTCAAACTCTTTTAAATTCAAATTGAAATATTTAATTTAATGGAAAAAAAATAATCAAATTATCTTATCTTCATTCAAAATTAAATATCAATCAACACCCTCCATCTAATGATTAATTACACTATTAAATAATCTAATTAATTAATTAATATAATCATTAATATTTATTAATTTAATAATCTCATTATTCAATTAATTCTCGAATAGACAAGTGTCACTTTCGTAACACAATTATTTGTACAATCAAATTATTTAACCGTGACTCTTGTTACCTTAATCAATCGGACTAGCAAGGGGACCCAATGGACCCACAGTATTTTGAGCTCAAATAATCCTTAGAAATAATTATTTAAACTCTTTAATTAATATTTCATGATTATTCACTTTGGTGTTATTCCATTAAAAACCCAAAGCTGTATTCTCCCAACTGTAGATGTTTTTACACAAACCAATAACTTTCGGTGTCCATCTATATAGCTATTACATATGGTATAATCCTCCACAAGTAGTTCGTAATTAAAGCAGGGTCATAATGTCCGTTATACCCATCTAATTACATCTTTTCCATTAAGTACCATTGATTCTCTAATGAACAATAAATCCTACATTCCTCACGGAATTAGGAGAGCGATCATATTGTTCAAGCCCCAAATTAACCCTTAAGGGAACTACTGTCTGCTTCTCGCAAGAAGAAGTGGATTCTACTATTATGTACAAACCTTCCTAGCTACAAGCCAATCCGTGACTCCAACATACCAAGCACAATGACCGGGAATGTAACTCTAATCGCATCCATGGTATATCAAAAACCACGATCTAACCTGAAGGATTCGATAAGACACTTAGGATTAAGATCACTCATATATAGCTATCATTTGTCGATATATATGAATCTCATCATGTAACGGATCTTATTGAGAGATTCATACATATCGTTACCCAGATCACATCATACAAGGTGTCTCCATTCTCATATCACCATATGAATGATCCAAGATAAGATCACCATACATTACGGAATGGACCGCAATTGTAGATTAACCACAAATAAAGTACCCAACTTTATTTGCTATCTACGGACTCTTTAGATTGCTCATTTTAAAATGATTCCATCAGTATATGGCAATCATATACTCAGTTTGAAATTACATCCGACAATATTGGATGTTAAGTACACATGTTATATATAAATGTATAAGAGAATTTGAATGAATAAACTACCTCTTTTATTTATGTTCAATTCACATTTACAAATTACAAGCTTTAGGGCAAAAACCCCAACAATCTCCCACTTGCACTAAAGCATGTGAGACATGTCTTGTAAACCTAAACACTTTAGCAGGAAAGGTCTTCATAAATGGATCAGCATGATTATCCTTTGACACTATCTTGGTCACGGTCACATCTCCTCTCTGCACTATCTCTCTGATGAGATGATATTTCCTCTCTATATGCATCCCTCTTTTATGGCTTCTTGGTTCTTTGGAGTTAGCCACAACACCACTGTTATCACAATAAAGTGTGATGGGCTTATTCATATCTGGAAAAACTTCCAGATCACTCAAGAATTTTCGAAGCCAAACAGCCTCTTTAGCAGCTTCACAATCGGCTATATATTCAGCTTCCATAGTTGAGTCAGCAATACAAGATTGCTTAATACTCCTCCACACAATGGCTCCACAACCAAGGGTGAATACTGATCCAGACGTGGATTTCCTAGAGTGCATGTCTGACTGAAAATCAGAATCTGTGTATACTAACATGATCAAATCCTGTCCAGAATACACTTGCATATAGTTTCTCGTTCTCCGAAGATACTTGAGAATAGTCTTGACAGCAACCCAATGATCCAATCCTAGGTTGGACTGGTATCTGCTGGCTACTCCAATTGCAAAATAGATGTCCGGTCTAGTGCATAACATATCATACATGAGACTACCTAGTGTTGACACACAGGGAACACGTTTCATATCCTGAACTTCCTGAGGTGTCTTAAGACACTGTTCCTTAGACAAGTAAACTCCATGCCTGGAAGGTAAATTAACTTTCTTGGAGTTCTGCATCGAAAATCACACAAGAATCTTGTTTATATACGATGCCTGCGACAATGCTAGGAGTTTGTTCTTACGATCCCTTAAGAGTTGGATCCCTAAAACATAACTCACCTCTCCCACATCTTTCATTTGGAATTGGCTAGCCAGCCAGCCCTTTACTTCCGATAATACCCCTATATCATTCTCAATGAGTAGGATATCATCTACGTATAGGACAAAGAAAACTACTTTCTTGTCAATGATGCGCTTATAGACACAAGGCTCATCAATATTTTGCTCGAAGCCATATGTTTTGAATCACATCACCAAACCTTATGTTCAAAGATCTAGATGCTTGCTTCAGTCCATAAATGGGCCCTTGCAACTTGTAAACCTTTTGCTCTTGATCTAGAGACAGGAATCCCTCCAGTTGCATCATGTAGTTGCTCTCATCAAGATTGCCATTCAAGAATGCAATATTGATGTCCATTTGACAAATTTCATAATCGAAATAGGTAGTAATGGATAAGAGAATCCTAATAGACTTAAACATGGCTACTAGTGAGAAAGTCTCTTCATAATCGATCCCCTCTTTCTGGGTATAACCCTTGGCCACTAGCCTTGCCTTGAAGGTCTCTACCTTCCCATCTACTTCTCTCATTCTCTTGTAGATCCACTTACACCCTATAGGTTTTACCTCATCCGATAAGTCTACAAGTTCCCAGACTGAGTTAGAGTACATAGACTCCATCTTAAGATTCAGGGCTTTAAGCCATTCCTCTTTGTCAGGATCTTCCATTGCATTCTTAAATGTCAATGGATCATCCACACTATTAGTAAAGACAACACCTTGTCCCTCACCTTTACCAAATAGCGTTCTGGTTATTGTACAACCCTCTCACTAAGTCTAGGTGGTAGTGTGTCCTGACTAGGAATCATCTGACTCTCAGATGTCAATGGATCAACAACTCTTATTGATTGAGCACTGGTCGTACCAGGCTCCATTTTATTCAATACAATCTTACTACGAGGTTTATGATCCCTAATATAGCCATCCTTAAGAAACGTTGCATTTATCGATACAAACACTTTGTTCTCTTCAGGACTATAGAAGTATCCACCTATGGTCTCCTTGGAATATCCTACAAATAAGCAGACCACAGACTTGGGGTCCAACTTTCCACTTCTGTTCTTCAACACATGTGCTGGACACCCCTATAGCGAAAATGTCGCAAACTAGCTTTACGACCATTCCATAACTCTAAAGGAGTCTTAGGAACATATTTGTATGGCACTGCATTCAAAATGTATTCCGCAGTTTGTAACGCATATCCCCAAAAGAAATTTGGTAATGATGAGAAACTAATCATAGATCTCACCATTTCCATAAGGGTTCTATTTCTCCTCTTCGCGACACCATTCTGTTGTGGTGTTCCAAGAGCTGTGAGTTGGGACACTATCTCATGCTCGACCATAAAGTCTTCAAACTCTTGGTCAAGGTACTCACCTCCACGATCCAATCGTAGAGACTTGATAGTCTTTCCTAACTGATCCTCAACTTCAGCTCAAAACACTTTAAACTTTTCAAAAGTTTCCAACTTCCGTTGCATTAGGTAGACATATCTGTATCTAGAGTAGTCATCAATAAAGGTGACATAATACTCATAGCCACCCCTTGCTTTAACATTCATCGGTCCAAAAACATCTGAATGTATACGCTCTAGTGGTTCTTTAGCTCTAAGCCCTTTTTCCAGTAAAAGGTCTCTTGGTCATTTTACCTTCTAAATCGGATTCGCAGATAGGTAATGGTGCCAACCTTTAACTCACTTAAAGGCCCGCTTTTAACTAGTTTATCTATCCTGTCAAGGTTAATGTGGCCAAGTCTTAGATGCCACAGATATGTTTGTTTTCTAGAGAAATCTTTTGTCGTTTTGTTTTGGTTTTTCAACTTTAAACATTTCAACGTTGAACAGTGTTGTATGTATTAACGGCCTTAAAATATACAAATTGTTTTTATTTAATCCTGAACATATATTCAAACCATTCTTTACAATAATAACATACTTATTATTAAAAGAAACAGAATATAATTGTTTCAATTACTTTGAAAAAAAAATCAAATTTCTTGTGAATCCAGGAATAAAAAATACATTGTTCAAAACAATAAAACAATTTCCAAAATGTAGTCTAACTACACCCACTGCTCTTGCTGACACGACATCCCCCGTCCCAACATGCATAGAGAAGGCTCCCTCCTCAAGCTGTGTCCAAGAATCAGCCCACTACATAGAAGAACAAACATGGTTAGTGGCGCCCGAATCAACTATCCAGGGTAAAGAATCATCCTCTACTAAACATGAATCAAGAACAAGTAAATCATATTTACCTTTCATTTTCTTCTTCTTTGCAACCTCCTCTAGATACTGAGGACAATTACTCTTCCAGTGTCCAACCTTGTCGCAATGGAAACATTTTCCTTTGCCTTGGTCGGTGGAGGAGCCTTTCTTCTTGCTTTGGGCTTTCTTGGGCTTGGGCTTACCCTTTGCCTTCCCAGCAGACCTTTTCTTCTTTTTTTCTAGAGGAAGATTGTTCGACAACATTTGCCTCACCGATTTTACTTTTGTTGTCCTTAGTCAAAGACTCAAAAGTAGTGAGCTCATTGATCAACCTAGTGAGACTGAACTTTAGCTTGTTCATCTCATAGTTACTCTTAAGTTGATCAAAACTCTTTGGAAGAGTCGTCAGTATGATGCTCACCTAACTGGGTTCATCAATGGCCCCGCCATTGATCTCTGCCGTGTTAAAATATGACATCATGTTCAGGACATGTTCCCGAATAGATGCGCCCTCTTTCATCTTAGCAAGCATTGCGGAACGAACAGCTTTGTGCCGCTTTTGCTCAGAGGGCTACCTTAACATAGTCTGCAATGACTACATTATTTCAAATGCAGTACCCATTGCTTCGTGCTTAGTGACAAGCACGTCTGTCATACTGGCTAACAGATATGTTTGGGCTTTCTCATCTGATGAGACTCATTTTTCATATGCCTCACGAACTGTTCGTGCGGCATTGGCAGTAGGCATCGGAGGACATTCCTCCGTAAGCACAAACTTTACGTCCTTGGTGACCAAGATTGCATTTATGTTATGTTTCCATTTAGTGTAGTTATCACCAGTTAATTTGTCATTGGCAAGGATTTGCAGCAGTGCAAATGACATGGCTGAAATACATAAATTAAGAATTCATTCAATCATACATTCAAAACATGGGCGAATGTTCGGCATAAGATTAAACATGATGCATGAAAATGTTTAATGAATAAGAATAACCCTAAGAAAACAATGTTTCTATGCCACGACAATCCAATATACCACAAGTAAGTGTCGCTTTAGGGTCGGTCAAATTCTAGCATGTTGTATCGAAACTTTCTAATCAAATGATATACCAAAATAACTCTTATTCCAATATCATTCAACCAACGTTTATTTAGTCAGGTTTTCAATTAACCAATTTAATTAAAACCTTGTGAGCGTAACCCATCATTTCAGATCTCATGAGCTTAACTCGAGAATTGCTGCCATAGTGTCGGTCAAACCCGAAATCCCCTCATAAATCCTACCCGTTAGGACGTCAACCTTAGTATTGATTCTTATGGAAACCCTCCTTAGGGAGGACAAAAGTAAAGCCGTCTTGAGGCCCCACTCGAATCTCACGGTGTTGAACTAATGATGGAGACTGTGGGATAAAATGTCATATATCCCTCTCCCACTCACTATTTTATAATTAGGGTTTTCTATTAATGTTAATGCATCTATATTAAACAAGATTAAATGGCTAATTTCAATCTAAACTTCTAGTGCATTAATCACAAATTATTAGAATCCTATTCCAATAACTACTAAACTAATATGATTTTTAACTCTTAAAAATATAGTTCATTAGTGATAATTCTAATCTATGTAAACTATTTATTAAGACTAGAATTATTAAATGTGTATTTACCAAGTTTTAACCATTAAAACTAAACACATTATTAGGTCCAGTTATTATTAGTGGCTTAATCGAATTAAACCTAATATTTATAGTGGACCCTACTAATCTAATTAATTAATCACTTTAATAGATTAGTAATTAATGAGAATTACCAAGTTTTTACTCCTCAAAATTATTCCCATTAACTTATAGCTAATTATGTGAATAACCCCTTTTAATCAAATTAAAAGTAAACACAAAATATAGAAGGCGATAATGCATGTATGACAAATCAACATATATATATATATATATATGTGTGTGTGTGTGTGTGTATGTAGGCACACCCAATCTAAATGATATGTATATGCATGACAATGCTTTAATTATCTCATACTAAAAGCATACATGAGTACAACGGGTTATTTAACTTTAAAAAATATCTAATTACAAAAGTTATCCAAGGCATTCCTTGGTCTTCAAGTAATCTCTAAGATTCTTCAAGTCTTTTGGGTTCTTCTTAATTTGGGCTCTTAACCAAGTCCAACTTGATTAATTTTTTTTTTATGTTTGTGACTCATCTCATGAATCAAACCTAAAGCCCAAGTGTTACTTTAACACTGTACTCGAGGCCCCAAGTAAGAAAAACTAAAATTCAACTCAAAATCTTTTTACGAATTCAGACACCCTAACGTCGCGAATTTTCAGCCTATAGCGCTTTCACGCCTAGCCGTCATTCGTGCACATAGGCTGCCCGCACCAGTACCACATGAAAAGTACATGCGAACAAAACCGCATGAACAGTACCCGTGAACAGTGCGCGTCGCTGGTGTTTCTGATTTCGCTATTCGTCTTCTTCTTTGGATTTCTTCATACATATTTTACAATAAAATACATAGCAGAAAAAATACAACAAAGAAAATACAGCAGAAAGAAAATAAAAATAAATAAAAATACATCCCGGCATTAATATTACATTGAAAAAAATATTACAACCTTTTAATAAGAACCCTATACCTATTGTACCATACAATTAACAATCAACCATGTTTATAAAAAAAATAAACATCATACAATCATTAGAAAGTGCCTACACATTCATACATCCAATCAGGAGCAATCGAATTCGATTATATTGTACAAAATTGGCTCGGATACCATTTTGTAGGTTCCGGATTTTGAATTGCACAGCGGAATGAGGTTTTTAAAATTTCAATGCAATCATCAATTAAACCAACTGTATAGTAATAATCGAAAACAATAATAAAGAGATGAAACTATTTCATACCAACGTTTATAGGCTCCTTCTTCTTTTCGATCTGCTTCATGATTTGAACCACAAGATCTTCATGGCTATCTCCCGGGATTGGTAAGGCATGTGGGTGCGTCACGGTACTCAGAAACAAGGAGGATGAAGAAAAGAAGAAAAAAAATTGTTTTCTTTGGCCGAAAAATACCTAGAATACTTTCTAGGGTTTTTTTTCACTTCTTTGGTCCTATACGCTCAAAAATTTGACTCTCAATTCTCAACGTATGTTGTGTTGTCTTAGTTTCCAAAGACATATATCATATATATATTTTTAATAAAACAAATTAATCAAATCATTATTCGATTTATCCGATTTGATTTGAATTCAAACTCTTTTAAATTCAAATTTAAATATTTAATTTAATGGAAATAAAATAATCAAATTTTCTTATCTTCATTCAAAATTAAATATCAATCAACACCCTCCATCTAATGATTAATTACACAATTAAATAATCTAATTATTTAATTAACTTAATCATTAATATTTATAAATTTAATAATCTCATTATTCAATTAGTTCCCCAATAGACATGTGTCACTTTCGTAACACAATTAATTGGACAATCCAATTATTTAACTGTGACCCATGTTACCTTAATCAATCGGGCTAGCAAGGGGACCCAATGGACCCACAGTATTTTGAGCTCCAATAATCCTTAGAAATAATTAATTAAACTCTTTAATTAATATTTCATGATTATTAACTTCGGTGTTATTCCACTCAAAACCCGAAGCTGTATTCTCTCAACTATACATGTTTTCACACAAACCAATAACTTTCGTTGTCCATCGATATAGCTATTACATATGGTATAATCCTCCACAAGTAGTTCATAATTAAAGTAGGGTCATAATGTCCGTTATACCCTCTAATTACATCTTTTTCCTTAAGTACCATTGATTCTCTAATGAACAATAAATCCTAAATTCCTCACGAAATTAGGAGAGCGTTCATATTGTTCAAGCCCCGAATCAACCCTTAAGGGAATTACTATCTGCTTCTCGCAAGAACGAGTGGATTCCACTGTTGTATACAAACCTCTTAGCCACAAGCCAATCCATGATTCCAACATACGAAGCACATTGACTGGGAATGTAACTCCGATCTCACTCATGGTATATCAAAAACCACGATCTAAACTAAAGGGGTCGATAAGACACTCAAGATTAAGATCACCCATATATAGCCATCATTTGTCGATATATATGAATCTCATCATGTAACGGATCTTATTGATAGATTCATATAAATCGTTGCCCAGTCCTATATGATCACGTCATATATGGTGCCTCCATTCTCATATCACTATATAAATGATCCAGGATAAGATCACCGTACATTACGGAATGGACCGCAGCTGTAGAATAACCACAAATAAAATACCCAACTTTATTTGCTATCTATGGACTCTTTAGATTGCTCATTTCAAATTGAATCCATTTGTATATGACAATTAATTACTCAGTTTAAAATTACATCCGGCAATCTTGGATGTTAAGTACACATGTTATATATAAATGTATGAGACAATTTGAATGAATAAACTACTTCTTTTATTTATGTTCAATTCACATTTACAAATTACAAGCTTTAGGGCAAAAACTCCAACACATGTCAAAATATCCAAGTTCAAAATGTTGTCATATGAGTAAATATGGTAACTAGGAGAGCTATAGGCGGTCTATGAGCTCTTGGCGATTACCGATATTTTTTACAAGGATACATTATCTCCAATAAGATTGTCTAGGATATGAATGAGAAACTAATATGAACCTCACCAAGAACAGTGAAACCCAGAACCAATATATGGTAGCAAGGATCGTTTTCTAGATTCATGTTTATAAGCAAGAACAATATAGGACTGTGACCCGTTATTTATAATGAGATACGAACCAACAGTATCAAGAAAGTGAAAGATGCCACACTCAAGAACAAGAAAGAAAGGTGAGTGATAAGTCAATTTTCGGAACCAAAGAGAAAATTCTCTCTATTTTCATTCAAAATCAAGTCTGCCGAAAATTACATCAGTTTGTTCCTTATACACTAAAACCATAATCGAAAAGAAAGGCTACGCCAATCTCTAGAAAGGAGACAAGATATTTGGCCATTATAGCCTTACAATCAGAAAACTAAATTGGGCAATAATTGCCTTACAAACGGGAAAGAAAATAAAAAATCTAAAACAAGCAACTATTGACCTGTTCCTTATTTGGAAAGCTAAATCTGAAAACAAATCAGCCCCTTAATTTGGGAAAAAAAATCAACTCTTATTCTTTGGAAATAAAAAAGGAAACAAATCAGTTGAAATTGAATCTCCTCCAACCCTTTTCAGCTCACCGCACGCATAACTTGTGCCACACGCCCAAGTCTTCTCTTATTCAGCCCAATCAATTGCCTTGATGACGTTAATTAAGCATTGGTCTTCATGTGTGCTTATCTTGGACTTCAACAATTCAACATCAACCCAAGTATCTTGAATCAGGCTATTGAGTGCCTTATTGAATCTCTTAGCCCTTGTTATTGGCCCAACCGGAACATGTAATGGATCCCTTGGTGCAGCTCCCTTATTCTCATCAGAAACATTGACTTATTCTATCTTTATTTAAGACTTCAAATTTAGCTCTTTTGTGGAATAAGCTAAAATTAATAGATCGAACCTAAGGGAATCATTTGTTGATTGTAATTAGGTTATGTCTATTGAAGCTTAAATTTAGATAGTCTGCAAAGATCTCCAATCCGCACGAACTTGAATGGATCACTTGATATATTCTACCGGACCAATTTCTAGATCCATCTAGAATTGTTTTTGGATTTCGGAATCAATAAGTTTTGGAGAGGTGCGGTCATGTGTGATCAAGACACGCGATAACTCTTCAACAACTGGAATGGGCTGCCATGGATTTGGGAATCCTTCGGCGGCCCTAATGGGGTGCAATTAACATTCCATTAATACATTAAGAATATAATTTGCACATTTTAATTATATGGGCTGTTAAATTATATTAATGTATTAATTTATGGCATGTGAACTTGTTTCTTTTGTAGTAAGAATGAGTCTAGTTCACATGTGGACTTTTTTTATTAAAGTCTAATGGATTTAATAAAATGGAAAAATAATATATTGCACATGTTTTATACTTGGGCGGCAAGGCTAAGGATTTAAGCCTAGTATATTGTTTTATTTTATTATTTAATTAAATGGAAATTAATTATTTAATTATTTAATTATTTAATTAAAAGTCAAAATCTTTTTCTAACTAGGAGTAGGACTCCTAGTGTCATACTATTGTTAGTAGTATGATAAGTATCAAATACCTTATTTGATAAAGTAGATAAATAAAAAGGTTTTATTTATTTAGTCAAGTTATGAAGTACTTGATATCTATCAAAACTCTAATTGACAAGGGGTCAAATTATGAAGTTTTGATTAAGTCACAATTTAATTTATATTCAATAATTTATTATTGGATAATACTCTAATGAGTTGGAATAGGATTGAATTCTAAAGGTTGATAGGAGTTTAGGTGAAACACAATTCCTCCTTGTGAGAGGATTCGGCCACAGGACATGAATCCTCCTTGAGTGAGGATTCGGCCACCACCTATAAATACCTATTAAGAGAATTCGGTTAGGTGTGTTTTTTAAGGGAAGTTTTTTTTTTTTAGAGAAAGAATTTTTATTCTTTTGCTTTTGAATAAAAAAAACAAACAACATCTAACTCATAGAATTCGGCCAAGAGGAAAATAAAGAAAGAGCGTTTTTGTTTTCGATAGTGCGCTAGTGGCTTTTTTATCAAAAGGTTTTGTGCACAACATCGAATTAGGGTTCACGCGAGTTTTTGATTAAAAAGATTGAGAATTCACAAGTGACCAAACGTTCTTTGTTTTTCTCTAATAAGGTTATTGTGACTAACAAAAGAATAATGTTTTTGTTTTCCATCCTCGGGTATACAATTCAAAAAAAGGAGCCCACACTCCTAGGTGATTCACGTTCGTGATTAGATTGGAAGATCTTGTAGACTCAATTCGACACAAGTGGATTCAATTCGACGCAAATCAATCGTCACGTGAAAAAGGTATGATACTTTTAATTATATGTTAATTAATCAAGGGTTAAGGTTCTTTCTTTTAAAAGGAAATTTTTTTGAAATATACCAATCTAATTTTTCGTTTCTACCGCTTGTTTTTTCCTTTAATTGGTATCAGAGCCTGGTTGTACCCTTGATTAATTGATGTATATATACATGAATCTATTTCTTTTTATTGTAAATATGAATGTTTTAGAAAGAGACGGCACTCTAGGTATTCCCATATATAATTACATCGGAATGTATGGATATATATATATATATATATATATATATATATATATTATAATATGATTTGTTATTGCTCAATTTTGGTCCTAGAATTTCAACGTAATTTTGTTTGAAGTTGTAACAAGAAGGGTGGTCTATCATCGCCATAATTTCCTTCTTGATAGTTGTTAAGTTTTATTTTTATTTTATTGTTGTAATAAAAAAAATAAAAAAAACTGCTTTAATATATTCAAGTTTCGAAGATTCAAAGAATTGAAAAATTGGGAGCAGAAAAAGAGCGAGGGAGCTGCTCATGGCAGCCCATGCACACCAAGCAGCAAGTGTGCATGTGACCAAGTGCGCAGTTGCGCTTGTTGTGGTGCAGCGGCACGCGGCCTACCAATAAGCTGGGCGCATGCACGCTTGTGGAAGGAAGCAGGTGCTCTGCAGTAGATTTGCTTGGAACGCGCATGGCTTAGGGAGCATGGTGCTGCGCATGGGACAACCACGTATGGCTTCGAGCACATAAGACCTTTGCTGGACGGCCGCTTGATGACTTGATCGCCAAGTTAGGGTTTCTTGTTTTTCAAACAAATGTAATTTACTTGCTTTTCTAGGATGGACCAAAATTGTGGCTATTTATTTTTCCGTAAATATTGCAATGTTTATCATTGTTTGATAACATGTCGTATAGAATAGGAGTGCCACTCATATATCTCTTTTGGTATGAACATGCATTGAATGGTTTAGGTATCTAATTGGCATCTAGATAACTTGGTAAATCATTCTATGGAATTCAATCACACGTCTAAAACAATTGAGTGGGAGAAGGTGTTTTGAACACCTATGGCCTCCAAGATTAGTTGAGCTTTATGTTTCATGTGATAACCCCCCAATAGGTATCCATGAATGAAATTTAGCAAGATACTTCCTTACAAGGATAGACTAGATCATTGACTCAAGCAATATCTACTCTCAAAGGAGGGATTTTCGTGAAGGAATATATTGAAGGTCGATAACTTGGTAACACACTCAATGTGGTTTTATTGATATCCTCACAAGAGTTCTTGTCAATATAAATCGCAAGGCTAAATTGAAAAAGCTGGTTGTTATGTAACAATTAGGTGGGACCTAGTCCAACTAGTAAATGGTACGAACTCCTAAAGAAGGCGTGACATTTATGGATGTTGGATCACTGTTGAATTTTACGATTGAATTATTTTATTTAATTCAAGATAAATATTCGAAAGTTCTTTATCATGATTGTTTACTTATATAAATTTTGTTTTATTTAGAAATCATGACCCCATCCCTTATCAACATCTTGAAAGATACTACTTTAATTGGTGATAATTATGTCACATGGAAAAGAAAAATTGGGTTGTTGTTGCAATCTGAAAAGCATAAGTTTGTTTTATCTACCCCTAAACCACCTGCTCCTACTGATGAATCTACTGAGGTTTAAAGAGACGAGTATAAGTAGTGGGAGACCTCAGATGAGATGGTCAAATGTTACATTATAGCCACCATCTCCGTCGTGTTGCAACAGCAACATGAAGGAATGAGTACTGCGGCCGATATAATGATTTCTCTAGAGGAGATGTTTGCTATGAGGTCCAGGATGACTAAGAGAGAAGTAGTGACTACTTTCATGAATGTTAGGATGAAACATGGACAGCCTGTGAAAGATCACATGATAAAAGTCATAGCACATCTCAACATTGCTGAACTCAATGGTGTTGAGATCAACGGTGAGAAGAAAATTAATATGATTGTCAACTCATTATTAGATTCCTTTGATCAGTTCAAGTTGGACTACACCTTGAACAATAAGGAATATACCTTGCAGGGCTTGATGCAAGATGTTCAAAGCTTAGGGAAGATCCTTGTGAAAGGCAAGGGTCAAGAGATTCATATGGTTGGTAAAGTTGCTACTATTAAGACCCGTAAGAAGGTCAAGAAACAACAGAAGAAAAACCAACTTGGGCCTACCAAGAAGGAGACCAAGAAAGTAACCAAGATCAAATGGAAGTGTTTCCTTTGTGGTGAAAAGGGACACTGGAAAAGAAATGCCCAAAGTCTCAGAAAAAGAAGGAAGAAGGTAATATTAATTATCTTGAAACATGCTTTCTAGCAGATTCTACAGATTCTTGCATCATAGACTCTGGAGCCACTAATCATTTTTGTTATTCCTTACAGGGGTTTTAGGAAAGGAAAAGACTGAATGAGGATGAATTCAAATTGCGTTTAGGCAATGGAGCGTTGGTGTCTGCCTGTGCAGTGGGAGATATTAGAGTTAATTTAGATTATATTAGGCATTTGGATTTGATAGACGTTTATTATGTCCCTCAATTCAAGAGGAATTTAATTTCAGTTTCTTGTGAAAATAAATTTGGATATTCGGTTACTTTTAATAAAGGTTTTATTATTAGTTGGAATGTCAAATGTTTTTGCAAAGGTACATTGGAAAATGGTTGAGTCCATTTGCATAGAAATATCTCACACTTGTTAGACACGGAATCAACGGAACCTAATCATAAAAGAGTAAAATTAGCAAAAGATGAAACCTACCTATGACATTTGCGCCTAGGTCATATTAACCTTAATAGTATTAAGAGATTGGTTAGTGAGGGACCTTTAAGTGACTTAATGGTTGATGATCTACCAACTTGTGAATCTTTTTTGGAAGGTAAGATGACCAAAAGATCATTAGAGACCAAAGGCACAAAAGTCACTGAATGTTTAGGATTAATACACACTGATGTGTGTGGTCCTATGACCATTCAAGCTAGAGGTGGATATGAGTACTTCATCACTTTCACTGATGATTACTCGAGATTTGGCTATAAGTATCTCATGAGATATAAGTCGGATTCTTTAGACATGTTCAAAGCATTTAAAGCTGAAGTAGAAAATCAGCTTGAGAAACATATAAAAATCTTGAGATCTGATCATGGTGGAGAATATCTATCTGGTGAGTTTTAGCAATATCTATTTTTTTTTGGTTTTTTGGGTAAATAAATAGTATCATAGAAAAGAGAAAGAATATACAAATACAAGGGGCATACCCCAGGAAGAAAAAACAAGAGCAAAAACAAAAGCTCAAAAACAGCTCAAACACCTGAGCTAAACAAGAAAGTAAGAGCTAAACAAGGCTCGATGAAGCACAAAACATGACAAATAAATCACCCAATAGAGATATTCCATTTTAAAGCAACAAGAGGCCAATCCTTCAAGTTGATAGATAAGAGCTTGCTACGAATAGTGTCAATAATGAAGCGGGTAACGACTATGCTTGACTTATGAGAACTCCCAAAGATTCTACTGTTCCTTTCTCTCCAAATATAGTAAACCGCTACAACAAGACAAAGCTTCTTGACAACAATGGAAGGAGATTTCCCTCTCCAATGTTGAGCAGCCCAAGCAATAAATCTAGGCCAGCTATGACCATTCCAAGGCCGGCCACACATATCCTTCAAATGAGACCATATGACTTTGCTATAAGCACACTCAAAGAAAAGGTGGGCATGAGTCTCAGGGGAAGAGGAGCAAAGAACACAAAGAGTACCAACATGAGGATTATAAAGATGAACATGGTCCAACTTTGAAAGTCTCCCTCTAATGGCTAACCAAAGAATGAAGCTCATCCTTGGAATGTTAGGAGAATACCATACAAGCTCAAACCAAGGAACCAAAGGATGAAGAGTCTTGAGACTAGCCATGGTTGAAGCTACGGAATAAATACCATCGGGAGTAGGAATCCACTTAATACAATCCTCCAAACTAGAATTAGGGTTGTAAGAAGGCATATGGTTCTTATTTTCTAAGAGATCAATCGACATGGAGAAAGGCCAAACCCATTGATCACCGTGAACAATAAAACTGACTTTGGCCTTTTTTGGAAGACCTGAGCCATAAATGACATTTTAAACAAATAGGGTCATCTAGATGCCAATTATCAAACCACAAGGAAGTGCCAAGCCCATTACCAATGATATGCCGAATCAAGGGGTGAGCAAAAGGACAAGCTTGAAGAGCTTTCTCCAATTCCAAGAACAAGTTTGGGGAGCTTTCACCTCTCAAACACTCCTACCTTTGAGGTGATAGGTTTTAATCCAGGTTGTCCAGAGATTATTAGAACCATGCACCAGATTCCAAATATGTCGAATCATTAGAGCTTTATTCCAAGAAATGAGATCCTTGATGCTGAGACCACCCTCATTTTTAGGAAGACAAATATCCAACCTAGCAACTTTTGCCCCTTTACAATTTCCATCAACACCTTTCCATAAAAAGGAGCAAAGTTTCTGCTCAATATTCCTCAGAACCTTTGAAGGGAGACAAAGGTGACTAGCCCAAAAGACTTGGATACTAGACAAAATTGAGATAATAAGTTGTAGCCGACCTGCATAAGAAAGACAACGATTCATCCAAGAAGAAAATATGTTCGAAACTTTAACCAAAAGAGGAGAGCAATCAAGATGAATTAACTTTGAAGAAATGATTGGAATCCCTAAATACCTGATAGGAGTGAGCCAACAATATAGCCAACAATGTTGATGAGTTGCTGTCTACTGTCATTAGGCACACTCAAAAGAAAAATATTACTCTTAGCCGGATTAGCTTTGAGTCCCGAGAAAAAGAGAAATCATCAAGAGACATCTTAAGAATAGTAGCAGAAGGTGTAGAACCATGACAAAGCATAATAAGATCATCCATAAAACATAGATGAGAAAGTTTAATCTTGTCACACTTAAAGTGATATTTATAATGTGGGGAATCTTGAATGTTCTTGGCTAATAACTTTGTGAGAACCTCCATAGCTATAACAAAGAGGTAGGGAGACATAGGATCACCTTGACGAATCCCCCTCTAACTATGAAAGAAAGGGCAAGCTCACCATTTATAGAAATAGAGTATTTAGGAGTTGTGATGCATGCCTTAATCTAGTTTATTACCTTCAAAGGAACACGAAAAGCAGCAAGGGTTTCTAACAAGAAGTCCCACTCCATTGTATCAAAAGATTTCATCAAATCTACCTTCAAAGAACACTTGGGAGAGCCATCATCTTTATGGTAATTCCTCATAAGCTCTTGGACAAGAAGAATATTATCACCAATCCTTCTTCCGGCCACAAAAGCTAATTGAGGAGGGCTGATAATGTTAGGAAGAATAATCTTAATCCTATTTGCAATAATCTTAGCTATAATCTTGTAGAGAGTATTGCAACATGATATCGGTCTAAAGTCCATCATTCTAGAAGGATTTGGGACTTTGGGAACCAAAGCTAAGATCGTTGTATTGAGTTCTTTGAGAAGATGACATGTTCAAAAAAAAACTCTTGAACTGCATTGATTACGTCTCCACCAACTATATCCCACGTCTTTTTAAAGAAATGAGCATTAAAACCATCAGGCCTTGGAGCTTTATTAGGATGAAGCGAGAAGCAAACATCACGAATCTCTTCATTAGTGACACCCATGCTCATCAAGTCAGCTTGATCATTTGAAATATGATTATGAATAATAGTTTGAAGTGTACCAGCTCTATTCAATGAAGGAACCGAGCAGCCAAGAATTTTCTGAAAGTGGCGGATAGCTTCATTTTTAACAAGAATATCACCTTCAATCAAAGAACCATCTTCCCCCATAATAGATAGAATTTTATTTCGATTTTGTCTACCATTGATGGCCTTGAAAAAATAGGAAGAATTCCGATCACTAGCATGTAACCATTGGATTCTCGATTTTTGCTTAAGAAAATCTTATTGATAATGGGATAATTTCTCAGTTTTCTAGGCTAGGAACACCTCAACAAAATGGGGTGGCAGAAAGGAGAAATATGACTCTTTTTGACATAGTAAGGTTTATGTTGAGTTATTCAACACTTCCTAAAACTTTTTGGGGATATGCTTTACAAACTGCTATGTACATTCTAAACGATGTACCATCTAAGTCTGTTCCTCAAACACCGCATTAGTTGTGGTCTGGGCGAAAGCCTAGTTTACAATACTTAAGGATATTTGGATGTCCTGCGCACGTGTTAAAAGGAAAGACAGAAAAGATGGAGTCCCGTTCAGAAATATGCATATTTGTGGGGTATCTAAAAATGAACTAAAGAATATTATTTCTATAGTCCTTCAGATCTTAAAGTATTTGTTTCGACAAATGCTAAATTCCTGGAAAAGGACTATATGAATAAATTTGTTCCTAAAAGTAGAATTGTCCTGAATGAGCTTCAGGAGATACAATTCCACAAAAGGATTCACAACCTAGCCCAATTGTAAGTTCCACACCATCACAAGATCAACAACCTACCATTAATCGTCGTAGTGGGAGGGCTAGTAGACAACCCGAGAGATACAGCGGTCTAGGAAAATCAGTGGAGAATCTCCCGGACGACGATGATCCCTACCCGTACAAGGAAGCTATGGAGGATGTTGATTTTCGCCATTGGCAAAAGGCAATGCAATCTGAAATTGAGTTTATGTTCAAAAACAAAGTCTGGTCTCTTGTAGACTTGCCTAAAGGGATAAAACCCATTAGGTGCAAGCGGGTATACAAGAGGAAAAGAGGTATGGATGGAAAGTTGGAAACCGTTAAAGCTAGATTGGTAGCTAAAGGTTACACACACAGAAGGAAGGTATCGATACAAGGAAACCTTCTCTCCTGTGGCCATGCTTAAATCCATTAGGATACTCTTATCCATTGCAGCATCTCTAGACATAGAGATTTGGAAAATGAACGTCAAGACAGCTTTCCTTAATGGAAGTCTTGATGAAAGCATCTACATGATGCAACCAGAAGGATTCATTGAAAAATGTCAAGAGGAAAGGGTATGCAAGTAGCAAAGATCCATATATGGACTAAAGAAAGCATCCAAATCCTAGAACATACGGTTTGATCAAGCTGTGAAAGGTTTTGGATTTATTCAAAACCTTGACGAACCCTCTGTAAACAAAAGGATTAAAGGCGACAAGTTGTTTTTGTTCGGGTTTTTTTTCCCTAAAGCTTGTAATTTGTAAATGTGAATTGAACATAAATAAAAGAAGTAGTTTATTCATTCAAATTGTATAATACACTTATATATAATATGTGCACTTAACATCCAAGATTGTTGGATGTAATTTCAAACTTAGTATATGATTGTCATATACAGATGGATTCATTTTGAAATGAGCAATCTACAGAGTCAATAGATAGCAAATAAAGTTGGGTACTTTATTTGTGGTTAATCTACAGCTGCAGTCCATTCCGTACTATATGGTGATCTTATCCTGGATCATTCATATGGTGATATGAGAATGGAGGCACCTTATATGATGTGATCATATAGGATTATGCCACGATCTATATGAATCTATCAATAAGATCCGTCACATGATGAGATTCATATATATCGACAAATGACGGCTATATATGGGTGATCTTAATCATGAGTGTCTTATCGACCCCTTCAGGTTAGATCATGGTTTTTGATATACCATGGGTGAGATCGGAGTTACATTCCCGGTCAATATGCTTCGTATGTTGGAATCACGGTTTAGCTTGTGGCTGGGAAGGTTTGTACACAATAGTGGAATCCACTCCTTCTTGCGAGAAGTAGATAGTAGTTCCCCTAAGAGTTGATTTAGGGCTTGAACAATATGATCGCTCTCCTAATTCCGTGTGGAATGTAGGATTTATTGTTCATTAGCGAATCAATGGTACTTAATGGAAAATATGTAATTAGAGGGGTATAACGGACATTATGACTCAGCTCTAATTATGAACTACTTATGGAGGATTATACCATATGTAATAGCTATATCGATGGACATCGAAAGTTATTGGTTTGTGTAAAAACATCTACAATTGAGAGAATGCAGCTTCGGGTTTTTAGTGGAATAACACCGAAGTTAATAATCATGAAATATTAATTAAAGAGTTTAAATAATTATTTCTAAGGATTATTGGAGCTCGAAATACTGTGGGTCCATTAGGTCCTCTTGCTAGCCTGATTGATTAAAGGTAACAAGGGTCACAGTTAATTAATTGGATTGTCCAATTAATTGTGTTACGAAAGTGACACGCTTCTATTTGGGAATTAATTAAATAATGAGATTATTTAGTTAAAGAATATTAGTGATTAAATTGATTAAATAATAAGATTATTTAATTATGTGATTAATCATTAGTTGGAGGGTGTTGATTGATATTTGTGTTTGAATGAAGATAAAATAATTTGGTTATTTAATTTTAATTAAATTAAATATCTAATTTGAATTTAAAAAGGTTAAATTCAAAGTTATTAATTATCCTTATAGATATTAAAGGATTAATTAATAAATGTTTTTTTTTATGAAATTGGACTGACCTAAGGGGAAAAAGCATCACAGTGTCCTAAGACACCTCAAGAAGTTGAGGATATGAGATGTTTTCCCTATGCATCTACGGTAGGCAGTCTCATGTATGCTATGTTATGCACAAGACCTGACTTCTGATTTGCAGTGGGAGTAGCCAACAGATACCAGTCCAACCCATGATTGGATCATTGGGTTGCTGTAAAGACTATTCTCAAGTATCTTCGGAGAACGAGAAACTGTATGCTAGTGTATTCTGGACAGGATTTGATCCCGTTAGGATATGCAGATTCTGATTTTTAGTCAGGTAGAGATCCTAGGAAATCCACGTCTGGTTTAGTATTCACACTTAGTGGTGGAGCCATTGGCTCGAAGAGTGTTAAGCAATCTTGTATTGTTGATTCCACCATGGAAGCCGAATATGTAGCCGCTTGTGAAGCTGCTAAAGAGGTTGTTTGGCTCCTCAAGTTCTTGAGTGACCTGGAAGTTGTTCTAGATCTGGATAAGCCTATCACACTTTATTGTGATAACAGTGGTGCTATGGCTAATTCGAAAGAACCAAGAAGCCACAAGAGAGGTAAGCATATACAGAGGAAATATCATCTCATCAGAGAGATAGTGCAGAGAGAAGATGTGACTGTGTCCAAGATAGCGTCAGAAGACAATCATGCTGATCCATTTACGAAGACCTTACCGGCTAAAGTGTTTACGGGTCACCTAGAGGGTCTAGGTTTACAAGACATGTCTCACATGCTTTAGTGCAAGTGGGAAATTGTTGGGGTTTTTGCCCTAAAACTTGTAATTCGTAAATGTGAATTGAACATAAATAAAAGAAGTAGTTTATTCATTCAAATTGTCTCATACATTTATATATAAAAGGTGTACTTTAACATCCAAGAGTACTGGATGTAATTTCAAACTGAGTATATGATTATCATAAACAGATGGATTCATTTTGAAATGAGAAATCTAAAGAGTCTGTAGATAGCAAATAAAACAGGGTACTTTATTTGTGGTTAATCTACAGCTGCGGTCCATTCCGTAATGTACGGTGATCTTATCCTGGATCATTCATATGGTGATATGAGAATGGAAGTACCTTGTATGATGTGATTATATAGGACTGGGCCACGATCTATATGAATCTCTCAATATGGTCCGTTACATGATGAGATTCATATATATATATATATATATATATCGACAAATGATGGCTATATACGGGTGATCTTAATCTTGAGTGTCTTATCTACCCCTTCCGGTTAGATCGTGGTTTTTGACATACCATGGGTGAGATCGGAGTTACATTCCTGATCAGTATGCTTCGTATGTTGGAATCACAGTTTGGCTTGTGGTTAGGAAGGTTTGTACACAATAGTAGAATCCACTCCTTCTTGCGAGAAGTAGATAGTAGTTCCCCTACAAGTTGATTCCAGGCTTGAACAATATGAGAGCTCTTCTAATTCCGTGAGGAATGTATGATTTATTGTTCATTAGAGAATCAATAGTACTTAATGGAAAATATGCAATTAGAGGAGTATAACGGACATTATAACCCAGCTCTAATTATGAACTACTTGTGGAGGATTATACCATATGTAATAGCTATATCAATGGACATCGAAACATCTACAGTTAAGAGAATGCAGCTTCGGGTTTTTGGTGGAATAACACCGAAGTTAATAATCTTGAAATATTAATTAAAGAGTTTAATTAATTATATATAAGGATTATTGGAGCTCGAAATACTGTGGGTCCATTAGGTCCCCTTACTAGCCTGATTGATTAAAGGTAACAAGGGTCACGGTTGATTAATTGGATTGTTCAATTAGTTGTGTTACGAAAGTGACAAGTATCGATTTGGAAATTAATTAAATAATGAGATTATTTAATGAAAGAATATTAGTGATTAAATTGATTAAATAATAATATCATTTAATTATGCGATTAATCATTATTTGGAGGGTGTTGATGATATTTGTGTTTGAATGAAGATAAGATAATTTGATTATTTTATTTTTATTAAATTAAATATCAAATTTGAATTTAAAAAGGTTAAATTTAAAGTTATTAATTATCCTTATAGATATTAAAGGATTAATTAATAAAGGTTATCAGTTAAAAGAATAAATGTATATAAGATATATATTTGCTTTTGAAAACTAATACAATGCAATTAAGAGAAGAGAAGATATAAGTTCTCTTAATTCCATTGAATGTTGGTTGCGTGAAACCAAAAAGAAGAAAACCGGGAGGTGTGCGGCTAGAGAAAAAAAAAATTTCTTTGATTAATGGTGGCCGTATTCCACACATAGAAAACAAGAGTTGTTTTCATAAGTTTCTTCTACCTCCATTTAAGCTCCTGAAACCTGTGACGCGCCCACACGCTGTTGCCAATCGTGGGACATAGCCAGGAAGATCTTGTGGTTCAAATCAGGAAGCATATCGAAAAAGAAAGAAGGACTCTTCAAACATTGGTTTGAAATCATTTCACCTTCTTTGTTGTTTTCGATTATTACTGTACAATTTGGTTTACTTGATGATTGCACAAAAAATTTTAAAACTCCATTCCGCTACGCAATCCAAAACCTAGCACTAACAGTTTTTCCTGGTTCTTTACTACTCATCGGAAATGATGTAGCTGTATTGACATCAGTAAAAGAATGGTTAGCAAAACAATTTGATATGAAGGACTTATGAGAAGCAAGTTATATTCTTGGTATCAAAGTAATAAGGGATAGAAAGAATAGAACGATTGCATTATCCTAAGCTTCATGCATAGATAAAATATTGTCTAGGTTCTCCATGCAAGATTCCAAGAAAGGTATGTTACCTCTCAGACATGGAATCAAACTTTATAAGAAACAAGTTCCTAAGAATGAGCATTAAGAACAATTCATGAATAGGGTTCCATATGCCTCGGCAGTTGGAAGTCTCATGTATGCAATGCTCTGCACTAGAACATATATTTGTTTTGCTATTGACATAGTTAGCAGGTTTCAATAGAAAACTGGTCCTGATCACTGGACGGCAGTCAAGCATATTTTCAAGTATCTCAAAAGAACGAGAGATCATATGCTTGTATACGCTGGAGTGGATTTAATTCCCGCTGGGTATACAGATTCTGATTTCCAGTCAGATTCTGACTCTAGGAGATCTACATCAGGATCCGTGTTTACTCTTGGAGGAGGCGCAGTCATATGGAGGAGTATCAAGCAATCATGTATTGCTGATTCCACCATGGAAGCTGAGTATGTTGCTGCATGCGAAGCTGCTAAAAAGGTTGTGTGGCTCCTCCAATTCTTGATTGACTTGGAAGTGGTTCCTAATGCGAACAAACAGATCACTATCTACTATGACAATAGTGGAGCAATGGCTAATTCGAGAGAACCAAGAAGTCATAAGAGAGGGAAACACATTGAAAGGAAGTATCACTTTTTGAGGGAAATTATGCATAGGGGTGACGTGACGATTACCAAGATCGCGTCAGCAGAAAATCTAGCGGATCCCTTCACAGAGGCTCTACCACAAAAGAGTTTTGATAGGCACATTGAGAATATGGGAATGAGAGATATGACACACTTGCTATAGCGCAAGTGGGAGATTGTTAGGATTATGCTCAATAGCAAGAGTGTAATAATGTATTTGACAATCTTTTCATATTAATAAAGTGATTTCTAGTTTAACAAATCTTATAGCATTTATAGTTTAATTATTATAATTGTCAAAAGTAAATAATCATAAGGTCAAAAGACTATGAGAAATGAAGTATTGTTTGTACATCTTGATATGTATGAGGTAGACACAATTCTTTAGTTAGTCTTGAACAATATTCATAACTTAAGATAAAGGTTGGGTGCCTTTACCTTGTTAAAGTTGTAGATTCTTTCACTAGCATTTGAGTGGGATCAAATGTGTTATGATGAGTCTAAAATCATCAAAGTGTGGTGTCTTTGGGCAAAAGAATATAATGCACTAGGTGCATTGAATAGGATCACAGTGAAATACTTTATCCAGAACCGTCAGTAGATAAAGGTTTTCACTTGAGGAGAATCGAAGAGTTTATCTCAATCTTGAGATAAATGATGGGCTTATGGTTACAAGTGTTATCATTTGAGCTGTCAATGAGTACGGTTATAAAGCATAGTTTATTATCGATGGTTTGGTGATATTCATTGTAATCGATAGAGGACTTCATTTATAGATATGGACATCATGGCTCCATTTATTAAATGTGAGTAGAATATCATCATATGGATATTTTAATGTATTGGATATTAAATCTTAACGTTAAGTTTTCGATAGTGTCAATTGAAACATGGCTTCTGGACAAGTCAAAATATCCAAGTTTAAAATGTGGTCATATGAGTAAATATGGTAACTAGGAGAGCTATAGGCGGTCTATGAGCTCTTGGCGATTACTGATATTTTTCACGATGATACACTATCTCCAATAAGATTGTCTAGGGTATGAATGAGAAACATTGACTTATTCTATCTTTATTTAAGAGTTCAATTTTAGCTATTTAGTGGAATGAGCTAAAATTAATAGATCAAACCTAAGGGAATCATTTGTTGATTGTAATTAGGTTATGTCTATTGAAACTTAAATTTAGATAGCCCGCCAAGATCCCCAATCCGCACGAACTTGAATGGATCACTTGATATATTCTACCGGATCAATTTTTGGGTCCATCTAGAAATTTTTTTTTGGATTTCGGAATCCAAAAGTTTTGGAGAGGTGCGGTCATGTGTGATCAAGACACGCGGTAACTCTTCAAGTGCCTGGAATGGGCGGCCAAGGATGTGGGAATCATTGGCCGGCCCTAATAGGGTGCAATTAGCATTCCATTAATACATTAAGAATATAACATGCACATTTTAATTAAATGGGCTGTTAAATTATATTAATGTATTAATTTAAGACATGTAGACTTGTTTCTTTTGTAATAGGAATGGGTCTAGTTCACATGTGAACTTTTTTATTAAAGTCCAATGGATTTAATAAAATGGAAAAAAATAATATATTGCACATGGATTTATACTTGGGCGAAAAGGCTAAGAATTTAAGCCTAGTATATTGTTTTATTTTATTATTTAATTAAATGGAAATTAATTAATTAATTAATTAATTAAAAGTCAAAATCTTTTTCTAACTAGGAGCAGAACTCTTAGTGTCATACTATTGTTAGTAGTGATAAGTATCAAATATTTTATTTGATAAAGTAGATAAATAAAAAGGTTTTATTTATTTAGTCAGATTAGGAAGTATTTGATATCTATCAAAACTCTAATTGACAAGTGGTCAAATTATGAAGTTTTGATTATGTCACAATTTAATTTATATTCAATTATTTATTATTGGATAATACTTTAATGAGTTTGGATAGTAGGATTTGGTGGGAAATGATTCCTAGATCTAGGGTTAGTGGTTAGTGATGTAAAATAGGAGAAAATTTGTGCTTGGAAGAGGGTGGAAGAGAGAGTTTTCAATAAGAAAATGAAGTATGTCTATGCTTGGGAGTCTAGGGCATGGTCTTGGCATGAAAGGACAACATTGTACCTCTAAAATTTGCCTAAAACCCATCATTTGGCTATTCCCAGAAGACTCAAAACATGCAGTGTGCGGGTAGGCTACCCGCACACTGCACTTTAGCACCTAGTTCGCGGGTCCCTGCGCAGCAATCACTAAAATGGTCATAACTTCATCTAGAACACTCTGAATCACAATCTTTATAAACCACTGGAAACTATACTTGCAGGGATTTCCGAATCTATGTTATCTGAAATATGGTTCAATCTGAGTAGGGATATATGACCCTCCAAAGTTGGATGTGCTGCACTTGCTTTTCACAATTGCAGCCCAGTTTTCTATCAAATCCCATTTTTGCTAATTTTTGCCTCCCAAACTTCTTTTAGCCTGAAAATACCTACAATGACTAGAATAGAGCCATTAGACACCAAAATATGCTCAAAAACAAGCTAAAAGACATGGAATTGAGGGCCAAAATATAGCACAATTTTGGCACTGTCAAAACTCCTTGAGGACTTTGCTTCTTATACTCCAAAGTAGAATGATCTTCTCTTTTTCAAGGACAGTCTTTTCAACCTCTCTAAGCTTCTTAGAAATTTTATTCTTTTAGCACAAAAGTCTTTGAGTAATTGCCACAAACTCATCCACTTGTAACTTGATCAAATCATTCTTCTCCTCAACCTCTCTCAAGCTTCATCTCTGTGCTTTTCAAGACTCTCTATCTTAGCCAATAGTTCAAGATTGGATGGATTAGAACTAGAGATCTCTTGATCATTTGGATCAACTTCCTTGTCCAAAGATGCTTGGTAATCTTCCTCTAGCATAGTGTGAGATGTCGTGAAAGCAACAAAGTTGCTAACTAACTCCTCACTTGAGGACTCATCACTTGAGCTTTCCTCATCACTAGATTCATCATCACTCCATGTGGCCACCATAGCTTTACCTTTCTTGTCTTTACTAGTCTTCTCACTTGTGCAATCCGAGGCATAATGACCCTACTTCTCACAATTGAAGCATTTAACCTTGTGATTGCTCTTAGCTTGACCAATCTTCTCATTCCTTGGAGTAGATGATTTCTTAACTTCCTTTTCCTTAGAGAATTTGCCACTTGGCTTAGCACCTCTTCTCATAAACTTTCTAAACTTTCTAACCAAGAATGCCATCTCCTCATCATCATCTTCACTTTCTTCATTGATGACCTTAAGAGTTAGTCCCTTGTTCTTGACTTTAGGTTTCAAGCTTGACTCATAGGTTTGAAGTGATCCAAGCAATTTGTCGATGCTCATGCTATCAACATCCTTGCTTTCTTCAATTGCCATCACCTTAGCCTTGAACCGTTTAGGTAAAGATCTTAAGATCTTCTAATTAAGGTGCTCTCTGGAGATTGGTACACCAAGCGCCTAACATTGGTTGGCTATGTTTAGAAGTTTGAATTGGAAGTCATCAAACTTATCCTCTTCACTTATTTGTAACATTTCGAATTGTGATGTGAACATTTGAAACCTTGACTTCCTAACCGCCTTAGTTCCCTCATTTGTAACTTAGAGAGCATCTCATGCTTCCTTGGTAGTCTCTAGATTTTAGATGTAGGAAAATTGCCTACTATCCACTCCTCCAAAAATGGCATTCACCAACCAATGATGCCATTTTGCCAAATCAAATTCAATTGCATTCCATTCGCACCTTGGTTTAGAAACTATAGATCCATTTTGAGCAGCTTGTTAGGAGGATTGTAAACTTCATGTACCATCATTCATGCTCTCTCATCAGTGGAGCGAATATAAGCTTTCATCCGAAATTTCCAAAAACAGTAGTTATGCCCTTTGACTAGTGGAGGTCTAGAGTTCGAAGCTCCTTCGGACATTGTCTCTTCTTGAAGAACCATGACTTAAAAAACCTTGCAATCAACCGTAAGTGTATCCTGGATCTCATTAAGTTCCTTATAACGACCCGCTCTAATACCAATTGAAAATATACAAACGCGGTTAAATTGCCTTAAGCTAACCTAGATGGGGGGGGGGGGGGGGGGGGGGGGTGAATAGGTTTTGACACCTTTTTTCAATCCCTTGAAACAAACAAGAGTTTATCCCTCTAGCTAGCTTGAATCATAACACTTTATATAATAAAGCATATGAAGACAATCAATATGTATTCCCAAACAAAGTATTGTCAATCAAGCTTGCAAGTTGCTAGTGAAAGAATTAAAATAAAAACTAAAAAACAAAGAATACTTGTTTTCTCAACAATGTTTAATCTGTACAAGTACTAATCAAAGATGATTGTATACAAATAAATCTAAGTACAAATAAAATGATATTTACAACTTTGATCCAATGAAGTGCTTATATCTTACACATTACAACATTCTTGTTTACAAGAATATCTAGAAATGAAGTTTGTGAAACAAGACACAAACATACACATACAAGTATAAAAGAGAGATAGGAAGAATTGACACAAGGATTTTTTTAATGTGGTAAAACCTCCTAAGAGGAAACATCCACGGGCTGAATACAACCATCATATACTTTTATTATTGGAAAGTAGATAAGACATTCCTCAAAAGTGACCAACAAATGACACCCTCTATATTGGACTTGACATCTACCCAATCCCTATTGGTAGACTGAAAATTATTCAAAAGTGATCAACAAATGACACACTTGTTGGGGTTTTTGCCCTAAAGCTTGTAATTTGTAAATGTGATTTGAACATAAATAAAAGAAGTAGTTTATTCATTCAAATTGATTCATACTTTTATATAACATGTGTATTTAACATCCATGATTGTTAGATGTAATTTTGAACTGAGTATATGAATGTCATATATAGATGGATTCAGTTTGAAACGAGCAAACTAAAGAGTCTGTAAATAGCAAATAAAGTTGGGTACTTTATATGTGGTTAATCTACAGCTGTGGTTCATTGCGTAATGTACGGTGATCTTACCCTGGATCATTCATATGGTGATATGAGAATGAAGGCACCTTGTATGATGTGATCATATAGGACTGAGCCACGATTTATATGAATCACTCTCTAAGATCCGTTTACACTGAGATTCATATGTATCGACAAATGATGGCTATAAATGGGTGATCTTAATCCTGAGTTTCTTATCGACTCCTTCAGGTTAGATCGTGATTTTTGATATACCATGGGTAAGGTTGGAGTTGCATTCCCGATCAATATGCTCCATATGTTGGGATCGCGGTTTGGCTTGTGGCTGGGAAGGTTTGTACACAATAATGAATCCACTCCTTCTTGCGAGAAGCAGACAGTAGTTCCCTTATGGGTTGATTCAGATCTTGAACAATATGAGTACTCTCATAATTTCGTGAGGAATGTAGGATTTATTGTTCATTAGAGAATCAATGGTACTTAATGGAAAGGATGTAATTAGAGAGGTATAACTGACATTATGACCCAACTCTAATTATGAACAACTTGTGGAGGATTATACCATATGTAATAGCTATATCAATGGACACCGAAAGTTATTGGTTTGTGTGAAAACATCTACAGTTGAGAGAATGCAGCTTCGGGTTTTTAGTGGAATACCACCGAAGTTAATAATCATGAAATATTAATTAAAGAGTTTAATTAATTATTTCCAAGGATTATTGGAGCTCAAAATACTATGGGTCCATTGGGTCCCCTTGCTAGCCCGATTGATTAAGGTAACAAGGGTCACGGTTAATTAATTGGATTGTCCAATTAATTGTACTACGAAAGTGACACGTGTCTATTCGGGAATTAATTGAATAATGAGATTATTTAATTAATGAAAATTAATGATTTTGTTAAGTGAATAATTAGATTATTTAATTGTGTAATTAATCATTAGATGGAGGGTATTGATTGATATTTAATTTTGAATGAAGATAAGATAATTTGATTATTTTATTTCCATTAAATTAAATATTTAAATTTGAATTTAAAAGAGTTTGAATTCAAATCAAATCATATAAATTAATATTAATTAATATCTTTAAAGATATCAGATATATTAAAAGATTTGATTAATTAGTTTCATTAAAAATATATATATGATATATGTTTTTTGATGAGAATAAGGGAGCTGCACCAAGGGATCCATTGCATGTTCCGGTTGGGCCAATAACAAGGGCAAGAGCTAAGAGATTCAAAGAAGCACTCAGTGGTCTGATTCAAGATACTTGGGCTGATGTTGAATTGTTGAAGTCCAAGAGAAGCCCACATGAAGACCAAGGCTTAATTAACATCATCAAGACAATTGATTGGGCCAAATAGGAGAAGAGTTTGGGCATGTGGCACAACATGGGCGTCGTATGGTTGGAGGAAATCCATATTTCAGCATTTTTCCTATTTTATTTTTCAAAGAATAAGAGTTAATTTGTTTCCCAAATTAAGGGGTTGATTTGTTTCCAGATTTAGCCTTCCAAATAGGGAACAAGTCAATAGTTTCTTGTTTTAGTCTTTTATTTTCTTTCCCGTTTGTAAGGCAATTATTGCCCAATTTAGTTTTCTGATTGTAAGGCCATAATGGTCGAATATCTTGTTTCCTTTTTTTTCGATTAGGGTTTTAGTTTATAAGGAACCAACTGATGTAATTTTCGGTAGACTTGATTTTGAATGAAAATTAGAGAGAATTTTCTCTTTGGTTCGGAAAATTGACTTATCACTCACCTTTCTTTCTTGTTCTTGAGTGTGGCGTCTTTCACTTTCTTGATATCGTTGGTTCTTATCTCATTATAGATAACGGGTCACGGTCCTATATTGTTCTTGCTTATAAACTTGAATCTAGAAAATGATCCTTGCTACCATATATTGGTTACGGGTTTCACTGTTCTTGGTTAGGTTCATATCATTTGGTATCAGAGCAAAGGTTTCTAAACTCCGGATTAAACTATCCTTCTTCTTCTTCTTCCCTGATTTCGTTTGTTTAAAAAAAAATTCACAAACTTGATTCAGATTGATCAAGTCCAGTAAAAAAAAATACCAAAGCCTTGCTTAAGTCCATAAAAAAATAAAAATAAAAATAAAAAAACAAAAAAATTTCTTTGCAAGGTCGTGTAGTTGAACTTATATCAACTATTTTTTTAATTCCTTTTCTTGATTTCGTGGGTTGATAAAAAAAGGAACTGAAAGAGTGAACAAAGAGTGGAAAAAGGCAAGAAAGTGTGAGCTCATCAGTGGGTAAAAGCCAAAAGAATTGAGTGAAACACGAGTGTGAGTGCCACCATCATTAGGGGTAAGCACGTGAGGGAGTGTTTGTGAGGTTTACTAATTCTTGTTTGTTTTGCAGGTTTTAGATATGTAACACGATAACAGTAAAGGTGTGTCCAACGAAACACCAGAAAAGGTAGATCTCGATTTTTTTGTATAAAGCCATGCGACAACACATGGCTCGGATGAAGACTCAGTTTGGCGAGGTGAAAGATAGGTTAGACAAAGTGGAGTCTAGTTCGCAAAGGGAGCAGCCATTCAGGGCTCCTAATGTGGAACGAAGAGAAAGGAACCCACCTAGGAATGACTATGAAGATGATTATGGGAATGACCTAGAGGAGGATGATCGCATGTCTAATGTGAGTGCGAGCAGATTTAGGCGTGGAATGGGAGGTAGAGGAGATAGGTATGGGAATAGAGGAGATAGGTATGGGGAGAGGTTTGATAATAATTTTGGTAGTATAAAGGTGAAGATCCCGATCCTGAAGCTTATTTGGAGTGGGAGAAGAGAATATAATTGGTGTTTGACTGCCATAACTATTCTGAATTGAAGAAGGTGAAGTTGGCTACCATAGAATTCACTGATTATGCTATCGTTTGGTGGGATCAACTGATTGTGAGTAGGGGACGGAATGGAGAAAGGCCTATTGAGACTTGGGAGGAGATGAAAGCTGTCATGAGGAAGCATTTCATTCCAAGTCACTATTATAGGGGTTTGTTTCAAAAATTGCAAACTCTTACTCAAGGGTCTAAGTGTGTTGAAGATTACTACATGGAAATGGAGATAGCCATGATTCGAGTTGATGTAAAGGAGGACCGAGAGGCTACTATGGCTAGGTTCTTAAGTGGAATACACCGAGACATTGCAAATGTAATGGAGTTGCAACATTATGTTGAATTGACTGATATGGTACACATGGCCATTAAGTTAGAACAATAGTTGAAGAGGAAGAGTTCCACAAGGGTTGGGCAAAATTCGGGTACTTCATCATCATGGAAACCGAATTAGAGCAAGAGGGATGACCAGCCTAGTTTTAAGGCCAAGACCGAACCTTCCAAAGATTATAAGGCTGGAGGCACATTAAATCAAGGTAAATCAGATTCTCAACCTTCTAGAAACCGTGACATTAAGTGCTTTAAGTGTTTGGGAGCAGGTCATATTACATCTCAATGCCCAAACAAGAGAGTAATGGTTTTGAAGGATGATGGTGATATCGAATCTGAGGGTGAATCTGATGATGAGTCCATGCCGCCTTTGGAGGATGCAAGTGACATTGAATATCCGGTGGATGGAGAGCTTTTGATGGCAAGAAGAGCTCTAAGTGCTCAAGCCAAGAAAGGTGATGAGATACAATGTGACAACATATTTCACACCCGCTGCCATGTTAATGATAAGGAATGTAGCATGATCATTGATGGGGGGAGTTGTACTAATGTAGCTAGCACTAGTTTGTGGAGAAACTGAATTTGGCCATTTTGAAGCACCCAAAACCTTATAAGCTACAATAGTTAAATGATTGTGGGGAAATCAAGGTAACTAAACAGGTGTTGGTGTCTTTTTCAATTGGAAAGTACAAAGATGAAGTCCTTTGTGATGTGGTACCAATGAATGCGGGCCATCTCCTTTTGGGGAGACCATGGAAGTTTGATAGACATGTGACTCATGGTGGATATACCAATAGATACTCCTTTGTACTCAATAAAAAGTCAATCAGTCTTGTACCTTTAACCCCAAGACAAGTGTATGAAGATCAAGTGAGGATAAAAAAAGAGAGAGATGTAAAAAAGGTGAGTGAGAGTTCAAAAGAAAAAGAGACAAAAGAAAAAGAGTCTGAAATAGCAAAAAAAGAGAAAAAAGGTGAAAAAGTAAAAGTGGATGATGAGAAAAAAAAAAGAAAACAAGTGAGCTTTTATGCAAGAGAGAGTGAAATCAAAAAGGCTTTATTTTCAAATCAGCCAATGATTGTACTTTTGTACAAAGAGGCTTGTTTTACTACTAATGAAATTAACCCTTCCTTGCCTAGTGTTGTTGTTTCTCTTTTGCGGGACTTTGATGAAGTGTTTCCCGAAGAGATGCCTATTGGTTTACCACCAATAAGAGGGATTGAGCACCAAATTGACTTTGTACCTAGAGCATCCATCCCGAATAGACCAGCATATAGAAGTAATCTCGAGGAGACAAAGGAACTTCAAAGGCAGGTTAGTGAGCTCATGGAAATGGGGTATGTGCGTGAGAGCATGAGTCCTTGTGCGGTTCCCGTTTTGCTTGTGCCTAAGAAGGATAGAACATGGAGGATGTGCGTTGATTGTTGTGCCATCAACAATATCACTGTAAAGTATCGCCATCCTATTCCTAGATTAGATGATATGCTTGATGAATTGCATGGTTCTATTATTTTTACTAAAATTGATCTTAAAAGTGGATATCATCAAATTAGGATGAAAGAAGGTGATGAGTGGAAAAGTGTTTTCAAAACAAAATATGGTTTATATGAGTGGTTAGTTATGCCTTTTGGATTAACTAATGCACCAAGTACTTTCATGAGATTAATGAACCATGTTTTGCATGCTTTTATTGGAAAATTTATGGTTGTTTACGTTGATGACATTCTGATTTATAGCAAAAACTTGGATGAGCATGTTGAACATTTAAAACTTGTTTTAGGTGTTTTAAGAACAGAAAAGTTGTTTGCTAATCTCAAAAAGTGTACCTTTTGCACCTATAAACTTGTATTTTTGGGTTTTGTTGTTAGTGCTAAGGGGATTGGGATTGATGAAGAAAATGTTAAGGCAATTAAGGAATGGCCGAAACCTACAAATGTGGGAAAAGTGAGAAGTGTTCATGGGTTGGCTAGTTTTTATAGGAGGTTTGTGAAAGATTTTAGTAGTCTAGCCGCACCTTTAACTAAAGTTATCAAAAAGAATATGGGTTTTAAGTAAGGTAATGAACAAGAAAAGGCATTTAACTTGATTAAGGAAAAATTAACTAATGCACCTTTGCTTACTTTGCCTGACTTTGCTAAAGCTTTTGTGATTGAGTGTGATGCTTCAGGAATATGTATCGGAGTTGTTCTAATGCAAGAAGGACGTCCTATTGCATTTTTTTTAGTGAGAAGATAAGTGGAGCAGCCTTGAATTATCCTACCTATGACAAGGAGATGTATGCTTTGATTAGGGCATTAGAAACTTGGCAACACTACCTTTGGCCAAAAGAATTTGTGATTCACATGGATCATGAGTCCTTGAAGCATATAAAGGGGCAACACAAGCTAAATAAGCAGCATGCCAAGTGGGTGGAGTTCATTAAAACATTTCCATATGTGATCAAGTACAAAAAAGGTAAGGATAATGTGGTTGCTGACGCTCTGTCTAGAAGGTATGTTTTACTTTCTACTTTGGATGCTAGATTGTTTGGTTTTGACTACATTAAAGAATTGTATGTGGAAGATTCTGATTTTGGCAATATATTCAATGCATGTGAAAAGGTTGCATTTGGCAAGTTTTATAGGCATGATGGATTTTTGTTTAGAGAAACAAAATTATGTGTGCCTAAGAGTTCTTTGCGTGAATTGCTTGTTAGAGAAGCTCATGGGGGAGGTTTGATGGGGAATTTTGGTTTAGCCAAGACCCTAGATGTTTTGCATGAACATTTTTTTTTGCCTCATATGAAACGTGATGTAGAAAGAATCTGTGAGAAATGCATTACATGTAGACAAGCTAAGTCTAGGATTAAGCCTCATGGATTGTATACTCCTTTGCCTATACCTAGTGGACCTTGGATTGATATTTCTATGGATTTTGTGTTGGGATTCTATATATGTGGTTGTTGATAGGTTTTCTAAAATGACACATTTCATTCCTTGTCATAAAACTGATGATGCATCACATATTGCTGATTTGTTTTTCAAAGAGATTGTGAGATTGCATGGCATGCCTAAGACCATTGTTTCGGATTGAGATGCTAAGTTCTTAAGCTACTTTTGGAAGACTTTGTGGGGTAAGTTAGGAATTGAACTTTTATTTTCTACTACTTGTCATCCACAAACTGATGGTCAAACTAAAGTAGTTAATAGGACTTTATCTGCCTTGTTGCGTGCTATAATACAAAAGAACTTGAAAACATGGGATGATAGTTTGCCGCATGTAGAGTTTGCTTATAATAGGAGTGTGCATTTTGCTACTCATTTTTCGCCTTTTGAAATTGTGTATGGTTTTAACCCATTGACTCCTTTGGATTTAATTCCTTTACCTGTGAATGAGCATGTTAACTTGGATGGGAAGAAAAAGGCAGATTTTATTAAGCAAATCCATGAAAAGACTCGGAAAAACATAGAGAGGAGAACTGAGCAATATGCCAACCATGCAAATAAAGGGAGTAAGAAAGTTGTGTTTGAGCCTGGTGATTTGATGTGGTTGCATATGAGGAAGGAACGGTTTCCAAATCAGCAGCGTTCTAAACTACTTCCACGGGGAGATGGCCCATTTCAAATGATTGAAAGGATCAATGACAACGCTTACAAGCTAGACCTTCCAGGTGAGTATAATGTTAGTGCAAGCTTTAATGTTTCTGATTTGTCTCCTTTGATGTAGGTGACGATTTGAGGACAAATCCTTTTCAAGAGGGAGGGAATGATGAGAATAAGGGAGCTGCACCAAGGGATCCATTGCCTGTTCCGGTTGGGCCAATAACAAGGGTTAGGGCTAAGAGATTCAAAGAAGCACTCAATGGCCTGATTCAAGATACTTGGGCCGATGTTGAATTGTTGAAGTCCAAGATAAGCCCACATGAAGACCAAGGCTTAATTAACATCATCAAGATAATTGATTGGGCTGAATAAGAAAAGAGTTTGGGCATGTGGCACAACATGGGCGGTGTATGGTTGGAAGAAATCTCTATTTCTGCGTTTTTCCTATTTTATTTTCCAAAGAATAAGAGTTAATTTGTTTCCCAAATTAAGGGGTTGATTTGTTTCCAGATTTAGCCTTCCAAATAGGGAACAAGTCAATAGTTGATTGTTTCAGTCTTTTATTTTCTTTCCCGTTTGTAAGGCAATTATTGCCCAATTTAGTTTTCTGATTGTAAGGCCATAATGGCCGAATATCTTGTTTCTTTTCTTTTTGATTAGGGTTTTAGTTTATAAGGAACCAACTGATGTAATTTTCGGTAGACTTGATTTTGAATGAAAAATAGAGAGAATTTTCTCTTTGGTTCCGAAAATTGACTTGTCACTCATCTTTCTTTTTTGTTCTTGAGTGTGGCGTCTTTCACTTTCTTGATACCGTTGGTTCTTATCTCATTATAGATAACGGGTCACAGTCCTATATTGTTCTTGCTTATAAACTTGAATCTAGAAAATGATCCTTGCTACCATATATTGGTTTCGGGTTTCACTGTTCTTGGTGAGGTTCATATCATTTTTGGAAACTAATAACACTACAAACGTTCAGAATTTATAGTCAATTTTTTAGGGTATAAAACCAAAGAAGAGAAAAAGAAAAAAAAAAAACCTAGAAAGAGTTCTAGGTTTTTTCGGCCAAAAGAAATATTTTTTATTTTTTATTTTTCTCTTCATCCTCCTTGTTCTTGAGTACCATGTGACGATAGTATTTTTGTCGTCAGAAAATGCCCGTCAAAAGTAATTTATAAAAACTTCAAATGTCTCAAAATATTACTAAACAAGTGCAATGGCAAGTAAGGGTATCGTTCCTCAGGGATTTGGGGAGTATATGATTAGATTAGTATTAATAATACTAAAATGCATAAAAGTAAAGTGTCATGGTTTGTTTGAAAAGGTTAACAATTAAAATGCAATTAAACTAGGTTATACTAAATGCAACTAGGTTAGGATGAATGCAAATTAATGATATTGATATAAGTGAGAGTCAATGCAATCATACACGAAATGTGGGCAATCCTATCAATCAATTAAGAACCGATTCATTCTATTTGGGCTAAATCCATCTTTAGACATGATTCTAAGATCACTCAACTCTCCCCAAACAACAATGATTGGTGTACTCTATTGAGTGTAGAGAGGGTTTCTCATGAAGCCTAGATAGATTAAGGTAGTCGGGATGGCTTGGATTGGAATGCTCACAATCCACCCCTTCTACACTTTTAGCCGGGATATGTCGGATTGGTGTGCTCACAACACATCCATCCCATTCAAATTAGCTTGTTTAGTCACCTAAATGTGTGTACCTCAACTTAGATTGAGAGTTGGAATGCCTACTCAATCCAACGAGATCCTTAATCCAATACCAACTTGAATTGGGAGTTAGAATGCCTACCCAATCAAGGAGATACCAAATTCAAATTAATAAACATTCAAGATATTCAACATCAATCAATAAACCAAGAGTTGGAATGCCTACTTAATTCAAAGAGATGTTAAATACATTAAGAACAATTGAATGGAACAAAAATAGATCAAATATTCATAATATGTTGGAAAGCCTAAAATTCAAGTTTAATTACATCAACTCCCACAAAGGGGATTATCTACTCATGCTAAATGCAAAATAAAATCTAAGAGATAAGAGATAGAGAAGACCCATGTAGAGAAACTCCTCATTTCTTGAACCTTGATTCCAATCTCCTAGTAGCCTTGAGTAGAGAAGGATGAAGATGATGTAAGAAGGTTAAGATTTGGTGGGGAAAGGATTCCTAGATCTAGGGTTAGTAATTAGAGATAAAAATGGGAGAAAATTCATTCTTGGGAGAGGGTGGAGGTTTTGAAGTTTGAAAAAGAGTGTTTTCAATAAGAAAATGGTGTATTAATAGGCTTGGGAGGTTAGGGCATGAAAGGACATCATTGCCCATCTAAAAATTGCTTAAAACCCATCATTTTTGGTGCTGGAAGGTACAGTGCACGGGTAAAAAAAATTGGTATTGCACGGGTAGGTTACCCGTACAGTTCTTGAGGACAGACGCGCAACAGTTACTAAAATGGCCATAACATCCTCTATAAAACTCGGAATTACAATCTGTTAAAACCGCTGGAAACTAGACTCTCGGGGATTTTTGAATATATGCAATTCAGGGCTGTTTCCTTTATGTCACCAAATCTCATTTTTGATCCTGCTTCTTGCTTTTTTCACCTAATGCCTGCATTATCAACAAAAGAGCCAGAAATACACATAAAAACACATAAGAACGAGACAAAGAGAAAGGATATGAGGGCAAAAATATATGACATTTTTGGCTCGATCACCATGACGAGCCCATATGCCTTTACCAATCCCGGGAGATAGCCAGGAAGATCTTGTGGTTCAAATCAGGAAGCAGATCGAAAAGAAGGAGCCTATAAACGTAGGTATGAAGAAAAGTGTTTTCTTCCTTCTTTCCTTGTTATCGTGTTTTAATCTACAGAATAGGTTTATGTTTTCGATCGCTTTATATATATATAAAAACCCTTCCGCTGCTCGATCGGTAAAACCAGGGCACCAATAATTGGTTTCAGAGTCAATTTCTGTACAGTTCACGCGACACTTTTCACGCGGTACTGTCACGTGATACTGGTGCGGACACTGTGCATGGACACTGTGCATGGGTACTATTCTGTGGTACTGTTCACGTGGTACTGGAGCCGGCAGCCTACGTGCACGAATGATGGCTATGCGCGAAAGCGTTATGGGCTAAAAATTCATAACTTTAGGGTTTCCGAATTTGTAAAAGATTTTGGGCTGAATTTTTATTTTTCTAACCTTGGGCATCAAGTACAGTGTTAAAGTAACACTTGGGCTTTACGTTTGATTCATGAGAGGGGTCATAATAATAAAATAATTTTTTATTTATTTAAATAAGTTGGACTTGGATAAAAGCCTAAAATAAATAAGAACCCAAAAGACTTGAAGAATCTTGAAGATTACTTGAAGACCAAGGAATGCCTTGGGTATATTTTGTAATTAGATTCTTATTTTTATAGGTTAAATAATCCACAACACTAGGTCAACTCATGTATGCTTTTAATTATGTGATGATTAAGCATTGTCATGCTTACACATGTCATATATATTAGTTGTGCCTACATATATATATTGTAAGAACCTCTATTTTATAATTGGTTTATTTCATTACAAACCACATTAGGGATGATTGTGTAATGGGTAGCTTAGGTCTTCTTGATGATTGTTAAGGCAATCTTCCAAGCATCTCCATGACTTCAAGATCAAGAGCTTCAAAAGGTATATCACTTGACTTTGATTCTTGAAGAGATTATGTGCACACATACACACTTGCATACATATTTACTTATATTGTATTCATTATCTTGCATTTGTGTATTATTGTTATGTGCATATTTGTCTTTCATCACACTTCACACTTGCACAACATTCACATAGGTTTAGGTGTGCTTGAACATGTGTTTGAATTCCTGGAAAAGAGAATTTTTCTCTTAGCGCGGCCTTGACGGCTTGGCAAGCTCTGCTTGCACAGCGGCACACGGAGCGGTACTCTCTAGTTTGTCATGCGCAGTGTGGACCGCGATCTGTGCCTTGCATGCATAGCGGGCCCAACCGCTGTCTTGTCCAGACGGTGCACTGCTGTGTGTACCACGGCCTGGACAACTTGCTCGAGCCGCTGTCTACCTAGCGATAACGACGGGATTTTGTTTCCCAAGTTCAAAATGATGTAGTTTTGACTAGGGCTTCATATATATTCTTCCCCTTCTCTTCTTGGCTGACCAAGAGCTCAGAAAATCATTTTTAGAGAAAGGTTAGAGCTCCTAGAGAGAGAGAGCTTCAAGAAAGCATCTTTGACTCTCCAAACCCAAAACTCATCTCCATATTGCATCTTTCATCATTTTTTGAGCATGGCTCTTCATGGTTTCATGACTAGGTAAGTAAGAACTTCATTGAATATCAGTTATTGCTTGATTAAATACCTAGACTCTATTTATTGCATATATTTATGAGTCTTGAAACATGATTGGGTTTGTTTGTGATAGCTTGCATCATTAGGTCATTTATGCCTAAATAGCTAATCCATAAATGTTCATGTATGCTTAGTTGATGATTAGGTTGACTTTGTACATCTAGTCAAGCTCTTGAATATTTATCTGAGTTTTATTTGACAATTAGGTTGTTAGAATTTCTCTACATTACATTGAGACCACATGTGTGTACATGTAGTGTTGGTTGATAACTAGGTTGTTAAATATCATTATAACATCTAGTTAAGCATTTAGTGTTTAGTCTTGCACTTTATTGCATTGAGTATATTGTCATATATACACTTAGACTTTTAATTCTCTTCATAGTGTCAAAGTCTTGTGGCTTCTGGGTGAAGTTGCACTAGCAAGAGAAGCCTTGCAACCAAGGGTGTGGTTGGCAAGCATTGTGCGGGGAAGCCACTGTAAAAGGCCCGTGGGGTAGATTAGGAGGTGCCCATGCCAAGAGTAGTAGATCTGGGGATATCACTAGGGATTGAACCAAGAGTGGTGAGTGGTAGTGTCCATAGCCTAAGGTTATCGAGAGTGAGAGTCCGAGTATCTCTTGAGGGTGTAACTTTCTTTTCATATAGTGGATTTCTGTGGCTCAAGTGGCTAGCGTGGCTAGTCCCTTGGTTTTTCCCGTTTTGAGGGTTTCCACGTAAAAATTAAGTGTTTTCTATATTTCTGCACTTTACACTTGATTTTGTATGTTTTTATGGGATAAATTTTTAATGTTGACTAATCAAGAAAAAATTGGTAATTAACTTGATTAAAACATATTCACCCCCCTCTAGGTTGTTTGACACAAGCTTGAGCTGTATTTTCAATTGGTATCAGAGCAGGTTCCTAGACATACTTAGGTGATCCTTGCTTCTTTTGTGTGTCTTTCATCTATGTGCATTGTGTTCATTGCATTCATTTGCATTCATCTCATTCATTAAATACTAGGAGTGGTATTGATATGTTAAAGGGTGATTTGACCTCCAAAGTTGAAAGGGAGGAAAGTGACTCCAATAAGGAGATGACTCTTATGGTGACGAGATTTAGGAGATTCAAAAAATCTCACAAGAAGAGTATGATCTCCAATGTGAAGAAGGAGAAGAGAATGAACTCCAAAGAAAAAGAGGTAAAAAAGAAGGCGCCTCTCAAGAATGGTAAAGCTAGTCAAGACAAGCCTTCAAGAAATATCATTCAATGCTTTGAATGTGGAGGATTTGGTCACATAGCTCTCATGTGTATTAACTTGAAGCACAAGAAGAGAGGAAAAGTCTTGATAGCATGGAAAGGTTTCCAATGCTTCGAGTGTGGTGGACTTGATCACATAGCCTCCAAGTGTGGTAACTTAAAGTACAAGAAGAGAGAAGCTATGATCGCTACCTTGAGTAACAGCAAGGTTCAAGTAGTTGAAGGAAATTCCACAAGCTCGACAGAGTGTGAGAACAACTACTCCACCTTTCTGGTTTCCAAGCATGAAAAAACTGAAGCCATCTCCAATTGTTTATCACTTGAAGATTTCTAGATGGGTGGCCTTGAATGTGGAAACCGAAGAGGACCATGTTCTAGAGAAGTTAGCCTTGATGATATGACTCTCGCAAGCACAAGTGGGAGAAGCTTTAATTGTGATGACACATGCTCCGGGAACTCTTGTGACAATATTGTGGATATCCAAGAGTTCATTGACTTTCTTCAAAAGCCTTTGAAGGAAAATGAAAATGATATCATTGAGTTGAAAAAGGATAACCTTCAACTAAAGGCCAAAGTGACTCACTTGGATGAAGAAGTGAGATGTATAAAAAAAAGTGAAGGCAAGTTGAAGAATGAGCTTAAATATGCAAGAAGTTCACTTGCTAAGATGACTTCGGGTTCAAAGATTATTGGCATCCATTTGAAGCCAAATGACAAGCAAGGGCTTGTCTTTCAAAATGATGAGACCACACCGTCCTTGGGCAAGCCTACAATTGTGAAGAAGATTGCTCCTACTTGTCCACCTCTGTCTCAACACCCCAAGAAAACCTTTTCTGTGGGTGAATCATCTAAGAGATCATCCTTGAAGATGCTTCCAAGGAACCAAGCTCAACCTCAACCATTGAGGATGCCTCAACCAAAGCTTAATCATCCTTTGAGGCAAGTCACTCATGCTCAACCACAAAGGCACCAACATCAGGCTAGGATTGAAGGGTAAATTTCTAGGTGAAGTGGTCACTTGAGAGATAGTACATTTTTATCTTACTAGTGAATTTGTTTGCCGGTGGTTGTGGAATCAACCCGTGGATGTTTCCTCTTTGGAGGTCTTACCATGTAAAAATCATGTGTTGATTTTCTCTATCTTTATCTCCTTATATTTGTGTATGTATTTTTATATATATCTTAGTTGATATCTTTGTATTTGATAATCATATTATATCAACTTTGTATGTGTTGAGATTTTATGAATTAAAGCCAATTAACAATCTAAGTTTGTATCACATACATGTTAACGCTTACATTGACTTTGTTTTTGATTAAGCATAACTTTAATTGAATTAATATTGATTGTGCTTTTTTTTAAGTGTGATACAAGCTTCTTGTAGGGACAAACTTTTGTTTGTTTCAATGGAGTGAAAAAGGTGTAGTAACTTATTCACCCCCCTATAGGATAGCTTAAGGCAAATTAACCGTGTTTGTATTTTTTTTTTTCATTTGGTATTAGAGTGGGTCACTAGATTGCACTTAGTGTGATCCCGGTATACTTTCACGGTGATTTGTAGAGCTATTGAAGCAATGGGAATTCAAGATGATGTAATGGCCGAAGGAGCTTCAAATACAAGGCCACCATTACTTCGTGGTAACAACTATGGGTTTTGGAAATTGAGGATGAAGGCTTACATTCGCTCTATAGATGAAAGAGCTTGGATGGTAGTTGAAGAACGCTATACTCCTCCTAGTAAGGTTCTTGAAGATGGAACCGAAGTCTACAAACTTAGAATTGAATGGACGCCTAATGACCTTGAAGTTGCTAAGTGGCACCATCGTGCTATGAACGCCATTTGGTGGAGTTGATGGACATCAATTCTCCTACATACAAAATCTTGAATCGGCCAAAGAAGCTTGGGACACACTTCAAGTTACAAATGATGGTACTTTGGCGGTTATGAAGTCTAGGCTTCAAATGTTGATATCACAATTTGAAAGTTTGCAAATGAGTGATGAAGATAAGTTTGAAGATTTCCAATTTTGTCTTCTTAATATTGCTAACCAATGTCAAGCACTTGGAGTACCAATCTCTAGAGAGCGTCTTAATTGGAAGATTCTAAGATCTCTCTCTAAGAGATTCAAGGCCAAGGTTACAGCCATAGAAGAAAGCAAAGATGTAGATTGCTTAAGCATTGATGAATTGCTTGGGTCACTCCACACTTATGAGATGTGCTTAAAGCCCAAAATAAAAAGTAAAGGAATCGTTCTCGTGGCTATTAAAAAGGAGAGTGATGATGAGAATGAAGAAATGGCTCTTATAGTTAGGAAGTTTAAGAAGTTTATAAGAAGAGGTACCAAGCCTACAGGTAGCTTTTCTAAGGAAAAGGAAATCAAGAAACCATATTCTCCAATAGTAGATAGGAATGGTCAAGCCAAGAGCAAGAAGAATGTTCAATGCTATGATTGTCAAGGATTTGGACATTTTGCAAATGAGTGCAGGAAAAAGAAGTCCAAGAAAGACAAGAAGGGCAAAGCTATGGTGGCCACTTGGAGTGAGAGTGGTTCTAGCGATGATGAGAGCTCTAGTGATGAGTCCTCAAGTGAAGACGAACATGTTAGCAACTTTGTTGCTCTTACGGCTTCTTTCGCTAATCTAGAAGATGATTGTATAATTTCCGTTGATAAGGAGATTGATCAAAGTCATCTAGAAGATACAAGTTCAAATACAACAAATCTCGATCTATTGGCCAAGATTAGGAATCTTGAGGAGCAAAGAGATGAAACATTGAGAGAGGTTAAGGAGAAAGATGATTTGATCAAAACTCAAGTGGATAAGTTTGTTGAAACATCACATAGATTTATGTGTGAAAAGAATGAGATCATTAAGAGATATGTTGAGGTTGAGAGACTTGTGTTTGAGCACAAGGAGATTATTTCTAAAATGAAGGATAGAGAGTAAGAATATATTGAAGAGATCAACATTTCTAAGCAAGCTATCAAAGACTTAGTCAATGGTTCGATCAACATGAAGAATAGCATGGATCTTGCTCAACCTCAAGGAGAACCTAGCATCTTGAAAGGTGAGGAGAAGCTTGATCACCTCCTTCAAAGAAGGCTAAGAATAAGAAGATCAAAAATTCTCCTAAGAATAATCCTCCCAAAGCTTAAAGTAAAAATAAAGACAATGTATCTTCACAAACTCTTATCACTTCTTCAAATCCACAAGGTACAATCTCATATTTTATTCCTATTAATCATTTTTGTAATACTGTTGGTCACATCAAACCAAGGTGTTATAAGTACATTGAATTTTGCAAAATAGGAAATGCATCTAGAGATAATGAGATTGAACTTAAATTGAAGCATGCTAGGGCATTGGATGTTGATAAGCATGATGTTTCGAAGATGCATGTTAAAAAGAATTGGATGAAGAAATGTGATGGTTATGTTAATCTTGACAAAGAATGTGTTGCTAATAATCTTGAGGAGATTAGTATCAATGATATTTGAAAATACTCTAAGGATGATAAAACTAACCGAGAGGGTGGGGGTGAATAGGTTTTAACTAAATCAATTGCAATCTTTTGTTTAGTCAAAGTTAATTACAACAACCCATAATCAAACAATCACTATAATCAAGTGCGGAAAATGAAATAAGGACACAATGATTTTTTTTACGTAAGAAAATCCCAAAAGGGTAAAATATCATGGGCCTAAAGCCAATCGAACCCTCAAATCCACTATTTGCAAAAAACGTTTACAACTTAGGTTGACCATATCACACCTAATCGATTACTAATCCGTTCTTGCTACCCACAGGCTTTTAATAGTGATTTTAGGCTCTTGTTTGTACACTACCCACAGCACATACAAGACTTAACTCTTAAATGAAGAGATATGCAGCCTAAAGTGAATATGAAAATATTCTAAATGCATAAATGCTAGGTCAACACATATTATGCTTATCTAGTCATGTATGAATGCTTCAAACAATCCTAGATATCTTGTTACTATATGACATACATATAACTTAGCTATATTAAATAAATGCAAACTTAGATGCAATAGCTATCACAATACAAAACCCAGCAAACATACAAAAATGTCATCTTGATAGTAAAAGGCTCAATCTTCGGAGCTTGATGATCTTCGTTTCTCGGGCTTTCGTCATACTTGGTGCAACAAGAGAACCAAAGGTTGTAACTCTAGGAAATTGGATAGAGTTCTTGTCAATAATGATTGGCTTGTCAAGTTTGAGAATTCTGAAGCGATTTTCCTTCCCCCTAGCATTTCAGATCATAGTCCCTCTATGGTTAAACTTGGGTTGCAAGGTATTAAGAAAAATCGCCCTTTCAAAATTTTCAATTTTCTAATGGTTAAAGTAGATTTCCTCCCCTTGGTTGAGAGGTGTTGGCGAGAGCAAGTTCATGGCACCATACAGCATAAGCTTTGCTCTAAGCTTCAAAATTTGAAGAAGGTTCTTATGACCCTCAATAATGACAAGGTGGGAGACTTGACAATTAAATCGATTGAAGCCAAGGCTGCCCTTGATAATTGTCAACACCTCCCTGATCAGCAGCCTCTTGATTCTAACCTTAGAATTCAAGAAAAAGAGCTTATAACCTGTTATACTACGACACTCAAAGCTGAAGAGGACCTTCTAAGGCAAAAATCTAGAATGCAATGGCTTAAGGTTGGTGACCGGAACTCCTCTTAATTCTTCAAAGCCATCAATGGTAAGCGTAATAGAAGCAAGATCCAGACTATTACCAGAGATGATGGTTCCTTGATTGAAGGTGATATTATGGTCAAGAAAGAAGCTATTCATCATTTTCAGGCTATTCATCATTTTCAGACTATTCTTGGTTGCTCAAGGCCCGTTTGTCATGGTATTGGTAGTACTTTGAGCAATATTATTGATAAGGTCATTTCTAATGAGCAAGCTGATTTCATGGGTAGAGATGTCACTGATGAAGAGATTTGAGAAGTTTGCTTCTCCATCCACCCAAACAAGGCACCTGGCCCAGATGGTTTCAATGCACACTTTTCAAGATAACATGGGACATTGTTGGTGAAGATGTCATTAGTGCTATCCAAGAGTTCTTTAGGTCTAGTCTATTGCCTAAGGAAGTCAATGCTACTGTCCTTGCTTTGGTCCCTAAAGTCCCTAACCCTTCTAAGATGAAGGACTTTGGACCTATCTCTTGTTGCAACACTCTCTATAAGATCATTGCCAAGATAATTGCGAATAGGATCAAGCCTTGCCTTCCGGATATAATTAGCCCTTCTCAATCGGCTTTTGTGGCTGGTAGGAGTATTAGTGATAACATTCTTCTTGTGCAAGAGCTTATGAGGAACTAACACAAAGATGCTAGCTGCTCTAGGTTGGCTCTTAAAGTGGGTTGGCTCTTAAAGTGGATTTAATGAAGGCTTTTGACATGGTGGATTGGGGATTCTTACTTGAAACCCTTGTTGCCTTTCACTTCCCTCCGAAAGTCATTATGTGGATCAAAGTTTTCCTAACTACCCCTAAGTTCTCTATCTCTTTCAATGGGGAGCTTGCTGGTTTCTTTTTCGAAAAGAGAGGCCTTCGCCAAGGGGATCCCGTGTCCCCCTACCTCTTTGTTATTGCTATGGAAGTTCTTTCAAAAATTCTGGCCAAGCGCATTGAGGACTCTCCTATTTTCAAGTTTCATTGGAGGTGTGACAAGATTAAGCTTTCCCACCTTTGTTTTGCCGATGACCTAACTATATTATGCCATGGCTCTCTTTCCTCATTCTGTGTTGTTAAGGCATCGCTTGATGAGTTCTCCTTGTTATTAGGCCTCCATGCTAATCATGCTAAGAGCAACATTTTCACTTCCGGGGGTTTCTACTACCATCAACCAGCAGCTTATCAACCTTTTTGGTTATACGGTCGGTTCTATCCCTATTCGTTATCTTGGCATACCTATCATCTCTTCTAGATTAAGCCTTCACGATTTCTCCCCCCTTGTGGACAGAGTCTCAGGAAGACTTGCTTCTTGGTTGAACCGAGGCCTCTCTTATGCTAGTCGCATGTAACTCATTGTCTCAGTATTGACTAGTTTACAAGTATTTTGGGCTAGTTATCTTTGCCTCCCTACAAAAGTTTTGAATATTATTGAGCAAAAATTCAAAACCTTTTTATGGAAAAGGATTGAAGGCGATAGTAATGGTGCAAAGATATGCTGGTCTGAAGTTTGTCTCCCTAAGAAAGAAGGAGGTCTTGGCATCAAGGACCTATCCTCTTGGAACAAAGCTCTCATGATTAGGCATATTTGGATTTTGAGTTATGGCACAAATAACCTATGGTCTTCTTGGATCAAAGCCTACCACCTTAAAGACTTTAATCTTTGGGAGGCTAAAGCTCCATGTACTTGCTCTTGGAATTGGAGAAAACTCCTTCATATTCGCCCTCTTGTTCGCCCCCTCATTCAGCACTTCATTTGTAACGGTTCTAGCACCTCCTTATGGTTTGACAATTGGCATCTGGATGGTCCTCTTCTTTCAAAATGGAGCTCCCGTGTTGTCTATGACCCAGGCCTCCCTATCTACGCAACGGTTAGTTCCATTGTTCATGGTGATTCTTAGAGTTGGCTGACTGCTATGTCCATTGATATTTTTGAAATTAGAAGTCGTATGCCTTCCTACAATCCTAACTCCAATATGGATGATAAAGTTTGCTGGCTTCCTTCCTCCAATGGTACTTATTCAGCCTCCTCTGCTTTGGCTTCTCTTAGAACACCTCATCCGATTGTTCCTTGGTTCAAGCTTGTTTGGTTCCCCCGAAATATTCCAAGAATGAGTTTTATCCTTTGGGTGGCAATTAGAGGCAGGCTTTCTACTCGGGATCGCATCCATAAATATAACCCTATGGCAGTTACTACTTGTGTTCTTTGCAACTCCCACCTGGAGTCTCATGCCTACCTATTTTTTGAGTGTTTATTCAGTAAAGCCATTTGGACTCAGCTTATGAATATTTGTGGGTCTCCTTGGAATGGCCTTTGTTGGAATACTTTCATTGATTGGGCTTCCACCCATTGGAGAAGGAACTCTCCTATTATTGTTGCTAACAAGCTTTGTCTTGGGGTTACGGTTTATCATATTTGGAGAGAGTGAAACTGTCGCATTTTCGAAGGCACTCAAAAGACTAGTTCGGTTGTTGCTCGCTCCATTATTGACACCATTCGCTGCCGGCTATCCTCTTTCAATTTAAAAACTCACCCTGTCATCGCCTTGAATTGGAATGTCAACTCTAGTTGATTTTTCTTGTCTAGTTCTTGTTTCTTGTCTTGCTCATTTGTTTGAGCTATTTTGAGCCTTTGTTTAGCTCTTGCTTTGCTTCCTGGGGTATGCCTCTTGTATTTTGTACATTCTTTCTCTCTTTCTATGATACTATTTACTTACCCAAAAAAAAGAGCCATCTTAGAAAACTAGAACACAAGAAAGAATGGAGATGATGTTCTACTTACCAAGTCATGTACTTTGATGCAAACCCATGTAAGAAAACATCCTAGATGAAGCTATATGATGTTTGTGTCATGAATGTAAGATGGGTATTTGGGTTTTGGACAATAAAGATTGGATCTTGGTGGCTTTCCTTGTAAGACACTCCTTTCCTCTTCAGTGGTTCTGAAATTTTAAGCTCTTCGGTTGAATAGGAAAGAAGATGACATATATATAGGGTAGGAAAAACGACACCAAGGAAAGGAAGAAAATGCACCTAAATTTACGTCCTCCACGGGACATTCCATAGGATGACCCGATGAGACATGTCCCGCGAAAACCACTAATGGTTTCTCCACAGGATGCTTCACGGGATGACCTACGGAGACTTATCTCGTGGAAACCATTGAGGGTTTCTTTCGCGGGATACTTCACGGGATGACCCATAGAGACTTATCTCACGGAAACCACTGAGGGTTTTTCCGTGGGATACTTCACGGGACGACTAGAAGGACTGCCCCGTGAAAAATGTATAAAAAGTATACCCACTTGAGTTTCCAAGGGTTTTTCAAGGGACTTAAGAAAGACTCAATGACACACCAACTAAGCAATCAAGGGACAAGTAAAAGGATTCACACATGTAAGCAAAAATAGGCACATTGTAAGACGGATAAGCATTCATGAGAATAGCATGTGTGTGCAACTAAATTTCTTCAAAGAGTTAAGTACTTGATATACCTTCTTGCAGTGCCCTTGAGTTTGATGATGCCACTGAAGCTTGATCACGAACAGTGAGGCCTAAACTACCCTTACAAGAAAATCTCCGATGTGGTTTGTCAACGAAATGAGCCAATCAAAATATGAAGACCTTACAATCTCCCCTTTTGGCTATTTCGCGCCAAAACCACCACTCACAAAGCAACATCACAATTACAAAAGAAAGTTGGTCAACAAAACTTTCTACATTACAATAAGGCCTATAATCTAAGTCTAAAACATCTTCAAGTCAATCCAAAGCTTGTAGAAAAAATATCCAACCTACACACAATTAACAAGGCCAACAAAAATACCTTCCAAGAACAAGTGTGTGAGAGGTGCTTTCAATAACCAAGACAAACAAAAAACACATTTGCAATAGCCATACTAGATTGAACCAATACAATCAAATAATGTAATCGTGCTATGCAATGCAATACTCCCCCTAAATGATTGCTCTCAACTCCCCCTAAACATGATGCCAAAGGCACTACCTCTCACAACCTTTCTCCCTCTTTTTGTCATGAAATAGGCAAAGGGAGTCCCCCCTAATAGGTAAGCATTTGGCAAGGAGAGCTCGTAGCACAAATATATGCATAATCATATAAGCAACTTTATGCAACTCAATTAAATACGAGAGAATTAAGGAGTTTTATTTTATGAAAATGTGTGACACGATACTTTGCATTCAAGACATGTTGCATTCAAGTTCAAAAACAATGTTATTTGGCAAAGCAAACAACAAGGGTTTCCAAAAAGAATTCAAACCAATTTCACCCTTTGTCGTGAATTCAAGCAATGATATAGATTTTATAAGAATTTCCATTTGGAGCACAACTAAATCAAACTTGATAAGCGAAACAAGACATGAGCAACTTTGCACCCTTTTTTATTTTTCCGGGTAAGATACTCGTATGATAGTAGCCTTGTTCAACTAATAAAGAGACAAAGAAGACTAAATTTGGATGAGACATCCTTATTGATTGAATGGACACAAGATCCTTATTGAGTTTGGTCCTCTCATTTGCTTGTTCACACATAACTTTGCATTCATATTTTAGCAATCAAAAATAACTCTTCATGCAGATCATCTTCAAGCATATCATTAATAAAAACATCATGTCATGGAGATCAATTATAGGTCATTCAAAATGTACTTCTAAAGTGAATCTCCTAGTCCAAAAATGCATGTTTGAACATAAATATGACATGGATTGCAAGAAAAGCAATTTGCACACTTATTAAGAAAATAACAGAAGCATAATGAGTAGCCCATTTCTCTAGAATTTGTTGCTGCCTTCGTTTTCTAGCTTGTTTTCATGGTGGACTCTTCTCCATCCATGGATCCCTCACCTAAACATCCATCTCTTCCTTGCCTTGGTTCCAAGAGGCTTTCTCCCCCTACTCTTTGGTCCTCCCACCCGGTTCAACCATGGAAAATCCACCATTCCCGGAAGCACCTTCTTTTTCCACTTCTAGTGTACTGCCTCCAACCCCTTCCTTGCAAAACCATCCTTTACCCTCCCCCCACATAGTTTCTTCAGCTGGTGTTTCTTCCATTTTAAATGCTAATGACTCTATTGAGTGCAGCAATGGGTCTACCAAAAGAGGGCATGGTTCTAGCATACCCAAGCTCGTTTTAAATAATGCCTTCAACCAAGCAAGAACTGGTCATAGTACACTCAATAGAGCTGTTGTTGTTGAAGCTAAAGGGGTCCTATCAAGCAGCCCACAAACCCCAACTATTGTTGCCATTTTAGGCAACAATGGAGGTCTTGAAGTTTCAGGCTTTGCTGCACATCTCAAGAACAAATTGGGGAAGATGAAAGGGCCCATGGATCAATGTAATAGGTCTAAAAAGTCTAATAGGTCTGAAAAGTCTGCTGGTATGGTTGAAAAGCCTGCCTCTAAAGGAGAAGATTGTCCAGCCGCAATTGTTGAAGATCAAAAGGTCCAGCTAGAGGAGGTCTCCTCTTTAAGAAATTATGTGATGCCCCATAATAAAGGTATTTCTATCACTCCTCTTTGGTGAATAAAGATGCTAGCAATGCTATAGGTCAAGTGCCTCCTATAATTTCCAAAAAAAGCCTTATTTCTTATAGTAATGTGCTGAAAGGTGCTCATAATGGTTTGACAATTGGCACCCGGATGGTCCTCTTCTTTAGAGAGAAAGATAGTTCTAAATTCGATAGTGCACTTGCAAGCCTTTACATAAAAAGGTTTTGTGCACACTTTCGATTTAGGTTCACGCGAGTTTCAATCATAATGATTGTGAATTCAAAAGTGACCGGAACGATCTTTCTAGGCTCTTGGAGTTTTTGTGATTAACGATCAAGAAAGAAGATTTCGTTTTTCCATTCTCAGGTACGCAATTCAAAGAATAGGGAGACCACGCTCCTAGGTGATTCACGTTCATGATCGGATTGGAAGATCTTACGGATTACCATTGACACTAAGTCAATCAGATCACGTGACATGAGGTATGATATCTTCTGAATATATGTATATTTAATTAATTAAAGGGTTAAGGTTCAAATATTGGAAAAATTTTAAACTATACTAAATTCGTTTTTAGTCTCGCTTCCTCTGCGTTTTCGTATTTTTCCCTACAAGTCTTGCCAAGACTTTGTCCACAAGGGAGGAGCAGTTGTGAAGGCATAACCTAGAAGAGATGATAGGAATGCCTAGATAACAAATGGGGAGAGACCAACTGTATAACCAAAGGGGTTGATAAGTTGTTGGCTAATGGTAGAAGAAACACCGGAAGTGAAGATGTTGCTCTTAGCATGATTAGCATGGAGGCCCGATAACAAGGAGAACTCATCAAGCGCTGCCTTAAGAACAAGGACTGAGGAAAGGGAGCCATGGCATAACATAATAAGATCATCGGCAAAACAAAGGTGGGAAAGAATAATCTTGTCACACTTCCAATGAAATTTGAAGTTAGGAGAGTCTTCAATGCGCTTGGCCTGAATTTTTGAAAGAACTTCCATAGCAATAAAAAAGAGGTAGGGGGACATGGTATCCCCTTGGCGAAGGCCCTCTTTCCGAAGAAAAAACCAGCGAGTTCACCATTGAAAGAGATAGAGCACTTGGGGGTAGTTAGGCAAGCTTTGATCCACATAATGACTTTAGGAGGGAAGTGAAAGGCAGCAAGAGTTTCATGTAAAAATCCCCAGCCACCACGTCAAAACCCTTCATCAAATCCACTTTGAGAGCCAACTTAGGGCAACCAACATCTTTGTGGTAGTTTCTCAAAAGCTCTTGTGTAAGAAGAATGTAGTCATCAATACTCCTACCAGCCACAAAAGCCGATTGAGGTGGGATGATTATATACGGAAGGCAAGGCTTGATCCTATTTGCAATTATCTTGGCAATGATCTTGTAGAGGGTGTTGCAACAAGAGATAGGTCTAAAGTCCTTCATCTTAGAAGGATTAGGGACTTTAGGGACCAAAGCAAGAATCGTAGCATTGAGTTCCTTGAGCAAAAGACCAAACCTAAAGAACTCTTGGACATCACTAATGACATCTTCACCAACAATATCCCATGTTATCTTGAAAAAGTGAGCATTGAAGCCATATGGATCAGGAGCCTTGTTTGGGTGGAGGGAGAAGCAAACTTCAAAAATCTTATCAAAAGTGATGTCTCTACCCATAAATTCAGCTTGATCATTGGAAATGACCTTATCAATAATATTGCTTAAAGTACTACCAATTCCATGTCTAGCGGTCATCGAGAAACCAAGAATAGTCTAATATGACGGATAGCTTCATTCTTGACCAGACACCTTTATTCAAGGAACCGTCATCTTCTATAATATAGTGGATCTTGCTTCTATTACGCTTACCATTGATGGCTTTGAAGAAATAAGAGGAGTAGCGGTCACCAGCTTTAAGCCATTGGCTTCTTGATTTTTGCCTTAGAATGTCCTCTTCAGCTTTAAGGGTCAAAGTATAACAGGTTATAAGCTCTTATTCCTGAATTCTAAGGTTAGAATCAAGGGGCTGCAGATCAAGGAGGCGTTGACAATCATCAAGGGCAGCCTTGGCTTAAGTCAATTTAATTTTCAAGTCTCCCACCTTGTCGTTGTTGAGGGTCTTTAGAACCTTCTTCAGATTGTGAAGCTTAAAGCAAAGTTTGTACTGCATGGTGCCATGAAATTGCTCCCGCCAACACCTCTAACCAAGGGGAGAAAATCTGCTTTATCTGTTAGAAAATTGAAAATTTTGAAAGGGAGATTTTTCTTAATAGCTTGCAACCCAAGTTTAGCCACAAAGGGACAATGATCTGAAATGCTAGGGGGAAGGAAATCACTTCAGAATTCTCAAACATGACAAGCCAATCATTATTGACAAGAACTCTATCCAATTTCCTAGAGATACACCCGTTGCTTCTCTTGTTGCACCAAGTATGAAGAAAACTCGAGAAACGAAGATCATCAAGCTCCGATGATTGATGACAGTCACTGAACTCCTCCATAGCACTCAAAATTCTGGAGCAACCCCCCTAATTGACTCATCAACCCTCCTAGAGACATTGAAATCACCAAAAACAATCCAAGAACAACCCTGCAGACTTGAGCACATACTTTTCCAAAGAGCCCTCCTTGATCTATCATCATTAGAGCCATAGAAAAAGAAGATTCAAAACTGGTCATTAGTGTCCAAAATGTTAGCTCTTGAGTTTTGTGTTGGCATAATTCTATATCAAAACTATATTTGCTTTGTATTGATTAGTTGTCTAGGATTTGAGGATGATCAAGCTTCAAGGATGATTGGACAACATTCAAGCAAAGTGGTGGCTACAAGAGGAATAAAACTAAGTTGTTTAGCAAAAAGTAATTGAGACCTCTTTCCTCTTGCAAGGCATAGGCACACATATATATTGCATCCATTTGTGTCCCTGCATCATTGTGCAAAAATGATATAACACATTTACACACATAATGGTGTATGCACATGAATTAGACTTAATTTGACAATTTTCACAATTTGCATGTTCTAGGACAAGTTCAAAGAAATAGCATACTTGTGTGTTCTTGTGTTTATTAGTTTGTATTTATATGTTAATGAACTTGATTTTGAGCTTATATAATTCTGCATTGATTTCCAATTAATTTGGTTACTCATTCAATGAGTTTCGAGTTCAAATTAGGTGGTTAAGAAACTTTCCATGATTTTATCCTATATGGTTTTCGTCCTTGATTTCCAAGTTGAATTTCAAATTTTTTGGAAATGGTTTCTTGATGACTTTTGTAGATGAGGAAGTCTCGGTTTGTAATCCAAAAATGGATTCAAAATCAGAGTTTGCAGACCAAAGCTATGGTCAAAATAAAAAGGGTGCACAAGAAGGGTTGAGGGGTGCCAAGCATCTCCACCCCGTGGAGGCGCGTGGCCTCCACGGGAATGGACGGCTGCTGGTCCAGTGGGGCTCACATGCCTCCATAGGGATCCAGCTGGAAACCCCACATTGGATGGTAAAATTCTATCCTTATTTCCCTCTTTAAATTCCCTTGTTCCCTCTCATTTCATTCAAGAAGAAAATTTGAAAAACACAAGTGCAGAATTTTCTCTCCAAGTTTTCTCATCTTCCAAACACCATAACTTTCTCATTTTGAGTCCGTTTTGAGTAATTCGAATTGGAGAATCTTTGTCTACCAATCCTCTATCATTTCCATAAGTGGTTGGGGTCAATAGATCGAGTTTTCTTGTAGGGCTAATCACAAAAACTAAGCTGCACGTTTTTCATTCAAGGTATTGATTTCTATTTTGTTCTTGATCTTCAAGTCTTCAATAGCCTTGGGTTTTCTTCTCATATATATGTATGTTTAATTTGTAAACATTTATTATAGAAATGATCTGTAATAGATCTAGTTTGAGCTTCAATTGATTAACATGTTGAGTTAGGTTTTTACAAATCTATGTTTTCACATGTTTGAGATGTTGTATTGTGCTAGCTTCAAATCTAGGACTATCTTGTGTGTTTATTGACTTGATTTTGTTGATTAATAGTCTTTCCATATGCTAGATCATCTTAATTGAAGATTTATTGAAATAGCATATTTGATTGATGATTTAGAATTTGATTGGATTTAATTGATTATCTTGAGAATCTAAGTTCTATTATTTTGTTAGAGATTCAATTTTGATTTTGTCAAATTGATTTTAGCATTTTTAGTGATTGAACAGAATCTAGGTTTTGGTGTGTGTTAGGTATTTCACATGCTCTAGGTTGTTTGTTCATGTTACAAGAATCTAGATACTATTGACTTGTGCTTTTGATGACAAATATCTAGTTCTTCATGATTTGTGTCTAATCCTCACATTTCATATGTACATGCATCATTGTGCATGATTGCATTGTCTTTAGGATCATAAACTAGAATACATATGATATGTACATATTGATTCAATTCTAGTTTCCATAGGATATATTGATCATATATACTATGTTGTGTGTGTTTGCATCATTTGCATTCACTTAGATCAGGCCGGAAGTCTAATTTCTTAGAGTGATTCTTTGATTTGAGCATGTAAGACTTAGCTAGGATCGGGATGATTTGGGTAGCTAAGCAGCGGAAGTCACAAGTTTGGAGAAGGGTTCTTCAACTTGTGCAAGTGGAAGTCTTGACTAGAGTCTGAGTGACTCAGATAATTTAGCATGTCAGACTTGGCTAGGATCGGGGTGATCTGGATATCTAAGCAGCGGAAGTCACATGTTTGAAGAGGGGTTCTTCAACTTGTCCATGGAAGTCTTGAGTAGGATCGGGGTGATCTGGATAGTTGAGCAAATGGGCACCACTTTCATTATGTACGGTGGAAGGGTAGATTTCTAGGTGAAGTGGTCACTTGAGAGATTGTATCTTTTTATCTTACTTGTGGATTTGTTTGCATGTGGTTGTGGTATCAACCCGTGGATGTTTCCTCTTAGGTGGTTTTACCACGTAAAAATCATGTGTTGATTTTCTCTATCCCTATCTCCTTTATTTGTATATGTGTTGATATATATCTTAGTTGATATCTTTGTAATTGATATTCATTGTATATCATTTTTTTATATGATGGAGTTGAATTTGTTTGAATAAGCATATCTTTATTTGAATTGATATTGCTTGTGATTGTATTTGGAATGTGATACAAGCTACTTAAAGGGACAAACTTGTGTTTGTTTCAAGGGAGCGAAAAAGGTGTTGTAACCTATTCACACCCCCCTCTTGGTTAGCTTAAGGCAAATTAACCTTGCTTTTATTTTTCATTTGGTATCCGAGCGAGTCACTAGATTGCACTTAGTGAGATCCCGGTATACTTTCACGGTGATTTGTAGAGCTATTGAAGCAATGGGACTTCAAGATGATGTAATGGAGGAAGGAGCTTCAAATACTAGGCCACCATTACTTCATGGCAACAACTATGGGTTTTGGAAATTGAGGATGAAGGCATACATTCGCTCTATAGATGAAAGACCTTAGATGGTATTAAGGTTCTAGAAGATGGAACCGAAGTCTCAAAACCTAGAAGTGAATGGACGCCTAATGACTTTGAAGTTGCTAAGTGGCACCGTCGTGCTATGAACGCTATATTTGGAGGAGTTGTTGGACATCAATTCTCATATATACAAAATCTTGAATCGGCCGAAGAAGCATGAGATACACTTCAAGTCACAAATGAAGGCACTTTGGCGGTGAGAAAGTCTAGGCTTCAAATGTTGACATCATAATTTAAAAACTTGCAAATGTGTGATGAAGACAAGTTTGAAGATTTCCAATTTTGACTTCTAAATATTGCTAAGCAATGTCAAGCACTTGGATTACCAATCTCTAGAGAGCGTCTCAATTGGAAGATTTTAAGATCTCTCCCTAAGGGATTCAAGGCAAAGGTCACTGCCATAGAAGAAAGCAAGGATGTAGATTGCTTGAGCATTGATGAATTGCTTGGGTCACTCCAAACTTATGAGATGTGCTTGAAGCCAAAGATCAAGAGTAAGGGAATTGCTCTCAAATCTATTGAAGAGGAGAGTGATGATGAAGATGAAGAAATGGCTCTCATGGTTAGGAAATTTAAGAAGTTTCTAAGAAGAGGAACCAAGCCTAGAGGTAGCTTTTCTAAGGAAAAGGAAATCAAGAAAACATCTACTCCAAGAGTTGATAAGAAGGGTCAATCCAAGAACAAAAAAGGTGTTCAATGCTTCGAATGTCAAGGCTTTGGACATTTTGCAAGTGAGTGCACTAAAAAGAAGTCCAAGAAAGACAAGAAGGGCAAAGCTATGGCGGCCACTTAGAATAAGAGTGATTCTAGCAATGAGAAGAGATCTAGTGATGAGTCCTCAAGTAAAGAAGAAGAACATGTTAGCAACTTTGTTGCACTTATGGCTTCTTTCACAAAGCTAGAGGATGATTGTTTAGTTTCCGTTGATAAAGAGATTGATCAAAGTCATCTAGAAGACATAAATTCAAACATAACCGATCTCGATCTATTGGCCAAGATTAAGAAGCTTGAGGAGCAAAGAGATGAAGCATTGAGAGAGGTTAAGGAGAAAGATGATTTGATCAAAACTCAAGTGGATGAGTTTGTTGAGACCTCACATAGATTCATGTGTGAAAAGAAAGAGATCATGAAGAGATATGTTGAGGTTGAGAGACTTGTCTTTGAGCATAAGGAGATTATTTCTAAGATGAAGATGGTAGAGCAAGAATTTATTGAAGAGATCAACATTTCTAAGCAAGCTATCAAAGACTCAGTCAATTGTTCGATCAACATGAAGAATATCATGAATCTTGCTCAACCTCAAGGAGAACCTAGCATCTTGAAAGGTAAGGAGAAGCTTGTGATAGAATCACCTCTTTCAAAGAAAGCTAAGGTCAAGAAGTCTCCCAAGAATAATCCTTCCAAATCTAAAGGTAAAAAGAAAGATAAGGTAGCTTCACAAACTCTCATCACTTCTTCAAATCCACAAGGTATAATCTCATATTTTATTCCTATTTCATTTTTGTAATACCGTTGGTCATATCTGTTAGGATTATGCTCAATAGTAAAAGTGTAATATTGTAATTGACAATCTTTTCATATAAATAAATGATTTTGATTCTGCAAAATCTTATAGCATTTATAATTATAATTGTCAAGGTAAATAATCATAAGGTCAAAAGACTATGAGATATGAAGAATTGTTTGTACATCCGGATATGTATGAGGTAGACACAATACTTTAGTTAGTCTTGAATAACGTTCACAACTTAAGTTAAAGGTTGGGCACCTCTATCTTGATAAAGTTGTAGAATTCTTTTACTAGCATTTGAGTGGGATCAAATGAGTTATGATGAGTCTAAAATCATCGAAAGGTTTTCGAGTAAAAGAATCTAGTGCACTGGGTGCATTGAACTGGATCACAATGAAATACTTTATCTAGAACCGTCACTAGATATAAGTCTTTTCATTATCAGGACAATTGGAGAGTCTATCTAAATCCTGAGATAAATGATGGACTTATGGTTGCAAGTGTTATCATTTGAGCTATCAATGAGTACGATTATATAGCATAGTCTATCCTCGATATTTTGGTGGTATTCATTTGTTAATCGATAGAGGACTTCATTTATAGATATGGACATCGTGGCTCCAATTATTAAATGAGAGTATAGTATCATCATATGGATGTTTTGAGGTATTGGATATTAAATCTCAACGTTGAGTTTTCAATAATGATTATTGAAGACATGGCTTCTAGACAAGTCAAAATATCCAAGTTCAAAATGTGGTCATATGAGGAAATATGGTAACTTGGAGAGCTATAGGCGGTCTATGAGCTCTTGGCGATTACTGATATTATTCATGAGGATACACCATCTCCTATAAGATTGTCTAGGGTATGAATGAGAAACATCTCCTTATTCTATCTTTATTTAAGAGTTCAATTTTAGCTCTTTAGTGGAATGAGTTAAAATTAATAGATCGGACCAAAGTGAATCATTTGTTGATTGTAATTAGGTTATGTCTATTGAAGCTTAAATTTAGATAGCCCGCCAAGATCCACAATCCACACGTACTTGCATGGATCACTTGATATATTCTACCGGACCAATTTATGGGTCCATCTAGAATTGCATTTAATATATTAAGAATATAATATGTCTATTATTTATTTAATGGACTGCACTATTATATTAATATATTAAAAGGAGACATGTAGGCTTGTTTCTTTTAGTAAGAATAAGTCTGGTTCACATGTGGGCTTTTATTTAAAGTTTAATGGATTAAATAAAATAAGAAAAATAATATTGGGCCCATATATATATGGTGTGGGCGGCAAAGCTAAATAAAATAGCCCAAGATATTATTTTATTTTATTGTTTTGATTAAATGGGAATTAATTAATTATTTAATTAATTAATAGTTTAAATCAAAATCTTTTCCTGATCAGTAAATTAAATACTATGTGTTGGATTAGGGTTGGAATTCTTTTAAGTGATAGGAGTCCTAATGTGGTAAGGATTAAGTCCACATACACTCCTTATTATACAAAGAATTCGGCCACCACTAGTCCTACACGGGTTAGGATTCTTGAATTCATAGGAATTAGGGAAAAGGATAATTCCTTTTCAAGTAAGAAAATTAACCAACCCTAGATTTCCTATTCAATGAATTCGGCCAACCCTACTTGGTGAAGGAGAAAATTCGGCCAACCTATAAATATAAGGTTATGAATTTTCGGCCACCTAGAAGAAGAAGCAAAATAGAGAGAGATTTTTGTTTGTTTTGAAAATAAAAAATCCTACTTTATACACATAGATTTTCGGCCAAGAGAGAAAAAGAAAATAAGTTCTCATTCGATAGTGCACTTACAAGCCTTTAACATCAAAAGGTTTTGTGCACACTTTCGATTTAGGGTTACGCGAGTTTCAATCATATTGATTGTGAATTCAAAAGTGACCGGAACTATTTTTTTAGGCTCTTGGTGTTTTACTACTGTAGATCAAGATCAGAAATTCCATACATCCATTCGAAGGTAAGCAATTCAAAGAAAAAGGGAGACCACGCTCCTAGGTGATTCACGTACGTGCTAGGATTGAAGATCTTGCGGATTACCATCGACGTAAGTCAATCGGATCACGCGACAAGAGGTATTTAACTCTAACCATATATTTGAGTTCAATTAATTAAAGGGTTAAGGTTCAAATCTTTAGAAAAATTTTAAACTACACGAAAATTATTTTTTCGCCTTCCGTTGCGGTTTTAAGCAATTTTTCCCTACAATATCAAACCAAGGTGTTATAAGTACATTGAATTTCACAAAATAGGAAATGCATCTAGAGATAAGGATATTGAACTTAAATTGAAGTGTGATAGGACATTAAATGTTGATAAGCATAATGTTTCAAAGATGCATGCTAAAAAGAATTGGAAGAAGAAATGTGATGGTTATGTGAATCTTGACAAAGCATACAGCTAATAATGTTGAGAAGATTGGTATCAATGATATTCTTATGAATCAAACTATTGAAAGTCTCCACTCTAGGTTCAATATTAAAGTCAAGAATGATGGTGATGTTTGTGTAAGTTCACCCACGACCAAATGGATTAAGGGTGAGTGCTCTCACCATTAGTGTAAGTTGCACATGTGAGTTAGCTTTAAGATTAGTGTCAATTTGTTGAGAGATTTAGCTTACTAAGCTTTGTTTCTCTATAACTGACATAAACTTAGCTATCCTAACATAATTTGTTTTGATAGTCGAAATCTATTGGTTAACTTTATGAGAAGTTCATTTTTGAAATCTATATGGTGTTGATTGTTGTTAAGACTTTTAGAGAAAGTCATTTTTGTATTTTTGTGTGAGTTGAAAATGCTTAGTTTTATTCTCTTGGGATGACACACCAATAACTTGTTGTCATGAGGACAAACAAGCCAAGAGAGCTCATAAAAAGGGCGAGACTTAGCATTTGATAGAAAATTGCTTGCTAAAGGTATTTCTATATCTTAATGCTTGCATACTTTGATTTTTATCTCTCAACTCATTGTTTGCACTACATCATGTAGCATGTCATTCTAGAGAACTTAGTATAATATACATATGGTTCTCATTGACATTTGCTCTCTCTTATAGTGATGTTGTTCACAAAGGTCTTATATATGATGTGTGAAATGTTTGTTTGAATGATGAGTGGCATATGTTTTGAAAAATATGAGCTTCATATTCTTTGAAAGCTACTCTCTTGAGAAGTAATGGTCCTAAGTAAATGTCTTGATATTGCTTTTAGATCAAGTGCTTGTAAGCCATAAAACTTGGTTTTCAAAAATGCACTTTGCTTCTCATGTATGTTTTGTTGTAGTAAGTTGAATTTGAAAATATGTAGGTTGTGGATACACCTTGAAGTCTTATGACTAGTACATTTTAGATGATCTATGGTTAGTATCCATTTTGCTTCGGCAACTACATAGAATTCAACAAGCACCTTCATGGAAAAGGCTACACACTATGGTTGTGCAGCCGCCCAATGTAGGAAAGGGCTACACCATTGTGATAAGTGAAAGCCATCATGAAGAGTATATGTTTATGTTAGAAAAATCAAAGAACTGTTGAAAAGAATCAATAAAAAAAATCTTTGATTCAAAGCCTAAATAAATAAAAGAAAAGGCTTAAAGGAGTATAGTTGAAAATCATAAATGCTCGGGTTGTCAAATAGAAATGGGATGACGACCCACATGCACACACATGCTCAAATGTTGAAATCTATTCTTTTATAGCATAAATTCCGGATGATAATTGGTTTGACCTTTTATGGAAAAGCTTAAGACGAATAGATATGGATATGGTTTGCATGTTGATTATCAAATTACTCCTCTACATATGTTTGAAGCAAAACACACACACACACACACACACACACACACACACTTTTGTTTATAAGTGTTTTGATATTCTAGCAATTTGAGAAGAATTATGAGAGAGATTGAAAATCGTGGTGTATCTCTCATAGTTTGTGAAGCTTGTAATTGTTGAATTTATTTTTAAAATTGCTTGAATGTATGAGTGTGTGGATATCATTGTGAACTATATTCTATCTTGATCTTAGATAGAGCATTTATCTAGGGGGAGCATTGTTTGTTAAACTTTTGTTCTCTTCTATGATATGTTCACATGCTTTGCTTTGTTATATGTTGACATATTGATTGTTTAGAATAATTGAATGATAAGAATGCATGATATCTATCTTGAAATAATTGTATGAATGTGTTGGCAATTTATTCTTCCTAATTTGGGGTTACTAGTAGTTAATATTGCAATGAATTCCTTCATTCTTGAGGTTGATAGTAGTTGTAGTTACAACCAATTCCTCCTAGCTTGAGGTTGATTAAGTTCCTTCTTGCTTTGAGTTTATAGTAGTTGTTATTATGACCAATTCCTTCATGATTTGAGGTTGATAGTAAGTGTGGTTGACACCAATTCCTCCATTTATGGATGAACATTGTTGTTAAATACATTTGTTGAACTTGGTAAAATGTACCAATGTGCTTAAAATAACATTTATTCATTTATTATTCATTGTTTAATCATATGTCCTTGTTTGTTTATATATGTAAACTAACACTCACTTGTGTCTCTTTCCACTTATGTGTTTTTGTTTTGTAGTGTTGACAACAAATCATGGGAAGAAACAAGGTTTCTAACTTTATCCATCCATCAAAACCCATAGCTAAAACCAAATCTACTCCAACAACCTCTAGGAAATCCAAATCTAACAAGTTGAAAGCTTTAAGAGTTATGGGAACCAAAAAGCTTATCCAAGATAGAGGTGTAGACTTGGTTGAGGGTTCTTACATTCATCATTCTATATGTGATAGGCATTAGGATTCATGGATTCATTCCATTGGGGTTACTAATGAGAGTCTTATTAGAGAATTATACTTTGAGTATAAAGATAGCTCAACCTTTGAAAGTGCCTTGGTGTGTATGAGAGGAAAAACTTTTAGAGTCTCCTCAGATAGTATCAATAAGTTCCTTGGGTTGCCAAATGAGATTATTTCAAAATTTCTTGATACAAATAATATTGATCATCTAAATATTATGGGGAGAACTTTATGTGAGGATAATGGATTTGAGTGGGGGAAGAGAGCTTATATTAATCAAGGTGAGTTGACCAAGGTTAGTACCTTTTGGCATCTTTTTGTGTGTGCCAATCTTGTGGGTTCTACTAATGCATCTGAGTTGAACAAGGGAAAAATCAAGATTGTGTACCCCTTGGTGACAAACAAGCCTTTGAACCTTGATGATCTCTTGATTGAACACATAAAAAGTGCGGCTTCTGCACCTATATTGGATAAGAAGTTAGCATTTCCGGGATTTCTTACTTATTTTTGCATGAAGCAAGGAGTTTCTACACTTGAAGATGATGTGCTTCTACCTCCATTGGAGAAATTTGGTGACAAGCGCCTAGTGTCAATGTCATACAAAGATAAAGGGAAAGTAAATGACACCATGAGACTTTTTGGTAAGCACCATGAGCCATGTGTTGAGACAAGCGCAAATCCTTTACTAGAATGGGCCATGCAATTTCAAGAGGGGCTTATGTCTAAGATTGGAGAGCTTGATGCTAAAGTGGTGTAGCTAGGAGCAAAGGTGATTCAACAAGATGAGAAGATCAAGTATTTGGAAGAAAAGCTTGCCTCTAGCATTTCATCTACTACAAAGCATTATGTGTGATCATCAACAAGAAGAACTTTCTTTGATTATGCTTGATCTTGAGGTATTGTGTTTTCTTAACCTTTTGGCTTCATTTTATGTCAAAAGGGGGAGAAAAACAATGATACTAAAACCTCTATGCTATGCTCTTACTCTTAGGAATTGTTTAAGTTTAGGTAGTTTTTGGTATATTTTGTTTTTGGTTTCATTTGGTATGTTGAATTCTTGGTTTGTAATATTTGGATATTGATAATATTTTGTTGATGGATAGTATGCATGTATTTTGGGGGAGACATGTGTATCCATTTGAACTTCTATCTAAATATTATCTTGCCATATATGTATATTTCTCTTGTGTATGCCTTGTGTTTCAAGATGATTTTAGGTGGTGACAAGAGAAGACTACATTAAAGAATTCAAGACTTAATGAAGATTAGTCTAAGGGAACTATCTCATTGTAATGTGAGGGTGTGACTAGTGACCAATCTTCATGTTGTATGTTTTAGTATTTGTATAGGTGTTTGACATAGAATTTTCCAAAGGGGGAGATTGTTAGTTCTTGAGTTTTGTGTAGGCATAATTCTATATCAAAACGACATTTGCTTTGTATTGATTAGTTGTCTAGGATTTGAGGATGATCAAGCGTCAAGTAAGATTGGACAACATTCAAGCAAAGTGGTGGCTACAAGAGGAATAAAGCTAAGTTGCTTAGCAAAAGGTAATTGAGACCTCTTTCCTCTTACAAAGCCTAGGAACACACATATATTGCATCCATTTGTGTCCCTGCATCATTGTGCAAAAATGATATAACACATTCACACACATAATGGTGTATGCACATGCATTAGACTTAATTTGATAATTTTCACAATTTGCTTGTTCTAGGACTAGTTCTAAGAAATAGCATACTTGTGTTTTTGGTTTGTGTTTATATTTTAATAAAATTGATTTTGAGCTTAAATAATTCTGCATTGAGTTCCAATTAATTTGGTTACTCATTCATTGAGTTTCAAGTTCAAATTCGATGGTTAAGAAACTTTCCGTGATTTTATCGTATATCATTTTCGTACTTGATTTCCAAGTTGAATTTCATATTTTTTGGAAAAGATTTCTTGACAACTTTTGTAGATGAGGGAGTCTCGGTTTGTAATCTGAAAAAAGATTTGAAATTGGAGTTTGGAGGCCAAAGATATGGTCAAAATAAAAAAGGGTGCGCAAGAAGGGTTGAGGGGTGCCAAGCATCTCCTCCCCGTGAAGGTGCGTGGCCTCCATGGGAATGGAGGGCTGCTGGTCCCGTGAGGCCCATGTACCTCCATGGGGATCCAGCTGGCAACCCTCCATTGTATGGTAAAATTTCTTCCTTATTTCCCTCTTTAAATTCCCTTGTTCCCTCTCATTTCATTCAAGAAGAAAATTTAAAAAACACAAGTGCAGAATTTTCTCTCCAAGTTTTCTCATCTTCCAAACACCATAACTTTCTCATTTGGAGAATCTTTGTCTACCAGTCCTCTATTATTTCCACAAGAGTTTGAAGTCAATATATTGAGTTTTATGGAAGGAATAATCACAAAAATAAAGCTTAATGTTTTTCATTCAAGGTATTTATTTCTATTTTGTTCTTGATCTTCAAGTCTTCAATTGCCTTGGGTTTTCTTCTCATATATATGTATGTTTGTTGTGTAAACATTTATTAGAGAAATGAAGTTAGTGATGGGAAGATTTTTGCCGTCAGAAAACCGTCCGTCAAAACAATTTATAAAACCTATGCGATGCGTTCACAAGTAGAAATACAAGTAAAGCGGTAAGCACGGGTGTCGTCCACTGAGATCAAGGTAGCGGTGATAAGATTAGGATTAATATAACTAGTATGCATAAAAGTAAAGTGATGGTGAATGAAAATACAATATAAACTAAACTATGAAAGCAAATAAAATGGGATGACAATGGAGTGATGAATGAATGATGATGGAACTACGGAGTTGATGGACTCGTAAGTGAATATTGTGGCAATTGCAACAAACTTTCAATTAAGCACATTTTGACAAATGTAACCAACCTAGGGTGTATAGTGTTGGTATATATCTCTAGCAAGAGGTCAACCTAGGGTGTATAGCGAAGACCTCCTACTAGCGATTAATCCCTCCTCAGAAACCAACAATGGCTAGTTACTCAATCGGGACTTGTTCCATGAATGCTCATCTATCTAGCTATGGCTCAACCTATTACTAATGTAGCCATCCTAGGGTGTATAGTGATGGCTTCCAATTCCCTCACATGTGGCCGACCTAGGATGTATAGTGAAGGCCACCCGTTTGAGATTGGATGAGGTTCGAGGTTATCAACCGAATTCTACTCGAAGGTTAGTTCTCGTAAAATCACTAAAGTAGCCAACCTAGGGTGTATAGTGGAGGCTTCTAATTCTCTCACAAGTGGCTAACCTAGGGTATATAGTGAAAGCCACTAATTCAAGATTAGATTAAGGGCATGGTTGTAGAGCCGGATTTCCTGAAATCCTTCCATTCAATTGAGCATTAGACAACCTAATTGCCTACTCAAGTAATCCAAATCAATCATGCAAAGAGGGAGTATCCAAGCAAATCAATAATGGCAATCAATTCAAGCAATGGAATAAAACATAGAGATAGAATAAATATAACTCATAGAGTTTATTTACAAAGCCCAAATATCCATCAAACAAATAACATCAACCCCATGGTGGGGTATTTTAGCTACTCATGTTCTATTACAAACAAATAAACTAAGAGAGAGTGTAGAGAGAACCCTTGAAGATTGATCTCCTTCCTTGAAGCTTGAATCCAAGTCTCCTAGTTGCCTTTGATTGAGTAGAGATGGTTTGGATGATAGGGAGATATGTTTCTAGCTTAAACTACAAGTGTTGGGAGAGATATGGCAGTCCTTTGGTTCGTTCCCATCCTTTTATATATATAGAGGATGGAAAAATAGGTCACTTAAGCTTGAAAACAGAAGCTGTCACGCGTAGAGTGCGGGTGGAGTGCCCGCACTGTATGGGTTGTCTTTATCTTCGGTTCTCTGATCTGGGCAATAGTGCGGGTGGAGTACGGTTGGATGACCCGCACTTTACCTGCACTCTACTCGCACTTTAATGTAAGGTGTAAATCCACTCCTCTGTCTTGAGCAACAGTGCGGGTGGAGTGCGGTTGGATTACCTGCACTTTACCTGCACTTTAATGTCAGATGCAACTCAACTTCTCTGGATTCGGCAACAGTACGGGTGGAGTGCAGTTGGATGACCCGCACTGACCCGCACTTTATCTTTCCTTCATGAATCAGGTCCTGGCTGTGGGAAGGAGTGCGGTTGTGACCCGTACTTGACCCGCACTGTAGAGCTGCTTATGATCCTTTGTCTTTCCTTTTGCCTCTTTTCTACCGGAACCACTTCAATTAGCTTCTAACACCAGAATTACATCTATTGCCTGCAATTAGCACCAACGAGCCTATTAGACATAAAATATATAGAAAATACACACAAGAACGAGACAAAGGAATAAGAATGAGGGCCGAAATATACAACAATTTAGGCACGATCAGTTAGGTTTTTACAAATCTATGTTTTCACATGTTTGATATGTTCTTCAACTTGAGCAAGTGGAAGTTTTGACTAGAGTCGGAGTGACTTGGATAGTTGGGCATGTAAGACTTGGGTAGGATCGGGGTGATCCGGATAGCTAAGTAGCGGAAGTCACTTGTTTGGAGAGGGGATCTTCAACTTGTCCTTGGAAGTCTTTACTAGGATCGGGGTGATCTGGATAGTTGAGCAAATGGGCATCACTCTCATTATGTAGGGTGGAAGGGTAGATTTCTAGGTGAAGTGGTCACTTGAGAGATTGTATCTTTTTATCTTACTAGTGGATTTGTTTTCCGGTGGTTGTGGTATCAACCCGTGGATGTTTCCTCTTGGGAGGTTTTACCATGTAAAAATCATGTGTTGAATTTCTCTAACCCTATCTCCTTTATTTGTATATGTGTTGATACATATCTTAGTTAATATCTTTGTAACTGATATTCATTGTATATCATTTTTGTATATGATGGAGTTGAATTTGTTTGAATAAGCATATCTTTATTTGAATTGATATTGCTTGTGATTGTATTTGGAATGTGATACAAGCTACTTAGAGGGACAAACTTGTGTTTGTTTCAAGGGAGCGAAAAAGGTGTTGTAACCTATTCTCCCCCCTCTAGGTTAGGTTAAGGCAAATTAACCGTGCTTGTATTTTTCACAAAATACAAGCATTACAATGGATGATCTGATCGGTTTCGCTAATTTTAGTGATATTGAGAATTCTAGGATCCCAACCAACCCAAATTCTACTAAGACCATGACTATTGTAATTATCTATGATATCCCAGTCATTGAGAACTGAATTGACAACAAGAGGCTTCTTGTTAATTCTCACTCTTGTCTCAATTAAACAAACTAGACTAATGTTTTGGTCAAACAACAACTTCCTAACTTCTAATTGTTTAGGGGTAGAATTCAGACCCATAATGTTCCAACAAGTTGGATTAATCATCGAGAGGTTGAAGAGTCATCACCTTAGCCTGCGAGCTTTTAACCTTGCCTTTCTTAGCAGTTCATTTTTTCTTCTTCTTCTTGCTAGAGGACTCTGTGGGGCTGGAGAGCCCTATAATAGTGACCTCATCAATGTTTTAGATTTTTGAGTGCCATAGGGAATGGTCCGGAGAGGCCCTAGAAAAAGAATCAATATCATTACATTGGTCATTGCACTGGTCATTGCATTGGTCATTATAGTAATCACCCTCCTCATCAAGAGATGTGAACTTTTTAGAGGTATCAACAACCCTTTCCTTTGAGAGGTTGGTAGGATGAACGCGCAATATTTAATATGTCGTGATATGCACTATTCAAACAAATGTATAAGATCTAAAGATGCACTCAAAACAAGTATAAAACTAGTATGTGGCAAGTATGGGTATCGTTCCTCAGAGATCGAGCGATAGTTATGAGTAAATCAATGCTTTAGTTACTAATACTAGAAAAGTAAATTGATATGGATTTGGAGAAGAAATAAAACTAAAATGTAAACTAAGCTAAAATGCACTAAAATGTACTATTCTAAAAAGGTATAGATATGTGATATGTAGATTAAGGAATTGATGAATTCAACTAGCAAACAATGGGTAAAGAATGAACTCACAATGATTGTCTTTAACTAATGTAACCACCCTAGGATGTATAGGAGTGATTATTTATTGATCGGGCCAAATATGTACTATATTTAGGCCCTCAGATCCTTACCTTATGTTCTATTTTCGTGCGTTTTTGTGTCTCTTATTGGTTGTTTTGTGCTTATTTGAAGGAAATGATGCAGAGACAGGCTTGGAAGCATACTGTGGTGATTCCAGCAGAAAAGGAGCACAAACAGGTCTATAGTGTGGGTCCAGTGCTGGTCGCAACCGCACTCCAGCCGCACTCATGTGCATAGCCAGGGCAGAATGCAAGTACAGAGATAAAGTTCGGGTACAGTGCGGGTCAGCTAACCGCACTCCACCCGCACTAATGCCAAACAAGAGAAGCTGCTCAGACACCTGACATTAGAGTGCGGGTTCTGTGTGGGTCAACAAACCGCACTCCACCCGCACTTGCACCAAGAACAGAAGAACAGAATCGCACCTGACACTAGAGTATGGGTACTGTGCGGGTCATCAAACCGCACTCTACCCGCACTTGCATCAAGAACAGAAGAGCAGAATTGCACCTGACATTAGAGTGCGGATACTGTGCGGGTCATCCAACCGCACTCTACCCGCACTGTTGCTCAAGACAGAAGGTAGATTTTGCACCTGAGAAAGAAGTGCGGTCATAGTGCGATGCCAAGTGCGGGCCAAGTGCGGGTCAAGTACGGGTAATTCAACCGCACTCCACCCGCACTAATGTCTTGATCCGAGAACTGAAGTTGCAGGCAACCCATACAGTGCGGGTACAGTGCGGGTAAATCACCCGCACTCCACCCGCACTCCGAGCGCGCCAGTCTGATTTTCAAAGCTTAAGTGACCTATTTTTGTATTTAGTATAAATAGAAAAGTATAGAAACGTTTTAAGGAGCTTTTGACTCCGTTTAGGACAGTTTTTAGCATTCTTAGATCTGGTTTCTCTCTCTACCTCTCACCCTCACATTCTCTACTCAACTTCAAGGAAGTTAGGAGATTGGAGCCACTTCAAGGAAGGAGATGTTCTCCAAGGGTTATTTCTTTCTCCTCTCTACTGATTTCCTAGTTGTAATGAGTAGCTAAATCCCCTCTAAGGGGTTGATGGAGTAGTTAGTTTAATATTGGGCTTGTACATAAACTTGATATTATATTGATATTCATGTTGAGAATGTTTATCATTGATTTCTTGTGTAGATACATGATCTTTGCAAGATGTCTTTATATTATGTATGAGTATTGCATCTAGATATACATCCTATTTAGTTATTTAATGCTCTAAAGAATAGACGGAAAGTCATAAATTCCGACTCTTGAACCGCGGTTTTAATCTAACCTCGATCGTGTTTCCGGTACTATACATCCTAGGTCGGAATCCGTGAGAGAGTTAGAAGTCATCACTATACATCCTAGGGTGACTATTTGTAATCGGTTGAGTCAACGTTAGGTAGACGAGCTTCATTTCTAGAATCCGGTAAACAATCAACTCTATACATCCTAGGTTGGTAGTTTACAATGATTAATCCCTAATAGGTGGTCCGCACTATACATCTTAGGTTGGCCACCTTCTAGGGATAAATAACCGACTCTATACATCCTAGGTCGGTTACCTTGAAGAGCCATGCTATTGACAAGTTTGTTACATTGCCCAGTATTTGCTTTCGAATCCATTAGCTCCTTAGTTTCCATCATCTATATATCCTTCACTCCATATTCCCCTTTCATTTTATTCACTTATTTAATTTAGTGTTATTTAGAGTTGGTTCACAATCTACATTTTCACCAATTCATGTTTTGCTAGTATATATCTATATACATACCATTGCTTTAGCTGTAACTAATTTGGCTAACTCCGCTCCCTGTGGACGACACCCACTTGCCGCTATATTTATGTTTGTAAACTGATTTAGGCCTTGTGAGGTTTCTTAAAATATTATTGACGGACTGATCTTTTAAAACGACATAAGGGAAAAAGCGTCCTTGTCAAATGGCGCCGCTGCTGGGGAGCGGCATGTTAGTTTAATTAGTTTTGCATGAGTACGGCTAGTCTAATAATATTCCTGCTCTTCCCTATCTGTTTCTCGTTTACGTTGTGCTTTATTTGTTGTTAAATTTCAGGATTTTAGGTATATGCACGGACGAAGATCGTTGAGAGGAACAGTGTTGCCAGTTATCGATAACATCAATCGGTTGGGTAGAAGAATAGAGCAGTTAGAGGGAAATATGGACGATCATAATCAGCATGAGCAGCATGCTAGAGAGAATGAGCAACAAGCTCGGGAGAATGAGGGAAGTGTACTTGGGGATGAAGAGCTAGGCCTCACTATGGGCGAGTACACTCTCCCGTTTGTAGGGAATGTGCCCACTGCCATAGTACTGGATGATGTAACAAGGCAGTACGAGTTGAAAACTATGCACATCAGCCTCATACCATCGTTTAGTGGGCGAAGTACCAAGGATTGCCTCCAATTTATGAAACAATATGGAGCCACCCTAGAAACCTTCCCTGTAATGGCTCGCCAAGCAGTATTGACAAGGGAGCAGCTCCATCTAAGGTGTTTCCAATATTGTCTGAAAGATGCAGCCATGACTTGGTACATGAACTTGAGGCCGGGATCACTGGTGACATGGAGCCAAGTCTGCAAGGTTTTCTTCAACAAGTATTTTCCGTCACAGAAGGCTAAAGACCTAAGGTTGAAGATAGCTTCCTTTGTCGAAGAGGACGGTGAACCATTCCATGAGGCATGGGAGAGGTTCAACTTATTGTTAGCTCAAATGCCACCGCATACATACCATCCAGAACTGAAGGTTAACTCCTTCTATAGTGGACCTTCATCGATAACCCAAATGATGGTGGATAATGCATGTGGAGGCACCATTGCAGACAAGAGGGCAGTTGAAGCTTATGACATTCTGGAGAAGATTGCCCAGAACTCACAACAGAGGACATCACATGTGAGGAGGGGTGGAAGAATAGAAGTGGGTCAGGATACCCAAGTGCAAATCCAGATGTCCAGAATGAACAAGGAGCTTCAATCAATCAAGGAGCTAATAACCGGAAAACTAGGGTCCTCCCAAGAAGTTAGTCAAGTCATGGGGGAGATTGAAGGGGGAGAAGGGCATTTCAGTCAGGAAGAGCAAGCCCAAGCCCTTGGAGAATTTCCAAGGCAGCCTAGGAATGACCCATATTTGAATACATACAATCCAGGGTTGAGAAATCACCCAAACTTATCTTGGTCCAACAACAACCACCTAGGAGCAACCACTCACCAAGGTGGCAACAACAATTACCAAGGTGGAAACAACAACCAAGGGTACCAAAACCGGGGGTACAATAGATACAATCAAGGGGGAAACAACAACAATCAATGGGGGGGGGGGGGGGGGGGGGTTCAAGTAGTAACCCACAATCCAACTTCAATTCCCACGCTTTTGCTAGCCAACCAAAGGACAAGTCTCTAGAGGAGATAGTGAGTACAGTTATCAAAACTGTTGGTATCAGGTCGGAAGCCCTCAAGAACACCTTGCATGCCTCTGAGCAACGAATGTCAGCTTACATGCAGTCCAATGATCAAAGAGCCAACAGTCATGAAGCGTCACTGAAGAAGATGGAAACTCAGTTGGCACAGATTTTTGATGCATTGATGAAGAACAAGGAGAAGGCATCAAGCTCCGATGAACATGTTAACATGTTAGAGGTTGTCCAGTTAGGAAGTGAGGAAACCGAAGCAAGTATGGTAGAGGTCGCGGTTAAGGAAGATAGGGGAAGTGACATAGACTCCCCCATTAAACTTGAAGACCCCGGGAGTTTCGTCATAGATGTACAAATTGAGGATTCACCAAAGATGGGAGCGGTCCTTGATATGGGGGCTAGCATCAATATGATACCATTAGAGGTCTACAAACAGCTGAAGATTCAGTCAATCAAGCCTACCTCCCAGACTCTCATCATGGATGACAATTCTCCCATCACCCCAGTTGGTATTGTGGAGGAAATTTATGTGAATGTGCACGGTTTGATGGTGCCGGCAGAATTTGTTGTGTTGGATTGCAAAAGAGGAGAATCTAGTGGTAGAGACTGGAAACTACTGTTGGGGAGGCCATTCATGGCCACAGCAAGTATGGTGATTGATATTTGTTCTAGGGACATTTCCTTCAGCTGTGGAGAGAAGAGTGTGAACTTCAAGGTAATATCCCCCGGAACAAGCCAAGTTAGAGATTGTTTAGTCTTGGAGGCACCAAATTCCAGAAAGAAAAGGAGCCGGGTGCTCGCCCTTGTACAAGCCTTTGAGGGTGTCAAGGAGATGGAATTGGGAAACCAAGACTGCATCAAAGAGAGGCAAGAATCAGAATTCGAAGAGGAGGAAGCAAATACTGAACTCTTCGATCAATTAGGTGAGCTTGAACAAGATAACACAAAGCTCAAACTAGAGGTTTATTTGCTGAAGACAGAGAATGTACAGTTGAAGACTAAATTGCATGATCTCTCATCAGTCAACAACGGGTTAACTGAACAAGTAGTGGAGCTTGCCACCAAAAAGGAGTTAGTCTCCAAGAACTTAGATGCATTGGCAAGGCTCTCAGAAGAGTTTGAGGAAGACTATGGGAGATGGACAAGGAAACTTCAACTAGGTGTGGAGGAGTCCGCAAAAGCGGTAAGGGAATTGCATGAACAGTTGAGCTCAAAAGATGAGGAGTTTAAACGGGCTAAGGTCAAGGAGGGGGATTTGATTGAACAACTCGCCGTGATGGAAAACAATGTCAAATCCCTCAGATTCGGACAACAAAAATTGGCCCATGCCAACGATCGAACAGGGAGTTTCCCTAACCATCCTATTTCTTGCTACTTTTGTGCCAAAAAAAGGCACACTAAAGCTTATTGCTTTAGTTTCCAAAGATTAAAAGCAAGTAGAGTTAGATCTAGGATGAACCCACCAAAGTTTAAACAAATATGGGTTCGAAAGGACCTAGTGGGACAAATGAGGAGAGTGGGGAGAGATGCAGTGCATAGGCATTTGGCAGCGGTTTGGGTGGCCAAGTTGAATGTGCTCCCCATTCCGGTCAAACCTCATTTGGTTGACCGGGTCCCACTTTGAGTGCATTGCATTCGTTTGTGAATTTATTTTATTGTTTTTATTTTTATTTTTTACTTTTCGGATGGTTAGTTTTGTTGTTGTAAACTTTTGAGACTATTTGAGATTGTTTTGGTGCAGATACAGTTGCAGGGCAGAATTCAGGAGTCTGTCCAAGGGAACAGTGCGGGTCAGTAACCCGCACTCATCCCGCACTCTGAGGGCATCAGGTAATAGAGTGCGGGTAAAGTGCGGGTCAGTCACCCGCACTCCACCCGCACTTTTGTCGCACAGTATATATATGCCTGTCGTTTTCTAGGGCTCCACTTGCCACAAAAGAGCAAAACCAACTGCAAACTTCAAATTTTTCCCTCTTCCCAACTAAAGGTATTCTGTGTGTGCCACGTTTTCGATTTTTCGGCAACTAAGGTATGAATTCTTACTCTAATTTCATTTCACATATCTCTAATCCAAAACCCTAACCCTCTTTATCATAATTCTTTTGCCTTTTATGCATGAACTTCATTAGTTAGGGTTTTGACCCCTTGTTTTTGCTTTTGCTAATGTCTAAGAGAGTGGAATGTTGGGTGTTATCTATTTTGCATGTGATGTATTCATTGTTAATTGATTTTCTATTGCAATTAGATTTTCAAACTATGAGTTGGGATTATATGGTTGAATGGAAGCTTGTACATGAGTTAGAGTCATTTTGTTGTTGATTCGTTCGATGATGAACTGGAATTTTGAGATGTATACATGAATTGAACTCTGCATTTGCTGGTGTCTGGTGACGAGTTAGAGTGCGGGTACAGTGCGGGTCACTCACTCGCACTTTATCCTCTTGGCAGAATTTTTGTCCTTTCAAATTCCTGCATCATAAGCTCTTGTTTCTTTGATCCGAATATTGCCTTAAAACTGTGTTTAATGTGCAGGTGTCAGGAAGACCCAGGAGAACGCCTAGGCAAAGCAGTCAGGGTTCCGAACGAAGACCGAGGCGTGATGCACCCCAAGTTCCACCACCGTGCATCAGGCACCCGGATTTCGAGGAACGCTTAGAATATTTCAGGGAGCGAGACATAGTGGTGGAGAGGGGGATTGCGGTTGAAGAACTGGAAGGCACCCCAATTCCTCTAATGATTGAAGCAAGGGGATGGGAAACCTTCGTTAGACCCCCCCCCCCCCCCCCCCCCCCCCCCCCCTATGTGTTGTCGACGTGTGGTCGAAGAGTTCTTTGCTGGGCTGGTACCTGAAACTTTTCAACGCTCTTCTTCGGTTCATATCCATGGGATAGAAGTCCGGATGACTATAGCGGAAATTAACAGGTATTATAGGACTGAGCTTCCAGTTGATCCCGAAGCAGTCGGCCGTCTAAGGGAAGGGGTGACTTGGAGCTAATTTTTTATGACCCAAAATGTGGACTTTGCAAATTAGTTAGTGATCCGTCCGATGGATTTTTGGGTGGCCCCTGATCACCGTATGAAGAACACCAACTTAAGGAGTGAGTTGGGGTTCTGGCATGTATTCATCTCCCATTCCTTGATCCCTAGAAAGCACAGGACCTCAGTGAACTTCAATGCAGCCATGATTCTGTACTTTATACTGCAGAATCAGTTGGTCGACATCGGCTTTCTGATCAAGAGAGAGATCCTTGAGATGGGAGAGGTCAGGGTGGACAAGTAGCCACTCATTTTCCCTAGCCTCATCACCGCATTCTACAGAACTGCCGGAGTAGATTTCGGATCCGATCCTTTCGAATGCGGTTTGGGGCCAGTTGGGCGATTCACATGGAACGACCAGGTCAGAGAGCGGGACCCCTCTGGTGTCAGGGTCCGAACAGGGAGGAGAAAACCTGCTCGAGGAAGCAGCACGAGCAGGCAGCCGGAAGACATCCCGGAACCACCAGATGTGGAGCCGGTTTACATCGATTATGGTTATTATAGGCCCGCTGCTTCCTCACCCCCGCAGGAGACATATGGAGAGGTTCCTTGGCAGACTTTACTTACCAGATTGGAGAACCTCAGGACCGAGGTCGCCAAAAACAGGAGGCAGATCACTAAGAGCAGAGCGGAAGCAAATGAGTACTTCACGGACATTTGGGGCAACCTCACAGACATGAGGGAGGCACTCAGTCTTCCGAGTTATCCACAGAAAAAGAAGAGGTCAGCTGCTTTCTCACCTCCTTCAGGGGGTCCAGCCATTGACCCATATGAGGAAGAGCTCAGAGCTGCTATGGAGAGATCCGGGAGGGAGCAGGAAGAGCGGATCAGATCAGATCAGAGATCGACCCCAAGGGCAAAGGGATCGCCAGTGAACCGGAGTGGGAGTTTTCCGACGATGATTGACCATCCTTTCTTTTTCTTTATTATTGATCAGAACTTTTACTGCTTGTATTTGTATTTGTATTATCTTTTAAACGGCTTAGACTTATTTTTCTTTTCTTTTCACATTTAATTTTCGTTGGTAGAGTTGTTGTGTGGTTTTAAGCTAGGTTGTGCATCTTTTGGGAAGCACACAACAACGCGCATGGACATCGACCGATCTTCCTTCTAAAGGAGTTTTCTACCTTCGGTTTTGTACTTAAATTTTTAATGAATGCGAGTTAGTTTTTGTTATACTAAATGAGCTTGGTCGATTGTATGTCTAGATTCGGTTTGGGGGTGTTGATCCCTCTTTCCGCCATTTATTGTGATTTTGCTTGTTCTTTCCAACAATGAGGGCATTGTTGAGTTTTGGTTTGGGGGTGCATCACGCCTCCACCGTGTACAGTTTAGTGTCCAATTTTTCAATTTTGTCGCTTGTCCTTTTTTCAAACTGTAATCCAGTATGGGTATGATGCATCTAGAGTGTGCTTTTGGACGAGTTTCTTATATGTGCTCTGACCTTGTGATATAGTTTGGTGCCACTTGAGGCTTAGCTTGCACCATCATGGGTCAGTCCCACCCGTTGGTATGAAGTATTGGGGACTCATTGTTCCCACGTCTTTTTCTAATAGTGGAGATACCCATGAGATCACAAACACAAGCATGAAAGTGAGTTTTCCGAGTGCATTATTGATTATTCTTAAACACGCCTCTCGTCATGTATGTCATGTGCCATAGGACTTGCATTATTTTGTGAATGCGTGATGGATGCGTTCATTCCCTTTTTAGATGGTTGTGGAAGTGATAGTAGGGAATGCATGTTTATTGAAGTACCTCTATAACCTAAACACCACTTACCATATTGTGTGTTCCAAAGCCGATTTAAGGCCAAACACTTACCCTTTCATTTGGTACCACATTCAACCATATACCCAATAGCCTAAACACATGCCTACCCTTGTACTAATCATGTTAGGATGGGAAATGGTAGGGAGAAAAAGGGTTAAAATGGTCCCACAGTGGGTAAAATGAGATAGATGTTGAAAATATGAAAGAAAAGGGTAAGTTATGCACTCTAAATGCCTAAGAAAGGGAAAATGGTAACAACTCAAATGGAGTACAACATTGTTATTTGGAAATTGTTAAAAGAAAAATTTGAAGAAAGATTGTACTTGAAGTGCCATAATGAGAGTGTTTTAAGCTAAAAACACCCAAACGGAATGCAAATGTGGGTTAAATGGTTTCCTAGAGGGTTGCATTTAAAGCAAGAAAAGAACATGGTGTGGGAGTAGGGATTTATTCTAGCATGATTGGTGAGTTGAACTCCTAAATTTCCATATTTTTTTGTGTAAACTCATTCAACCCCACAGCCACACTATAACCGGTTGAAAAGCCCTATTTGACCCATGTAAGTCTAGTTTGGGAATGTAGGTTGAAGCACGATCTTTCGCATCCATGTCATGGTGACTCGTTCCTAGGATAGTTCATTACTTAAATCTTATGCAGAATCTTCTTTGCATACTTGTTGTGTGGAACTTAGGACTCTTGAGGAAAGAAAAGAGGGAATCCATGTAAGCTTTAGAATTGAAGCGAATTATGTTCAAGGTATGGGAGTAAGTGGTCCTAAATTCATGAATGCCTTTAGGTGTGTGATTCGTGTTCGTAAGAGCCTTCCTTGGGTGTCTCCAAATTGCTCTTAATCTTGTGCATATGCTTTTCTCCTCTCTATCACATCTATTTGTATCATATCACACATGGGACTTGCGACATTGTTGATGTATTGTTTAGGTATTTAGAAATTACTTTTAACTGGCGTCTTACTGTTTTGAATAGATTTGCTCGAGGATGAGCAAAGGTTTGGTTTGGGGGTGTTTGATCGGGCCAAATATGTACTATATTTAGGCCCTCAGATCCTTACCTTATGTTCTGTTTTTGTGCGTTTTTGTGTCTCTTATGGGTTGTTTTGTGCTTATTTGAAGGAAATGATGCAGAGACAGGCTTGGAAGCATATTGTGGTGATTCCACCAAAAAAGGAGCACAAACAGGTCTATAGTGTGGGTCCAGTGCGGGTCGCAACCGCACTCCAGCCGCACTCATGTGCATAGCCGGGGCAGAATGCAAGTACAGAGATAAAGTGCGGGTACAGTGCGGGTTAGCTAACCGCACTCCACCTGCACTAATGCCAAACCAAAGAACCTACTCAGACACCTGCCATTAGAGTGCAGGTTCTGTGCGGGTCAGCAAACCGTACTCCACCCGCACTTGCACCAAGAATAGAAGAACAGAATCGCACCTGACACTAGAGTGCGGGTACTGTGCGGGTCATCAAACCGCACTCTACCCACACTTGCATCAAGAACAGAAGAGCAGAATTGCACCTGACATTAAAGTGCGGGTACTGTGTGGGTTATCCAACCGCACTCTACCCGCACTGTTGCTCAAGACGAAAGGTAGATTTTGCACCTGAGAAGGAAGTGCGGTCATAGTGCGATGCCAAGTTCGGGCCAAGTGCGGGTAATTCAACCGCACTCCACCCGCACTAATATCCTGATCCAAGAACTGAAGTTGCAAGCAACCCATACAGTGCGGGTACAGTGCGGGTAAATCACCCGCACTCCACCTGCACTCCAGGCGCGCCAGTCTGATTTTCAAAGCTTAAGTGACCTATTTTTGTATTTAGTATAAATAGAAAAGTATAGAAACGTTTTAAGGAGCTTTTGACTCTGTTTAGGACAGTTTTTAGCATTCTTAGATCTAGTTTCTCTCTCTACCTCTCACCCTCACATTCTCTACTCAACTTCAAGGAAGTTAGGAGATTGGAGCCACTTCAAGGAAGGAGATGTTCTCCAAGGGTTATTTCTTTCTCCTCTCTACTGATTTCCTAGTTGTAATGAGTAGCTAAATCCCCTCTAAGGGGTTGATGGAGTAGTTAGTTTAATATTGGGCTTGTACATAAACTTGATATTATATTGATATTCATGTCTATCTTCCATTGATCTATTCTTGTTGAGAATGTTTATCATTGATTTCTTGTGTAGATACATGATCTTTGCAAGATGTCTTTATATTATGTATGAGTATTGCATCTAGATATACATCCTATTTAGTTGTTTAATGCTCTAAAGAATAGACGGAAAGTCATGAATTCCGACTCTTGAACCGCGGCTTTAATCTAACCTCGATCGTGTTTCAGGCACTATACATCCTAGGTCGGAATCCGTGAGAGAGTTAGAAGTCATCACTATACATCCTAGGGTGACTATTTGTAATCGGTTGAGTCAATGTTAGGTAGACGAGCTTCATTTCTAGAATCCGGTAAACAATCAACTCTATACATCCTAGGTTGGTAGTTTACAAGGATTAATCCCTAATAGGTGGTCCGCACTATACATCTTAGGTTGGCCACCTTCTAGGGATAAATAACCGACTCTATACATCCTAGGTCGGTTACCTTGAAGAGCCGTGCTATTGACAAGTTTGTTACAATGCCCAGTATTTGCTTTCGAATCCATTAGCTCCTTAGTTTCCATCATCTATATATCCTTCACTCCATATTCCCCTTTCATTTTATTTACTTATTTAATTTAGTGTTATTTAGAGTTGGTTCACAATCTACATTTTCACCAATTCATGTTTTGCTATTATATATCTATATACATACCATTGCTTTAGCTTTAACTAATTTGGCTAACTCCGCTCCCTGTGGACGACACCCACTTGCCGCTATATTTATGTTTGTAAACTGATTTAGGCCTTGTGAGTTTCTTAAAATATTATTGACGGACTGATCTTTTAAAACGACATAAGGGAAAAAACGTCCTTGTCATTTACCACTTGTGAATGCCCAAACCATCATGTATAGCATTGGCCACCCACAATTGGTTATACAATGAAACAACATCTATCTCATAAGGGACAAATCTCTTTGTTAAAAATCATCAACCTATAATGTATAGTTTTGATGCTTAATCTATCATATGCAAACAATCCTAGGATGTATAGTCTTGATTACTTATGAAAGATTAGAATTAGGTGAGATTAATAAGTCCGGATATTACTTGGGTCATGTACCCTTGTTCAATCCTCCTATTCAATTGAGCTTAGAGAGACAAGCATCATGTTTATTTGATTCTCTACACATATAACTTCCAAACAACTAATAAAGAGAGTCATGTACAATCAAATACAAATTGCTTTTGAAATCAAATTAAACATTGAATAGAACAAAATGAGATAGAGTTCATTACAAATGGAAGATATTGAGTTCATTACAAATACCCATATTTACAAGTGAATCACATCAATCCCTTAATTGGATTTAGCTACTCATAACAAATGTAATACAAGAATAAAAAGGAGGGAAGTAGAAAAGACCCATGTAGAACCTTCTTTCTTCAAGCTTTAATCTACCTCCTATGTCTTTGTGAGTAGCAATTGATGAAGATGATGATGGGTTTTTGGTGAGAAAGGTTTTTGGGATTCAGAGAGAGAAAGAATCAATGGAATGGTGTACGGTCGTGGGTCTCTCTTTGAAAATCAGAATTGAAAACTATTTATACTTCCTTTAAAAAGTAGGCCAAAATGCTGATGTGGCGAGCTGGATTTCCCGTATAGCACGAGTATAGCACTGTTAGGTTACCCGTGCAGTTACCCATGCATTCTTCATTTCTCTTCAGATTTGCACAATATGCACAGGTGTGTGCACGGGTAGATGACCCGTGCACCACTCGTGCAGTTGCCTTCTCCCGTGGCCTTGCTCCCTGGTCTGGTGAACTGCACGGGTGGGTGCACGGGTGAAACCCGTGCAAGTACCCATGAATTTTGGTCTTTTCAAAATCCACCTTCCGGTGCACGGGTAGTGCATAGGTATGCTACCCGTGCATTTCTGCTTTCTTCACATCATTTGTGCACTAATTGGTCCAATTTGCCCCCTTTCATGCCTTTTTACCTAATGCCTGCAATACGAAGCAAACGAGCCATAAATACACATAAAAATGCTCAAGAACAAAACAAAGAGAAAGGATATGAGGGCTGAAATGTATAAAATTTTTGGCTCGATCAAATACCCCCAAACCAAACCTTTGCTAGTCCTCGAGCAAACTTCACACAAAACCAAATATAACTCTAAATATGCAAACAAGACTCGATCTAAAAACACCTAGACTCAAACAAATAAGTTGCAAGCCAACTAATTGAGAGATAAGTCATATATAATGGGTGTGAGGAAGATGCTAATGCAAAATGTCCTAAATAACTCCAAGGGACCACAAGAGGAAACTCGCACAACACGAATCCCACACTTTAAATGCCCTCGCCTAGGAAACTACTCACTCTCACGCCCTGAGCATAATTCGCTTCGACCTAAATTCCCACATGGTTTCTCTCTTATTTTTCCTCTCAGAACCTAGGTTCACAATCATGCAATATGTATGCAAATTAATTTATGTAATGGAATCAAAGTTGTTGCACACATTTCATACGAGATAAACGCTCTTTTTAGTGAAACAGTCTCATTAAAGAATCAAGTGCCATGAACGTGGAAAGAGCATGCATCGACAAATATTCCCAAGTTAGACTTCCCCTAAGATCAACTAGGTCTTTTCCATTTGGTTGTAATGGGGTTAAGGTGATTGGTGATTAGAAAGAATGGGAATTTAGGCACCATGCACTAATCAACCAAGTTAAGGCAATACATTCTACTTATTGTGAACATAAATTTTACTCAAGGCAAGAAATCTCAGTTAACACCCTCGAGACTACTACCACTTAGGTGGTGGCTAAGGTTGAACGTATGTGTGACAGTGCCTACTAAAATGACAAGGAATATTGGTACTACTAACCACCCAAAAGAATCAAAAATACTTTCTTTATTAATAGTGTGTGATATACAAATCTCTCTCAAATTGCTCTCAATTTTCTGTAGGGTGTAGTTGAGTACTTGTCGTATGCCTGTCGAAAAGTCGTCTCCTCTTTTTGAAGGCTTAAGTCCTTCTTTTATACATTATCTTCATAGGTTAAACTAATTGATTCTCCCCTTGATTTTCTCCATCCCTTCCCCCATTATCGGAAGGGATTTTACATTTAAATGTCATTGACTTTGAGTTAATTGTTGAGTGGAGAATATCTTGGTGGAGATCAATTTGTTTCCTACTTGGACTCTATTACTTGTTCTGCACATATGTAACGTCTTAAGATATGATCCAGTGTGTCTTCAGGTTTAGCATGATCCCCCATAGGGGTCATTGAATATGGTGTGTATTATGGTGAGGTACGTCAGATAGTGAGGTCGATTAGTGTCTTAGCCCCGATATTCAAGAGTTTAGTCTAGCCGGGAGCTAGGTCTGGCCTCCCTTGATCTTTTGGAGCTAGGTGCGACCTTCTACGGACACCCCACTATGTCAGCGAGGTATAGGCGAGCTTCTGGAGAGATTACGAGGTAATCCCGACTTGGGGGGGATTTCCTAGTTTCAGGTTCGGTGACGCGGGCTCGATCTGACTGAGCCGATCTCTACTCTGGGTGTTTCTGGAGCCTGCCCTTATTTCTGTGGGGCAGTATCGTAGCTCGGCTTTGGGTAACATGGTCTTCTGGTGGATGACCTTGGGCATGGAGCCAGGTTTAGAGGGTGGAAAATTTCCCTTTGGTCCCTAGCCAAATTTGGCTATTAACAGAAGTCCCCTCTGACTTGAACACCGGTTGTTAAGCTTGGGGTTGGGGTCAGATTTTTATTTTATTTGGGAAATCTTGCCTTCTTTACCGTTACCAGAATCTTGGGGAAATCTTCTCATTAACTGCATGAGTGACGTGGCATGAGCTAACTGACTTAATTCTGAGTTAATCTGGCTGCGTTACTGCAGTCTCTGAGATTCTTTACCTTTACGAGAATCTTGGGGAAATCTTCTCAATAATTGCGCAAGTGACGTGGCGTGAGCTGACTGACTTATGTTCGAGTTAATCTGGCTGGGTTACGGCAGTCTCCGAGATTCTAGGTGATCTTAACTGAAGATCTCGACGGCTCGTGCTGCTGCCCTCTTGCCTATATATACTTGTTTATCTCAACGTCTTCCTCATATCTCTCAAATTTCAAATTTTCCCAAGATAAACTTTCTCTCATAATCTTTCTCTCAAGCATATCTTTTTCTTCATTCTTCATCCTCACCGACCTCATCATGTCAAAAACCAGTCATGATTCTTTTGATTCCATGGTTGACGGCGAAGAGGTCTTTAGCCTCGCCTCTACAAAATGGGCAAGGAGGAGCTTAGACAGCGATGATTCTCCGCCCAATCTGCAACGTTGGCTGTCGAACAGGAATGTGTCCATTAGTTACGGGTTTTCTAACCATCCCGACAATCCTCTGGATCTAGCCGATGAAGAATCTAATAAAGAGGTTGGTGGCGACGCCGTGGGGGAGCATCGAGTCCCAGCTTTCGGCCCCCATTTGGAGAGGCTTTCTCCCTATGACTTTAGGGTTGTCCCTGATTCCACCGTTGGACCGAACGTGATTGATCGTTTGAGGTCTAAGTACGGCATTCCCGACATCATTTCTATCTCAGTACCTCCTAAGGGTTATGAGTTCTTCAACCCCCCTAAAGGCGTGCTTTTAATTCATGTGGCGGCTCTCGAGAATGGGGTTAGGCTTCCCCTTCATCCTGCTCTTCGGCAAGCTCTCAACGCCATCCAGCTTGCTCCCCTCCAGTTGACACCCGGCTTTTGGAGGCATTTGATTGGCTTCCTCGTGCTGTGGAGGGAACAATGCCAGCTGAGCAAGGTGGCGAGAGAACCGGAGCAGAGGATCTGACCTAACTTTTCCAAATCAAGGGCCTATCTGGCGCTCTCCGAGGTCAGTTTTATGCTAAGGCCATGAACAAGCTCAACTTTGTTATTCTCGGTGCTTCGATTAAGGACCCCACCTGGAAGGAAGAATGGATCCTTACGGGGGATGATTAGGGAAGCTCGATTTTCATTAGGGGAGCATGAGTTCGAGGTTCCCACAGCTTTTAGTGACAAACCATCTTGAGACCGGGACTCCCTGCCTTCTAAATTTGAAACTATTTTGAAGGCTATTCTAGCCAGGAACTACTTGAACCTGAAGTTCCTAACCGCTGAAGCCTTTGATCCTCGTAGGGTGAATCAATACCTGCGGCTCTCAGATGCTACTCCTCGTTTGTGTCACTGAATCGTCTTACTTTGTCTGGTTGACTAGCTTGGTTTTGACGTTTTCCTTTTTTGTTTTGTTTACTCACAGTTTTTGTTGTTGAGCTAGCTTCCTGCGACGTCTAGCATTCCCCTCGGGCTCGAACGCCTCTTCCCTTTGCTGGGGTCGCACCGACTCTTGCTCAATCTACCTCCCCAACTAGGTCTAGGATGGCCAACCTTGCATCGCGGGCTTTTCGGGCTTTGGGTAAGACTCCCCAAGCTGTTGGGCCAACTGCTTCTGCCCCTTCTGTTGTTGTTGCTAAAGTTGCTACTCCCTCAATTCGTTCTCCTGATTCTACTATACTTCTAATCCCTCAAGCTTTGGAGGACTTTGAAACGGGTGTCACAATGATTCCTCCTTGCCGTTCCCACCCTCAGTTGAGCTCGACGAGGCAGGATGGCCTGTCCGGGTAGTGGGATCTCCTGGATGGCCTCAATGCCCGTGGATGTCTTGCTCACCAAGGGGTCTGCTGTCTTAGCTGAGGTAATTGTATTTTCTTCGTATTGCTTTTGCCATCTTGTTCAATTTTTAACCCTGGTTTTGTATTTTATAGGCCTTTCACTTAAATGTAGCCATGGGCCACCAGGTAACCCTCCTTCGTGATCGGGCTGCTAAGGCTGAAGCTGAAGCCGAGAAAGCCATAGGATTGCTCAAGCTGGATTAGACCTTAGTAGAAGAGATGACCTCCAACCAAGGAAAAATTGAGATCGAGCTGGCCGAGCTTCGTTGTGATCATGAGAGGACGAAGCAGTCTTATGATTAATAACGTCTCCAATCTACCTGGCGGGCTAAGCATAGGGATTCTTGGAAAGCTGAGGCTAAGAAGTTGGACCTTGAGAATCAGGCTTTGACTGCTTAGGTGACCAAGCTTCAATCTGACGAGGAGACCTCTTTTAGTGATGGATATTTCTACGCTTCCTTTCAGGTCACAGAGGCTCTCCCTCTTCCCTTTGATCTATCATCCATCGTCCATTTGGATAGAAAGGAGATAATGATTAAGGCTGCTGAGTTGTCTCGTCCTGATGATGATGAAGCGGTTCCTTCGCGCCAGGCAGGAACTGGAAAGCAGCCTATCCAGGCAGTTCCTCCATTTCCTTCTTCTATCTTTACTACTTCGGGTCCTGGGAATCTTCAAGCAAGATTCTATCCTCACGATCCGAAGAAGATTAGCTAGGAGCTAGGGAATGAGCTAGGAGCCCATCTGAGGAACCCCCTATAATGGAGATGGAGGTCGACAGAGGCCAGACGGGGTCTATGGCTGCCCTTCTCGATGCGGCTATCCCGCCTGAGGTTATGGCAGTGATTAACGAAGTCCTGGAGGAAGATCCTGCTGATCAGTAGAAAGAGCCTCTGAATGAAGGGATGGTTGGTGAGGATAACCGAGGTGGGCAACTACCTGAATGTGGGGTTGATGGCAAGGAGCAATATGAGGGAGGAGGATCAGCAGAGGAAAATCAGGAGAGTTCGAAAGCTTGACGCGGCATGTTCATGATTGTCCTTGATTGCTTGGAAAAGGGGGTGGGCACCCCGTTTTATTCCTGATTAGTTTAGTTGTTTTTTTTTTGTAGCCCGTACTCGGAGGTTGGGCTCCCCGTTTGATAGATGTAGCCTTACCGGGGGATAGGCTCCTCTTGTCTTTAATGAGAAACCGATTCGCTCGAGAAACTCTTGTTTTATTCCTGGTCCTGATTAGGAACTAGAACTGCATCCTTGATGATAATTTGTTCATACTTCATTCTGACTTTTGTAGGGAATTCTTATTAGGATGATCTTGATCTTGCTCACAAAAACAAATATTTTTATTTAAATCCGTTTTAGGAGAGGTAGCCCGATCGAGGCATCAGGAAGGCTGTTTTGCTATTTCCTGATCTCGAGATCCGGATGGCAACTATGCTCCTACACTCAAACCCTTCTTGCGGGTGGTAGTCTGACCAAGGCATCAAGAAGGCTGTTTAGCTATTTCCTGGTCTCAAGATCCGGATGGCAACTATGCTCCTACACTCAGATCCTTCTTGAGGGTGGTAGCCCGACCAAGGCATCAGAAGGGTTATTTAGCTATTTCCTGGTCTCATGATCCGGATGGCAACTAGCTCTTACACTCAGACCTTTCTTGGGGGTGGTAGCCTGACCAAGACATCAGGAGGGCTATTTAGCTATTTCCTGGTCTCAAGATCAAGATGGCAACTATGCTCTTACACTCAGACCCTTCTTAGGGGTGGTAGCCCGACCAAGGCATCAGGAGGGCTATTTAGCTATTTCCTGGTCTCAAGATCCGGATGGCAACTATGCTTTTACACTCATACCCTTCTTGGGGGTTGTAGCCCGACAAAGGCATCAGGAGGGCTGTTTAGCTATTTCCTGGACTCAAGATCCGGATGGCAACTGTGCTCCTACACTCAGACCCTTCTTGGGGGTGGTAGCCCGACCAAGGCATCAGGGGTAGCGAGGGGGCTTCCCCGGCTAGTCACTGGTCTTGAGGTGTCTATGTTGAATTTCCTAGTCGAGGATGTAGATACTAATGTTGAACATAGTCGGAGATAAAGAGGAAAAAAATGACTTTATTGATGATCGAGGTATAGTACATCTTTATTATGGATTCTAATGAAATCTAAATGGGGGTAATCTGCTTGAAAACTCCTTGCTCATGGGTAGAATTTCCTCAAGTGATCTGCGTTCCAAGTGTGGTCAATGGGTCGTCCGTCCATGTCTTCAAGTTTGTAGGCTCCATTGCGAGCAACTAAATTTATCAAATATGGCCCTTCCTAATTGGGCTTAGGACTCCATCTGACCTTTTCCGAGTATTCAGGGTCACTTTCCTGAGCACCAGATCCCCTTTTTAAAAATATCTAGCAATCTTGCTCTAGTAGATTGCCACTTTCTCCGCTACCCGGTCTTGTTTCTGTTTTAGGAGGTCCAGATTAGCCCTGAGCTTGACCTCGTTACTTTCGAGTTCAAAATGTTGCATCCTGAATGAGGTTAATTTGTGCTCGATGGGGAGGACCGCTTCAACTCCGATAGCCAGGAACTAAGGTGTCTCCCCGGTAGCTGTTCTTTTTGTAGTCCGGTATGCCCAGAGGACTTCTGGCAGATCTTTGGCCCATTTGCCTTTTTTCAGCTGTAGTTTCTTCTTCAGAACCTTTTTGATAGTCTTGTTGGTGGACTCCACCAGCCCATTAGTCTGGGGATGGGCTACTGAAGCGAGCCTGAGATCGATCCCCAATCCTTTGCAGAAATCTTTGAATCGGGCGTTGTCGAACTGCTTACCCAGATCGGCTATAATGACGAGAGGGGTCCCAAATCTACATACCACGTTGGTTTTGATGAACTTGGTTGTATCCTTTTCTGATATCCGAGAAAGAGGCCCTGCCTCAACCCATCTTGTGAAATTGTCGATAGCCACAATAGCATATTTCACCTGTCTGGTAACGGTAGGAAGCGGTCCAATTAGGTCGATCCCCCACATGGAAAAGGGGTAGGGTGAACTGAGAGACGACAGTCGCTCAGGTGGCTGGTGGTTCAAGTTTGAAGTCTTTTGACATAGCTGACAAGATTGTACAAAGCTTCTTGCGTCTTGGTGGATGGTCGGCCAGTAGTACCCCATACGAAGCACTTGATATGCTAGAGCTTCTCCACCGATGTAGTTCCGGCAGTCCCCTGAGTGAACCTCTCTTAGTGCCCATTTAGCATCGTCAGGATGCAAACATCTAAGTAAGGGGAGGGATCTACCCCTTCTTTAGAGGTACCCGTCTACCAAGCAATATCAGACGGAGAGTCTTTTAATCCTTCGGGATTGGTCGGGCTCCTCGGGGAGCTCTCCCTCTAGAAGGTAGGCAACGATCGGGTCGATCCAGCAAGGCTGACAATCTAGGGAGCAGATTTCCTTATTTACGGCTATGCTTGGTTGGGAGATCACTTGGAAGGGAATTCCCCGTGGTAAGGATTGGCCTCCATTTGCAGCTATCTTAGCGAGAACATCCACACGGTGGTTTTGGTGTCGAGGCACTTGATCGATCTTGAACCCCTTAAACTTATTGTTTCACAACTGAGATTGCTTTAAGTAGGCAGCCATGTTATCTCCCTTTGCCTGATACACCCCAGATAACTGATTGACAACCAGTAATGAGTCACTCTTGATTTGTAGGTAATCAGCCTGTATTCGATGGCTGCCTTTATCCCAGCTATGAGGGCTTCATACTCTGCTTCATTATTTGTGGCTTTGAACTCGAATCTAAAACAGTGACAGAATTTAGTCCCCTCTGGGTCTATTAAAACTATGCCAGCTCCTCCCCCATCTTGTCCGGATGCTCCATCTGTATAGAAGGTTCGGGACTTGCAGCCTTTCGGCCAATTGTTGATCTCGGAGGTCTTTTCAGGGATCTCATTTGGTGCTGCAGGATTCTCTTGACCTGGGAGCGCTGAAAATTTGGCCACGAAGTCTGCCAAAGCTTGTGCCTTAATCGTGGCACAGGGCGTATATTTTAAATCGAACTGAGTGAGCTCTAGGGCCCATAAGACTAGCCTTCCGGACACATCTGGCCTTTGTAAGAATTGGCGGAGAGGTTGGTCTGTCACCACTGCTATCGAATGAGCTTGAAAGTAGGGACGGAGCTTCCTCGCCGAGCATAAGTGAGCTTCTCTAGGAGAATATAATTTTTCTCTTACTTGGTTAAAGCATGACTCAAATAGTATATGGGCCTTTGAACCCCGTCGCCACACTCCTTGGCCAAAGCTCCACTTACTGCAGTTTCTGAGACGGTCAGGTAGATCTGCAGCTCCTCTCCGGGAACCGGCTTGACTAACAACGGCGGGCTTTTTAGGTATTTTTTCAAGGCTTGGAAAGCTTGCTCTCTCTCCTGGCACCATTTCATATTTTTCCCTTGTTTGATGGCTTTGAAGAAAGGGAGGCATTTATTAGTGGAGCGAGAGATAAACCTGTTGAGCGCCGCTACACGCCCGGTCATAATTTGTACCTGTTTGAGAGATGTGGGGGATTCCAGGTCGAAGATAGCTTTAATATTTTCTAGGTTGGCTTAAATGCCTCTCTTATGAACCATGAAACCTAGAAACTTCCCCGCTGTTACCCCGAAGGCACACTTGGAGGGGTTCAGACGCATATATTTTTCTCTCAGTATAAGAAAGGTCTTGCGAAGATCTTCCCGATGTCCTTCTACGGTTGGTGATTTTGTGATCATGTCATCGTTGTATACCTCCATCGTCCTTCCGATCTCGGGCTTGAACATCTTATTAACCAGCCGCTGGTATGTAGCCCCTGCATTCTTCAAACCAAATGGCATCACCTTGTAGCAGTGCAAGCCCTGCCCAGTAATGAAACTGGTCTTATCTTGGTCAGCTGGGTGCATCTTAATTTTGTTGTATCCTGAGAACGCGTCCATAAAACTCATAAGTTTATTTTCGGATGTGGAGTCAACAAGCTGGTCTATCTTTGATAAAGGAAAACTGTCTTTTGGACATGCCTGATTGAGGTCGGTGTAATCGACACACATACGCCACTTCCCGATCACTTTCGTAACCATGACCACGTTGGCGATCCACTCAGGATAGTGCACTTCTCTGATAAACCCTGCCTTGATCAATTTATCTACTTCTTCCTACACCGCAACGTTCCTCTCAGTGTTGAAGTGACGCCTCTTCTGTTTGACGAGCTTGACTGTTGGATCTACTGCTAGTCGATGGGCGGCCAATGATACCGGGATCCCAAGTATTTCATCATTGCTCCAAGTGAAGATGTCGCTGAATTCTATGAGAAGATTAATTAAACTTTTTTTCACTTCTGGCTCGAGGGTGGCTCTGATCTTGACGACCTTGAAGGGATCGTAATTTCTGATGGGTATCTCCTCTAGTCTATCTACGGGTTGCCCGCTGGCCCACTCCTTGCTCCGTTCCTCCTCATAAGGCGTAATATGTTCGCTCTCTGGATGCTCAGGATGCTCCGTGGGCTCCGTCTCTTCCTGGATATGTTTCCATGTCTTCCTGGATTAATGCAACTTGTACGCACTGTTTTGCTAAAGCTGTAGGATTGGCAGACACTGTGTAGCACTTTCTAGCTACTTGCTGGTCTCTACGTACCTCCCCCACCTTGGTTCCCACTAAGAACTTCAGGACATTGTGGTATATGGACAAGACTACCTTCAAGGAGGACATGAATGGTCTCCCTAGGATGGCGTTGTAGGCCGATGGGGTGCCAACCACAATAAAATCGGTCATAACATTCTGTTGGAGAGGGGTGGTTCTGACGATTACTGGGAGGATCATCGACCCTACCGGTATGATCGAATCCCCAGTGAACCCATAAAGTGGAGTTGTACAGCTATTGTGACACCATTGCTTCAGATTTAATTTTTCCAAAGTATCCTTGAAGAGGATATCTACACTGCTGCCCGTATCTACGACCACGCGATAGACCAGATAGTTGGCAATTTGTATTGTGATCACCATGGGATCATCATGAGGTTGCACGGTGTTGAAGACATCTGCTTCAGTGAAAACTATCTGTACTGACTTGGAGGGCTCTGTCGGGCTTTGGCTGACCTTGAAGACTCCCTGGCTTTCTTCTATGCCAGGAATCTCCCTTGCGTGGTTTTTTCAGGAATTATTGGAGGTGACAGCCAGTGTGGGCCCTCCGCTGATGGTGTGTATCACCAAGATTTGTTGCATTAAATCAGTCTGTTCCCTCTTTCTTTTCTCCACATCCTCGCGGATCTTGGCTTGTACCTCTCTTCCAGTCCGAATGTTATCTCTGATATGTTGTAAGAACTCAATCAAGCATCCCCCCCTTATCAAGGCTTTAATCTGGTTACGCAAATTATAACACTCTGAAGTATTACGGCCCACGTCTTCATGGAAGTCGCAGTACTTGTACCGGTTCTTCCTGTCAACTGGGGATTTCATGGGAGCAAGCTTTTGGAGTATCCCCTTGTCTCGTATAGCAAGGTAGACCATTTCCCTGGAAGCATTCAAGGGAGTGTAGTAGTCATACCCTTTCTCTCCTCGCATTACGGGGGCTACGGTCCTGGGAGGTGGTGAAGCCCGAGGAGGGGTTCATCTTGCTGGATATTTTTCTTGCCTGTGTTGAGGAGCGGGGAGGCGATAGGTCAACATATTGGGAGGTTTATTCTGAGTTTTCTGAGCTGGCTCAGATTTAAGGGCTTCTCTTTTATGACGCTTCACCGTTCTCATATCGTCGTGTTCAATCTTGACTTTGAGTTGCTCGTCGATCTCGACCTGCTCAAGAACCCGATCGTAGGCCTCCTAGTAAGTCTCGAGAGGTCTCTTGGCGAAGGAGCAGAAAAGCTTTTCCGCCCACAGGTTCCACCTGAAATTGGTGAAAGTCTCTTTCTCGGTGAAAACTCCCATTTGTATGATCTTTCTGTGAAAATGTTACACGTACGATCGAAGTGTCTCACTTCGTTCCTGAATCACATATTGGAGATGTATGGGATCCTTTGGACTAGATTTGACCCCTTGGAACTGCGAGCTAAAATTTGTTGATAACTTCGTGAAAGAATCCACGCTACCATCAGGCAGCTTCCTGAACAAAGTTTTTGCGTAGTCGGTTAGGGTCGTTGGAAAAATCCTACACATAGCTGCTCTTGTAGTGTTCTAGACCTCCATCTGTTGGACGAAGCTCTCCAAGTGGCTTAGAGGGTCTTCTGTTTAGGAGAACTTATCTGCTGGCATTTTAAATTTTGGTGGGAGTTCCGCTTCCCAGATTCTTCTAGTAAAGGGAGCGTTCATCTCGCTCAATGGATCCTTTTTATCCTCCTTGTTCTTTCCTTTTTCTTATCTGCTGGACCATCTTCTGTAGCTTTACCAGCTGATCCCTCAGTCGCTTGTTCCCAGGTTTCTTTGAATTGACCTCAGATTCTTTGTTGTTGAGTCCCTCTGACGAACTGGCGACCTCTATCCGATCCCCTTCATGGACATGATCCACTCGGGAAGTTTGTCGATTCTCTTCCTCTTGTGCCCGGGCGTTCCTTCTCGATGCCGTTGGGCGAGATACCTCTAGTTGCTCTAGGGTCAAAGCATCTGCGACACACTTAACTCACTTGGGCTGATATTATAAAGGTCTTTTCGGAACTGGTGGCATGGGTCCTAGCCTATCCCGGATCGAAAGTTAGGGCCCAGCCCTGTCTCGAGCTGGCTCTGGAAGAGGAGGTCCCAGGCGGTCGAAAGCATACGGCCTAGCCCCGAACCTGCTTGGTTCTCCCTGATCATTCGGGTTTGTTGGTTGGACTGTGATGCCTTCGGCGAGTAGGCGGACGCAGACGGTTTCAAGGAAGGCTGCCGTTTGTTGGTCGAGCGTGGCCTGGCTTATTATAGGGTTGCCAGAAGCCCGCGCATTAGTTGTTTGGACCGGAGCTTGATTGCTATACCCAGACTTCCTCCCCTTTCTTGGGGCCTTTCGCGTAGGCCTCACCGAAGGTTGTTCCGAAACTCCATGTTGGCCTTGGGAGGAGCGGAGCCTCATGGTTCCTATAAAACAACGAAAATGCAAATGCAAATAGTTGACTTGATTAACTGGGTGTAGGGTTATCCCACAGACGGCGCCAGAAAGTGTTAATAGAAATTTTGCTCAGGGCGAGAAATCTCAGTTAACACCCTCGAGACCACCTCCACTTAGGTGGTGGCCAAGGTTGAACGTATGTGTGACAGTGCCTAGTAAAATGACAAGGAATATTGGTACTACTAACCACCCAAAAGAATCAAAAATACTTTCTTTATTAATAGTGTGTGATATACAAATCTCTCTCAAATTGCTCTCAATTATCTGTAGGGTGTAGTCGAGTACTTGTCGTATGCCTGTCGAAAAGTAGTCTCCTCTTTCTGAAGGCCGAAGTCCTTCTTTTATACCTTGTCTTCATAGGTTAAACTAATTGATTCTCCCCTTCATTTTCTCCATCCCTTCCCCCCTTATCGGACAGGATTTTACATTTAAATGTCATTGACTTTGAGTTAATTGCTGAGTGGAGAATATCTTGGTGGAGATAAATTTGTTTCCTACTTGGACTATTACTTGTTCTGCACGTATGTAACGTCTTAAGATATGATCCAGTGTGTCTTCAGGTTTAGCATGATCCCCTATAAGGGTCGTTGAATATGGAGTGTATTATGGTGAGGTAAATCAGATAGTGAGGTTGATTAGTGTCTTAGCCCTGATATTCAGGAGTTTAGTCTAGCAAGGAGCTATGTCTAGCCTCCATTGATCTTTTGGAGCTAGGTACGACCTTCTACAGAAATCCCACTATGTCAGCGAGGTATAGGTGAGCTTCTGGAGAGATTGCGAGGTAATCCTGACTTCAGGGGGATTTCCTGGTTTCAGGTTCGGTGACGCGGGCTCGATAGGACCGAGCCGGGCTCTACTCCGGGTGTTTCTAGAGCCCGCCCTTATTTCTATGGGGCGGTATCGTATCTCGGTTTCGGGTAACATGGTCTCTTGGTGGATGACCTCGGGCATGGAGCTAGGTTTAGAGGGTGGAAAATTTCCCTTTGGTCCCTAGCCAAATTTGGCTATTAACACTTATAAACATTTCTCTTCTCATGCAACACCACTTCTAAATACAAGTATACATTAAGGCGTCCAGGCTTGCATAAATTCCAAGTGCAATCACTAACTACTCTTGTTATCCTTTGGAGTAGTGTTTACAATTTAAACAAGGCAATTGAAGCATCTTTCTTTTCTAATTGCTTTATTTTTACTTTCATTTGCTTCTTTCTTTTCTTTTCTTCTCTTTTGATTGTTTCTTTGCTCTATTTTCTTGCCTTTGACTTTTGCACATATTTTTACAAACGACACTTATTTGCCTTGGTACATGCCCTTTGACAATTAGAGCACATTTATATTTAGTCCTAAGCCTTAACAAGATCAATCAAAGTGAGGGTTGGCTTAGTGCTTGGGTTGCGTGGGTTATGGGTAATAGAGGTGTAGAATGAACAAGTCTAAATGTGTTTGGTTTCAAAATTGGCTTGGGAGCACACACATTATTGGGTGGGAAGTATTTGACATTTTAAAGTGGCTAAACATACATTGCCTAACATCACCTCAAAGAATCCATCTACCAAGGGAATAAAAGTTTAAGTCAAGCAGTTCACTTTAATGATGCATGTTCTATGACACATGATGATTTTGGTGCAATGAGACTATGCATGGTGTTTGAAAAGTGTTTAAAGAATTGAAAAACATTTTCCCTCGAATTGCGCACTTTTGGCTTGTGTTTGTGAAACTCACAAGGGTTGTCTCCACTATTAGAACAAGGTGCTTGAGCACCGAGTCCCCTCAACTTAGACACCAAAAGATGGGACTAACCCATGTAATGCAAGTGAGACCCCTAAAGTGACTAAAAGCTATGAACAAGCACACAAAGCATACACAAATTCGCCATAAACACTTTGCTCAGGATTATCTCACCAAGCTAATTAAAGCACAAATATTTTGGCTAGGCAGCAAATTTGAAAAAAAAAATAGACACGAAAAATGACTCAAGACACTAAAAGACGACTCACCACAAGTCGTCTACACCCCCAAACCAAAACCCAACATTGTTCTCAATGTTGAAGACAAGAGAGCCCGGCCTAGCGGCGTGCACCTAACTCGACTCAAAACACAAACACCTTGGCACTAATCATGCACAATCAATGCCCAACAACACAAAAGACTCAAAAATGGTTCATAATAAAATTAGGCGTCTTATGTAAATATGGCAATTAAACTTTAACATTCACTCACATCAAGCATGTAGTACCAAATTTTCGGAAAGTGGGAATTAACCCTTAAACCAATTTCTATCATATTCTCATTCCTGTACAGGTATATGTATGCAATCAAAACCCCCAAACCATGTTGGGCTATATAAAATGAAAACCTGTATATCCACAAGAGCCTTCGGCTCATCTAACCAAGAAAGAATAAATCAATAAACTCATGTAAGGACATCAAAATTGTATCAACAATCCTAGACATCTTCTCTCATTCACAATTAATTCCACTCATTCAACCCAAAATTGATATTTACCAAAGAATACTCGCATTCATTCAACTATCCACATATGCTCAAAAAGAACAATAGAAAAATAAAATGCAAGGGTTCAAGTTGAAAAGAATAAACCAATGTGGAAGCTAGTAGTAGCCTCAAAATGAGTAGGTTCTCGCCTGTTTTATGAGCACTCTTGGCTTGCTCGTCCCTCCAAGACTTGCAAGTGACCGGTGTGTTGAATCCAAGAGATAAAGAACCTATCATTAAGCACCATTTCTAACCACAAAGGTTAACATTTCAAATCATCACAAAATATCCCAAAAACAAAATATTATCCATCATCATCCAAACTATACATCGTAAAATAAATCAAAACAAGAAAATCATACTGAAATGAAAGTTAAGGATTAAATGGGTTGCCTCCCATGAGCGCCTTAGTTATCGTCTTGGCAAGACATTGCTGGTTACATTAATCATCATTTATAGCCAATGATCCAACTCCCTCAAGATTTTCTTCCACGCCTCTGTTTGGTTTCAGTCTTTGTCAGTTCACCTTAAATTTTCCCTCATTTCTTAAACTTTAGATCTCCACCGCTCCATTTTGTAGAACACCCACCACCCGATATGGTCCATAGCATCGTGATTGCAATTTTCTTGGAAAAATCCTTAGCTGAGAGAGATAAAGTAGTACAAGCATTCTTGGGTGGAATTCTTTCCTCATCAAATTCCTGTCATGGATTAGCTTGGTCTTTTCCTTGTAAATCCTTGCGTTCTCATAAGATTGTAGTCTAAATTCTTCCAATTCATTCAATTGGAGGCTTCTCTCTTCTTCCGCCTTGTCATATTCCTAATTTAGCTTCTTAATAGCCCACCAACCATGGTATTCCAACTCCATAGGGAGATGGCACGCTTTTCCAAACACCAACCTATAACGGCTCATCCCAATCGGAGTTTTGTATGCTATCCTATATGCCTATAGAGCATCATTCAACCTTGCTGCCCAGTCTTTACGTGTAGACTTCACTGCTTTCTCCAATATCTGCTTGATGTGCCTATTGCTCACTTCTACTTGCCCAAATGTCTGTGGATGATACGGGGTGGCTACCTTATGATGGACTCCATATTTCTTCATCAAGTTTCCAAAAATACTTTTGCAAAAATGACTCCCTCCATCACTAACTATCACTTTCGGAGTTCCAAATCTGGCTAGAATGTTTTCTTTCACAAATTTTGCCACCACCTTACTATCATTTGTCCTTGTATCAACTGCTTCAACCCATTTTGACACATAATCCACTCCTACAAGGATATAGCTCTTCCCTTCTGATGGTGGAAAGGGTCCCATGAAATCAATTCCCCATGTGTCAAAAACTTCCATTACTAAGATTCCTAATTGAGGCATCTCATTCTTTTTTCCAATATTCCTGGTGCGCTGGCACTTATCACATGATGCACAGAATTTGAGAGCATCCCTAAACAAGGATTCCTGTAGAATCCTGACTGAAGCACTTTAAATGCAGTTTTTCTTGCCCTAAAATGGCCTCCACACTGAAAATCATGGCAAAATCTTAGAATATCTCCCTGTTCTGATTCTGGTACACACCTTCGGATAACCTGATCAGGCCCATGTTTAAACAAATATGGTTCATCCCAGAAAAACTATCTAGCTTTTGCTATAAATCATTTCCTTCCCTGTGAGTCTAACTCTGCAGGCCGAATATCGTGGGTCAGATAATTAGCCAGATCGGCATACCACGGTTCCTCGTTGTGTACTACCCATAACTGCTCATCTGGGAAATTTTCTCTTAATGGAACCTCCTCCTTTCCGGAATGACACTCATAAACCAATCTACTAAGATGGTCTGCTACCATATTCTCACACCCTTTCTTATCTCTGATTTCTAAGTCAAACTCCTGAAGTAATAAGACCCATCTGATCAACCTAGGCTTAGCATCCTTTTTCTGCAATAAATATCTAAGAGCTGAGTGATCGGAATATACTACCACCTTGGTGCCCACCAAATATTGTCGGAATTTTTAAGCGCAAACACTACTGCAAGCAATTCCTTCTCTGTTGTAGAGTAATTCAACTAAGCATCATTCAAAGTTCGTGATGCATAGTATACCACATAAGGGACCTTGTCAACTCTTTGTCCCAATACAACACCTATAGCATAATCCGAGGCGTCACACATCAATTCAAAAGGTCGCTTCCAGTTAGGTGGTGCTATCACGGGTGCTTTGGTCAATGCTTCCTTCAATGTTTCAAATGCTACCAAGCACTCCTGATTCAGCTCAAATTCTCTGTCTTTCTGAAGGAGCACACACAATAGTCTATAAATTTTTGAGAAATCCTTAATGAACCTTCTGTAAAACCAAGCATGTCCTAGAAAAGATCTTATATCTTTAACTCCCCGAGGTGGTGGTAGGATTTTGATAACTTCCACTTTGGCTTTGTCAACTTCTATGCCCCTACAAGAAATGACATGCCCCAAAACTATTCCATGTTGCACCATGAAATGGCATTTTTCCTAGTTGAGAAATAAATTGTTCTCCGAACAACTCTCAAGTACTTTAGCAAGATTCTAAAGACACAAACTAAATGAAGATTCTGAAGACACAAACTAAATGAATCTCCATATAAACACTTATATGATCTCCCCAATCATATATGAGAAAATAGATGTCATGCATCTTTGGAAGTTCCCCAGAGCATTACAAAGCCCAAATGGCATTCTTCTATAAGCGTATGTCCCAAATGGGCATGTGAATGTTGTCTTCTCTTGGTCTTCTGGGCTATCACTATCTGATTGTAACCTGAATAGCCATCCAGGAAAAAATAGAAACTATGTCCTGCCAATCATTCCAAAACTTGATCTATGAAGGGCAACGGAAAATGGTCTTTTTTGGTCAAGGCATTTAATTTCCTATAGTCTATGCACACACGCCACTCTGTTTGAAGTCTCTGAGCCACCAACTCTTCCCTTTCATTCTTAACTACCGTGACTCCTGATTTCTTAGGCACCACATGAATTGGACTCACCCATTTACTATCAGAGATAGAATAAATGATTCCTACATCTACTAACTTGAGGATTTCCTTTTTCACTACCTCTTGCATTATAGGATTTAACCTTCTCTGTGGCTCTCTGGATGGTTTAGAGCCTTCCTCTAATGAGATTCTGTGCATTCAGATAATAGGACTAATTCCCCTTATGTCTTCAATTGTCCATCTAATGGCATTTTTATGCTTCTTTAATACTTCCAGCAGTTTCATTTCCCGACTGTTGTCCAAATTTGTAGCAATAATCACTGGGTTCTTCTTGTCTTCATCTAAAAACACATACTTTAAGTCTGATGGAAGTGGCTTTAACTCAAGAGGTTGGGAAGGTCTTTCATGTTCTTCACACTCTTCACCCTCTGACTCCCATAAACTATCCACCAAATATTCACCTCCTTGTTCTAGACTCTCAACCATGTCTTCAAGGCTCATTTCCTCATTAATTTATGTCCTACTAAACTCTTCTTCCACTGCCCCTTCAACTTCTTCCTCCAATGCATCCAACTTCATCTAATACCTTCATACCCTTTGTGCCTATCGATCACTACTCTGGGTGTTGCCATAAACGGTCGTCCCAAAAGTAGTTTCACATCTTTTTCATCCCAGCCTTCATCCATCTCAATGACAACAAAATCTGTGGGAATGATTAACTCCTTAACTTGAATCAACACATCCTCCACAATTCCCTTGGGGTTTCTTGATGATGAATCTACTAGAATTAAAGACATGGTGGTAGATCTGAGGTCATTTAATCCTAACTTCTTGTATACTAAGAACGACATCAGGTTAATGCTTGTACCCGAATACAACATAGCTTTCTCTTTGTTCACCCCTCCGATGGTAATGTCAATGATAAAGCTACCAGGGTCTTTCATTTTCTGAGGTAAAGTCTTCTGAATTACCGCACTCACATTCATGTTTAACCTTTCTTGTTGCCTTGGTCAAAATCTTTCTTTATCCTTACTCAGTTCCTTGAAGAATTTCCCATAAGCTAGCACCTTTTGGATCGCATCCAAAAGAGGTAGATTGATACTCACTTTGGATAGGATGTCAAAAATGTCTTGGAAAGAATTTTCCATCTTGGAATTCTTCAACCTCCCTGGAAAACGTATAGATGAAGTATGAGGGTTGGATGGTTTGTGAAGTTGTTTCCTCTGTTCTAGTGGCATATCTTCATCCTTACTTTCATCTTCCATCTCTTTCTCAACTGTGTCTTCTTCTTGTGTCTTTTATTTTTCTTCTTCAGTGCTCTCTTTGTTTCCATTCCCCAATACCCGTCCACTTCTAAGGACTGCCTTTGCTTGCTCTGGTTGGCTTGGAAATCTTCCTTTCTATTTTTCTGGTAACATATCAGCTAGTTGTCCAATCTGTCCTTCGAGTCTATGTATGGCATCATCAATTTTTCTTGCTCTTCTATCATTCGCTTGCATGTAATCCTCTAGTATCCCTCTAATTGCTTGTTGTGAAGCTATGAAATCCTGTGTCCTTTGTGTAGTTGACTGCATGAAGCTTCTAAGCTCCTCATCTAATAGTCCATCATCAAACTCACTTATGTCGTAACACTCTTCATATTGTGATGCCTGCAAAGCCTGTAAAGTCCTCTGCTGTGACGACATTATATCCTTCTTAATCTGAAAAATATTTCTCAAAAAATCCCGCATTTCTTCTTCCAGAGTTAGGGCTTCACTCTCAAAACATTCTACCCGTGCACTTTGGCCTTCAATACCCCTATTTTTGCACCACTTATCTTCTTTTGATCCCGCTTCTTGATTTTTCACATAATGCCTGTAATATCAACAAAACAGCTATAAATACACATAAAATACCAAAGAACAAGACAAAGAGAAAGGATATGAGGGCCAAATTGTATGACATTTTCAGCTCGATCAAATACCCCTAAACCAAACCTTTGCAACATCCTCGAGCAAACTCGAAACAAAACAAAGACATAAGACTGAACAAACATGACTCGATCTAAAAATTCGTAGACTCAAACAAACAATTCAAACTGCCACATGTCCAATCGGTGATGAGATGCATGGATTTGTGATAGAGAGAAGTAGACATATGCAATATAATCTAAAGCAACTCGAAGGCACCGAAGGGAAACTTGCACAACACAAATCCCACATCTAAGAGCGCTCTCGTATCGAGAACTACTCACTCTCACACTTTGAGCGTAATTCGCTTCGACTCTATCCTTACTTGGAATCTCTCTTTTCTTTTCGCTTTGAGTGCTAAGTTCATAGTCAAACAAGGTATGCAAGATGGAATTCATGCATAAAAGTCTTGTTATGATTATGCTCAATGGCAAGAGTGTAATATTGTAATTGACAATCTTCTCATATTAATAAAGTGAATTCTGATTCTTACAATTACTTATAGCATTTATTATTATAATTGTCAAGGTAAATAATCATAAGGTCAAAAGACTATGAGACATGAAGAATTGTTCATACATCCGGATATGTACGAGGTAGACACAATTCTTTAGTTAGTCTTGAATAACGTTCACAACTTAAGTTAAAGGTTGTGCACCTCTATCTTGTTAAAGTTGTAGAATTCTTTTACTAACATTTGAGTGGGATCAAATAAATATGATGTGTCTAAAATCATCGAAAGGTTTTCGAGTAAAAGAATCTAGTGCACTAGGTGCATTGAACTGGATCACAATGAAATACTTTATCTAGAACCGTCACTAGATATAAGTCTTTTCATTAAAGAGGACAATCGGAGAGTCTATTTTAATCCTGAGATAAATGATGGACTTATGGTTTCAAGTGTTATCATTAGAGCTATCAATGAGTATGATTATATAGCATAGTCTATCCTCGATAGTTTGGTGGTACACATTTGTTAATCGATAGAGGACTTCATTTATAGATATGGACATCGTGGCTCCATTTATTAAATGAGAGTATAATATCATCATATGGATGTTTTGAGGTATTGGATATTAAATCTCAACGTTGAGTTTTCAATAATGATTATTGAAAACATGGCTTCTGGACAAGTCAAAGTATCCAAGTTCGAAATGTGGTCATATGAGGAAATATGGTAACTTGGAGAGCTATAGGCGGTATATGAGCTCTTGGCGATTACTGATATTATTCACGAGGATACACCATCTCCTATAAGATTGTCTAGGGTATGAATGAGAAACATCTCCTTATTCTATCTTTATTTAAGAGTTCAATTTTAGCTCTTTAGTGGAATGAGTTAAAATTAATAGATTGGACCTAAGTGAATCATTTGTTGATTGTGATTAGGTTGTGTCTATTGAAGCTTAAATTTAGATAGCCCACCAACATCCCCAATCCACACGTATTTCCATGGATCACTTGATATATTCTACCGGGCCTATTTAAGGGTCCATCTAGAATTTTTTTTAATATATCAAGAATATAATATGTCTATTATTTAATTAATGGGTTGCACTATTATATCAATATATTAAAAGGAGACATGTGGGCTTGTTTCTTTTAGTAAGAATGGGTATGGTTCACATGTGGGCTTTTATTTAAAGTCAAATGGATTAAATGAAATAAGAAAATAATATATGGCCCATTTATATAAGTGGGGCGGCAAGGTGTATATATTAACCTTATATATTATTTTGTTTCATTGTTTTAATTAAATAAGAATTAGTTAATTTATTAATTAATTGTTTAATAAAGAAACAAATCTTTTTCTGATCAGGAAATATATTTCCTAAAGTTATACTATTGGTAGTAGTATATTAAAAGTAAAAGACTTGTTTGATAAGAAAATAATTAATTAATTATTTATTTAATCAAATAAGAAGTCTTTTTATTTAGTCAATAAAAGAATAAAAATATCTATGAGTTGGATTAGGTTTTGAAGTCTAAAGGTTGAGGGAAATTAGGGTGCAACACAAACTCTTTTTGGTATGTGATTTGCAGCAACCCTAGTCCATTTAGAGGAAGATTTCGGCAATCCTAAATAGAAGAGGAAGCAAAATTTCGGCCACCTATATAATACCACATATAGAATTCGGCCACAATAGTTGATTGAATAATTCAATTTTTCTTCTTCTTCTCAATTCATAGAAAAGGATAATTTTTATTCTACTAAACATAAAAGAGAGAAGAGATTATTCTTTGATAGTACACTGATTTCTTGTTCATCAATAAGCTTGTGTGTACAACATCGAATTAGGTTCACGCGAGTTTCGATCATTAGATTGAGAACTCAAAAGTGACCGGAATAATTTTTGTCTTCTTTTAATTGTTTTGTGACTAACAATAGAAAAATAAACTTTGCTCATCCATTCTCAGGTTTGCAATTCAAAGAAAAAGGGAGACCACGCTCCTAGGTGATTCACGTACGTGTTCGGATTGGAAGATCTCGCTGTACTGGTCACGATCACTGTTCAGGGGGGTATTGTTCACGATCACTGTTCACGTGGTACTGTTCACAATCACTGTTCACGGGCATCGGAAAAGATTTTGCGGATTACCAATCGACGTAAGTCAATCGGATCACGCGTCAAGAGGTATTTAACTCTAACCGTATATATTTGAGTTTAATTAATTAAAAGGTTAAGGTTCAACTTTGAGAAAAATTTTAAAACCATACGAAATCTATTTTTCATTTCTTCCGCTGCGTTTTATATCGATTTTTTCATACAAGTCTAATGCATTGCATACATGTAAATTGACAAACGGATAATGTTTGTGAACTAGCCTAGGAAGGATTCACTTATGCACTTATGCCATGAATGTGGAAGATCATGCATCAACAAACATTCCCAATCTAAACTCATCATGGATCAAAAAGGACTTTCCCTTTGGTTATAATGTGGCCATGGGGTATAATGTGGTGAACAAAGAAATAGGGAAATATGAGTTCAAAAATCACCAATCATGCATAATCATACTCACACACACCCCATTTTAGCTCTAATTAACATTCATACACTTAGCGACTAGGCATTCACTTAAACACACATTTGTGCTTCACAATTTTGTACTCCACATTGTGAGTACTTTACAATTACTTTCAAGGCTCATTCTCTTCTCTTTTCTTTTTGCATTGATTTTTCTTTTCTTTTTTTTTCTTTTTGCTTTTTGCCTTTTTCTTTCTTTTCTTTTTTCAAAATAACATTTAACAATTTGACACTTTGGCTCTAAGTGCAATTTTTGTCACTTTTACATTTTTGATCCATTTCTTGCACAACTTACATAATTGCCTAAATACATGCTATTTCAACATTAGAGCTTACACCTTTCAACCACTTAACACACACACAACCCACATGATTGGCAATTAAAGGGTTGGTTTGTATTTGGCTTGTGGCTATATGGTTTAATGTTGTACCAAAAGAAAAGGTAAGTGTTTGGCCTCAAAATTGGTTATGGAGCACACATAAGGGACTAGGAATGTGTTTAGGCTGTTTAAGTAGCTAATTGCACACATATTGCCTAAGATCATTTCCACAACAAGTCTATCAAGGGAATGAATGCATCCATCATGCAATCTACTATATGTATGAAATGTATGTTCTATGGCATGTGACACATATGACGAGAATAGTGTTTAAAGAGTAGAAAAATTTGTACACTCAATGCGCTTTTTAAATAGGCTTGTGTTTGTGAACTCACGGGTGTCTCCACTATTAGAACAAGGTACAAGAGCACCGAGTCCCCTCAAATTAAGCACAAAAAGGATGGGACTAGCCCATGACGTGCAAGTGAGACCCTATAGTAACAACTAGATGCTACACAAGCTCAACATGCATACATAAACTCACCTAGAGTACACACTCAAAGCATCACAACCAAGCTAATTAAAGGTCGAAAACTTTGGCCATTGCGACAATTTTGAAAAAATTTGGACCAAAAAGATAACAAAAATGACTCAAAACAAAAAACGACTATACAAGGCGTGTACACCCCCAAACCAAAACCCAACATTGTCCTTAATGTTGAAGACAAGAGAGCCCGGCCTAGCGGCGCACACCTAACTCGAATCAAAACACAACAACCTAGGCACTAATCATGCACAATCAATGCCTAACAAAATAAAAGATTCAAAAATGGCTCATCATAAAATCAGGCAATCATGCAATTTTGTCATTTAAGCACAAATCAACAATAAGCATTTATCAAGCAATTTTCACCAAAATTGACGTAATGGGAGCATGATGACCCCCAAACCGAATATCACTATAAGTTCAAAATTAACATGTACACTATGTGAGCAAACAAAACCACCCCCAAACCAAACGGGGGTATATACTCGAGAATAACCTCTACACTCACATATGTATTCAACATAGCCTTCGGCTCATCTCATCAAGAATGAATAAATCAATCAATGCAAAAATAATTCAAGTATATGATCAATATGCACACAAAAATGTCATCCAAATATCTCTCCACACAACTATCCCGACATCACAAAAGTTATTCAATGAAAGCAAGTAAACTAAAAGCAAGAAAAGTTTAGAAATTTAAAATGAATTTAAAAATTCAAAACCGATGGTGGTTGCCCCCTCGCAAGCTTCTCCTATGAAGATATGGATCTCGCTCTTTTTATGAGCACTCTTGGCCTACTTGTCCCTCCAAGACGTACAGGTTGTCATTGTTTCCTACCAAGAGATGAAGAGCTTCGTATTGATTCACATGCTGCAAAAATTCGCTTCCTCTAGAAGCTGTAGATTATCTACCACACTAGAACACATATCAGAAAGTTCATGCAAGCTAGATTTTTCCTGAATAGATACCCTTGCCCAGCCACAACATGCAACACCACTCATTATTAAAAAAAACAATCTAAACAAGCTAAATATATCCCACAATAAATTTTACCCCCAAACCTAGTTCTTCCTCTCTTCTCAATTAACAAGCACAAATTCACACATAAAGGGAGAGAGAGATAGTAGATTAAAGATGGAAAAATATATTGTGCAATTTTAAAACAAACTAAAGCATTAAAATAGGATGCACAAAATAATTTTCTACATTATGTACTTGTGCTATGGGTGTCATCAACTAAAGGAGGCTTTATTAAGTTTGGAAATTGATTCATTTTCATAACCCAAACAAGTTGAGTTGATTTCCCCTTTTCCATGGCTTTGGGTCTAACTTGGTTAACCAAGTATTTCCTTACCCAAATTTTCTGACCCTAGGTGGACTGTTCCTATTCCTAGGTTTCTCAACCCATATCTTCCTAACATTCCTGTAACTCTTTCTATGTTTAAAATTGCCTCGAGTGCCTTGTATTTCACATTCTTGGCCAAGTGGTAGAATGTGACCTATTTTATGGCAATGGTGGTACACAGAGATAGGGTTAGGAATGATACCTTGTTGGTGGGTCTTTGTTGGAGGAGGAGGATGCATCCTCTTCTTGTTTGCCTTCCCCCTCTTTACTTTGCTAGGACTTGGCTTTTTAACATTAGCACTTGGAATTCCTTGACTCATAGCAATCTTCTCTTCTTTTGGAAGTCGAACCGCTTCCTTCATTGCCTCAATTTCTTGTTCAGCTTTTGAAAGCTCCGTAAAGTGGTCAAGTTCCTTATTCTTCATTATCTCCAAGGCCTTGTCCCTTGTTTCAATTTTTGCTTGAATAAGCCGCATCCTCTTGGCAAAGTCTTCATTGATCTTGATAAAATCCTTTAGGGGTATACTATTTTCTACTTCAAGGGTTTTGATATGTGCTTCAAACTCCTTGTTCTTGTCATTGATCTCCCTTATCGACTTTCAGAGTGTACCATTCTCCGACTTGAGTAAGTTTACTTCAAGAGTGAGCTTCTTATTTTGCATTTTAAGCTCTTCCACTTTAACCTTTCCCTTGGCATCCTTGTCATCATACTCCTTTTTCATGAGCTTTAATTTTCTTTCAAAATCTTCCCTCATTTCTTCTTTCTCCTGGGAGGTTTTCACCAATTTCTCTTGAAGTAAGTAGATTTCTCTTCCAATTTCATGTGTCGTTCTTGTTTCCTTTGGAGTTCTTCATCCTTATCAACCTCTAACTCAAATGCAAGCACAAGAGCACGTACACTGTTTTCCCACTTCTCTTGCTTGGGATCATCTCTTGCAGAACAGTTCTTCTGATTTTGCATGAAGAACTCCATAGAATCCTGAAACAAAAGAAAAACAAAAACTACCAAAGCATAAAAAGAAACAAAAGAAAGCTAAAATCACTAAAAAGCTAGATAACTAAGATTAGCCACCAAATTGACAACTTTCCCCGGCAGCGGCGCCATTTTGACGAGAGCATTTTTGTCGTTAGAAAATGACCGTCAAAAGTAATTTATAAAATCCTTAGCAATATCCTTAAAATGTTACAAAACAAGTGCAATGGAAAGTAAGAGTATCGTCCACAGGGAAAGGGGAATTAAATGGCTAAAACTAGTTAACTACTATTAAAACTAAACTAAGCATAACTAAAGTAAGATCAATGGTTGGGTTTGAAAAATTAGTAACTACAATGCAACTAAAATTAGGCTAGTTTATCTAATATGCAATTAGTGTTAATAAGAATGCAAAAGTGAGGACTAAGGTATTGATGGATCAAAAAGTGAATGGTGGGCAATGTAGGAACTCACATGAATGCACTTTTAATCTTGTGTAACCAACCTAGGGGGTATAGGATTGGTTGTATACCACTTATGAGTATCCAATCCATCATTATGGTATTGGCCACCCACAAGTGTTGTGCAATGAATGATTATCTATCAAAATAAGGGACTAATCTATTTGTTTAAATTCACCAACCCATCATGTATGGTGTTGATGCTTAATCTCTCACAAACAACCAATCAAATCATGTATAGGATTAGTTACCCATTTGAGATTAGATAGAGTTGAGATTAATGTGTCCGGATTTCACTCAAGTCATGTACAATTGTTCAATCCTTCCATTCAAATAAGCATACGAAAACCTAGCATCATGTATACCAAATTATCTACTCAAATAATTCCTAAAAACAACTAGCAAGGAGAGTCATGTACAATCAAATACAAATCATCCTAGAAATCAATTAAAGCAATTAATAGAACATATTTGATAGATTAAATATAACAATATTTAATATGGCGTGATATGCACTATTCAAACAAATTTATAAGATCCCAAGATGCACTCAAAACAAGTATAAAACTAGCATGTGGCAAGTATGGGTATCGTTCCTCAGAGATCGAGCGATAGTTATGACTAAATCAATGCTTTAGTTAATAATGCTAGAAAAGTAAAGTGATATGGATTTGGAGAAGAAATAAAACTAAAATGTAAACTAAGCTAAAATGCACTAAAATGTACTTTTCTAAAAAGGTATGGATATGTGATATATAGGTTAAGGAATTGATGAATTCAACTAGCAAACAATGGGTAAAGAATGAACTCACAATGATTGTCTTTAACTAATGTAACCACCCTAGGATGTATATGAGTGATTATTTACCACTTGTGAATGCCCAAACCATCGTGTATAGCATTGGCCACCCATAATTGGTTACACAATGAAAGAATATCTATCTCATAAGGGACAAATCTCTTTGTTTAAAATCACCAACCTATCAGGTATAGTGTTGATGCTTAATCTATCATATGCAAACAATCCTAGGATGTATAGTCTTGATTGCCCATGAAAGATTAGAATTATGTGAGATTAATAAGTCCGGATATTACTTGGGTCATGTACCCTTGTTCAATCCTCCTGTTCAATTGAGCTTAGAGAGACAAGCATCATGTATACTTGATTCTCTACACATAAACTTCTCAAACAACTTATGAAGAGAGTCATGTACAATCAAATAAAAATTTCTTTTGAAATCATATAAAACAGTGAATAGAACAAAATGAGATAGATTTTTAATAGAAGATATTGAGTTCATTACAAATACCCATATTTACAAGTGAATCACATCAATCCCTTAATGGGATTTAGCTACTCATAACAAATGGAATACAAGAATAAAAAGGAGGGAAGTAGAAAAGACCCATGTAGAACCTTCTTTCTTCAAGCTTCAATCCACTTCCTAGGTCCTTGTGAGTAGCAATTGATGAAAATGATGATGGGTTTTTGGTGAGAAAGGTTTTTGGGATTTAGAGAGAGAAAGAATCAATGGAATGGTGTATGGTCCTGGGTCTCTCTCCTTGAAAATAAGAATTGAAAACTATTTATACTTCCTTCAAAAACTAGGCCAAAATGTTGATGTGGCGAGATGGATTTCCCGTATAGCACGGGTATAGCATGGGTAGGTTACCCGTGTAGTTACCCATACAGTTACCCATGCATTCTTCATTTCTCTTCAGATTTGCACAATGTGCACGGGTGGATGACCTGTGCACCACTCGTGCAGTTGCCTTCTCCTGTGGCCTTGCTCCCTGGTCTGGTGAACTGCACGGGTGGGTGTACGGGTGTGACCAGTGCAAGTACCCGTGCAGTTTGATCTTCTCAAAATCCACCTTCTGGTTCATGGGTAAGTGCACGGGTAGTGCATAGGTATTCTACCCGTGCACTTCTGCTTTCTTCACTTCATTTGTGCACTAATTGGTCCAATTTGCCCCCCTTCATGCCTTTTTACCTAATGCCTGCAATACGAACCAAACGAGCCATAAATACACATAAAAATGCTCAAGAACAAAACAAAGAGAAAGGATATGAGGGCCGAAATGTATAACATTTTTGGCTCGATCAAATACCCACAAACCAAACCTTTGCTCGTCCTCAAGCAAACTTCAAACAAAACCAAATATAACTCTAAATACGCAAACATGACTCGATCTAGAAACACCTAGACTCAAACAAATGAGCTGCAAGCCAACTAACTGAAAGATAAGTCAAAGATAATGGGAGTGAGGAAGATGCTAATGCAAAATGTCCTAAATAACTCTAAGGCACCACAAGAGGAAACTCGCACAACACGAATCCCACACTTTAAATGCCCTCGCCTTGGAAACTACTCACTCTCACGCCTTGAGCACAATTCGCTTCGACCTAAATTCTCACATGGTTTCTCTCTTATTTTTCCTATCAGAACCTAGGTTAACACTCATGCAATATGTATGCAAAAGAATTTATATAATGGAATCAAAGTTGTTGCACACATTTCATACCAGAGAAACGCTCTTTTTTGTGAAACAGTCTCATGAAAGAATCAAGTGCCATGAACGTGGAAAGAGCATGCATCGACAAATATTCCCAAGTTAGACTTTCCCTAAGATCAACTAGGTCTTTTCCATTTGGTTGTAATGGGGTTAAGGTGATTGGTGATTAGAAAGAATGGGAATTTAGGCACAATGCACTAATCAACCAAGTTAAGGCAATACATTCTACTTGTAAACATTTCTCTTCTCATGCAACACCACTTCTAAATACAAGTATACATTAAGGTGTCCAAGCTTACATAAATTCCAAGTGCAATCACTAACTACTCTTGTTATCCTTTGGAGTAGTGTTTACAATTTAAACAAGGCAATTGAAGCATCTTTCTTTTCTAATTGCTTTATTTTTATTTTCATTTTCTTCTCTTTTGATTGTTTCTTTGCTCTATTTTCTTGCCTTTGACTTTTGCACATATTTTTACAAACGACACTTATTTGCCTTGGTACACGCCCTTTGACAATTAGAGCACATTTACATTTAGTCCTAAGCCTTAACAAGATCAATCAAGTGAGGGTTGGCTTAGTGCTTGGGTTGCGTGGGTTATGGGTGATAGAGGTGTAGAATGAACAAGTCTAAATGTGTTTGGCTTCAAAATTGGCTTGGGAGCACACACATTATTGGGTGGGAAGTATTTGACATTTTAAAGTGGCTAAACATACATTGCCTAACATCACCTCAAAGAATCCATCTACCAAGGGAATAAAAGTTTCTGTCAAGCAGTCCACTTTAATGATGCATGTTCTATGACACATGATGATTTTGGTGAAATGAGACTATGCATGGTTTTTAAAAAGTGTTTAAAGAATTGAAAAACATTTTCCATCGAATTGCGCACTTTTGGCTTGTGTTTGTGTAACTCATAAGGGTTGTCTCCACTATTAGAACAAGGTGCTTGAGCACCGAGTCCCCTCAACTTAGACACCAAAAGATGGGACTAACCCATGTAATGCAAGTGAGACCCCTAAAGTGACTAAAAGCTATGAACAAGAACACAAAGCATACACAAATTCGCCACAAAACACTTTCCTCAGGATTATCTCACCAAGCTAATTAAAGCTCAAAAATTTTGGCTAGGCAGCGAATTTTAAAAAAAATAGACACTAAAAATTACTCAAGACACTAAAAGATTACTCACAAAAAGACATCTACACCCCCAAACCAAAACCTAACATTGTCCTCAATGTTGAAGAAAAGAGAGCCCGGCCTAGTGGTGCGCACCTAAATCGACTCAAAACACAAACACCTAGGCACTAATCATGCACAATCAATGCCCAACAACACAAAAGACTCAAAATTGGCTCATAATAAATTTCGGTGTCTTATGTAAATATGGCAATTAAACTTTAACATTTACTCACATCAAGAATGTAGTACCAAATTTTCGGAAGGTGGGAATTAACCCCCAAACCAATTTCTATCATATGCTCATTTCTGTATAGGTATATGAATGCAATCAAAACCCCTAAACCATGTTGGGCTATATAAAATGAAAACATGTATATCCACAAGAGCCTTCGGCTCATCTAACGGAGAAAGAATAAATCAATAAACTCATGTAAGGACTTCAAAATTGTATCAACAATCCTAGACATCTTCTCTCATTCACAATTAATTCACGCATGCAACCCAAAATTGATATTTACCAAAGAATACTCGCATTCATTCAAATATCCACATATGCTTAAAAAGAACAATAGAAAATTAAAATGCAAGGGTTCAAGTTGAAAAGAATAAACCAATGTGGAAGCTAGTAGTAGCCTCAAAATGAGTAGGTTCTCGCTCGTTTTATGAGCACTCTTAGCTTGCTCGTCCCTCCAAGACTTGCAAGTGGCCGGTGTGTTGAATCCAAGAAATAAATAACCTAGCATTAAGCACCATTTCTATCCACAAAGGTTAACATTTCAAATCATAACAAAATATCCCAAAAACAAAATATTATCCATCATCATCCAAACTAAACATCCTAAAATAAAGCAAAACAAGAAAATCATACTGAATTGAAAGTTAAGTGCACTCTTAGATAACTTAAACAAAACTAATTAAAGTTTCCAACTATGACAAGCTCAAATAATCAATCATCATCAGAATCTAACTCCTCCTCCTCTATCATAGGTCCCTTCTGTTTTGGATCCAGCTGTGCTCTGAGCCTCTCCTCATGCTCTCTCCTTGATATCTCCATGGCCACCTGAAAATCAGGATCAATAGCAGGACCTCTTGAAGTGAACTCTGGTCGAATAGCCTGCTTCTTGCTTCTAGAGTAAGGGATCAAGTTCAAGTCCTTCCTTATTTCCTTGACATTTGTTCACAGGTCTTCCATACTATCTTTAACAGTCTTGATCTCCGTGGTGAAAGTGGATTTAAGTGAATCCACAGAGGTCTTAAGACTAGACATCCCTCTGATCAACTGTTCCCAAGGTGCCTGTTCACTCCCAACTACTGGTTTTGGCACTGGACCCTCATGATAGTACTCATCATGCTCTTCATTTATATGCATATTTTTACCTTGTTGAGCAATCTTCTTCCTCTCGGTCTTTCTCTTGCCACTTGTCAAATCTCGTTCTATCTGTAAGGTGCACCATGTCATGACGTCCAAATCTGCATGTGGCCACTCAAGTCTCTCATTACTGAGTTCGACCCCTTGCTGCCTACAAAGTTCAGTGATTAGACATGGGAAAATCAATGATTGCATGTCTAATTTCTTACTTCCGACCGCCAAGATCTCTGCCAGAATGATCCAGGCCACACTGATCGGATGGTTATGTTGTATACAGTGCAATATGGTGGCTGTCTCAAAAGATACATTTGTTTCGTAAGTCCTTGGCCTAAGAGAATGGGAAATGAACACATGCCAGAAACCAAGTTCCATCTTCAAGTTGTAGTGTTTGATTGGGAATGTCAAATTCACCCAGAAGTCCATTGGAGTTATGACCAAATCATTGGCAAGGTCAAGGTTCTTCTTCACAAAGAAATCATCCCACGTCACTCCATTCCTCAATCTATTCCATATTTGATTGTCATCAGGAAGTTCTGTTAGAAAGTACCTTTGGATGTTGTCAATGTTCATCTGTACCTCTACACCTCTGACAATTACAGCTACTCATTTCCTGAAATCATCGGGAACCATTCCCGCATAAAATGTTAGGATTATGCTCAATAGCAAGAGTGTAATATTGTAATTGACAATCTTTTCATATAAATAAAGTGATTTCTGATTCTGCAAAATCTTATAGCATTTATAATTATAATTGTCAAGGTAAATAATCATAAGGTCAAAAGACTATGAGATATGAAGAATTGTTTGTACATCCGGATATGTCTGAGGTAGACACAATTCTTTAGTTAGTCTTGAATAACGTTCACAACTTAAGTTAAAGGTTGGGCACCTCTATCTTGATAAAGTTGTAGAATTCTTTTACTAGCATTTGAGTGGGATCAAATGAGTTATGATGAGTCTAAAATCATCGAAAGGTTTTCGAGTAAAAGAATCTAGTGCACTGGGTGCATTGAACTGGATCACAATGAAATACTTTATCTAGAACCGTCACTAGATATAAGTCTTTTCATTATCAGGACAATCAGAGAGTCTATCTAAATCCTGAGATAAATGATAGACTTATGGTTGCAAGTGTTATCATTTGAGCTATCAATGAGTACGATTATATAGCATAGTCTATCCTCGATATTTTGGTGGTATTCATTTGTTAATCGATAGAGGACTTCATTTATAGATATGGACATCGTGGCTCCATTTATTAAATGAGAGTATAATATCATCATATGGATGTTTTGAGGTATTGGATACTAAATCTCAACGTTGAGTTTTCAATAATGATTATTGAAGACATGGCTTCTGGACAAGTCAAAATATCCAAGTTCAAAATGTGGTCATATGAGGAAATATGGTAACTTGGAGAGCTATAGGCGGTCTATGAGCTCTTGGCGGTCTATGAGCTCTTGGCGATTACTGATATTATTCACAAGGATACACCATCTCCTATAAGATTGTCTAGGGTATGAATGAGAAACATCTCCTTATTCTATCTTTATTTAAGAGTTCAATTTTAGCTCTTTAGTGGAATGAGTTAAAATTAATAGATCGGACCTAAGTGAATCATTTGTTGATTGTGATTAGGTTATGTCTATTGAAGCTTAAATTTAGATAGCCCGCCAAGATCCACAATCCACACGTACTTGCATGGATCACTTGATATATTCTACCAGACCAATTTATGGGTCCATCTAGAATTGTATTTAATATATTAAGAATATAATATGTCTATTATTTATTTAATGGGCTGCACTATTATAGTAATATATTAAAAGGAGACATGTAGGCTTGTTTCTTTTAGTAAGAATAAGTCTGGTTCACATGTGGGCTTTTATTTAAAGTCTAATGGATTAAATAAAATAAGATAAATAATATTGGGCCCATATATACAAGGTGTGGGCGGCAAGGCTAAATAAAATAGCCCAAGATATTATTTTATTTTATTGTTTTGATTAAATGGGAATTAATTAATTATTTAATTAATTAATAGTTTAAATCAAAATCTTTTCCTGATCAGTAAATTAAATACTATGTGTTGGATTAGGGTTGGAATTCTTTTAAGTGATAGTAGTCCTAATGTGGTAAGGATTAAGTCTACATACACTCCTTATTATACAAAGAATTCGGCCACCACTAGTCCTACAAGGGTTAGGATTCTTGAATTGATAGGAATTAGGGAAAAAGACAATTCCTTTTCAAGTAAGGAAATTAACCAACCCTAGATTTCTTATTCAATGAATTCGGCCAACCCTACTTGGTGAAGGAGAAAATTCGGCCAACCTATAAATATAAGGTTATGAATTTTCGGCCACCAAGAAGCAAAATAGAGAGAGATTTTTGTTTGTTTTGAAAATAAAAAATCCTACTCTATATACATATATTTTCGCCCAAGAGAGAAAAAGAAAATAAGTTCTCATTCGATAGTGCACTTACAAGCCTTTAACATCAAAAGGTTTTGTGCACACTTTCGATTTAGGGTTACGCGAGTTTCAATCATATTGATTGTGAATTCAAAAGTGACCGGAACTATTTTTTTAGGCTCTTGGTGTTTTACTATTGAAGATCAAGATCAAAAATTCCATACATCCATTCTAAGGTAAGCAATTCAAAGAAAAAGGGAGACCACGCTCCTAGGTGATTCACGTATGTGCTAGGATTGAAGATCTTGCGGATTACCATCGACGTAAGTCAATCGGATCACGTGACAAGAGGTATTTAACTCTAACCGTATATTTGAGTTTAATTAATTAAATGGTTAAGGTTCAAATCTTTAGAAAAAATTTAAACTATACGAAAATTATTTTTTCGCCTTCCGCTGCGGTTTTAAGCAATTTTTCCCTACATAAAAATCCTACACAATTCTTCTGCATAAATGGGGTGGTGTGCTAATAAAAGATTTACATCCCCGTTCTTGCACTCTGGTCGGGATTGGGGTGCTCACAAGCTCTGATAGGGCAATGCCTCGCTCCTCTACAATATTACTCTGTCGAAAATACTCCATTCTTCTCTAGAAATCTTTGTTCAATGTGCATGGAGGTAGAAGAGGTAGCTTCTTCTTTTTGCTTGATCCTTTTTTTTTAGCAACCCCCTTAGTTTTTCCTGACATCTGTAAAAGAAAAATGCTCATTTAAGATTACACATTGTGTTTGAAGGAATCAAAGAGAAACAACTTGAATCAACTGAAAAACAGTTCTAATTTCCTAGGTGCACAAGTATAGCACGGGTGAAGTACCCGTGCACCTACCCGTGCATTTTCCTGAATCATTTGTTCAACCCCTCAGTGCACGGGTATAGTACAGGTGAAGCACCCGTGCACTTACCCGTGCATTCGCGGAGAACTGGACTCTCACTTTCGAACAAAATCTTCAAACAACAATAACACTATGATATCAACACAACACCATTAATCAATAGACTTTTCCAAACCTATTCAAACAACAATAACACTATGATGGCATCCCTAGCATACATTCATGGTATTAAACACTCCCTGGCAGCGGCGCCATTTTGAACGAGCAATATTTAATATGTCGTGATATGCACTATTCAAACAAATTTATAAGATCCCAAGATGCACTCAAAACAAGTATAAAACTAGTATGTGGCAAGTATGGGTATCGTTCCTAAGAGATCGAGCGATAGTTATGAGTAAATCAATGCTTTAGTTACTAATGCTAGAAAAGTTAATTGATATGGATTTGGAGAAGAAATAAAACTAAAATGTAAACTAAGCTAAAATGCACTAAAATGTACTATTCTAAAAACGTATGGATATGTGATATGTAGATTAAGGAATTGATGAATTCAACTAGCAAACAATGGGTAAAGAATGAACTCAAAATGATTGTCTTTAACTAATGTAACAACCCTAGGATGTATAGGAGTGATTATTTACCACTTGTGAATGCCCAAACAATCATGTATAGCATTGGCCACCCATAATTGGTTATACAATGAAAGAACATCTATCTCATAAGGGACAAATCTCTTTGTTAAAAATCACGAACCTATCATGTATAGTGTTGATGTTTAATCTATCACATGCAAACAATCCTAGGATGTATAGTCTTGATTACCCATGGAAGATTAGAATTAACTGAGATTAATAAGTACGAATATAACTTAGGTCATGTACCCTTGTTGAATCCTCCTATTCAATTGAGTTTAGAGAGACAAGCATCATGTATACTTGATTTTCTACACATATAACTTCTCAAACAACTCATGAAGAGAGTCATGTACAATCAAACACAAATTGCTTTTGAAATCAAATAAACATTGAATAGAACAAAATGAGATAGATTTTTAATAGAAGATATTGAGTTCATTACAAATACCCATAGTTACAAGTGAATCACATCAATCCCTTAATGGGATTTAGCTACTCATAACAAATGGAATACAAGAATAAAAAGGAGGGAAGTAGAAAAGACCCATGTAGAACCATCTTTCTTCAAGCTTCAATCCACCTCATATGTCCTTATGAGTAGCAATTGATGAAGATGATGATGGGTTTTTGGTGAGAAAGGTTTTTGGGATTTAGAGAGAGAAAGAATCAATGGAATTGTGTATGGTCATGGGTCTCTCTCCTTGAAAATCAGAATTGAAAACTATTTATACTTCCTTCAAAAACTAGGCCAAAATGCTGATGTGGCGAGCTGGATTTCCTGTATAGCACGGGTAGGTTACCCGTGCATTTACCCCTGCATTCTTCATTTCTCTTCAGATTTACACAATGTGCACGGGTGTGTGCATGGGTGGATGACCCGTGCACCACTCGTGCAGTTGCCTTCTCCCGTGGCCTTGCTCACTGGTCTGGTGAACTGCACAGGTGGGTACACGGGTGTGACCCGTGCAGTTTGGTCTTCTCAAAATCCACCTTCCGGTGCACGGGTAAGTGCACGGGTAGTTCACGAGTATGCTACCCGTGCACTTCTGCTTTCTTCACTTCATTTGTGCACTAATTGGTCCAATTTACCACCTTTCATGCCTTTTTATCTAATGCCTGCAATACGAACCAAACGATCCATAAATACACATAAAAACGCTCAAGAACAAAACAAAGAGAAAGGATATGAGGGCCGAAATGTATAACATTTTTTGCTCGATCATAGGACGCAAGAAAGGCTCGATTTCATCATTACGAGTGGAAATAACTTCATCAACTTTCAAGGAACCAAGTGAAGGATGTTACATTTACTCTTGAGGTAAGTTAACCAGAGGTGCATCTCTTTTATTGACTCTCCCCCATTCTTGTTTTATCTTGGGAGTATAATCATTTTCAGAGGGAGGATGTAAAGGCTTAAGCTTAGGGCAGGTCATGATAGGGTGGCCAAAAGACTTGCATTCAGTACAGATTTTTTGTTTCCATTGGTATTCCACCAAGATCTCTATGTTTTCACCAAGATTTGGGTTTGAACTGTCACCCATAAATAGGTCAAAGGAATCAACTAGGTTACAATAGGCATCAATTTCAATACAAACCCTAGCAAAGGAAATTTTCTTCATTGATTCGGTTAGGCTATCAGCATAGAGGGGTTTCTCAACCGCACTAGCAATATGGCTCAGCCCCTCTTCATTCAAGTATTCATAGGGAATGTTGTAAAGCTTCACCCTACCTGGAATTTTTGAGTAGGAATCTTTAGATAGAATGAGCCTAGGATGCCATTTTTTAAGGATCACCATCCTTCCAGCAAATAACCAAGGGCTAGCCTCTAACACATTAGAACAAGCTTCATCATGAGAGAACTTGAAGAAGTAAAACCCATTTTCATTAGCCAAAACATCCAACATGCCACGATTGCCCCAAATACGCATGGCAATGTTGTTAACTAGAGAAAATGGGAGATTTTTCTCTATAAAATAACCCACCAAGCAGTTTTTCCAGGCTTTAGAACCATCCTCCGCAACTTCCAAGGGAGGGGAGACACACTTCCTATTTCTACTTTGAAAGGGCTGGTATAATTTAAGGTTCATAGGTCTACTTGTGGGGATATCTATAATTGGACCATGATGAGCACCTTTCATCACATTACTATAAGAAATAGTGCTTTTTTCAAAAACTATAGGAGGCATTAGACCTACACCATTGTTAGCATCTTTATTCACCAAAGAAGAAGTGGTAGAGATACCTTTATTATGGGGTAGCTCAGAATTCCTTAAAGAGGAGACCTTATCTAGATGGACCTTTTGACTTTCAAAATTTACGGAGGGACCGGCTTCTCCTTTAGAGGCAAGCTTTTCAACATTACCAAAAGAAGAAAAGGGGACATGGTGTAGCTGGTCAGGTCTATGAGCACCAATACAATGTTTTTTCGACCTATCACATTGCTCTGCGGTCCCATTTATCTTCCCCAATATGTTCTTGGAAGGAGCAACAAAGCTTGAATCTTCAGGACCTCCATTATTGCCTAAATTGGCTGCAAAAGTTGAGGTTCGTGGACAGCTTGATAGGACCCCTTTAGCTTCAGCAACAACAGCTAAGTTGAGAGACTTATGACCAATTTTTGCATGGGTGATGGCTTTATTTAAAATGAGCTTAGATATGCTAGAACAATGCCTTCCTTTGCTAGACCCATTGTTGCACTTAATAGAGTCATTAGCTTTTAAAATGGAAGTAACACCAGCTAAGGAAACTACGTGAGGAGAGGGAAAATGACGGTCTTTCATGGTAGAGATGGGAGGAAGAACCCTAGAAATGGAAGAAGAAGGTGTTTCCGGAAGGGGTGGATTTTCCATGGTAGAACCGGTTGTGAGGACCATAGAGTAGGAGGTGGAAGGCTTCTTAGAACCAAGGCAAGGAAGAGATGACTGTTTAGGAGAGGAATCCATGGATGGAGAAGAATCCACCATGAGATCGTGCGGGTAAAGGAAGAAGGCAGCAAGAAATTCTAGAGAGAAGGAGGTGCATCTCTCACTAGATCATTTTTCTCTTCATATTCTTAATTATTAATATATACTAATCAAATAATCATATTATTGAATTAGTTCCCTAAATTTATTCGTGTCACTTTTGTAACACAATTAATTGGACTATCTAATTAATTAACCGTGACCCTTGTTACCAATAACCATAAAGGGGGGCTAGCAAGAGGATCTATTTGTTTTTTTTTTTGTTGATAAAATTGGACTGACCTAGAGGGAAAAAGCATTACAAGTGATTATATGTTGAAAAACCCCTAGGAAGTATCCAATGGACCTACAATTTTGAGCTTCAATAATACTTAGAAATTTTAATTAAACTCTTCAATTAATATTCCATCATTATTAACCTCGGAGTTACTCTGCTAAAAACCTGATACTGCACTCTTGAAACTACAGATGTATTACACATACTAAAATCTTAGTGTCCATCGATATAGCTATTACATATGGTGTGACACTCCACGAGTAGTTCATAATTAGAGCCAGTTCATAAAGTCCGTTATACCTCTCTAATTATATCTTTTCCTTTAAGTACCATAGATTCTCTGATGAACATTTATATCATGTCTTCCATTACAGAAGAAGAAGAAGAACGATCTTAATTGTTAAAGCCCTGAATCAACCCTTAAGGGAACTACTCCTCTACTTCTCGTAAGAAGGAGTGGATTCCTTTATTGTGTGCAAACCTTCCCAGCCATAACCTAAACCGTGAATCCCAGATACAGATTTATTGATTAGGAATGTTACTCTAATGTCACCCATGGTATGTCAAAAGTCATGATCCAACCTGAAGGAGTCAGTGAGACACTTAAGATTAAGATCACCCATATACAACCATCATTTGTCAATAAATATATATATAAATCTCTTTATTTAACGGATCTTGGTGAGAGATTCATATATATTATGGCCTTGTCCTATATGATGAAATCATATAGGGTCCCTCAATTCCCATGTCACTATGAGTAGTCTAGGATAAAACCACCTTACATTACGGAATGGACCGTAGCAGTAGATTAACCACAAACAAACTACCCAGCTTTATTTGCTCTCTATGGACTCTTTAGATTGTACGTCTCAAAATGAATCCTTCTGTATATGACACTAATATACTCAGTTTGGGATAACAATCAGCAATCTTGGATGTTTTGCACATATAATATAAAGGGTACATATGTTAATAAATCAATATTTATAAAATGAAAAACTAACTTCTTTTATTCATGTTTTTATAACATTTACATATTACAAGCTTTAGTGCATAAATACCAACAGGAGGTAGCAAGGCAACCTGTAGAAAGGGGGTTGGGAAATTAATGCCAGGACAACGTACATAAAGAAGGAAGGATAAAGGATCAACATATAGGATTCCCTAACAACAACGCCCCACCAACGTCCAGATGCCATCACACATAAGTCCTACTGAATGTCAACTATACCAAGCATGAGGCATGAATAGACATGACGCCGGTTCCGGTTCCGGTTCTGATTCCGGTTCCACGGTTCCGGTCCGGTTCTACCGGTTCCGACGGTTCGAAACGGGATTTAATTTTTTAATTTTTTTAATTTAAAAAACAACCCAGCAACCCGTTTTCATCATGTTTCATACTTTCATCAGAATATATCACATTACACCACCAATCAAAACTCATCCTGTTATCAATTATAAGTCAAAACCAATATCACAAACACACAAAAAAAAACTCATTCATCACCATCAGTCATCAGTCACCCAACGAAGACCAAACCCAGATCACAAACAGAAATCAACCAGATTACTTCTCAGTTCTCAGTTTCTTACACACAAATCAACCCTAAAATCAAATCACCTAATCCCAAATCGACCATCATCAGACATCAGCTCATCATCGGCGTCAGTTCTCTCTCACCTTTCATCTGAACCAGACTCCCTCTCTCTCGATCTCGTCTCTCTCGATCTTGTCTCTCTCGATCTCCTCTCTCAATCGATCTCCTCTCTCGATCGATCGTCTCTCTCTCTCTCTCTCTCTCTCAATCGATCTCCTCTCTTGATCTCCTCTCTCAACCGATCTCTTCTCTCGATCGATCGTCTCGATCTCTCTCTCTCTCTCTCGAATAGAAACGGAGATGGTGTAGAGAGAAGTCAAAGCTGGGTTGTACTGTTGTAGAGAGAGGTGTTTGGTGAAGAGAGAAGCTGGGCTGCGCTGAAGGGATGGTGAACGAACTCAACGAAGAAGAAGTTGTTTATATAGTGGTAAGTTAGGGTTTAAAAAAAAATTTAAAAAAATATATATGTTGGAACCGGCCGGTTCGAACCGCAACCGCAACCGCCGATTCAGTCCGGTTTGAACCGGTCGGTTCCTTAAAATTTGGAACCGGAACCGGAACCGGAAAATTCGGTTTCGGTTCTGGTTTTTCGATGGCGGTTCCAGTTCGGTTCTCCAGTTCGAACCGAACCGGCGTCATGTCTAGTCATGAAGGCCTGTTTTTCCAAAAAAAAAATATGGATGCAAAGAACCCATAAGCTAAAGAAGGAAATTGTGGAGAAGAGCGCCTTACATTGTGCAGCGGGATAGGCAGTGACGCTGCCCCCTGCTGGATGAAATGGTGACAGCGACATCTCTCGCCAGTGAGGAGCATTTCCAGCCAACCAGAACAGTTCGAATTGCCATCAGAGCACCACGTCAACCTATTCGAAATGTCTGGAACATTGTAGGGCACATATGGAGCAATCATGGCCCTTCGAGGCGTGTGTCCCTCATTAACCTGATCAAATATATGGTGAGGATCTACTAGCTACCCATGGCCCTAGGAACCATGATCCTCACCTGCCTGCAACAGTACTAGATCAGCAAAAAGACCTAGGTGGAACGATTGTGGCCTTTCCCTAGGTGCCACTTAACATGCAGCCCGAAAGGGACAGTGAGAATTGAACCCTGCTCTTTCCGCCCAAGGAAGGTCCTCCATCTACCAACATAAGGCCACCCTATAAATACCCCAACTCAAGAAGAGTAATGGGTAGGGCAAATTGAGAGAAATGTAAGAACTAGAGAAAGCTTCATACTATCCTTCCTACTTAGGTACTACCCTCCTAGAGAAATCTCTATATTGTCCCTCACACTTGGCTACTATCCTCTTAGAGAAAGCTCCATATTGTCCCTCCTACTTGGCTACTACCCTCCTAGAGAAATCTTCATATTGTCCATCTTATTTGGCTACTACCCTCCTTGAGAAAGCTCCATTTTGACCCTTCTACTTGGCTACTACCCTCATAGAGAAAGCTCCATATTATCCCTCCTATTTGGCTTCTACACTCCTAGAGAAAGCTTTATATTGACCTTCTTACTTGGCTACTACCCTCCTAAAGAAAGCTCTATATTATCCCTCCTACTTTGCATACCCTGCATTAGGGAGTCCATTCTGCCCTCGTTACCCACCAAATTCCCTCATTTATCCTTAGTAAAGTTATGTCCTAGAAAGAGTGTACGTTTAAGGGCAATGTATAATGTACCCCATTTACACAATTATTAAAGTAGCATTTCACGTTCGATCCCCCCCACCATAAGAAACCTTCAGGACCAATCCAGTCACTGGTTACCGGACCTAAGGAACCTCGGTACCAACCCAATATGAATAGGGCTGCATACCTTGCCAAGTTCGGGCCAACCGCGGTGCACCAGTACACCGTGGTCAACAGGTTCCTTAAAAGTCCCTATCAGATTTTTAGGGTAAAAGTTTGAGGCCAACTAAGAGGAGTTTACTAGACTAACGTGGTTTCCCTTAAAAGTCCCTAAGCAAACATGCCACCATAGAACCGACCTATCCTGGTGGAAAACCCCTATCAGCCTGGTCTAATGCAGTGGGGCTCCTTTGACCAGCATGTAACCGCATTTCTAGAAGGACTAGGCTACTCAGCCCCCGTCCTAACGAGGCGGGCCTCAGCCACAGGATTCTAGAGTTTGATAGGTTTGGCCCTACCAGAGCAGCGCCAGTTATTGATAGATTGGGTCCCATCGGAGCTTTACCCAAGGTCGCGGTTTCAGAAACAAGGAGAACCTGGCTAGAATTACCAGCCCCGAGGGCTCTGCTAGCTCCTGTTGCCCCTGAAACCCATGACTAGCAATAGACAGAGTTTAGAAATCAGGAACTAGTAGCCAAACTGAGGAAGAAAAGACTCAAGAACCATGCAAGCACTAGGATAGGTGAAAATACAATCTAAAGCGTGTGTATAAACAACCTATAGGAGGTGAATGAGTTGTTAATCGATTATTACCAACTTTTTCGATTAGTCAATATTAAACATAGTTAACCCAACAAAACAAACATGCAAAATCAAGTAAAGTGCGGAAATATAAAGAACACTTGATTTCTTACATGGAAACTCTTCAACAAGGGAAAAACCATTGGCTATCCTTCTAGCCATACACGATCATCAAAATCCACTATATGACTAAAAGGTTACACCCTCAAGTGATACTCGGACTCTCACTCTCAACAACCTCAGGCTATGGACACTACCACTCGCCACTCTTAGTTCAATCCCTAGTGATATCCCCTTATTTACTACTCTTGGCTTGAGCACCTCCTACTCTACCCCACGAACCTTTTACATTGGCACTTGACCAATGCTTGCCAACCCACCCTTGGTTGCAAGACTTTACTTGCAAGTGCAACTTCACCTAGAAGCAACAAGACTTTGACTAAAGAAGAGTATAAAGTCTAAGTGAATGTGAGACAATATGCTCAAATGCAATAATGTGTAAGAGCGCACACAAAATGCTTAACTAGACGTTATAACGCAATTTAACAGCCTAGTAATCATACAAGCCTTCATGCACACATGAGGTCTCAATTAGATGTAGAGTAATTCTAACAACCTAACTGTCAATTAAAATCACATAAAAATCCATGAACTTGACTAGATGCATTAAGCCAACCTAATCATCAATTAAGCATACATGAATATTTATGGATTAGCTATTTAGGCATAAATGACCAAATCATGCAAGCTATAACAAACAAACTCAATCATACAATTTAGACTCATAAATATATGCAATAAATTGAGTCAAGGTATTTAATCAAGTAATAAATACCTAATCTAGAGTAAGTAGAACAATAAATGATATTTAATCATATGATGTTGAATGATGCAAGATGGAGATGGGTTTTGAGTTTGGAGAGTTACTTGAATGAAGCTTTCTCTCTCTAGACTCTCTCTATCTCTCTCTGGGGTTTCTTTAAATTTAGAGGAGTCAGTGAAGAAGAAGAGATAAAGAGGTTTATATAGTGGGAGTCATGAGCTGATGGGAAAAGACATTTTCGCCCCAGAATCAGTATAGTGCACGGGTAGGAGACTCACGCACACACCTGCGAACTCACCCGTGTAGAAGGGAAACCAGAGAAGCACATCCTCAGTGCACGGGTACTGCACGGGTAGATGAGCCATGTACAACCAGTGGAAAATAAAACCCAAGAAAGGCTCAAGGACACTGTACGAGTAAGGGACCCGGGCAGACACCCGCGCACATATAGACGAGGAAGATCTCTCATCTCGCTAAAATACACACACCATCTTGCATGCGCAGACATTTCAGATCAATCATCAGGAAACGAATTACAATACAAAACCATACTTAAATCTAGAAATGAAGTGCAAGTGTGATTGTGAATGAATGCACACATGAGCAACAAGGAATAAATGCTTCTCAATATAAATGCATGTAAGTGTGTGTGCAATGTGTAAGTGATGCACACATATAAGCAATAAGAACACAAATGTAAGATGAAACAAAGCATGCATGATGTTTGTGTGTGCACCTAAACTCTTTAAGAGACAAAGTCAAGTGAGTATACCTTTTGCTCTTGAAGTCATGGAGATGCTTGGAAGCTTGCCAATGAGGACCTAAGCTACCCATTACAAAATCATCCCCAATGTGGTGTGGTTTGTCATGAAATAAGCCAATCATAAAATAGAGGTCCTTACAATCTCCCACTTAGTATAGTTCATGAAAAAACAACCACTAACAAATAATTCCTCACAAAAAGAAGAGAAATCTAGCTATTGTCCATGAGATTCCATTCTATGTTACAAAAGAGATACATAATATTCTAATTCTTTAAGATCTTCAATCTCTTCGTAGATCATCATACCTACACACAATAACAAGAAAGCACATTCCAAGTGTTAGGATTATGCTCAATAGCAAGAGTGTAATAATGTATTTGACAATCTTTTTATATTAATAAAGTGATTTCTAGTTTAACAAATCTTATAGTATTTATAGTTTAATTAATATAAATGTCAAAAGTAAATAATCATAAGGTCAAAAGACTATGAGAAAAAGAAGAATTGTTTGTACATCTGGATATGTATGAGGTAGACACAATTCTTTAGTTAGTCTTGAATAATATTCACAACTTAAGATAAAAGTTGTGCGCCTTTATCTTGTTAAAGTTGTAGATTCTTTTGCTAGCATTTGAGTGGGATCAAATGCGTTATGATGAGTCTAAAATCATCAAAGTGTGGTGTCTTTGGGCAAAAGAATCTAGTGCACTGGGTGCATTGAATAGGATCATAGTTAAATACTTTATCCTGAACTGTCAATGGATAAAAGTGTTCACGTGAAGACAATCGGAGAGTCTATCTCAATCCTAAGATATATAGTCTATCCTCGAAAGTTTGGTGGTATTCATTTGTTAATCGATAGAGGACTTCATTTATAGATATGGAAATCATGGCTCCATTTATTAAATGAGAGTAGAATATCATCATATGGATGTTTTGAGGTATTGGATATTAAATCTTAACGTTAAGTTTTCAATAGTGTCTACTGAAATATGGCTTCTGGACAAGTCAAAATATCCAAGTTCAAAATGTGGTCATAAGGGTAAATATGGTAACTTGGAGAGCTATAAGCAGTCTATGAGCTCTTGGCGATTACTGGTATTCTTCACGAGGATACACTATCTCCATTAAGATTGTCTAGGGTATGAATGAGCAATATTAACTTATTCTATCTTTATTTAAGAGTTCAATTTTAGTTCTTTAGTGGAATGAACTAAAATTAATAGATCGAACCTAAGTGAATCATTTGTTGATTGTGATTATGTTATGTCTATTGGAACTTAAATTTATATAGCCCGCCAAGATCCCCAATTCACACGAATTTGCACGGATCACTTGATATATTCTATCGGACTAATTTATAGGTCTATCTAGAATTGTATTAAGGCATGTGGACTTGTTTCTTTTAGTAAGAATGGGTCTAGTTCACATGTGGACTTTTTATTAAGGTCCAATGGATTTAATAAAATAGAAAAAACAATATTGGCCCTTATATATTGGCTTGGGCGGCAAGGGACTATTTATTAGTCTTATGTATTGTTTTTATTTTATTATTTAATTAAATAAAAAAAATTAATTAATTAATTAATTATTTAATTAAACTCAAAATCTTTTTCCTAGTAGGAAATGATCTCCTAGAGTCATATTATTGTTGGTAATAAGATAAGTATCAAATACTATATTTGATAAGTAGATAAATAATAGGAATTTATATATCTAGTCAAATTAGGAAGTATTTGATTTCTATTAGGAAGTTTTTGATTTAGTCACAATTTAATTATATTCAATAATTGATTATTGAATAAATACACTATTTGAGTTTGATTAGGACTCTTGGTGTGGAAAAGAAATCTTTTTTGAAAAATGATTTCTTTGTCATCAAGTAAATCCACCTAGAGATAGGATTCTTGACCACCAAGTAAATCCTCTTTAGGAAAGGATTTGTATACCTATATATATCATTAAATTCAGGATTAATAATAGGAGTTAAAAAAAAGTTATTCTTTTGAAAGAAAGAATTTTTATGCTCTTGCTTTTGAATAAAAAAAAATTCCAACTCGAGATAGAGGTGTAGAATTCGGCCATAGAGAAGAAGAATAAGGAGCGTTTTATTTTCGACAGTACATTAGAAGCTTTTACATCAAAAGGCTTAATGTACAAGATCGAATTAGGGTTCACGCGAGTTTCGATTAAAAGATTGAGAATTCACAAGTGAGCAAACGTTCTTTAGTTTCTCTACGAGGATTATTGTGACTAACAAAAAGAAAAAGATTTTTCTTTCCATCCTCAGGTTTACAATTCAAAGAAAGGGAGCCCACACTCCTAGGTGATTCACGTTCGTGATTGGATTGGAAGATTTTGCGGATTCAAATCGACGCAATATCAATCGACACGTGAAAAAGGTACAATAATTTTAATTATATGTCAATTAATCTAGGGTTAAGGTTCTTTCTTTTAAAGGAATTTTTTTTAAATATACCACCCAATTTTTCTCTTCCGCCGCGTTTTGAACCGTTTTCCCCTACAATTGGTATCAGAGCCTGGTTGAACCCTTGATTAATTGATATATATATATATATATGTGAATCTTTTTCTTTTTATTGTATATGTGCATGTTTTAGAAAGCGATGGCACTCTAGGTATTCACATATATATTTACATTGGAATGTATGGGTATATATATGTTTTATATGTGGATTGTTATTGCTCAATTTTGGTCCTAGAATTTCAATGTATTTTTTGTTTTGGGATTGTAACAAGAAGGGTGGTCTATCATCGCCATAATTTCCTTCATGGTAGTTGCTAAGTTTTTATTTAGTTATTTTGCTATTGTAATAAAAATACTGTAGAAAAATATTGTATTAAAAAATAAAAATAATAGAAGTATTTTATTATTTAAAATTCTTCTGTAATACATTCAAGTATCGAAGACTCGAAGGTTTGAAGAATTGGAAACAACCGGAACAAGTTTGGGACTGTGCGAGACATAGCAACAAACTTTCATATGAATGAGAATGCGGCCACAATTGTTGAGCTATGGGCTGCGCATGGCAGCCCTTTATGGGGTTGTAGGGTGCGCACGCCCATGGGAGGCAGCCAAAGGGTGCGCAAACGATGTACGCATGAAAACTTGTTCGCCAAGAAAGAAGTTTTTTTGTATTCCAAATATTGTAATTTACTTGTTTTTCTAGGATGGACACAAATTGTAGCTATTTATTTTTTCGTAAATATTACAATGTTTGTCATTGTTTGATAACATGTCATAAAGAATAGGAGTGCCACTCTATTCGGTTTTATGCCCTAAAGATATAATTTGTAAATGGATTTCTGAAATAAATAAAAAGAAAAGTTCAATTCATTCTTGTTGTGTTGTTTATTTTATAATTTGTGCATATATTAACATCCTAGATTGTCGGATGTTATCTCGAACTGTGTATATGAGTGTCATATACTGATGGATACAGTAAGAGACGTAGTCCATAGATAGCAAATAAAGCTGGGTACTTTATTTGTGGTTAATCTATAGCTGCGGTCCATTCCGTAATGTACGGTGATTCTATCCTGAATCATTCATATGAGATATGGGAATGGAGGCAACTTGTATGATGTGATCATATAGGACTGGGCCATGATCTATATGAATCTCTCACTAAGATCCGTTTACTGATGAGATTCATATATATCAACTAATGATGGCTATATGTGAGTGATCTTAATCCTGAGTGTCTTATTGACTCCTTCAGGTGAGATAGTGGTCTTTGATATACCATGGGTGAGGTCAGATGCAGTTCCTGATCAATATGCTCCGTATGTTGGGATTGCGGTTTGGCTTGTGGCTGGGAAGGTATGTACACAATAGTGGAATCCACTCCTTCTTGTGAGAAGTAGATGGTAGTTCCCTTAAGGGTTGATTCAGGGCTTGGACAATATGAGCGCTCTCTTAATTCCGTGAGGAAATAGGATTTATTTTTCATTACAGAATCAACGGTACTTAAAGGATATATGTAATTAGAGGGGTATAACGGACATTATGACCCAGCTCTAATAATGAACTACTGTGGAGGATCACACCATGTGTAATAGCTATATCAATGGACACCGATTTATATCTGTCTGTGTAAAAGCGTCTGCAGTTGAGAGAGTGCAGCTTCGGGTTTTTATTGGAATAACACCGGAGTTAATAATCAATGAATATTAATTAAAGAGTTTAATTAATGATTCCGAGGATTATTGGAGCTCAAAAATACTGTGGGTCCATTAGGTCCCCTTGCTAGCCCGATAGATGTAGGTAACAAGGGTCACGGTTAATTAATCGGATTGTCTAATTGATTGTGTTACAAAAGTGACACGTATTCATTCAGAGATTAATTGAAAAATGAGATTATTTAATTCATATATTGATAATTAAATTAATTAAATAATTATATTATTTAATTAATGAATTAATAATTATAAATTATTAATTAATTATTAATTGGAGGTTGTAGGTTCAAATCATAACTAAGACATAAAATAATTAGATTATTTTATTCTTTGTTAGGTTTAGTATTTAAGTTTAAGTCAACTAGGGTTATGTGAGAATTAGAATCCTACTATACCTAGGACACTTAAATACTAATTATCTTTTGAATATATGGAGATATATTTGGAAAGAGATAATGATCTAGTTTGAAAAATATATAGAGATATATTTAATATAACTAGAAAACCAATAAAATAGAAAAAATAGATAATACATCAGTTATCTTGTGAATCTTGTCTGGAAGGTAAGATGACCAAAAGGTCGTTCACGACCAAAGGCACAAGAGCTATTGAATGTTTAGGATTGATACACAATGATGTGTGTTGACCTATGAGCATTCAAACTAGAGGTGGATATGAGTACTTCATCACTTTCACGGATGATTACTCAAGATTTGGCTATGTGTATCTCATGAGACATAAGTCGGATGCTTTTGACATATACAAAGTATTTAAAGCTGAAGTAGAAAATCAGCTTGAGAAACACATAAAAATCTTAAGGTCTAATAGTGGTGGAGAGTATCTATCTGGTGAGTTTCAGTAATATCTTATTGATAATCGGATAATTTCTCAGTTTTCTGAGCCAGGTACACCTCAACAAAATGGGGTGGTAGAAAGGAGAAATAGAACTATTTTTGACATGGTTAGGTCTATGTTAAGTTATTCAACGCTCCCTAATTCTTTTTGGGATATGCTTTACAAACCGCTATGTAAATTCTAAACGATGTACCATCTAAGTCAGTTCCTAAAACACCGCATGAGTTGTGGACTGGGCGAAAGCCTAGTTTACAATACTTAAGGATATTTAGATGTCCTGCACACGTGTTAAAAGGAAAGACAGAAAAGATGGAGTCCCGTTCGGAAACATGCATATTTGTAGGGTATCCAAAAGGAACCAAAGGATATTATTTCTATAGCCCTTTAGATCTTAAAGTATTTGTTTAGATAAATACTAAATTTCTGAAAGAGGACAATATGAATAATTTTGTGCCTAAAAGTAGAATTGTCCTGAATGAGATTTCAGGAGATACAATTCCACAAGAGGTTTCACAACCTAGCCCAATTGTAAGTTCCGTACCAACACAAGATCAACAATCTACCATACCTCGTCGTAGTGGGAGGATTAATAAACAACCTGAGAGATACATCGTCTAGGAGAATCTGTAGAGAATCTCCCGGATGAGGATGGTCCCTACACGTACAAGGAAGCCATGGAAGATGTTGATTGTCGCCATTGGCAAAAGACAATGCAATCCGAAATTGAATCTATGTTCAAAAATAAAGTCATGTCTCTTGTGGACCTGCCTAAAGGGATAAAACCATTGGGTGCAAGTGGGTATACAAGAGGAAGAGAGGAATGGATGGAAAGGTGGAAACCTTTAAAGCTAGATTGGTAGCTAAAGGTTACACACAGAAGGAAGGTATCAATTATGAGAAAACCTTCATTCCTATGGCCATGCTTAAATCCATTAGGATACTCTTATCCATTGCGTCATCTCTAAACCTAGAGATTTGGCAAATGGACGTCAAGACAGCTTTCCTTAATGGAAGTCTTGATGAAAGCATCTATATGATGCAACCAGAAGGATTCATTGAAAAGGGCCAAGAGGAAAGGGTATGCAAGTTGCAAAGATCGATATATGGATTGAAGCAAGCATCTAGATCCTAGAACATAAGGTTCGATCAATCCGTGAAAAGTTTTGTATTTATTCAAAATCTTGACGAACCCTGTGTATACAAAATGATTAAAGGCGACAAGTTGGTTTTTCTAGTTCTTTACGTTGATGATAAACTACTCATCGGAAAAGATGTAGGTGTATTGACATTAACAAAAGAATGGTTAGCAAAACAATTCAGTATGAAAGACTTAGGAGAAGCAAGTTATATGTTTGGTATCCAAGTCATAAGGGATAGAAAGAATAGAACGATTGCATTATCCCAAGCTTCATACATAGATAAAATCTTGTCAAGATTTTCCATGCAAGATTCCAAGTAAGAAATGTTACCTTTCAGATATAGAATCAAACTTTCTAAGGAACAAGTTCCTAAGAATCAGCATGAAGAGCAATTCATGGTTCAAGTTCCATATGCATCGGCAGTTGGAAGTCTCATGTATGCAATGCTTTGCACTAGAACATATATTTGTTTTGCTATTGGCATAGTTAGTAGATTTCAATCGAAACCTGATCCTGATCACTGGACGACACTCAAGAATATTTTCAAGTATCTTAGGAGAACGAGAGATTATATGCTTATATACTCTGGAGGGGATTTAATTCTCGTTGGGTATACAGATTTTGATTTCCAATCGGATTCTGACTTCAGAAGATCAACATCGGGATCTGTGTTTACATTTGGAGGAGGGGCAGTCATATGGAGGAGTATCAAGCAATCTTGTATTGCTGATTCCACCATGGAAGCTGAGTATGTGGCCGCATGCGAAGCAGCTAAAGAGGTTGTTTGGCTTCCCCAAATCTTGATTGACTTGGAAGTGGTTCTTGAAGCGAATAAGCAGATCATTATCTACTATGACAGCAGTAGAGCAGTAGCAAAATTTAGAGAACCAAGAAGTCATAAGAAAGGGAAACACATTGAAGGGAAGTATCACGTTTTGAGGGAAATTGTGCAGAGCGTTGACATAACGTTCATGGAGATAGCGTCAGCAGAATATCTAGCGGATCCCTTCACAAAGGCTCTACCACAGAATAGTTTTGACGGGCACCTAGAGATCATGGGAATGAGAGATAAGACACACTTGCTATAGCCCAAGTGGGAGATTGTTAGGATTAGCAAGAGTGTAATGATGTATTTGACAATCTTTTTCATATTAATAAAGTGATTTCTAGTTTAACAAATCTTATTGCATTTATAGTTTAATTATTATAATTTTCAGAAGTAAATAATCATAAGGTCAAAAGACTATGAGAAAAGAAGAATTGTTAGTACATCTGGATATGTATGAGGTAGACACAATTCTTTAGTTAGTCTTGAATAATATTCACAACTTAAGATAAAGGTTGGGCACCTTTATCTTGATAAAGTTGTAGATTCTGTTAATAGCCAAAATTGGCTAAGGACCAAAGGAAAATTTTCCACCTCCCAGACCTGGCTCCATACTCGAGAGTTTCCACCAGGAGACCATTCTATCCTGAGCCGAGCTACGATACCACCCCAGGAACAAGGACGAGCTCCGGAAACATCCGGGATAGAGCCCGAAACGATCAGATCTAGCCCGCATCACCAAAACTAGAAATTCCCCGAAGTCGAGGTCACCTCGCAATTGCTCCAGAGACTCACCTATACCTCGCTGACACAAGAGAATGTCCCTAGGAAGCCGCACCTAGTTTCGGAGCAACCTCCGGCGAGGCTAACACGAAAGGCCCCAAGAAAGGGGAGAACGTCTGGATATGGTAGTCAAGCTCCGGTCCAAACAACCAATGTGCGGGCTACTGGCCACTCTATAGTAAGCCAGGCCGCGCTCGACCAACAAGCGGCGGCCTTCATAGAATCCATCCGCGTCCGCCTGCTCACCGAAGGTATCACAATCCAGCCAACCAACCTGAATGATCAGGGAGAGCCGAGCAGGCTCGAAGCTAGGCCACCTGCTTTCAATCGCTTAGGACCTCCTCTTGCAGAGCTGGCTCGAGATAGGTCAGGGCCACAACGTTCGATCCGGGATAGGCTGGGACCCATGCCCCTAGTTCCGAAAAGACCTTCACAATATCAACCCAGGTGAGTTAAGTCTGCCGCAGATGCTTTTACCCGGAAGCCACGAGAGCTATCTCATCCAACTACATCTAGGAGGACCACCCGGGCCCTAGAGGAGGAAAGTAGACAAACTCCCCCAATGGATCCTATCCAGGAGAAGGACCGGATAGAAATTGCCAGTTCATCGGAAAGACTCGACAGTGAAGAATCTGAGGTTAACTCGAAGAGACCTGGGAACAAGCGACTGAGGGATCAGCTGGCAAAGCTACAAAAAGAGGTCCAGCAGATAAGAAAGGAAAAGAATAAGGAGGACAAAAAGGATCCCCTGAGCGAGATGAACGCTCCCTTCACTAGGAGGATCCGGGAAGCGGAGCTCCCCCTAAAATTCAAAATGCCAGCAGATAAGTTCTCCGGAACGGAAAATCCTCCAAGCCACCTAGAGAGCTTCGTTCAACAGATGGAGGTCCAGAACACTACCAGAGCAGCTATGTGCAGAATGATTCCAATGATCCTAACAGACTACGCGAAAACCTGGTTCAGGAAACTGCTTGTTGGCAGCGTGGATTCTTTCACGAAATTATCAACATATTTTTGCTCACAATTCCAAGGGGTCAAACCTCATCTGAAAGATCCCATACACCTCCAATATGTGATTCAGGAATGGAGTGAGACTCTTCGGTCGTACGTGGAATGATTTCACAAGGAGGTCATACAAATGGGAGTTTTCACCGAAAAAGAAACCCTCGCCAACTTCAGGCGGAACCTATGGGCAGGAAAGCTTTTTCGTTCCTTCACCAAAGAGACCTCCCGAGACTTACCAGGAGGCCTACGACCGGGCTCTTGAGCAGGTCGAGATCGACGAACAACTCAAGGTCAAGATGGAGCATGATGACATGAGAACGGCAAAGCGTCTGAAGAAAGAAGCCCCCAAATTTGAGCCAGTACAGAAAACTCAGAATAAACCTCCCAACAGGTCGACCTATCGCATCCCTGCTCCTCTACATAGGCAAGAAAGATATCCAGCAAAACGAACCCCTCCCCGAGCTTTGCCGCCTCCCAGAACCGTGGCTCCAGTAATGCAAGGGGAAAAAGGGTATGACTACTACACCCCTTTGAATGCTTCCAGGGAAACAGTCTACCTTGCCATACGATATAAAGGGTTGCTCCAAAAGCCCGCTCCCATGAAGGCCCCAGCTGACAAGAGAAACCGGTACAAGTACTGCGACTTCCATGAAGACGTGGGCCACAACACCTCAGAGTGCTATAATTTGCGCAACCAGATTTAAGCCCTGATAAGGGGAGGATGCCTGATTGAGTTCTTACAACAGATCAGAGAAAACATTAAGACTGGAAGGGAGGTACAAGCTGAAATCCGTGAAGACACAGAAAAGAGGAAAGGGGAACATGCTAACTTAATGCAACAGATCCAGGTGATACATACTATCAGCAGAGGTCCTACACTGGCAGGCCTTTCCAATAACTCCTGAAAAAACCACGCAAGAAAGATTACCCGCAACGGAGAAAGCCGGGGGATCTTCGAAGTCAGCCAGATCCCGACAGAGCCCTCCTAGTCAGCTCAGATCGTTTTCACCGAAGCAGATGTCTTCAACACTGTGCAACCTCATGATGATCCCATGGTAATCACGATAAAGATCGCCAACTGTCTGGTCCATCGCGTGCTCATGGATACAGGTAGCAGTGTAGATATTCTCTTCAAGGATCCCCTGGAAAAATTAAACCTGAAGCAACGTTGTTACAACAGCTGTACCACTCCGCTTTACGGGTTCACTAGAGATTCGATCATACCAGTGGGGTCGATGATCCTCCTAGTAATCATCGGAATCACCCATCTCCAACAGAATGTTATGACCGACATTGTTGTGGTGGACAGCCCATCGGCCTACAACACCATCCTAGGGAGACCTTTCCTGTCCTCCTTAAAGGGAGTCTTGTCCATCTACCACAACGTCCTGAAATTCCCGGTTGGAACCAAAGTATGAGAGGTATGCGGGGACCAGCAGGCAGCCAGGAAATTCTGCGCAGTATCTGCCAATCCTACAGCCTAGCAAAATAGTGTGTATAGGTGACATTAATCCAGGAAGACATGGATACATTCCAGATAATCCAGGAGGAGAAGGAGCCCGTTGAACATCCTGGGCATCCGGAGAGCGAACCTATTATTCCTTACGAGGAAGAACGGAGTAAGGAATGGGCTAGCGGGCAGCCCGTAGATAAACTAGAAGAGATACCCATCAGAAATGACGATCCCTCCAAGGTCGTTAAGGTTGGAGCCACCCTTGATCCAGAAGTAAAAAGAGGACTAATTGACCTTCTTAGGGAGTTCAGCGACATCTTCGCCTGGAACCATGATGAAATGCCTGGAATCCCAGCATCATTGGCCGCCCACCGACTAGCAGTAGATCCAACAGTCAAGCCCGTCAAGCAGAAGAGGCGTCACTTCAACGCTGATAGGAACGCTGCGGTGCAGGAAGAGGTTGATAAATTGTTCAAAGCAGGATTCATCAGAGAAGTACATTACCCCGAATGGATCGCCAACGTGGTCATGGTTACGAAGGCGAATGGGAAGTGGCGTATGTGTGTCGATTACACCGACCTCAACCGAGCTTGTCTGAAAGACAGTTTTCCTTTACCAAAGATCGACCAGCTGGTTGACTCCATGTCCGGAAATAAACTTTTGAGTTTTATGGAAGCATTCTCAGGATACAACCAAATTAAAATGCACCCGGCTGACCAAGATAAAACCAGTTTCATTACTGGGCAGGGCTTATACTGCTACAAGGTGATGCCATTTGGTTTGAAGAATGCGGGGCCTACATACCAGCGGCTGGTTAACAAATTGTTCAAGCCTGAGATAGGAAAGACGATGGAAGTATATATCGACAACATGATCACAAAATCCCCAACCGCAGAAGGACATCAGGAAGACCTTCGTAAAACCTTCCTCTTACTGAGGGAAAACCAGATGCGTTTGAACCCCTCCAAATGTGCCTTTAGGGTAACGGCGGGGAAGTTTCTGGGCTTCATGATTCATGAGAGAGGCATAGAAGCCAACCTAGAAAAAATCAAAGCTATCTTGGACCTAGAATCCCCAACCTCGCTCAAGCAAGTACAGATTCTGACTAGACGGGTGGCGGCACTCAACAGGTTTATTTCTCGCGCCACCGATAAATGTCTCCCCTTCTTCAAGGCCATCAAACAAGGGAAAAACATGAAGTGGAGCCAGGAGAGTGAATGGGCTTTTCAAGCTTTGAAAGAATACCTAACAAGCCCTCCATTGTTAGTCAAGCCGGTTCTCAGAGATGAGTTGCAGATCTACCTAGCTGTATCAAAAACTGCAGTAAGCGGGGCTTTGGCCAAGGATTGTAGCGACGGTTTTCAAAGACCCATATACTATGTGAGTCATGCTTTGACCAAATCAGAAAGGAATTACATTCTCCTGGAAAAGCTCGCTTATGCTCTGGTGATCTCAGCGAGGAAGTTTCGTCCCTATTTTCAAGCTCACACAATAGCAGTGGTGACGGACCAACCCCTCCCATAATTCTTGCAAAGACCAGACGTGTATGGAAGGCTAGTCTTATGGGCCCTAAAGCTCACTCAGTTCGACCTAAAGTATAAGCCCCTGACTATGATTAAGGCACAGGCTTTGGCCGACTTCATGGCAGAATTTTCAGCGATCCCAGATTAAGATGATCCCTCAGTATCAAATGAGATCCCTGAGAAGATATCCGAGGTCGACAATTGGCCGGAAGGCTGCAAGCCATGGACCCTCTTTACAGATGGAGCGTTCGGGCAAGTCGGGGGAGGAGCTGGCATAGTTTTAATAGATCCGAAAGGGACTGAATTCTTTCACAGTTTCAGATTTGAGTTTAATACTACCAATAACGAAGCGGAATATGAAGCCCTCCTAGCCGGGATGAAGGTAGCCATTGAACTTAAGGCCGATTACCTACAAATCAAGAGCGATTCATTGCTTGTTGTAAACCAGGTGACTGGGTCTACTAGGCAAAGGGGGATAATATGGCTGCCTACCTAAAGCTAGCTCAAATGCTAAAAAGCAAATTTAAGGGACTCAAGATCGATCAGGTGCCTCGACACCAAAACCATCGCACAGATGTTCTGGCTAAAATAGCGGCGAACGGAGGCCAGTCCCTACCACGGAGAATTCCCCTCCAAGTGATTACCCAACCAAGCATAGCCAAAAATGGAGAAATTTTTTCCGTGGATCGTTTGCCTTGCTGGATGGACCCAATTGTCGCCTACCTCCTTGAAGGAGAGCTTCCCGAAGGGCCCGACCAAGCCCAAAGAATTAATAGACTCTCAGTCCGATACTGTATGGTGGACGGGTACCTCTACAGGAGGGGCAGATCCCTCCCCTTACTTAGGTGCTTGCATCTCGATGATGCTAAGTGGGCATTGAGAGAGGTCCACTCTGGGGACTGTGGGAACCATATAGGTGGGGAAGCTCTAGCCTATTAGATGCTTCGTATGGGGTACTATTGGCCGACCATCCACCAAGACGCAAAGAGTTTTGTACAATCTTGCGAACCTTGTCAAAGAACTTCACACTTGAACCACCAGCCACCCGAGCGACTGTCGTCCCTCAGTTCACCTTACCCCTTTGCCATGTGGGGAATCGACCTAATTGGGCCACTCTCTACCGCTCCCGGACAGATGAAACATGTTATCGTGGCTATCGATACTTCACAAGATGGGTCGAGGCAGGACCTCTTTCTCGAATATCAGAAAAGAATACAACCAAGTTCATCAAGACTAACGTGGTATGCAGATTTGGGACCCCTCTCATCATTATAGCTGACCTAGGGAAGCTATTCGACAACGCCCGGTTCAAAGACTTCTGCAAGAGATTGGGGATCGACCTCAGGCTCGCTTCAGTGGCTCATCCCCAGACTAACGGGCTGGTAGAATCCACCAATATGACTATCAAGAAACTTCTGAAGAAGAAGCTACAGCAGAAGAAAGGTAAATGGGCCGAAGAGTTGCCAGAAGTCCTCTGGGCATACCAGACTACAAAGAGAACAGCTACCAGGGAGACACCTTACTCCTTGGCTTTCGGGGTTGAAGCAGTCCTCCCCATCGAGCATAAATTGACCTCGTTCAGGGTACAGCACTTTGAGCCCGAAATTAACGAAGTCAAGCTCAGGGCTAATCTAGACCTCTTAGAAGAAAAACAAGACCAGGTAGCAGAGAAAGTAGCGATCTACAAGAGTAGGATCGCTAGATACTTCAACCAAAAGGTCAGAGCCCGGGAATTAAAAGAAGGGGATCTGGTACTTAGGAAAGTGACCCTGAACACTGGGAAAAGGTCAGATGGAGTCTTAAGTCCCAATTGGGAAGGGCCATATTTGATAAAGCTAGTTGTTCGCAATGGAGCTTATAAACTCGAAGACATGGACGGACGTGTTAGGATTATGCTCATTGGCAAGAGTGTAATATTGTAATTGACAATCTTCTCATATTAATAAAGTGAATTCTGATTCTTACAATTACTTATAGCATTTATTATTATAATTGTCAAGGTAAATAATCATAAGGTCAAAAGACTATGAGACATGAAGAATTGTTCATACATCCGGATATGTATGAGGTAGACACAATTCTTTAGTTAGTCTTGAATAACGTTCACAACTTAAGTTAAAGGTTGGGCACCTCTATCTTGTTAAAGTTGTAGAATTCTTTTACTAGCATTTGAGTGGGATCAAATGAATATGATGAGTCTAAAATCATCGAAAGGTTTTCGAGTAAAAGAATCTAGTGCACTAGGTGCATTGAACTGGATCACAATGAAATACTTTATCTAGAACCGTCACTAGATATAAGTCTTTTCATTAAAGAGGACAATCAAAGAGTCTATCTTAATCCTGAGATAAATGATGTACTTATGGTTGCAAGTGTTATCATTAGAGCTATCAATGAGTACGATTATATAGCATAGTCTATCCTCGATAGTTTGGTGGTATACATTTGTTAATCGATAGAGGACTTCATTTATAGGTATGGACATCGTGGCTCCATTTATTAAATGAGAGTATAATATCATCATATGGATGTTTTGAGGTATTGGATATTAAATCTCAACGTTGAGTTTTCAATAATGATTATTGAAAACATGGCTTCTGGACAAGTCAAAGTCGAAATGTGGTCATATGAGGAAATATGGTAACTTGGAGAGCTATAGGCGGTCTATGAGCTCTTGGCGATTACTGATATTATTCACGAGGATACACCATCTCCTATAAGATTGTCTAGGGTATGAATGAGAAACATATCCTTATTCTATCTTTATTTAAGAGTTCAATTTTAGCTCTTTAGTGGAATGAGTTAAAATTAATAGATTGGACCTAAGTGAGTCATTTGTTGATTGTGATTAGGTTGTGTCTATTTAAGCTTAAATTTAGATAGCCTGCCAAGATCCTCAATCCACACGTATTTGCATGGATCACTTGATATATTCTACCGGGCAGATTTAAGGGTCCATCTAGAATTGTTTTTAATATATCAAGAATATAATATGTCTATTATTTAATTAATGGGCTGCACTATTATATTAATATATTAAAAGGAGACATGTGGGCTTGTTTCTTTTAGTAAGAATGGGTCTGGTTCACATGTGGGCTTTTATTTAAAGTCCAATGGATTAAATGAAATAAGAAAATAATATATGGCCCATTTATATAAGTGGGGCGGCAAGGTGTATATATTAACCTAATATATTATTTTGTTTCATTGTTTTAATTAAATAAGAATTAGTTAATTTATTAATTAATTGTTTAATTAAGAAACAAATCTTTTTCTGATCAGGAAATATATTTCCTAAAGTTATACTATTGGTAGTAGTATATGAAAAGTAAAAGACTTGTTTGATAAGTAAATAAATAATTGATTTTATTTATTTAATCAAATAAGAAGTCTTTTTATTTAGTCAATAAAAGAATAAAAATATCTATGAGTTGAATTAGGTTTTGAAGTCTAAAGGTTGATGGAAATTAGGGTGCAACACAAACTCTTTTTGGTATGTGATTTGCGGCAACCCTAGTCCATTTAGAGGAAGATTTCGGCAATCCTAAATAGAAGAGGAAGCAAAATTTCGGCCACCTATATAATACCACATATAGAATTCGGCCACCATAGTTGATTGAATGATTCAATTTTTCTTCTTCTTCTCAATTCATAGAAAAGGATAATTTTTATTCTACTAAACATAAAAGAGAGAAGAGATTATCCTTTGATAGTATACTGATTGCTTGTTTATCAATAAGCTTGTGTGTATAACATCGAATTAGGTTCACGCGAGTTTCGATAATTAGATTGAGAACTCAAAAGTGACCGGAATAATTTTTGTCTTCTTTTGATTGTTTTGTGACTAACAAAAGAAAAAGAAAACTTTGTTCATCCATTCTCAGGTTTACAATTCAAAGAAAAAGGGAGACCACGCTTCTAGGTGATTCACGTACGTGTTCGGATTGGAAGATCTCGCGGTACTGTTCACGATCACTGTTCATGGGGTACTGTTCACGATCACTGTTCACGCGGTACTATTCACGATCACTGTTCACCCAGGTACTATTCACGGACATCAGAAAAGATTTTGCGGATTACCAGTCGACGTAAGTCAATCGGATCACGCGTCAAGAGGTATTTAACTCTAACCGTATATATTTGAGTTTAATTAATTAAAAGGTTAAGGTTCAACTTTGAGAAAAATTTTAAAACCATACGAAATCTATTTTTCGTTTCTTCCGCTGCATTTTATATCGATTTTTCCCTGCAGGATGATCCATCGACCACACTTGGAATGCAGATCATTTGAGGAAATTCTTCCCTTGAAGGGAATTCTCAAGCAGACTACCCCCATCTAGTTTTCATTACAGACCCTAATAAAGATGTACTACATCTCGATCATCAATAAAGTCATTTTTTTTTTCTCTTCCATCTTTGTCTCCAACTATGTTCAACATTAGTGACTACACCCTTGTGTGGGAAACTCAACATTAACACTTTGAGGCCAGGAAATAGCTCAATAGCCCTCCTGATGCCTTGGTCGGGCTACCACCCCCAAGAAGGGTCTGAGTGTAAGAGCATAGTTGCCATCCAGATTTCAAGACCAGGAAATAGCTCAATAGCCCTCCTGATGCCTTGGTCGGGCTACCACCCCCACGAAGGGTCTTAGTGTAAGAGCATAGTTGCCCTCCAGATCTCGAGACCAGGAAATAGCTCAATAGCCCTCCTGATGCCTTGGTCGGGCTACCACCCCCAAGAAGGGTCTGAGTGTAAAAACATAGTTGCCCTCCAGATCTCGAGACCAGGAAATAGCTCAATAGCCCTCCTGATGCCTTGGTCGGGCTACCACCCCCAATAAGGGTCTGAGTGTAAGAGCATAGTTGCCCTCGGGATCTCGAGACCAGGAAATAGCTCAGTAGCCCTCCTGATACCTTGGTCGGGCTACCACCCCCAAGAATGGTCTGAGTGTAAGAGCATAGTTGCCCTCCAGATCTCGAAGACCAGGAAATAGCTAAGTAGCCCTCCTGATGCCTTGGTCGGGCTATCGCCCAAAAAAAAATATAAATAAAATGTTTGTTTTCGTGTGTAGGATCAAAATCATCATAATTCCCTACATGAGTCTTAATTGTTACTACATATGCCACTCTGGTTCCTATTCAAGACCAGAAATGAAACATGAGTTCTTAAAAGCGATTCGATTTCTCATTAAGGACAAGGGGAGCCTATCCCCCGATAAGGCTACATCCACCAAACGGGGAGCCCAACCCCCGAGCTCGGGCTATAAAAAAAAGAGAAAGCTAATAAGGGCAAAACGGGGTGCCCACCTCCTTTTTCTAGGCAATCAAAAACAAGTCATGATGAACTACTTCAAGCTTTGGGACTCTCTTGGCTCTCCTCCGCTGGCCCTCCTCCTTCCTGCTGATCTTCGCAATCATCCCCCTCTACAGATAGCTGTCCATCTTGGTTATCCTCGCCGACCGCTCCTCCATTTAGAGGCTCCATCGGTTGATCAACAGGATCTTCCTCCAAAACCTCATTAATCACGTCCATAACCTCAGGCGGGATAGCCGCATCAAGAAGGGTAGCCATGGACCCCGTCTGGCTCATGTCGACCTCCATCTCTGTTAAAGGAGGATCCTCAGACGGGCTCCTAACCTCTTCACCAGCTCCCGACTGGTCCTCCTCGAATCGAGAGGACAACACTTTATTGGAAGACTCCTCGGGACCTGAGGTAGTAAAGGTAGGAAAAGGGAATAGAGGATCTGTCTGGGCGGGCTGTTTCCCAGCTCCTGCTTGGCTCGAAGGGACCACCTTGTCGCCTTCAGGGCGAGATAGCTCGGCAGCCTTGAGCATTATTTCCTGTCTATCCCAGCCGGTAATAGTTGACAAATCAAAGGGAGGAGGAAGAGCTTTCGCGGCCTGAAAGAAAGCATAGAAATATCCGTCGCTGAAGGAGATCTCCGCGTCAGCTTGCAGCTTGGCTTCGGCTTCGGCTTTTGCAGCCCGGTCACGGAGGAGGGCTACCTGCTGGCCCATCGCAACATTAAACTTGAAGGCCTACAAAATACAGAACCCGAGTTGGAAACTGAACGAATTAACAAGAGTAGCACGAAGGAAATACAATTACCTCAGCTAAAATAGCAGACCCTTGTTAATAAGGACGTCTACAGGCATGGAAGCCATCTTAGAGATCCCACCGCCCGGACAAGACGCTATGAATTGCTCCTGGACTTCATCCCCTGCAAGGATCCTTTCTTCTTTCCAACCGGGGTCCTTCTTCGAAGCGCCAGGAATGATGAAGTTGAGCTTGTTCTTGGCCTTGGCATAGAACTGGCCTCGAGGAGCGCCAGACAGGCTCCCAATCTGGAAGAAATAAGCCAGCACCTCTGCACCCGGCTCCCTCATCACCTTACTCATCTGACATTGTTCCCTCCATAGTACAAGGAAACCAATCAGATGCCTCCCGAAGCCAGGCGTCAACTGGAGGGGAGCGAGCTGGATGACGTTAAGAGCCCGCCGAAGAGTCGGATGAAGGGGAAGCCTGACCCTGTTCTCGAGAGCGGCCACATGAATCGGAAGCATGCCTTTAGGGGGGTTGAAGAACTCGTAATTTTTGGGAAGCACCGAGATGGATACGCTATCGGGGATGCCAAACTTTGACCACACACAAAATGCTTAACTAGATGTTATAATGCAATATAACAACCTACTTAACATACAATCCTACATGCACACACATGAGGTCTCAATTAGATGTAGAGTAATTCTAACAACCTATTTGTCAATTAAACTTACATAAACATCCATGAACTTGACTAGATGCACAAAGCCAACCTAATTATCAATTAAGCATACATGAATATTTATGGATTAGCTATTTAGGCATAAATGACCTAATTATGCAAGCTATCACAAACAATCACAATCATGCAAATTTAGACTCGTAAATATATGCAATAAAGTGAGTCTAGGTATTTAATCAAGCAATAAATACCTAATCTATAGTAAGTAGAATAATAAATGATATTCAATGAAGTTCTAACTTAGTTAGTCATGAAACCAAGAAGACACATGCTCATATGATGTTGAATGATGCTAGATGAAGATGGGTTTTGGGTTTGGAGAGTTAAACAAGCTTGAATGATGCTTTCTCTCTCTATACTCTCTCTAGGGTTTCTTTAAATTTAGAGGAGTCAGTGAATAAGATGAGATAAAGAGGTTTATATAGTGGGAGTCACGAGCTGATGGGAAAAGATGTTTTTGCCCCGGAATCAGCGTAGTCCGTGGTTAGGAGACCCGCGCACACACTCGCGCACTCACCCGCTCAGAAGGGAAACCCGAGAAACACATCCTCAGTGCATGGGTAGATGACCCGTGCACAATCCGTGCAAAATTAAAACCGAGAATGGCTCAAGGGCGTTGCGTGGGTAAGAGACTCGCGCACACAGCTGTGCACACAGAGACGAGAAAGGTCTCTCATCGATCTAAAATACGCACACCATTGTGCATGCACAGATGTTCCCGATTAATCATCAGCAAATGAATTACAACACACAAAACCACACTTAAATCTAGAAATGAAATGCAAATGTGATTGTGAATGAATAAACACATGAGCAATAAGGAATAAATGCATGTCAGTATAAATGCAAGTATGTTGTGTGTACAACGTGTAAGTGATGAACATAAATAAGAAATAAGAACACAAATGCAAGATGAAACAAAGCATGCATGAAGTGTGTGTGTGCACCGAAACTCTTTAAGAGATAAAGTCAAGTGAGTATACCTTTTGCTCTTGAAGTCATGGAGATGCTTGGAAGCTTGCCAATGAGGACCTAAGCTACCCATTATAAAATCATCCCCAATGTGGTGTGGTTTGTCATGAAATAATCCAATCATAAAATAGAGGTCCTTACAATCTCCCCATTCGGCTATTTCATGACAAACAACCAGTCACAAATAATTCCTCACAAAAACAAGAAAAATCTAGCTATTGTCCACGAGAGTCCATTCTACATTACAAAAGAGATACCTGATATTCTAAGTCTTCAAGGTCTTCAATCTCTTCGTAGAACATCATACCTACACACAATAGCAAGAAAGCACTTTCCAAGAACAAGTGCAAGTGAGGTTAACAAATATAAAAAGCAATTGCACTCAATAAAGCAATACAAAGAAATGCATGAGCAATGATCCCCCTAATTAGATTACTCTCTCTCTAGAATTCTCCCCAAAGCATAAAAATGCTCCACCTATATCTCTCAAGACTTCTCCCCTCTTTTGTCATGAGATAAACGAAGAAGCTCCCCCTATCGGGTTGCTTTAGCAAAGAGATCTATTCTCACAAATACATTGCATAATCACATACAAGAACTTTATGCAGCTTAAATAATTTAGAGAGATTCATGAAGTTTTATTTAAAAGAAAAATGTGTGAAATTGCTGCTTTGCATGCAAGACATATAGCATTCAAGTTCAAGCAATGGTATTTGGCAAAGTAAATATAAAAAGGATTTCTATGAGAATTCAAACCAATTTGTACCCTTTTGCCATAAGCAAACAAGCCATGGTTTTTCACAAGAATTTCAATTTAAAGAGCAACTATATCAAACTTTATAAGTGAAACAAGACATGATCGACTTTTGCACACTTTTTGATTTTTTCGGGTAAGATACCCGTATGATGGTAGCCTTGTTCAACTAATAAAGAGAGAGAAAAGACTAATTTGGATATGAAATCCTTATTGATTGAATGGATACTAGATCCTTATTTATTTTAGTCTTCTCATTTGCTTTCACACATATTTTGCATATTAAGCAATCGAAAACATTTCATGCATATCATTTAAAGAATGTCATAAAAATAAAGTTCACATGTCATGGAGATAAATTATAGGTCATTCAAATGTACTTCCCAGTCAAATCTCCTAGTCCAAAAATGTATTGTTGAACTAAAATAAGGCATGGATTGCAAGTAAAGCAATGTTGCACACTTATTAAGAAAATAACATATAAGCATATATGTTCAACCAAGAATCTCAAGCAATTATCAAAAGAGCACAAAATAAATAAACTTTTTGCACATAGCAAATGATGCAAGTTTGCTCTCTTGGCTTGACTCCTCACATGGGGTCAATTTCAACCAAGTCAATGGGAGGCATGAGCCCCTATAGATCTACCAAGTCCAATGGACCTAGTTGCATCTATGGGAGTCACATGGGCACTAAGGCACGCGGGTTCATTCTTTCTAAGCCACCTAGGTGTTAGGATTATGCTCAATAGCAAGAGTGTAATGATGTATCTGACAATCTTTTTCATATTAATATAGTGATTTCTAGTTTAACAAATCTTATAGCATTTATAGTTTAATTATTATAATTTTCAAAAGTAAATAATCATAAGGTCAAAAGACTATGAGAGATGAAGAATTGTTCATACATCTGGATATGTATGAGGTAGACACAATTCTTTAGTTAGTCTTGAACAATGTTCATAACTTGAGATAAAGGTGGGGCGCATTTACCTTGATAAAGTTGTAGATTCTTTTGCTAGCATTTGAGTGGGATCAAATGTGTTATGATGAGTCTAAAATCATCAAAGTGTAGTGCCTTTCAGCAAAAGAATCTAGTGCACTAGGTTCATTGAATAGGATCACAGTGAAATAATTTATCCAAAACCGTCAATGGATAAAAGTTTTCACTTGAGGACAATCGGAGAGTCTATCTCAATCCTGAGATAAATGATGGACTTATGGTTACAAGTGTTATCATTTGAGCTATCAATGAGTACGATTATATAGCATAGTTTGTCCTCGATAGTTTGGCGGTATTCATTTGTTAATCGATAGAGAACTTCATTTATAGATATGGACATCGTGGCTCTATTTATTAAATGTGAATAAAATATCATCATACGGATATTTTGAGGTATTAGATATTAAATCTTAACGTTAAGTTTTCAATAGTGTCTATTGAAACATAGCTTCTGGACAAGTCAAAATATCCAAGTTCAAAATGTGGTCATATGAGTAAATATGGTAACTAGGAGAGCTATAGGTGGTCTATGAGCTCTTGGCGATTACTGATATTCTTCACGAGGATACATTATCACCAATGAGATTGTCTAGGGTACGAATGAGAAATATTATCTTATTTTATCTTTATTTAAGAGTTCAATTTTAGCTCTTTAATGGAATGAGCTAAAATTAATAGATTGAACCTAAGTGAATCATTTGTTGATTGTGATTAGGTTATGTCTGTTGAAGCTTAAATTAGATAGCCCGCCAAGCTCCCCAATCCGCACGAACTTGCATGGATCACTTGACATATTCTACTGGACCAATTTTTGGGTCCATCTAGAATTATTTTTGGATTTCGGAATCCAAAAGTTTTGGAGAGGTGTGGTCATGTGTGATCAAGACACGCGGTAACTCTTCAAAAAGGCCTGGAATGGGCGGCCAAGGATGTAGGAATCCTAGGGTGGCCCTAATAGGGTGCGTTTAGCATTTCTATAATACATTAAGAATATAATTTACACATTTTAATTAAATGGGCTGCTAGATTATATTAATGTATAAAATTTAAGGCATGTGGACTTGTTTCTTTTATAGTAAGAATAAATCTAGTTCACATGTGGACTTTTTATTTAAGTCCAATGGATTTAATAAACTGGAAAAATAATATATTGCACAAGTATTTACTTGGGCGGCAAGGCTAAATTAATTAGTCTAATATATTGTTTTATTTTATTTTATTAATCAAATGGAAATTAATTAATTAATTGTTTGATTAAAAGTCAAAATCTTTTTCTAACTAGGAGAAGGATTCCTAGTGTCATACTATTGTTGGTAGTATGATAAGTACCAAAGACTATATTTGATAAGTAGATAAATAAGAGTATCTTATTTATCTAGTCAAATTAGAAAGTTTGTGATATAGTCACAATATTATATTCAATAATTTATTATTGGATAATACACTCGTGAGTTGGAATATGATTAAAACTCAAAGTTAATAGGAGACTTGGTGAAAAAGTAATCTTACTTGTGTGAGGATTTGACTACAAGGTAGAAATCCTACTTGTGTGAGGATTTGACTACAAGGTAGAAATCCTACTTGAGTGAGGATTAGGCCATCACCTATATGTCTATTATTAAATTCGGAATTAATAATGGTAGTTTAAAAAAAGAATTTTTTTTTTATAAAATTTTTATTCTCTTGCTTTTGAGTAAAAAAAAAAAACTTTCAACTCAAGAAGGGGGTGTAGAATTCGGCCAAAGAGAAGAAGAATAAGGAGCGTTTTATTTTTGATAGTGCACTAGAAGCTTTTACATCAAAAGGCTTTATGCACAAGATTGAATTAGGGTTCACGCGAGTTCTTGATTAAAAAGATTAAGAATTCACAAGTGACCAAACGTTCTTTATTTTCTTTAGGAGGATTATTGTGATTAATTAAAGAAAAAGGTTTTTTTACCATCCTTAGGTTTACAATTCAAAGAAAAGGGAGCCCACACTCCTAGTGATTCATGTTCATGATTGGATTGGAAGATCTTGCGGATTCAATTCGAAGCAAGCGGATTCAAATCGACGCAAAATCAATCTTCAAGTAAAAAAGGTACGATGCTTTTACTATATGTTAATTAATCAAGGGTTAAAGTTCTTTCTTTTAAAAAGGAAAATTTTTAAAATATACAAACCCAATTTTTCGCTTCCACCACGTGTTTTTCCTTACGATTAGTGTCAGAGGCTGGTCGTACCCTTGATTAATTGATGTATATATATATATATATACGTGAATCTGTTTTTTTTTAATTGTGATTATGCATGTTTTAGAAAGAGATTACATTGGAATGTATGGATTTATATATGTTGTTATAAAGTGATTTTTTATTGCTCGATTTTGGTCCTAGAATTTCAATGTAATTTTAGTTTGGAGTTGTAACAAGAAGGGTGGTTTATCATCGCCATAATTTCCTTCTTGATAGTTGCTAAGTTTTTTTATTTTATTGTTGTAATAAAAAAAAATTGCTGTAATATTTTCAAGTTTCGAAGATTCGAAGAATTGAAGAATTGAGAGAAGAAAAATGAGCATCGGAGGAAGGCAGTGGCAGCCCCGTGCTCACCAAGGCAGCCGCCAAGCCTTCGGGCGCATGCGTGGTGTTGTACAAGGGGCAGCCGTGTATGGATTTTGGCACGCAAGAGTATTGATGGACCGCCGCTTGATGACTTGATCGCCAAGTTAGGGTTTTCTTGTATTTCAAACAAATGTAATTTGCTTGCTTTTCTAGGATGGACCAAAATTGTGGCTATTTATTTTTCGTAAATATTACAATGTTTATCATTGTTTGATAACATGTCATATAGATTAGGAGTGCCACTCATATATCTCTTTTGGTATGAACATGCATTGAATGGTTTAGGTATCTAATTGGCATCTAGATAACTAGGTAAATCATTCTATTGAATTCTATCACATGCCTGAAACAACTGAGTGGGAGAAGGTGTTTTTGAACACCTATGGCCTCCAAGATAAGTTGACCTTTATGTTTTGTCTGATACCCCCAAGGGGTATCCATGAATGGAATTTAGCACGACACTTTCTTACAAGGATAGACTAGACAATTGACTCAAATGATATCTACTCTCAAAGGAGGAATTTTCGTGAGGAAAAATATAGAAGGTCGATAATTTGGTAATACACACAATGTGGTTTTATTGATATCCTCTCAAGAGTTCTTGTCAATATAAATCACAAGGCTAAATTGAACACCCTGGTTGTTAGGTTAACAATTAGGTGGGACCTAGTCCAACTAGTAAATGGTGTGAACTCCCAAAGGAGGCGTAACATTTATGGATGTTGGATCACCATTGGATTTTACGATTGAATTATTTTATTTAATTCAAGACAAATATTCACAAAGGCTTTATCATGATTGTTTACTTATATAATTTTTGTTTTATTAAGAAATCATGATCCCATCCCTAATCAACATACTGAAAGATAATACTCTAACTAGTGAAAATTATGTCACATGGAAAAAGGAAAATTGGGTTGTTTTTGCAATCTGAAAAGCATAAGTTTGTTCTGTCTAAACATAAACCACCTTCTCCTACTAATGAATCTAATAAGGTACAAAGAGATGAGTATAAGCAGTGGGAGACCTCAAATGAGATGGCTAAATGTTACATTATGGACACCATCTCCGACGTGTTGCAACAACAACATGAAGGAATGAGTTCTGCTACAGATATAATGATGTCTCTAGAGGAGATGTTTGCTATGAGGTCCAGGACGACTAAGAGAGAGGCAGTGACTGCTTTCATAAATCTTAGGATGAAACTTTGATAGGCTGTGAAAGATCACATGATGAAGGTCATAGCACATCTTAACACTGCTGAACTCAATGGTGCAGAGATAGATGGTGAGATGAAAATTGACATGATTGTCAACTCACTGTCAGATTCCTTTGATCAGTTCAAGTTGGACTACACCTTGAACAATAAGGAATACACCTTGCAAGGCCTGATGCAATATGTTCAAAGCGCCGAGAAGATCCTTGTGAAAGGCAATGGTCAGGAGATTCATACGGTTGGTAAAGTTGTTACTGTTAAGACCCATAAGAAGGTCAAGAAACAACAGGAAAAAAAATGTAACTTGGGCTTACCAAGAAGGGGTTCCAGGGAAGGAGTAGACTGAATGATAATGAATTCAAATTACGTTTAGGCAACAGAGAGTTGGTGTCTGCCTGTGTAGTGGGAGATATTAGAATTAATTTATATTCTAGTAGGCATTTAGATTTAATAGACGTTTATTATGTACCTCAATTCAAGATGAATTTAATTTCATTTTCTTGTTTAAATAAATTTGAATATTCGGTTACTTTAATAAAAATTTTATTACTAGTAAGAATAACAAATTTGTTTGTAAAGGTACATTAGAAAATGGTTTATTCTATTTGCATAGAAATATCTCTCACTTGTTAGACACGGAATCAACAGAACCTAATCATAAAAGAGTAAAATTATCAAAAGATGAAACTTACTTGTGGCATTTGAGCCTGTGTCATATTAACCTTGATAGGATTAAAAGATTGGTTAGTGATGGACCTTTAAGTTACTTAAAGGTTGATGATCTACCAACTTGTGAATCTTTTCTGGAAGGTAAGATGACCAAAAGTCCGTTCACGACCAAAGGCACAAGAGCCATTGAATGTTTAGGATTAATACACATTGATGTGTGTGGTCCTATGAACATTCAAGATAAAGGTGGATATGAGTACTTTATCACTTTCACAGATGATTACTCGAGAATTGGCTATGTGTATCTCATGAGACATAAGTCGGATGATTTTGACATGTTCAAAGCATTTAAAGCTGAAGTAGAAAATCAGCTTGTGAAACACATACAAATCTTGAGATCTGATCGTGGTGGAGAATATCTATCTAGTGAGTTTCAGCAATATCTTATTGATAATGAGATTATTTCTCAGCTTTCTGCGCCAGGTACACCTCAACAAAATGGGGTGGCAGAAAGGAGAAATATGACTCTTTTGGACATGGTTAGGTCTATGTTGAGTTATTCAACACTCCTTATTTCTTTTTGGGGATATGCTTTACAAACTGCTATGTACATTCTAAACGATGTACCATCCAAGTCGGTTCCTCAAACACCGCATGAGGGTTGGACTGGGCGAAAGCCTAGTTTACAACACTTAAGGATATTTGGATGTCCTGCGCACGTGTTTAAAGGAAAGATAGACAAGATAAAGTCCCATTCAGAAATATGCATATTTGTGGGGTATCCAAAAGAAACTAAAGAATATTATTTATGTAGTCCTTCAGATCTTAAAGTATTTGTTTTGACAAATGCTAAATTTGTGAAAAAGGACTATATGAATGATTTTGTACCTAAGAGTAGAATTGTCCTGAATGAGCTTTTAGGAGATACAATTCCACAAGAGGTTTCAACACCTAGCCCAATTGAAAATTCCGCACCATCACAAGATCAACAACCTACCATTCTTTGTCGTAGAGAAAGGGTTAGTATACAACCCGAGAGATACATCTGTCTTGGAGAATCAGTGGAGAATCTCCCGGACGACGATGATCCCTATACATACAATGAAGCTATGGAGGATATTGATTGTCGCCATTGGCAAAAGGCAACGCAATTTGAAATTGAGTCGATGTATTCAAACAAAGTCTAGTCTCTTGTAGACTTGCCTAAAGGAGTAAAACCTATTGGGTGCAAGTGGGTATACAAGAGGAAAAGAGGAATGGATGGAAAGGTGGAAACCTTTAAAGCTAGATTGGTAGCTAAAGGTTACACATAAAAAGAAGGTATTGATTATGAGGAAACCTTGTCAAGATAGCTCATGTGGCCATACTTAAATCCATTAGGATACTCTTATCCAGTGCGACATCTCTAGACTTAGAGATTTGGCAAATGGATATCAAGACAGCTTTCGTTAATGGAAATCTTGACGAAAGCTTCTATGTGATGCAACCAGAAGGATTCATTGAAAAAGGTCAAGAGGAAAGGGTATTCAAGTTGCAAAGATCCATATATTGACTTAAGCAAGCATCAAGATCCTACAACATAAGGTTCGATCGAGCTGTGAAAAGTTTTGGATTTATTCAAAACCTTGACAACCCTGTGTATACAAGAGATTAAAGGCGACAAGATGGTTTTCCTAGTTCTTTAGGTTGATGATATACTACTCATCGGAACCGATGTAGGCGTATTGAAATCAGTAAAAGAATAGTTAGCAAAACAATTTGATATGAAGGACTTAGGAGAAGCAAGTTATATTCTTGGTATCCAAGTAATAAGGGATATAAAGAATAGAATAGTTGCATTATCTCAAGCTTCATACATAGATAAAATCTTGTCTAGGTTCTCAATGAACGATTCCAAGAAAGGTATGTTACCTTTCAGACATGGAATCAAACATTCTAAGGAACAAGTTCCTAAGAATGAGCATAAAGAGTAATTCATGAGTAGGGTTCCATATGCCTCGGCATTTGGAAGTCTCATGTACGCAATGCTTTGCACTAGACCAGATATTTGTTTTGCTGTTGGAATAGTGATAGAACATTTTTCTTAGTGTCGTTTTAAAAGATCAATCCGTCAACAATATTTGATAAAACCTCACAAGCCTAAATTAGTTTGAAAACATAAATATAGTGGTAAGTGGGGTGTCGTCCACAGGAAGCGGAGTTAGCTAAATTAGTTATTGCTAAAGTAATGATATGTATATATATAATATCGAAACATGAGTTGGTGAAAATGTAGGTGGTGAATTACCCTAAAAATAACACTAAATTAATTATGCAAACTAAATGAAGGGGGAAATGGAATGAGGGATATATATAGATGATGGAAACTAAGGAGTTAATGGATACGAAAGTAAATACTGAGCAATGCAACAAACTTGTCCATAGCACGGCTATTCAAGGTAACCAACCTAGGATGTATAGAGTCGGTTATTTATCCCTAGAAGGTGGCCAACCTAGGATGTATAGTGCGGACCACCTATTAGGGATTAATCCGTCGTAAGCTACCAACCTAGGATGTATAGAGTTGGTTGTTTATCGGATTCTAGAAATGAAGCTCGTCTACCTAACAATGACTCAACCGATTAAAATAGTCACCCTAGGATGTATAGTGATGACTTCTAACTCTCTCACGGGTTCCGACCTAGGATGTATAGTGTCGGAAACTCGATCGAGGTTAGATTAAAACCGCGGTTCAAGAGTCGGAATTCATGACTTTCCGTCCATTCTTTAGAGCTTTAAACAACTAAATATGATGTATATCTAGATGCAATACTCATACATAATACAAAGACATCTTGTAACGAGGATGTATCTACACAAGAAATCAATGATACACATTCACAACAAGAATAGATCAATGAAAGATAGACATGAATATCAATATAATATCAAGTTTATGTACAAGCCCAATATTCAACTAACTACTCCATCAACCCCTTAGAGGGGATTTAGCTACTCATTACAACTAGGAAACTAAGAGAAAGGAAAGAGAAAGAACCCTTGGAGAACATCTCATTCCTTGAAGTGGCTCCAATCTCCTAACTTCCTTGAAGTTGAGTAGAGAATGTAAGGATGAGAGAGAGAGAGAGAGAGATTCTAGGTCTAAAAGTGTTTTTACCTCTGCAAAACGGAGTCAAAGGCTGGCTAAAACGTTTCTATACTTTTCTATTTATACAAGATACAAAACATAGGTCACTTAAGCTTTGAAAATCAAACCGGCGCGCTCGGAGTGTGGGTGAAGTGCTGGTGAATTACCCGTACTGTACCCGCACTGTATGGGTTGCCTTCATCTTCAGTTCTCGGATCAGGGCAATAGTGCGGGTGGAGTGCAGTTGAATTACCCGCACTTGACCCGCACTTGGAATCGCACTGTGATCGCACTTGAATCGCACTTCCCTGTCAGGTGCAAAATCTACCTTCAGTCTTGAGCAACAGTGCGGGTAGAGTGCGGTTGGATGACCCGCACAGTGCCCGCACTCTAATGTCAGGTACAACTCTGCTATTATGTTCTTGGTGACAGTGCGGGTAGAGTGCGGTTTGATGACCCGTACAGTACCCGCACTCTAACATCAGGTGCATCTTCAACTTCTCTGGTTTGGCATTAGTACGGGTAGAGTGCGGTTGGATGACCCGCACAGTACCCGCATTTTATCGTCAGGTGCAACATCAGTTTCTCTGGTTTGGCATTAGTGCTGGTTAAGTGCGGTTGGATGACCCGTACTGTACCCGCACTTTATCTCTTCACTTGCATCCTGTCCCGGCTATGAATATGAGTGCGGCTGGAGTGCGGTCAGAGTGCGGCTGCGACTCACACTTGACCCGTACTGGACCCACACTGGACCCGTACTGTAGAGCTGTTTGTACTCCTTTGCCTTTACTTTCTCCCATTTTCTACCGGAATCACTGCAATATGCTTCCAAACATGTCTTTGCATCATATCCTACAAATACGCACAAAATAACCCATCAAAGATACAAAAACGCACGAAAACAGAACATAAGGTAAGGATCTGAGGGCCTAAATATACTACATATTTGGTCAGATCACATAGTTAGCAGGTTTCAATCAAAACCTGGTCCTGATCACTGGACAATAGTCAAACATATTTTCAAATATCTCAGGAGAATGAGAGATCATATGCTTGTATACTCTGTAGGGGATTTAATTCCCATTGGGTATACAGATTCTGATTTCCAGTCGGTTTTTAACTCAAGGAGATCCATATCAGGATCTGTGTTTACTCTTGGAGGAGGGGCAGTCATATGGAGGAGTATCAAGAAATCATGTATTGTTGATTCCAAGGTGGAAGCTAAGTATGTTGTCCATGTGAAGCTGCTAAAGAGGTTGTCTAGCTCCGCCAATTCTTGATTGACTTGGAATTGGTTCCTAATGTGAATAAGCAGATCATTATCTACCATGAAAATAGTGGAGCAGTAGCTAAATTGAGAGAACCAAGAAGTCATAAGAAAGGGAAACACATTGAAAGGAAGTATCACGTTCTGAGGGAAATTGTGCTGAGGGGTGACATGTCGTTCACGAAGATCGCGTCAGCAGAAAATCTAGCGGATACCTTCACAAAGGCTTTACAACAGAATAGTTTTGACGGGCACCTACAGAACATGGGAATGAGAAATATGACACATTTGCTATAGCGCAAGTGGGAGATTGTTAGGATTATGCTCAATAACAAGAGTGTAATGATGTATTTGACAATCTTTTTCATATTAATAAAGTGATTTCTAGTTTAACAAATCTTATAGCATTTATAGTTTAATTATTATAATTGTTAAAAGTAAATAATCATAAGGTCAAAAGACTATGAGAGATGAAGAATTGTTCGTACATCTTGATACGTATGAGGTAGAGACAGTTCTTTAGTTAGTCTTGAACAATGTTCACAACTTAAGATAAAGGTTGGGCGCCTTTACCTTGTTAAAGTTATAGATTCTTTTGCTAGCATTTGAGTGGTATCAAATGTGTTATGATGAGTCTAAAATCATCAAAGTGTAGTGTCTTTGGGCAAAAGAATGTAATGCACTAGGTGCATTGAATAGGATCACAGTGAAATACTTTATCTAGAACTGTCAATGGATAAAAGTTTTCACTTGAGGACAAGCGGAGAATCTATCTCAATCCTGAGATAAATGATGGACTTATGGTTACAAGTTTTATCATTTGAGCTATCAATGAGTACGATTATATAGCATAGTCTATCCTCAATAGTTTTGGTGATATTCATTTGTTAATCGATAGAAGACTTCATTTATAGTTATGGACATCGTGGCTTTATTTGTTAAATGTGAATAAAATATCATCATATGTATATTTTGAGGTATTGGATATTAAATCTTAACGTTAAGTTTTCAATAGTGTCTATTGAAACATGGCTTCTGGACAAGTCAAAATATCCAAGTTCAAAATGTGGTCATATGAGTAAATATGGTAACTAGGAGAACTATAGGTGGTCTATGAGCTCTTGGCGATTACTGATATTCTTCACGAGGATACACTATCACCAATAAGATTGTCTAGGGTACGAATGAGAAATATTATCTTATTCTATCTTTATTTAAGAGTTCAATTTTAGCTCTTTAGTGGAATGAGCTAAAATTAATAGATTGGACCTAAGTGAATCATTTGTTGATTGTGATTAGGTTATGTCTATTGAAGCTTAAATTAGATAGCCCGCCAAGATCCCCAATCCGCACGAACTTGCATGGATCACTTGATCTATTCTACCGGACCAATTTCTGGGTCCATCTAGAATTGTTTTTGGATTTCGGAAGCAAAAGTTTTGGAGAGGTGTGGTCATGTGTGATCAAGACACGCGGTAACTCTTCAAAAAGGCCTGGAATGGGCGGCCAAGGACGTAGGAATCCTAGGGTGGCCCTAATGGGGTGCGTTTACCATTCCATTAATACATTAAGAATATAGAGCTCCTAGAGAGAGAAAGCTTCAAGAAAGCATTTTTTACTCTCTAAACCCAAAACCCATCTTCATCTTGCATCATTTGAGCATGGGTCTTCATGGTTTCATGAGTTGGTAAGTAAGAACTTCATTGAATATCATTTATTTTTCTTCTTACTCTAGATTAGGTATTTATTGCATGATTAAATACCTAGACTCTACTTTATAGCATATTTATGAGTCTTGATAACATGACTGGGTTTGTATTTTGATAGCTAAATTGATTAGGTCATTTTTGCCTAAAAGCTAGGTCATAAATATTCATGTGTGATTTATTGATAACTAGGTTGAGAAATTGTGTTTTAATTAACTAGTTAATGTTCATTAATATTTGATTGGGTTTGTTAGTGATAGCTTGCATTGTTAGGTCATTTATGCCTAAATAGCTAATCCATAAATATTCATGTATGCTTAATTGGTGATTAGGTTGGCTTTGTGCATCTAGTCAAGTTCATGAATGTTTATATGAGTTTAATTGACAATTAGATTCTTAGACTCACTCTACATCTAATTGAGACCTCATGTGTGTGCATGTAGGCTTGTATGATAACTAGGTTGTTAAATTGCATTATAACATCTAGTTAATCATTTTGTGTGTGGTCTTACACATTATTGCACTTGAGCATATTGTCTCACATTCACTTAGACCTTATACTCATCTTGAGTAAAAGTCTTGTGGCTTCTAGGTGAAGTTGCACAAGCAAGTCAAATCTTGCAACCAAGGTGTGGTTCGCAAACATTGGTCAAGTGCCACTATAAAAGGCCCGTGGAGTAGAGTAGGAGGTGCTCACGCCAAGAGTAGTAAATCAGGGGATATCTCTAGGGATTGAACCAAGAGTGGCGAGTGGTAGTGTCCACAGCCTGAGGTTGTTGATAGAGCCAAAAATGTAATACATTATGGCCCTCATATCTTTTCTCTTTGCCTCGCTCTTGGGTCTTTTTATGTGTATTTATAGCTCTTTTGGTTAATATTGCAGGCATTAGATTAAAAGGCATGAAGAGGGACAAAAAGGACAAATGGTACAAAAATGTGGTGAAGAAGGCCATAGTGCAAGGGTAGCACACTCGTGCACTACCCGTGCATCAACCCGTGCACCGAAAGATGAATTTTAGGAAGATCTCAGTGCATGGGTAACTACACAAGAATCACTTGTGCACAACCCATGCACATTTCCTAGACCAGAAGGCACAAAAAGTGAGATTTGGTGACAAACGGGCTGAAATTGTAAAAAATGTGTGTGCAGATCATCCAACTTCACAGAATCATATCTCCCTCCTAATATTTAAACATGTTTCGAATTATATATTCAGAAAGCCCCGGGAGTCTAGTTTCCAGCAAGTTTTACGGATTGTGATTCCGAGTTGTGTAGAGGAAGTTATGACCATTTTAGTAACTGTTGTGCGGCTGTCCATGGGAACTGCAAGGGTAACCTACCCATGAACTGCACTTTCCAGAACCAAAAATGACGGGTTTTAAGCCATTTTTAGAGGGGCAATGATGTCTTTTCATGCCCAGATCGTGCCCTAACCTCCCAAGCATATAAATACACCAGTTTTATGATTTAAAGCTCTTCTTCTTCTCTTCTCTTCTCTATCATACACTCTCTTCCCTTCTCTCATACAATTCTCTCCCAAGAACACTAACCTCACAAAATCTAACCATCAACTTCATCATCTACTCAACAAAGGACACTTAAGGGATTGGATTCAAGCTTGAAGGAAGGAGAATGTCTACATGAGTCTTCTCTATCTCTCTTCTCCTATTTATTTTCATTTATTTGTCATGAGTAGCTAGATATCCTACTAAGGGATTGATGTGAGACACAATTTGATGTTGGGCTTGTAATGAACTTTATATTTTATATTAAATCTATCAATTATGTTTCATTCATTGTTCTTAATTGATTTCTCAAATGATTTGTCTTTGATTGTACATGACTCTCTTTACAAGTTGTTTGAGAAATGATTAGAGTAGAGAACTTAATATACATGACGCTAGGTTTTCTAAAGCTTACTTGAATGGAAGGATTGAACAAGGGTACATGACCCATGTGAAATCCGGAAAAATTAATCTCAATTTCTATCTAATCTCAAGTGGGTAATCAATCCTATACATGATTTTATTGGTTGCTTGTGAGAGATTAAGCATCAACACCATACGTGGAAACCCTTCAACAAGGGAAAAACCACGGGCTATCCTTCAAGCCACACACGATCACAGAAAATCGACTATATGAATAAAAGGTTACACCCTCAAGTGATACTTGAACTCTCACTCTCGACAACCTCAGGCTATGGACACTACAACTCGCCACTCTTTGTTCAATCCCTTGTGATATCCCCTGATCCACTACTCTTGGCGTGAGCACCTCCTACTCTACCCAACGGGCCGTTTACAGTGGCACTTGACCAATTCTTTCCAACCACAACTTGGTTGCAAGACTTGATTTGCTTGTGCAACTTCACCTAGAAGCCACAAGACTTTGACTCTATAAAGATTATATGGTCTTATTGTGTATATGAGACTATGCTCAAATGCAATAATGTGCAGGACCAAACACAAAAGGCTTAACTAGATATTATAATGCAATTTGACAACCTAGTTATCAAACAATGCCTACATGCCCATACATAAGGTCTCAAGTAGAGTTGTAGAGAATTCTAACAACCTAATTGTCAACTAAATGTACATGAATATTCAATAAAGCTTGACTAGATAAATAAACATTAATCTATCAACCTAATCATCAACCAAAATCACAAGAATGTTCTAGGTTTAGCTATTTAGGGAAAAACAACATAATCATGTAAGCTATCACAAACAAAACCCAATCATGTCATAACTTCACTATATTTGCAATAAGAGTGAAGGTTTGCTAAACTAAGCAATCAAATACATGTCTTGTTTAAGATAGAACAATAAATGAAGATATGGTGTATGTTCTACTTATCGAGTGATGTAATGAAGAAGACCCATGAATGATTGATGCATGCAGGATGTTTGGGTTTTAGGTTTGGAGAATTAAACAAGTTTCAATTGAGCTTTCTCTCTAAAGATTCTCTCTCTCTCTAAGGTTCGTTTTGAGAGTCATGGAATGAAGAAGATGAGAAAGTGATGAATATATAGTGCTTAGATGATAGCCCTATAAATTCCATGAATTGCCCTTCAAAAATGAGCCAAATCGAACTCCAAATGAGTGAGATATGGCCAAATTATGAAACAGGGGCGGAACATTTGAGCTTGATGAGTAGCGCATCACAAGTGCTTTACAAGCGCAAGGGTACTGGACCAAAAGCACTGGTCGAGCAACGTAACACCAGCACCATACCAGGGCAACACCACTGGAGGACATGCGCTTGACGAGCAGCGCATAGGCACAACAGCACAACAGCTCAATATTTGAGCGCTTCAAAACATGACAAAACGACATCAAAATTTATCAAATAGTATACCTTTGGAAAGGTATGGATGTCTAATTTCTACTTCGTTTTGTAGAATGATTTTTCAATGTCTATAGAAAGAGATATGGTCATTTGAGTGACCAAAGGTCAAAAAGGGATAGCAAAATAGTTGTCCTGTTTTAGTGGTCACTTTGGAGAAATCAAAACCAATCAAAACGGTCATCAAAAATTACGAATAATATACCGTTGGAAAGGTATGGGTATCTAGTGTGTACAGAAATTTTCAAAAATCATTTTGAAGCATTGTAAAAAAAAGTATAGTCACAAGACCATACAAAGGTCAATTTTGAAAAACATTTAAATCAATGAAATCCACTCTTTTGAAACTAGACACTTTACTCCAAACAACCTAACCAAAACTAACACTTAACCAAGAGAAGCATGGGACCTTCTCAAATGGTCAACCATCGTGCTAAGACATTCACACCATCATGCAAGCACGGACGTTTCCGATCACACAAACGGAAATGAATTACAACACACAAAACCACACTTAGATCTAACAATGAGGTGCAAGTATGAAATGTGTAATGGATGCACACATATAAGCAGTTAGAACACAAATGCGAGATGAAAAAAACAGGCATGAAGTGTGTGTGTGTGTGCACCTAAACTCTTCAAGAGACAAGGTCAAATGAATATACCTTTTGCTCTTTAAGTTCTGGAGATGCTTGGAAGCTTGCCAATGAGGACCTAAGCTGCCTATTACAAAATCATCCCCAATGTGGTGTGATTTGTCATGAAATAAGCCAATCATAAAATAGAGGTCCTTACAATCTCCCCCTTTGGCTATTTCATGACAAAACAACCACTCACAAATAATTCCTCACAAAAACAAAATTAATCTAGCTATTGTCCATGAGAGTCCATTTTACGTTACAAAAGAGGTACCTAATATTCTAAGTCTTCAAGGTCTTCAATCTCTTCCTAGATCATCATAACTACACACAATAGCAAGACAGCACTCAAGATTACTCTCTCTCTAGGCTTCTCCCCCAAAGCATGAACAATGCTACCCCTATATCTCTCAAGATTTCTTCCCCTTTTTGTCATGAGATAGGCACAGGAGCTCCCTCTATCGGGTTGGTTTAGCAAAAAGAGCTATTCACATAAATACATTGCATAATTATATACACAAACTTTATGCAACTTAAGTAATTGAGAGAGATTCAAGTTCAATTGTTGCTTTATTTAACGAAAAAAATGTGTGAAATTTTTGTTTTGCATGCAAGACATATATCATTCAAGTTCAAGCAATGGTATTTGGTAAAGCAAACATCAAAAGGGTTTCCAAAAGAATTCAAACCAATTTATACCCTTTTGTCATAAGCAAACAAGATATATTTTTTCAAAAGAATTTCAATTTAAAGAGCAACTATATCAAACTTTATAAGCGAAACAAGACTTGAGCGACTTTTGCACCCTTTTTGATTTTTTCGAGTAAGGTACCCGTATGACAGTAGCTTTGTTCAACTAATAAAGAGAGAGAGAAGACTAAATTTGGATGAGACTTCCTTATTTATTGAATGGGCAGAAGGTCCTTATATAGTTTAGTCTTCCCATTTGCTTTTTCAAACATATTTTTGCATATAAGCAATCAAAAACTTTTCATGCATATCATTTTAAGCATGTCATAAAAATTTCTCACGTCATGGAGATAAATTATGGGTCATTCAAATGTACTCTCTCAATCAAATCTCCTAGCCCAAAAATGCATTGTTGAACCAAAATATGACATGGATTGCAAGTAAACCAATGTTGCACACTTATTAATAAAATAACATATAAGCATATGTACAACCAATCATCTCAAGCAATTATCAAAAGAGCATAAAATTAATCAACTTTTTGCACATTGCAAATTAAGCAAGTTCGCTCTCTTTGCATGAGCTCCCTAAACAGGGTCAAATCCAACCAAGTCAATGGGAGTCAAGAGCCTCTATAGACCTACCAAGTCCAATGGACCTAGTTGCATCTACGGGTATCCCATGTGCACTAAGGCAAGCTAGTTCATTCTTTATAACCCACCTAGGCTCCACTTTATCATTTCTAGTTGTCATTGACATGTTTCTAAATTCCATGGGTTCATGCAAACTTGCCCTACTTTTCAACTTTTTTTCTTTCATGCTCTCTAACATACACCTCTTAATGTTTTTAATTTGTATCACACATCCTCCACAATGCTCTTTGGATTCCTTGAGGAGGAATCATCTAACACGAGAGACATGGTAGTGAGCCCGATGTCAGTGAGGTCTAGCTTCTTATAGATAGAAAACGGCATGAGATTTATGCTTGCACCTGAATCCAGCATTGCTTTCTCCTGATTAACTCCCCAGTAGTAATATCTATGATGAAACTCCTTTGGTCCTTCATCTTCTGAGGCATAGTCTTATGGATTACAAAACTCACGTTCTTATTCAACTGTTCCCGTTGCCTCAGCTGAAACCTCTCCTCACTTTGCTTAGCTCCTTGAAAAACTTTCCATATGTCGGCATCCTTTGAATTGTGTCCAAAAAAGGTAGATTGATGCTCACCTTCGAGAGGACTTCATAGATATCCTTGAATGACTACTCGAGATTGGTTTTCTTCAACCATCCAGGGAAGGGTATGGGTGGAACATAAGGATTGGGTGACCTTTGGAGCTGTAACCTCGGTTCTGGGTTGGTTACCACAATCTCTTCTTCCCCTTCTAACTCTTTCTAATCCTTTTCTTCCACTTGTGCTTTGTCCTCTTCCTCGACAGTACTCTCCTTGTTTCCATACTCTAATACTCTTCCACTTCTTAGAACTGCCCTCGCTTGTTTGGGTTGGCTTGGAAATCTGCCTTTTCTCTTTTTCTTGGTCTACTTCTGCCATCTATCTGATCTGAACCTTGAGCCTATGTATGGAAGCATCTATCCCACTTGATCTTATGTCTGTTTCCAACAAGTATTTTTCTAAAATTTCACTTGATGCTAGTTGTGAAGCTTGGATATCCTATGTCATCTGTTGAGCTGACTACATGATATTGGCTGCCCTAGGTTGGCTCTAAAAGTGGATTTGATGAAGGCTTTTGACATGGTGGATCAGAGCTTCTTGCTTGAAACCCTCATGCTTTTAACTTTCCTCCTAGAATTATTACATTGATCAAAGCTTGCCTTACTACCGCCAAGTTCTCTATTTCCTTCAATGGTGAGCTAGCTGGTTTTTTCTCTGGAAAAAAGGGTCTTCGGCAGCAGGATCCTATGTCTCCATACCTCATTGTTATAGCTATGGAAGTCTTATCTAAAATTCTGGCCAAGCGCATTGCAGACTCTCTTAGCTTCAAGTTTTATTGGAAGTGTGACAAGATAAAGCATTCCTACCTTTGTTTTGCTGATGACCGTATTATGATATGCCATGGCTCCCCTTCTTCGGCTATACTCTTTAAGAATGCCTTTAATGAGTGCTCCTTGCTTTCGGGCCTCCTTGTTAATCAAGCCAAGAGCAACATCTTTACTTCAGGTTTATCCTCTACGACTAATCAGCAGCTCATTAACCTCTTTGGTTACACAGTTGGTTCTCTCCCCATTCGCTATCTAGGTATTCCTATCATCTCTACTAAACTTTGTCATCGTGATTGCTACCCTCTTGTGGACAAAGTTTCGGTCTGACTTACTTCTTAGTTGAACCATGGCCTTTGTTATGCCGGTCACTTACAACTCATTATATTGGTTTTGTCGAGTTTACAAGTCTTTTGGGCTAGTTATCTTTGCCTCCCTATCAAGATTTTAAAGATTACAGAACAGAAATTCAGAAGTTTCTTATGGAAAGGGGTTGAAGGTGATAGTAAGGGTGCAATAATTTCTTGGTATGATATTTGTCTCCCTAAGAAAGAGGGTGGTCTTGGAATCAATGATCTCTCTTCTTGGAATAAGGCCCTTGATGATTAGGCATCTTTGGATTCTAATTTATGGTACAAATAACCTCTGGTCTTCTTGGATCAAAGCCTATCACCTCAAAGGCTCTAACCTTTGGGAGGCTAAAGCTCCTAATACCTGCTCTTAGAATTGGAGTACCTGCTCTTGGAATTGGAGGAAACTCATCCATCTTCGGCCAATTCCTCATCCTCTAATTCAGTACTTCATTGGCAATGGTTCTAGGACTTCGTTATGGTTTGATAATTGGCATTCGGATAGTCCTCTCCTTTGGAAATGGAGCCCCCGCGTGGTTTATGACTTTGGCCTCCGTCTCAAAGCAGCTGTTAATGCCATTGTTCTTGGTGATTCTTGGAGTTGGCCAACTGCTTTGTCTATTGAACTTGTCAAAATTAGAAGTCGTATGCCTTCTTACAATCCTAACTCCATTATAGAGGATAGTATTCAGTGGATCCCTTCTTCCAATGGTATTTACTCAGCCTCTTCTGCTTTGGCTTCTCTTAGAGCCTCTTACCCTCTTGTTCCTTTGTTCAAGTTGGTTGGGTTCCCTCAGAACATTCTGAGGTAGGCTCTCCACTAAGGACCAAATTCATAAGTATGACCATAGGGCAGTTACTACTTATGTTCTTTGCAACTCCCGTCTCGAGTCTCATGCTCACCTGTTCTTGAGTGTTTATTTAGTAGTGCCATTTGGACTCAACTTCTGAACTATTGTGGGTCTCCTTAAAATGGTCTTTGCTGGAATGATTTTATTGCTCGGGCATCCACCCATTGGAGAGGGAACACTCATATTATTGTGGCTAAGAAGCTTTGTCTTGGGGCTGCTGTTTATCACATTTGGAGAGAGCACAATTGTCATATTTTTAAAGGCACCCAAAGGACTAGCTCAGTTGTTACGTGCTCCATTATTAACACCATTCACTGTTGGTTCTCATCTATCAATCTATAAGATCACCCTCTTATAGCTTTGAATTGGAATGTCAATGCTAATTGATTTTAGAGCTTTGCTCTTGTTGAACTTGTTTTGAGGCCTTGTCTAGCTCTCGTTTTCTTGTTTGCTCGTGTGTTGAGCTTTTTTGAGCCTTTGTTTAGCTCTTGCTTTGCTTCCTAGGGTATATCCCTTGTATTTGTACATGTTTTTTCTCTTTCTATGACATTATTTACTTACCCAAAAAAAAAAGAAATACCTTAGCAAGCTTTTTCATTAATGTGAGGTCTCCACTCTTTTTATGAGCTCTCTTTACTTGTCATGACAACAAGTTGTTGGTATGCCATCCCAAGAGAATAAAGACCAAACATCTCAAATCAAACAAACATATAAAAATGACTTTCTCTAAAAGTATTAAAAATCCACTATCACCATATAGATTTCAAAAATGAACTTCTTTAAAGTCAATCAACAAATGTTGACTATCATAGTGACTATATTTGAGATAACTAAGTTCATGTCAAAGTTATAGAGAAACAAAGCTAACTAGCTAAGTTACTCAAACTTTGACACTAATCTTAAAGCTAACTCACATGTGCAACTTACACTAACGGTAAGAGCACTGACCCTTGACCCATTTTGTCTTGGGTGCACTAATACAAAAATCACCTTGATCATTTCTCACTGCAATATTATATCTAGAAGATAAATCCTCAACTACCTTCTTTATAAAGATATTACTCATGTAAAACACATCATTATTGCCATGAACAAATATATAATCAAGACTATGCATATGATCATGTGAAACACTCATTTTCACCCAAATCTTCTTGACATTCTTCTTCAGATGATTATCATTATCAAGCAAAACATTCAAAGTGTTATCATTAACAACAAGTTTAGAAGAATGACTAGGAACCTTATTCACATCATGCTTTTTAATCCAAGCTTTCCTAGTGTGTTTCTTTACATGATTATTAACAATATGCACATCATACAAAGCATCAAAGAAATCATCATGTTTAGAAACATTCAAAGAAGATTTTATCATCTCACTAGCATGCATCTCAATCCCTAGTTCACGTTGTCTAATATACACATGGCATCTAGGTTTAATATGCCTCACAACATTGCAAAATAACAAACCAGGATAAACATAGAGATGTTATTTATGACTCTAGACTTAACCACATGCTTAGGAGAATGATTAGGCAACTTTTTATCAACATTTGCATGATGCACAATTCCAAGTTTGCATTACCTAACATATTCATAACACTTTGGCCTAATGTGACCAACCACATTACAATAATGACAAACCGGAATAAATTTATAAACGTTACCATTTAGGTGAAAGTGTACCAATGGTGAAGGCTCCTTACTCTTCTTGATTTTTCTCTTGACCTTTGAAGAATTGGCCTTTGAAATCCTCATATCCCTTAATGACTTTTCTATAGTTGTAGAAGACTCCACTTGATCATTTACAAAGTCTACGCCACTTGAATCTTCATGAAGATTACCATGATCTACTATCTCATCAAGTTTGATGGCCCATATGGTTAAGCCGTTGATAGTTTGCTTGGTCACGTCAATCTCCTTGATGTACCCAAGCTCCTTAATCTTCATGATTGCAAACTCCTCTTCCTTGCCTTTGATCGTTTCCTTCAAGAAAAACAAATAATTAGCAAAATACCCATTAAATTTTCTACCACAAGAGCGTCTTCAACCATCTTCTTTTCTTGACATTTGATCACTTCACTCTTCACTTCAACTTCCTTCAAAGCTTCATCTAGTTCCTTCTCAAGAGTTTGAACTTTTGACATCAAATTGCAATTGGTGGTCTTTGATTCGCAATTCTCTTTATTGAGTTTCAAAGACAAGTGATCGTGTCTAGCTTGATTGTCCATCGAGCAATACTCTTCTTCTTGTTAACTGAAATTTTAGCCAGGGTGAGAAATCTCAATTAACACCCTCAAAACCACTACCACGGAGGTGGTGGTCAAGGTAGAATGGATTCTAGTCAGTGCTAGTTAAAAATGACAAAAAACACTATTATCAATACCATCAAAATAGAATGAACAAAAGAGAATGAAAATGTTTTCTTTATTCTTATCAATGGTGTATCGTTTAGAAATATCTCTAAATCGCTCTCAATCTCTCTAGGGTGTCGTAGGGTTGTTGTCGTATGCCTGTCGAAAAGTAGTCTCCCTATTTATATGTAGTTTTGTAGATTAAATCAACTGATTCTCCCCTTGATTTTCTCCATCTCTCCCCTCCTTATCGGGCGGGATTCCTCGTTTAAATGTCATTGACTTTGAGTTAATAGCTGAATGGAGGATATCTTGGGGGAGATCAGTTTGTTTCCTCTTTGGACTCTAATACTTGTTTTGCACGTAAGTAATGTTTCCAGATATGATCTAGTGTATCTTTGTATCTTTATAGCATGATCCTTCATAGAGGTCGTCGAATATGGTATGTATGGTGAGGTAGATCAGATAGCGAGGTAGATTAGTGTCTTGGTTCCGATATTCAGGTGCTTAATCTAGCTAGGAGCTCGATCTGACCTCCCTTGATTTCTCGGAGCTTGATACGTCCCTCTTGTGGATACTCCTCTATGATAGCGGGGTTTTGGCGAGCTTCTGGAGAGGTTGCGAGGTAATCTCAACCTCAGGGTAGCTTCCTGATTTCAGGTTTGGTGACGCGGGCTCTATCTGGTCGCGTCGGGCTCTACTCCGGGGGTTTCTGGAGCTCGCCTTTATTTCTGTGGGGTGGCCCGTAGCTCGATTTTGGGAAGCGTGGTCTCCTAGTGGATGACCTCGGGCCTGGAGTCAGACTAGGAGGGTGAAAAATCTCCCTTTGGTCCCTAGCCAAATTTGGCTATTAACACTTCTTGATGCGAAGTCGTGTCACATAGGCAGTTACCTACATAAACATTATCTTCCATAGAATCTATTTCATCTCCGACTTCGCTTTAGTCAGTAATATTCTCTTTAAGCTTATCAACAAAATTGTTAGTAGACAAATACAAAGAAGAAAATAAAGAACCACATTCATGGGTAGGTGAAGAATACCCCATGCCTTTTTTGTTTCATCAACAAGAGGTGGACAATCAACACAAACAATATAAGACTCAAAGTTGTTATCCATAGTTAGTAAATAACCTTGTGGATCCCGAATCACACTAATTACTTTAAGTGATCCATTCTGATACCAATTGAAATTACTATAAGGTTATGAACTAAACAACCTAGAGAGGGGTAGGGGGATAGGTTGACCCTCTATTCTTAAAACTTTTTCTAGAGTCTTGTCAAACACTTGGTGATCATACAATTGAACTATTAATATGATTTTTATTAGAAAACAATTATTACATGTATGATCAATTCACCACCCTTAGTCTACAAACATAAAACTCACAAATGTAAAAGAATGTGATACACTTAACACAAATACAGAACAAGAGACAATGTATCTTATATACAAATATATTCAATGCAAAGCAAATTCCACAAGTTGTACTTCGAATATTATAATGTTAATACTAGTAGAACTTTACAACTAGATATAGAATTTTACAAGATCAAATGTCCAAACCCTACAAGAGATACAAGAGACAAATATTGATTCAACAAAGTGTTTGCAACTCAAACTTATCAAGAATCTTGTTTACAAAGATATTCAATATAGATTCAACAAGACACAATTAATCACATATACAAATATAAAGAGTTTGAGTTAGAAACATTTGACACTTTATTTTTACGTTGTACAACCTCCGAAGAGGAAATATTCACGGGTTGATTCCACAACCACCGGCAAACTAGCTTTCACTATGACGAATAAAAGTACACCCTCAAAAGTGACCACTTCACAAGATACACCCTCTATTGGATATCCCTCCTATTCTACCCTCGGGTCTAGTGAAAACTTTGCCTACTCTTTATCCAAGACACTTCACATGTCTTTACAGAGCAACTTTCTATCCGAGAAACTTCTCATGCCTCTAGAAAATTTCCTTGCTCAACTATCCGGATCTTCACAATCCTAGCCAAGACTTCTTGCTTAACTATCTGGATCTTCATAATCCTAGTTAAGACTTGCTTGCTCCAATTGAAGCTTCACACTCCAAAAGAGAGTTCCTTGCTCAAATTGAAGCTTCACACCCCAACAAGAGACTTCCTAACTCAAATTGAAGCTTCACACCTCAACAAGAGACTTCCACCTTTTGCAAGTTAAAAGATCTATATGTAATGCAAATGATGCAAACACATGCAACATAGAATATATGATCAATATATCCTATGGAGACTAGAAATGATCAATGAGCACACAATGTATATTTTCCTAGTTTAAGATCCTATCGATAATGCAATCATACAAATGATGCATGTACATATGACATGTATGGATCAGTCACATTCCATGAAGAACTAGATATAGGCAGCAAAATTCACAAAACAATGTAGCCTAGTTTTTTAATCATGAACAAAAACCTAGAGCATGTTCAAACACCAAAAACACACCTTAAGTCTAAGTTTCATTCATGTCACTAAATCTTGAAATAAAACATGATCATTAAGCACATATTCAAGACTTTAGAACTACGACTAAAAAATGTTAGAATCACAAGATATGTTCAATAATATTCTCTAGCAATCATTTAGAGCCCATTTTCATAAAATAATCAATTAAATCCTATTAGGCTCTAAATATACAATAAATTGTGCTAATCCTAAATATATTAAAGTAAAGAGTCATAGCACATGTAAAAGCTATCAATCATTAAAATTCAATCAGTTGAAGCACAAATAGCCCTAGATAAAAAGCTAGTCACAATAAAACACACAAGTATGTGAAAACATAGATTTGTAAAAAGCTAACTCACATACAAGTCTCTAATCAAGCTCAACTAGCTTAAAATTAAAGCTCTATCTCTCAATAGATAATGTTCAAGTAACATACACATAAAAAAGAAGAAGACCCAAGGTAATTGAAGACTTTGACGAGTAAACACACAAAAGATGAACAATTACCTTGTAAAACACGTGCAGTCACGAATTTAGGTGTAGAACCACCACAAAACTTGAACAAAAGACTTCGAAATTGCTTGGAGATGATAGAGGACTTCGATACAAATATTCTCCAACTTGAATCAATCAAATCAGATAAAAAATGAGTGAGATGTGGTGTTTGGAAGTTGAGAGAATTTTTGGGGAAATTTTCTGCACAAAGTCTTCTTAGAAATCATATGAGAGGGAGACAGATTATAAAAGAAAGAAAGAGGGGGGAAGTGATGAGGAGTGACATGGAGCTCGGGTGGCAAGTTGCACCACTACATGTCAGCTCTCGTGGAGGTGTATGAGCCTCACAGGGTAGAAGGCCATCCTTCTCGTGAGACTCACGCGCCTCCACGGAACAGAGTGCAAATGGCCTTTAGACATTTTCCTCTTCCCTTGTGCTCCTCTCGCGTTCTTTGACTGTTCTCTGGCTTTCGAACTCTGATTTTAAATTCGTTTTTAGATTACAAATTGGGACTCTTTCATGGACATGGTCATCAAAAAAACTTTCTCAAAAAGTATGGAAATCGACTTGATATGCGAAGACGAAAACCGTGTACGATAAAGACACGAAAGTTTTGTAACTTCCAAATCGGAAATAGAAAACCAATGAATGAGTAACTGGAATGATCGAAACTCAATAAGGAACAATATGAGAACATATTCAAGTATGATATCACAAAAATACAAACAAATAAATACATGAACATACAAGTATGCCGTTTCCAAGATATAGTCCTAGAACATGCATTTTACAAAATTTGTCAATTTAAATTAATGCATTAGCATACAATAATATGTGTGTATGTGTTATACCAATTGATCACAATGATCCAAAGACACATATGAATGCAATGTGTGTGTTTGCCTAAAATGCCTTGCAAGAGGAAAGAGGTCTTAATATACTTTTTAAGTGCAATAAAGCTCGCTTCTTTTGAAGACTTCACTTTGCTTGATTAGCCGCCAATTCTTCCTTGAAGCTTGAATTACAATTAACCTAGACAACTAATCAATACAAAGGAAATATTGTTTAGATAAGGAATTATACCAACAAGACTCAAAATCCTAACAAGTTGAGAGATTAAACAAGAAAACGTGCTTTAGAGCAAAGATATACCTTAGCAAGCTTTATCGGTGTCTCTTCCCAAGAGAATATAGACTAAACACTTCAACTCAAATCAAATATAAAAATTACTTTCTCTAAAAGTCTTAACAACGATCATCACCATATAGATTTCAAAAATAAACTTCTCTAAAGTTAATCAACAAATTTTGACTATCATAATGAAAGTATGAGAATATTAAGTTCATGTATTGACTAGAGACACCAAGTTTGAATACTAGACCTAGCATATTACAAAATAGCTTAGCCAAACGTTAAACTTAGAACTCTTATCAAACAAGAACAAAAATTATTCTCATATGTGCTACTTAATCAAGTATCGTAGCTCGACTCTGGATAGAATGGTCTCCTGGTGGAAACCCTCGGGTATGGAGCCAAGTCTGGGAGGTGGAAAATTTTCCTTTGGTCCTTAGCCAATTTTGGCTATTAACATAATTTATTTCAAATATAGTTTGTCTTAGATTGTACACTCCTCTCTTTGCAAATTGTTAGAGAAATTACTTGAGTATAAAATTAGGTATACACTCTATTTGATTATCTTAAGCTCAATTGAATAGAAGGATTGAACAATAGTACCCTCCTTAAGTAAAATCCTAATCTACTAATCTCAATCTCTATCTAATATCAAATGGGTAATCAATACTATACACTTTAGGTTGGTTGCTTGTGAGAGGTTAAGCATCAATTCTATACACTCTAGGAATGGTGATTTTAGAAAGAGATTAATCCCTTATTTTGATAGATGCACATTCATTAAACAATCATTTATGGATAGCCAATACTATACACTCTAGATTGGAAACTCATAAGGGATATACAATCAATACTATACACTCTAGATTGGTTACATTTGTCTAATGTTCATTATTGTGAGTTCATCTTTGCCTATTGTTTGCTTTATGGATCCATCAATTCCTTAGTCCTTTTATCATCCATTCTCATCTACTAACTTAGTTGCATTTTAATAAGTTTAAACTTAGTTTTCACATTAGTTAATTTCAAAATCAACAACCATTTCAATTTACTTTTATTGAATTTATCACTAGAGTAAAGATTTAATCATAACTATATCTCAATCTCTGTGGATGATATCTTAACTTGCCACACTTCTTGTTTAATACATTTGAGTTTATAGTTGAGATTTTATAAATTTTTGTTTTAATATTACTTATACGAAAGATGCATGTCAAAAATGGCGCCATTGCTGGGGATCGTCGTATATAGTTATGATTAGGTTTAGCTCTAGTTTAGTTTATTTTTTATTATAGTTGTTAACGGAAAAATTCACTCGTGGTGAAAATCTCAATTAACACCCCTCAATCCGCTACCCCGGAGGTCGTAACGGGGGGTAGGTACTTTGTACCATGGTTCTGACAAAGAGATACAGCAAGGTCTGGTAGGTACCTCGAGGTACCGTGGCTCTTGTATAGCTGAGAGAGACAAGGTGAGGGTGAGGTAGGTAGGAGAATCATCATCCCACCCATCTGGTGTAGTAGGCTGGTACCCGGTCTAGGTATCTGATCCAAGTACCTGGTTACCTCTCTAGGTGCTCTCTATAATTCCCCGACCTAGATAACATGCAAAGAGAGGTACATGAGGGCTAGGACTAGCGAGGTCGGTACCTAGCTCATATACTTGCATAATGAATGAGATAAAAGGGAGAATGACAACTCATTTGGTAGAGGTGGACTGACCTAGGGGGAAAAAGCATCACAATTGATCACATGCTGAAAAACCCCCAGGCAGTATCCATAGGAAGGAGAAAGATCCCTCTTTATATTTATATATCTCGAGAGGTGCTCCGGAGAGCTTACATAAATACAATCCGGGACCTGGTAGGTCACCGTTGGAGGGATACCATTAGGTACCGATACATTAATGGAGAAAATTGACATGTACAATAGTCGATACAATGATAGGAGATGTCGAACTGTATTTCTGGTGAAGAAGTGGGCGAAATCTAGGATCGGAGACACCTTGGAGATATAAGAGAGCTTAGAGGTATATTGTTGACCATCGGAGAGTGGAGATATCGAACATGAGTTCTGCGATTGGAGCTCGAGCATGGTGACGAAGTTAGACCCTGAGCTGGTGAACTCTCTTTATCGTTCGAACCCAGCTATAGGCTATGGTTACTGTCTTTTTGACTCAACCCCCTTCCTTGGAGAGAACTCGGTCATATTTATATGTCTCATTCTTGTTGCCCACTCTATTAATTAATACATAATTAAAGGAATGTTGATACGGCATTAATGGAGTTGAATATTCTCTCATTAATGGCATTATGAATGGCCGTTAATGTAGTTGACTGCTTCCTTCATTAATGGCGTTGTGAATGGCCATTAATTAATTTGACTTATTCCTTCATTAATGGCGTTGACTGATTCCTTCATTAATGGCGTTGTGAATGGCCATTAATGGAGTTGACTGATTCCTTCATTAATGGCGTTGTGAATGGCCATTAATGGAGTTGACGGATTCCCTCATTAATAGAGTTATGAATGGCCATTAATGAGGTTAGATGGTGTTGCATGCTTCTTCCCTTCAGGCGAGGTATTCTAGTGTCCCAGTCCCTTCTCGCTGGCGTGGCACTTATTCTAGCATGCTAGTATCTTCATGGTACCATTCTTCCTGCTCGACGAGTAGGATACCTGTTTTGGGGTGGATAGGATACCTATCTTGGACGGGTTCTGGGTGGATAGCGAGGTACCCAAGTACCAGGTAGATGTCGAGGTAGCTGGGTGCTAGGCCGCTATCGAGATACTCGGGTACTAGGAGTGTGTCGAGGTACTTGGATTCCATAAGAGAGGTACCAGGTACCGGGAGGTACCAAGTACGGGGTATCGTGGTACCAGCTTTAGAGTAGATACATAGTGTGATACCTACTCTTTTTGGTTCGTATCTCTGACGCTTTGTCTAGGTAGATAGGTAGTCGAGGTTCTGGCCCTACCAAGTATTGATTCCTTTAAGGTCGAGGTATCGATCCCGCTAGATACCTGGGAGCTCGGGAATGGTCCCTACCAGGTGGTTACTTGGTGAAAAATTCTTCTTTGGGCCCCTGCCAAAAAACATTGTTAACAGAAGTCCCCCATGACTTGAACACCGCTATTAAGTTGGGGTTGGAGTCAGGATCTTATACTGTATGAAGAATTTTTCTCGACGTTTCTTACTTGTAGTTATTACTTGAAAAGATAAAACGCTCCCAGCACTCTTGGCTTCGGTGATTCTAGGTACCTGGCATTCCTGTTTACGGGTTCCTGGTACTCCTAGAGTCTGAGTACCTCTCATTCCCGTTATGGGAACCTTGGTACCCTGGCGAATACATGGTGAACACATGGTAGAATTTGGGTACCTCGCATTTCAGTTCCTGGAACCTTTGTACCCTAGCGAACACATGGCGAACAATCTGGGTACCTTGCATTCCTTTTCTAGGAATCTTGATACCTTAGCGAATACAAGTCAAACAATCTGGGTACCTCGCATTCCTTTTCTAGGAATCTTGGTACCTTGGCGAACCCATGTTGAACAATCTGGGTACCTCGCATTCCTTTTCTAGGAATCTTGGTACCTTGGCGAACCCATGTTGAACAATCTGGGTACCTCGCATTCCTTTTCTAGGAATCTTGGTCCCTTGGCGAACATACTGGCAACAAGATCCTGGTAGGCAACTAAGGACACTTTAGCACCAGGTCTTTCTTAGCGGGGGGTGGTACCCGGCCAAGGCATCAGGAGGGCTATCTAGCTATTTCCAGGTCTCGAGGTCTGGATGGCAACTATACTCTTACACTTAGACCCTTCTTAGGGGTAGTAGCCCGACCAAGGCATCAAGAGGGCTGTCTAGCTATTTCCTGGTCTCGAGGTTTGGATGGCAACTATGCTCTTACACTCAAACCCTTCTTGGGGGTGGTAGCCCGACCAAGGCATCAGGAGGGCTGTTTAGCTATTTCCTGGTCATGAGGTTTGGATGGCAGCTAAGCTCTTACACTCAAACCCTTCTTGGGGGTGGTAGCCCGACCAAGGCATCATGAGGGCTGTCTAGCTATTTCCTGGTCTCGAGGTCTGGATGACAACTATGCTCTTACACTCAGACCCTTCTTGGGGGTGGTAGCCTGACCAAGGCATCAGGAGGGCTGTCTAGCTATTTCCTAGTCTCGAGGTCTTAATGGCAACTATGCTCTTACACTCAGACCCTTCTTGGGGAAGGTAGCCCGACCAAGGCATTAAGAGGGCTGTCTAGCTATTTCCTGGTCTCAAGGTCTGGATGGAAACTATGCTCTTACACTCAGACCTTTCTTGGGGGTGGTAGCCCGACCAAGGCATCAGGAGGGCTGTCTAGTTATTTCCTGGTCTCGAGGTCTGGATGGCAACTATGCTCGTACACTCAGACCCTTCTTGGGGGTGGTAGCCCGACCAAGGCATCATGAGGGTTGTCTAGCTATTTCCTGGTCTCGAGGTCTGGATGGCAACTATGCTCTTACACTCAGATCCTTTTTGGGGGTGGTAGCCCGACCAAGGCCTCGGGCATTCCTGTGCAAGGAATCCTGGTCTTCAAGTGATGGTCCTGGTAGGCAACTAAGGCCACTTTAACGCCAGATCTTTCTTGGCTAGGGGTGGTGCCCGGCCAAGGCCTCATGAATGTCATGAGGCTTTCCTAGTTTTGATCATAGGAGAAAGTCGATCATATGAGAACTACCGAAGAGATCGTTGGAGAACAACCAAGGCGATCATAGGAGAACACCAAAGTGATCATACTCAAGGTGATACTGGTAAATGCTCACCCCGTAGGCTTCATCGGTAGAACCTTCTGAGGTGACCCACGTTCAGGTATAAGTAATTGTGCGACCTTCCGCAAAGGAGCTTTTATCGAGGACTGGTCATTAGGCAAACTTTTCTCATGTTGAGGTCACCACCCTTCCCACAGGAGTACTAGGGAGAAAGGTAAGCTTCTAGTCCCCAAGTGATGTAACCAGTTAGGAAGCCTACTTTTAGTGGTCGAAAGTCTTCAACCATCATAATGGCACTCGAGAAGCTCACTGGGGCGTTGGGTACCCCGGTATAAAAGGTTGGGAACTGCTAATCTTGCAGCTATGATCTAGGTACGCTCATATGGGCGCAGTAAGGGGGCCCAATAAAATAAGTGAGGAATCACAGATCTTGCAGTTGTGTTGCTACTCTAGAGGCTTGCTAAAGCATGTAGGAGGACTCAGCAATATGGGAAGCCTCTGAGCTCTCCCTGAACAGATCAGGACTATGGTGGCTCACTAGGGCGTTGTGGTGCTTGGTACGAGAGGTATGGAGCCACCGGTATGATACTGGTCCAGAGGCATGCTTGGGATCCTAGAAGTCCCCAGCAACTAAAATGTGGCTCTGGACCGTGCTGGAAAGAATCAGGACACAGTGGCTCACTTGGGCGTTGACTAGCCTGGATAAAGAAGTGAGTAGCCACTGGGCCATACAGCTAGATGGCTGCTCCAGAGGCTTGCTAAACAATGTAGAAGGCCACATCAATGTAGGAAGCCTCTGAGCTCTCCCTGAACGGATCAAGACTAGGGTGGCTCATGATCGTGCCTAAATTGTTGTATATTTTGGCCCTCATTCCTATTCCTTTGTCTCGTTCTTATGTGTATTTTCTATATATTTTATGTCTAATAGGCTCATTAGTGCTAATTGCAGGCAATAGATGTAATTCTGGGTTTGGAAGCTTATTGCAGTGTTCCAGCAGAAAAGGGACGAAAGTAAAGGCAAAAGAGTACAAACAGATCTACAGTTCGGGTCCAGTGTGGGTCAAGTGCGGGTCGCAACCGCACTCTGACCGCACTCTGACCGTACTCCAGCCGCACTCATATTCATAGCCGGGACAGGATGTAAGTGAAGAGATAAAGTGCGGGTAAAGTGCGGGTCATCCAACCGCACTTAACCCGCACTAATGCCAAACCAGGAAGCTGATGTTGCACCTGACGATAAAGTGCGGGTACTGTGCGGGTCATCAAACCGCACTCCACCCGCACTGTTACCAAGAATAGAAGAGCAGAGTTGTATTTGACCTCAGAGTGCGGGTACAGTGCGGGTCATCCACCCGCACTCCACCCGCACTATTGCTCAAAACAGAGGAGGGATTTTACACCTGACAGTAAAAAGCGACTCAAGTGCGACTACAATGCGGGTCAAGTTCGAGTCAAGTGCGGGTAATCCAACCGCACTTCACCCTCATTGTTGCCCAGATCAGAGAACTGAAGATGAAGAAAACCTTTACAGTGCGGGTACAGTGCGGGTAATTCACCTGTACTACACCCGCACTCCACCCACACTCTGCGTGAGACAGCTTCTGGTTTCAAGCTTAAGTGACCTATTTTTCTGTCCTCTATAAATAGAAAAGGATGGGAACGAACCAAAACATCACCATACCTCCCAACACTTGTATTTTTAGCTAGAAACACATCTCCCTATCATCCAAACCATCTCTACTCAATCAAAGGCAACTAGGAGACTTGGATTCAAGCTTCAAGGAAGGAGATCAATCTTCAAGGGTTTTCTCTACACTCTCTCTTAGTTTATTTGTTTGTAATAGAACATGAGTAGCTAAAATACCCCAATATGGGGTTGATGTTATTTGTTTGATGGATATTTGGGCTTTGTAAATAAACTCTATGTGTTATATTTATTCTATCTCTATGTTGTATTCCATTGCTTGAATTGATTTCCATTATTGATTTGGTTGGATACACCCTCTTTGCATGATTGATTTGGATTACTTGAGTAGGCAATTAGGTTGTCTAATGCTCAATTGAATGGAAGGATTTCCGGAAATCCGGCTCTAAAACCATGCCCATAATCTAATCTTGAATTAGTGGCTTTCACTATACATCCTAGGTTAGCCACTTGTGAGAGAATTAGAAGCCTCCACTATACACCCTAGGTTGGCTACTTTAGTGATTCTACGAGAACTAACCTTCGAGTAGAATTCAGTTGATAACCTAAAGCCTCATCCAATCTCAAACGGGTGGCCTTCACTATACATCCTAGGTCGGCCACTTGTGAGGGAATTGGAAGCCATCACTATACATCCTAGGATGGCTACATTAGTAATAGGTTGAGCCATAGCTAGATAGATGAGCATTCATGGAACAAGTCCCAATTAAGTAACTAGCCACTGTTGGTTGTTTAGGAGGGATTAATCTCAAGTAAGAGGTCTTCGCTATACACTCTAGGTTGACCTCTTGCTATAGATATATACCAACACTATACACCCTAGGTTGGTTACATTTGTCAAAATGTGCTTAATTGAGAGTTTGTTGCAATTGCCCCAATATTCACTTACGAGTCCATCAACTCCGTAGTTCCATCATCATTCATTCATCACTCCATTGTCATCCCATTTTATTTGCTTTCATAATTTAGTTTATATTGTATCTTCATTCACCATCACTTTACTTTTATGCATACTAGTTATATTAATCCTAATCTTATCACCGCTACCCCGATCTCAGTTGACGACACCCGTGCTTACCGCTTTACTTGTATTACTACTTGTGAACGCATCGCATAGGTTTTATAAATTGTTTTGACGGACGGTTTTCTGACGGTAAAAACCTTCTCATCAAATGGCGCCGCTGCCGGGGATCAGTGTGCGTAGTAGTGATTAGATTAGTTTTAATACTATTAGTTTATTAGTTGTTTTTAGTCTTGTTAGTTTATTTTTATTATTTTGGTAGTTTTTGTTTTTGTTTGTTTCAGGACTCTATGGATTCCTTTTTGCAAAATTCAGGGTCAAGCTACGAGCCTAACGAGAACACCTACATCTTGTCATTCCAGTCAAATTCCGTTGAAGATCAACTAAGAAATTTCATGAAGAATCATGTGCGGGAGACTGAGCAGATGATAGCTTCTCAACAAGAAACTCAAGCCTTCATAGAAGAGAAAACCACCCAAATGCCCGAATCCGCCCAGCAGTCCACCCCGGTAAATCAGAGTTTTTTCCAAGTTAAAGCAACCAAACCGGTGGATTCCTCCAATTTCTCAAAAGAAGACATATATAAGCTCCGAATAGATTTTGAAGTGGAGCGAAGCAAGAGAATGGACGAGATGGACAGGATGATCAAGATGAACCAAGAGCTTATGAGCGTGAGCACAGAGCTAGTGTTGGAAAGGGGTGTGTTGAAGAAAGAGAATGAAGCACTTCAAGAGAGAGAAGCCTTGGGAATGGAAAAGGCGAGTAATCTCCAAGAGTTGAACGAGAAACTATTATATGAAGTGAAGATGCTCAGGGTTGAGAATGGTACTCTCAAGAAGACCAATGGCGAAGTCTCCGATAAGAACAAAGAATTGGAAGAACAAATTGAGAGATTTGAAGCCGAAAAGAGTACCGCATCGAAGGATTTGGAGAACTTAGTGAGGCTATCAAAAGATTTTGAAGATGAGATAGCTCACAAGTCAATGAAGATGCAAATGGAGGTTGGTCAAAAAGCCAATGCCTTAGAGGATGCAAAGGTAGCACTAAGCAAAAAGGAGGAGGAGGTCAAGGCGTTACAAGTGAAACAAATCAAACGTCCTCAAGACCACACATCAAAGGGGAGTTCCTCTAACTCTAATATCTTTTGCTATGCATGTTCTAGGATAGAGCATTTTAAGGCTAACAATTACAAGCCAAATCAACATAGGAAAACTAGAGGTCCTAGGAATAGATGGAGTCCACCTAGGGTCAAGCAAATATGGGTAAGGAAAGACCGAGTGCACTTATATAGAAACATGTTAAAGGAAAAGATAATGAAGGCACCTAAATTTATTTGGGTAGTGAAAAATAGGGAATTTCCTAACTTGGTCGAACCACCCTTAGAGGACCCTAGCCTCTCCATGAATGCATCCCATTGAATAATTTTGATGCATGTAGTTAGTTTTATGCTTTATGTTGTTTAAATTCAATAAATTGTGATGTTGCGATAGTTTGGTTAGAATGTTATATTTTGTGGATATTTGCACATTGAATTTATTGATTATATTTGTGGATGAAAGAGCCGGAGGCTCTTGTGCAGGTATGAATGCATGTGCTTTATATTGTTTAATTCGGTTTGGGGGTTGTTCATGCTCCATTCCGTCAATTTTGATAAAATGCATGATGTTAAGCTTGACTTGTGCTTCAATGATATATTGCATGAATTGCCTTTATTTTGTGAGCCTTGTTTGAGTCATTTTTATTTTGTTAGGGCATTGATTGTGTTTGATTAGTGCCTAGGCTTGTTTGAGTCATGTTAGGTGCGTGCCGCTAGGCCAGATTCTCTTGTCTTCAACATTGAGGACAATGTTGGGTTTTGGTTTGGGGGTGTTGACGCCTTTTTGAGTCGTCTTTTGTGTCTTGAGTCATTTTTGTGTCTTATTTTCGAAAAAGTTGCTGCTTAGCCAGAATTTTGAGCTTATTTAGCTTGGTGAGATACCTGGAGCATAATGTTTGTGGAGAATGTGTGTATGCTTTGTGTGCTTATTCAATAACTCTTAGTCACTTTAGGGGTCTCACTTGCACTTCATGGGCTAGTCTCATCTTCTAGTGTCCAAGTTTAGGGAACTCGGTGCTCAAGCGCCTTGTTCTAATAGTGGAGATTTCCCTTGTGAGATCACAAACACAAGCCAAAAACGTGTATATTTAAGGGAAAATGTTTTTCAAATCTGTAAACACTATTCAAACACCATGCATAGTCTCACTACATCAAAAATCATCATTTGTCATTGAACATGCATCATATATGTGGACTGCTTGACAGAAACTTTTATTCCCTTGGTAGATTGATCCTTTGAAGTGATATTAGGCAGTGTGTGTTTTAGCCACTCAAAAAGAAAGCCTAAATACTTCCCATTCTCGTAATATGTGTGCTCCCAAGCCAATTTTGAAGCCAAACACATATAGACTTTTCCTTTCTACACCCACGTTATCCATAACCCAAGCAACCTAAACACTTAACTTAGCCAACCCTCTCTTAATTGATCTTGTTGAGGCTTAGGAATGTAAAGTTGTGCTTTAATTTGATAAATGGCGTGTACCTAGGCAAGAATAATGAGTTGTTAAAATGTGCATAGTAAAAAGGCATGAAAAGAAAAGAAAAGAAAAGAAGCAAAAAGTAACAAAAGAAAAATATGCTTCAAATGCCTTGTGTAAATTGTAAATGCTACTCAAATGGGTAACATGAGTAGTTAAAGATTGCACGTAGAGTCTAATTGTATGCCTGGACGCCATATTGTATTTGGAAGTGGAGTTGCACGAGAAATTAAATGCTTAAGTGTAGAATGTATTGCCTTAACTTGGTTGATTAGTGCTTGTGCCTAAATTCTCATTCTTCTAATCACCATTCACCGTGGCCACGTTACAACCAAATGGAAAGACCTAATTGATCTTAGGTGATGAGAACGTGGCTAGCACAAGATCATGGAATGCGGATCCAATTCAAGTTCCTATTGGCCCAGTTACAAGGGCACGAGCCAAGAAGTTCCAGAATGCATTAAGTGGGCTGATTCAAGGGATTTGTGCTCAAGCAAGCACGTGGAGGCCCATTGAAGGTGATGAACGAAATCTCCAGCCCATAACAAACATGATTCAAGTCCAAGAAAGTCAATAGGCTTTGGGAGCTGATTTAGGGCTGAATAAATTGTATTTCTATTTCTTGTTGTACAATCATAGGCTGAGATATTAAGGAATTAGAGGCAAGATTGACTCTTTGAATTGAAGCCGAAATGTTTGAAGCCGAAATGTTTGAAGGCTGAAATATTTGAAGCCGAAAAGATTGAAGGCCGAAATGTTTGAAGCCGAAATGTTTGAAGGCCGAAATGTTTGAAGCTGAAAAGATTGAAGGCTGAAATGTTTGAAGCCGAAATGTTTGAAGGCTGAAATATTTGAAGCCGAAAAGATTGAAGGCCGAAATGTTTGAAGCCGAAATGTTTGAAGGCCGAAATGTTTGAAGCCGAAAAGATTGAAGGCCGAAATGTTTGAAGGCCGAAAAGTTTGACTTCCTTGATGTTTTAATTTGTCAAACTTTCCTTTTTCTTTGTTGCCTTGGGCACAATTCTAGGGCTGGTCTTCTATGGCCTTAGTACTATAAATTGTACCATGTTATTTCAATGAGAGGCAGTTGATTATTGATAAAAATTGAGAGCAAATTCTCTTTGGTTCTTTGAGAACTAATTGGAACTTATCAGAATTTTCTGTGGCGTTCCTTCCCGACTTATCAATCAAGTATTCCATCCTTGATTGTGGCGTCTTCCTCTATACCAAGGTTCACATCTCGTTATAGGTGTTGGGTCGCGGTTTCCATCCAAACCAGTCCATAGAACGGTCTTAGTCTCCAAGCGACGAGGATCGTATCATTAGGGGACGTCTAGATTGGGAATATTAGTTGATGAATTCTCTTTCCACGTTCATGACACGTGATTCTTTCATGAGACTCACTCACTGAAAACAGCGTTTATTCTACACTAAATGTATGCAACTAAGTTGATTCAGTTACATAAATTCATTGGCATACATGTTGCATGAGTGTGAACCTAGGTTCTGAGAGGAAAGATAAGAGAAAATCCATGTGAGAACTTAGTGTCGAAGCGAATTATGCTCGAGGTGTGAGAGTGAGTAGTTTCTAAGGCGAGGGCATTTTAAGTGTGGGATTCGTGTTGTGCCAGTTTCCCTTGGGGTGTCTTCGAGTTGTTTAGAACATTTCGCATATGCTCATTCCTCGCTCCCATTTGCTTTTGCGTATCTCTCTGCTAGTTGGTTCTGCAGCAAGGCTTTCTTTGTGTCTAAGAAAGTTTTTAGTTCGAGTCATTTTTAGTTTGTGTCTTTGTTTCGTTTTATGTTTGCTCGAGGACGAGCAAAGGTTTGGTTTGGGGGTGTTTGATCGTGCCTAAATTGTTGTATATTTCGGCCCTCATTCCTATTCCTTTGTCTCGTTCTTGTGTGTATTTTCTATATATTTTATATCTAATAGGCTCATTAGTGCTAATTGCAGGCAATAGATGTAATTCTGGGTTTGGAAGCTTATTGCAGTGTTCCAGCAGAAAAGGGGTGAAAGTGCAGGCAATGGATCAGGACTAGGGTGGCTCACTAGGGCATTATGGAGCCCGGTATATGAGGTAGGGAGCCACCAGTATGATACTAGTCCATAGGCATGCTTGGGATCCTAGAAGTCCCCAGCAACTAAAATGTGGCTCTAGACCATGCTTGAAAAAATCGGGACATTGTGGCTCACTTGGGCGTTGACTAGCCCGGATAAAGAAGTGAGTAGCCACTGGGCCATGCAGCTAGGCTGCTGCTCCAGAGGCTTGCTAAACCATGTAGAAGGCCACAACAATGTAGGAAGCCTCTGAGCTCTCCCTGAATGGATCAGGACTAGGGTGGCTCACTAGGGCATTGTGGAGCCCGGTATGTGAGGTAGGGAGCCACCAGTATGATACTGGTCCAGAGGCATGCTTAGGATCCTAGAAGTCCCCAGCAAGTGAAATGAGGCTCTAGACCCTCATGGAAAGAATCAGAATCTGAATCCTAGTGGCTCACTTGGGCATTGAGTGGCCTGGTACACGAAGTAAATATCCATTAGGCCTCTATCTGTCTTGCTGCTCATACATTTGTGTTGGCTTCTCCGGTACATGGATTGACCTGGTAGCTAGGAGCTTTCGAATAGTATCCAGTGACATGAGGGGATCCGCATGAACAGGTGCAAGTCCAATGGTTATGCTATATAGGATATCTGTAGATAGCGGAGGAAATCTTCTATAAGGAAGCAGGAGAGGTGCAGCTCTACTGCATGGGAGCTCTAGATGTACCGGAGCGGATCTACTGTATAGGAGATCGTAGCGGATCTGCTGCATAGGAGATCTGCTGCTAGCGGAGCAAACCCTCTGTATGGTAACAGGAGATGGACAGCTCTGCTATATAGAAGCTCTAGATGTACCAGAGCGGATCTGCTGTAGAAGAGATCGTACTGGTACAGAGTTGTTGTAGTGGAGCTCCATAAGTGTATGAACAGGTTCGCTCCATAGGGGCGACATAGTAGACCGATTCTTCCAGGAGTCCCACGTACCATCTCGATAGTAGAAAGTCAAGCTTGCATGTAAAGATAAGAAAGCCACGTCGGTGGGCTTCCCACAGACGGCGCCAGAAAGTGTTAACGGAAATTTTGCTCAAGACAAGAAGTCTCAGTTAACACCCTCGAGACCACTACCACGTAGGTGGTGGCCAAGATTGATCGTATGTGTAACAATGTTTTATAAAATGACAAGGAATAATGATACAATTTATCACCCAAAAGAAAGCAAAAATATTTTCCTTATTGAACGTGTATGGTATACAAATTTCTCTCAAATTGCTCTCAATTCTCTCTAGGGTATGGTCGGGTATTTGTCGTATGCCTGTCGAATAATAGTCTCCTCTTTCTGAAGGAATAAGCCCCTCCTTTATACAATGTCTTCATAGGTTTGAACTCATTGATTTCCCCTTGATTTTCTCATCCCCCTCTTATTGGACGGGATTTTTACCTTTAAATGTAGTTGACTTTGAGTTAATTGCTCCGTTGAGGATATCTTGGAAATCAATTTGTTTCCTATTCAAACTCTATTACTTGTTCTGCACGTGTATAATATCTGTAGATGTGATACTGTGTATCTTCGGGTCTGGCATGATTTCCATAGGGTTCGATGAATGTATCATGGTGTGGTGCATCAACTAATAAGGTCGATCAGTGTTTCGACCTCAATATTTGAGAAGTTTCGTTCTGCTAGGAGCCAGATCTAGCTTCCCTTGACCTTTCAAAGCTAGGTACGGCTTCCCCTGACCTTTCGGAGCTAGGTGCGGCTTCCTAGGGACATCCCATGTATTAGCGAGGTATAGGTGAGTTTCTGGAGAAATTACGAGGTGATCTCGAGTTCGGGGAATTTCTTGTTTTCAGTTTTGGTGATGCGGGCTAGATCTGATCGTTCCGGGCTCTATCTCGGATGTTTCCAGAGCCCGTCCTTGTTCCTGCGGGGTGGTATCGTAGCTCGGCTTTGGGTAGAATGGTCTCCTGGTGGAAAATTTCAGGCATGGAGCCAGGTCCGGAAGGTGGAAAATTTTCCTTTAGTCCTTAGCCAGTTTTGGCTATTAACAATAGTTTTCTTTTGTTTCTTTTTATTTCATTTGGTATTTTTGTTTCTTTTTGTTTTAGGATTCTATGAAGTTTTATATGCAAAATTCAAGTCCATTCTATAAGCCAATGAGCAAATCATTCGAAGATTAGTTGAGACAGCTCATGCGAGATACTTTTCATACAAATGAGCTATTTATAGCTTCTCAGCAGGCAACTGAGCAAAATTTCAACATCTATAAGTCAATTAGCTAGCCAGACCAAGCAGTAGAATCCACATACAAAGATAATCTCATCAACTCCATCAGAATATCAAATCAAAGCTTTAAGGAGCTCTCGCTTGAATTAAAGAAAGAAGAGCAGTCTAAACCCCAAAACTCAACCAAAGAGTATTGCCTCCATCTTGGAGTACCCAAACCAGTGCAACCCTCAAATCTTGCTGAAGAACAAAGTACAATGTTGGAAGAGATGTGTAGGGAGATGCTAGGTGCTGGAAAAGAGTTAATGGCGATAATGGAGTTGGTGAAGAAAGAGAATGAAGCACTTTAAGAGATAAAAGAGAAAACTTCTTGAGAAAAAGAACATATGAGGGAAGAATTTGAGAAGAAGTTGTAGCTCACAAATAAGGAGTTAGAAGGCAAGGAAGCCTTGGAAACAACAAAGAAGAATGAGCTCCAAGAGTTAAACAAGAAACTCTTACTTGAAGTAAAGATGCTTGGAGTGGGAAATAGTACACTCAAGAAGCATAAGGGCGAAGTCTCTGAAAAGAACAAAGAATTGGAAGAGCAAATTGAGAGGCTTGAAGTTAAAAAGAATATGGCATCGAAAGATTTGGTGGCATTAGCGAGGATATCAAAGGAATTTGAAGATGAAATAGCTCACAAGTCAAAGAAGATGCAAAGGGAAGTTGTACAAAAAGACAGTGTCCTCGAGAAAGTGAAAGAGGCACTTAGAAAGAAAGAGAAGGCCCTCAAGCTAGCGCAAGTGAAAGAGTGTGACTTCATAGCTCAACTAGACAATGTGGAGAAGTAGGTCAAGTCGCTACAACTTAAGCAAATCCAAAGACCTCAAAGTCACTCATCAAAAGAGAGTTTCTATAACTCAAATCATACTTGCTATGTTTGTTCAAGGAGAGAGCATGTTAAGAGTGAATACTATAAGTCTAATAGACATAGGAAAATGAGAGGTCCTAGGAATAGGAGGAGCCCACCTAAGGTAAAGAAAATATGGGTAAGGAAAGATTTGATTAACCAAGTAAGGATCAAGGGGAATGAAACAATGGGAAACTTACCTAAATTTGTTTGGGTTGCAAAGAAGAAAGACTTTCAAAACTTGGTTAAGCCACCCTTAGCATCACATTGAAAATCTTTGATGCATAGTTGAATTGCACAATATATTTTCTTTTTAATTTTGTGTTGCCCATTTATTTTGAATTAATTGTGCTTGTCAATGTTTTGGTGATACAAGTTGAAGAGAAAATAAATTGTGGAATCTATTTTAAATTTGTGTTTTGCTTTTGATGTTGTTTTAGTTGCTAATGAAATAATAAGGCAAGTTAATATTCTGTTCTTGAGTATATGCAGGTCAAAGAGGTGGAAATCACAAGAAGACAATATTTGAGGTTAAGGGACCAACACAGAAGGTGGCACAAGGCATTCCTGCACTTGTCATGCGCGGGTCCCAATCCGTACATTTTTCAGCAAGACCCACGCACTGCACACACATTATAAACAGAACGAGTCTTTTTCATGTGAGCCCAACCATGAACTTAAACAAAAATTTTCCCTTTTCCCTCGCTTTAAAAGGTAAAACTTGCTCTTCACGCTTTTGATTCAAGACCAAGAGGTATGTCTTCCAATCTTAATTTTGTTTCAATAGTTTTCAATCCTTGAACTCCACCTCTCTATAAATTTCTCCAACATGCATGAATTTGGTGCTTTATGATGACCCACTAATTTGTGCCCTACTTTTGCTTGATTTTTGACGTATACATATTAGGTTTATTGGTTAATGCATGTTCTGAGTAGTTAAGGTTAATGTTAAGTGACAATTGCCCTATACATGTGTAAACTCAAAATTTAGGGTTTGAATGTGATAATTGAGATATTTTCCAAAATTAAATGAAGGGTTTAGTTCAATGGATGCATGTGAAGTGAATGGAATTGATTTGGAAGGAAAACTATGCGTGAATACACTTGCCTTAGTTGAACTTTTTATTCTATTTTCTTTATGTTAGTTTAATCTTTAGTTTGTTTTAGTACTTTTGCTTAGTGTAATAAACTTGGGTAGATTTAGATGTTTTTGGATGTTTAGGGATTTATGTAGTTTGATCCTTTTGAGGATATTTGAGATATTTGTATTGGTATTTGATATATTTTTGGTTAGATGTTTGTGCTTAAAGCTAGGTTCTTCATCTCTTGGAATTGACACACCGACAACTTGCAAGTCTTGGAGGGACAAGCAAGCCAAGAGTGCTCATAAAACTGGTGAGAACCTAATCAACTTTGAGACTACAAGAAAGCAACCACCTCGGTTTCATCTCTTCATCTCAAACTGATGAACTATATATTTCTCTTTATTTGTGTTTATATACATTTGTGGATAATTGGTGAATGTTGATATATATATATATATTGCATATACTTTTGGGTTGATTATGTGGATAATTGTGAATGAATGAAAGTTTTGGCCTGTAAGTTTTGAACTTATTCACTCATTCACTTTTGATTTGATGAGCCGAAGGCTCTTGTGGATAAAGCATAAGAATTTACAGGTTTTCTTTTCATAAAGCCCAACTCGGTTTTGGGGTTTTTGAATTCATGCATATACTTGTACATAAATGAGCATATAGTAAAAATCGGTTTGGGGGTCATTGACCCCGTTCCGACAAATTTTGTGAATGGATGCTTGGTGTGGTTAAACTTTGAACTTAATTGCCATATTTACTTAGAATGCCTTATTTAAAATGAGCTTATTTTTTAGTCTAGTTAGGTGCTCGCTGCTATGCCAGACTCTATTGTCTTCAACATTGACGACAATGTTGGGTTTTCGTTTGGGGGTGTAGACGCCTTCGTTGAGTTGTCTTTTTATGTGTTTTGAGTCACTTTTAGTTATTTTGGTCAAAAAATTTCAATTTATCAAAATTGCCAAATTTTGCGAGCTTTAACTAGCTTGGATGTGATGCCTTGAGCGTGTGTTTTTGGCAAGTGAACGAATGCATTTTAAGCTTGTGAAACAAATTGTTATCACTATTGGGTCTTACTTTCTTGTCATGGGCTAGTTCCATCCTTTTTGTGTTTAATTTAAGAGGACTCGGTGCTTTTGCGCCTTGTTCTAATATTGGAGACTACCCGTGAATTCACAAACACAAGCCTTTTAAAAAGCGCATTGAGTGTTAAATTTTCCTATTACTTAAACACTTTTCTCGTCATATGTGTCACGTGCCATAGAACATACATTCTGTTAACAGAAATGTTGCTCGGGGCATTAAATCTCAGTTAGTACCCTCAAGATCATTATCACGTAGGTGATGACCAAGGTAGAATGTATATGTATATGACAGTGCCTAATGAAATGACAAGGAGACAATGATATTGTTAGCTAGTCGAAAGAAATAAAAGTCTTTCTTTATTGATAACATATGGTATACATCTCTCTCTCTCTTTCAAATTGCTCTCACTTTTCTCTGGGGATAGTGGGGTACTTGTTGTGTGCCTGTCGAATAGTAGTCTCCTCTTTTCTGAAGGAGGAAATCCCTCCTTTATACAATGTCTTCATAGGTTTAATCTTATTGATTCCCCCTTGATTTTCTCCTCCCTCCTTATCGGACGGGATTTTTACCTTTAAATGTCATTGACTTTTAGTTAATTGCTAAGTTGAGGATATCTTGGTGGAAATCAATTTGTTTCCTACTTAGACTCTATTACTTGTTCTCTACGTATGTAACGTCTTTAGATGTGATCATGTGTATCTTCGGGTCTAGCATGATTCCATAGGGGTCTTTGAATATATCACTGTGTGGTACATCAGTTTAGTGAGGTTGATCAGTGTTCTGGCCACGATATTGAGAAGTTTCGTCAAGCTAGGAGCTAGGTCTGGCCTCCCTTGACCTTTCGAAGCTAGGTGAGGCCCTCTATGGACACCCCAATGTATCATCGAGGTATAGGCGAGCTTCTGGAGAAATTACGAGGTAACCTTGACTTCGGGGGTTTTCCTGTTTTCAGGTTCGGTGACGCGGGCTTGATCTGACCATTCGGGGCTGTATTCCGGATGTTTCTGGAGCCTGTTCTTATTCCTGCGGGGCGGTATTGTAGCTCGGCTTTGGGTAACATGGTCTCCTGGTGGAAAATCTCGGGCATGGATCCTGGTCTGGAGGGTGGAAAATTTTCCTTTGGTCCTTAGCCAATTTTGGCTATTAACACATTCATCATACATATATTGTGGATTGCTTTTCAGATGCATTTATTCCCTTAACAGACTAATTGTGGAGATGATTTCAATGTGTGCATTTAACTACTAAATAAACCTAAACACATTCCTACTCCCTAGTTATGTGCTCCAATGCCAATTTTGTAGCCAAACACTTACCTTTCACTTGGAACCATATTAAACCATATTAAACCATATAGTCATAGACCAAACACAAACCAACCCTTAAATTGTCAATCATGTGAGATGTGTGTGTTGTGCTGTGTATGAAAGTGTAAGCTCTAATGTTGAAATAGCATGTACTTAGGCAACTGTGTAAAATGTGCAAGAAACGGCTCAAAATGTAAAAGTGCCAAAAATTTGCACTTAAGAGCCGAATTGTCAAAGTGTTAAATGAAGTTGTGCAAAGAAAAGCGAAGAAAGAAAATCAATGCAAAAAGAAAGGCCAAAAAAAAAGTAGAAAAAAAAGAGAAAGAGAAAGAGTCTTGTAAAATAATTGTAAAGTACTCACAATGTGGAGTACCAAAATCTGTAGCACAAATGTGTATGTAAGTAAATGCCTAGTCGCTACAATGTAATTGATGTTTAATAGAGCTTTGTACGGGGTGTGTGAGTATGTTTAAGCATGATTGGTGATCTTTGAACTCATAGTTTCCTATTTATTTGTTCACCACATCTAACCCCACGACCCTGTTATAACCTAAGGGAAAGTCCTATTTGATCTATGATATATCTTGATTGGGAATGTTTGTTGAAGCTTGAATCTTCCACGTTCATGGCATAATGAATCTTTCTTAATTTAGTTCACCGAAAAATTAGTTGTCTTTCATTGATAAATGTATGCAATGCATTAGTTCCTATGCATAAATTCTATCTTTGCATACCATGCATGAGCGTGAACTAAAGACTCAAAGCGGAAAAATAAGAGTGAATCCATGTGAGAATTAGAGTTGAAGCGAATTATGTTCAAGGTGTGAGAGTTAGTAGTACCCGATATGAGAGCACTCTTAGGTGTGGGATTTGTGTTAGTGCGAGTTTCCCTCTAGTGCATTCCAGTTGTTTTAGAACGTTTTGCATATGTCTACTTCTCTCTGTCAGACATCCTTGCATCTCATCACTGGTTTGACATGCAACAGTTTTAATTGTTTGTTGTTGAGTCTAGGAAAATTTTATATTGAGTCATTTTGATGTTGTGTTATTGTTTTGTTTTGAGTTTGCTCGAGGACGAGCAAAGGTTTTGTTTGGGGGTATTTGATCGAGCAAACATTGCTATATATTGTGGCCCTCATTCCTTATCCATTGTCTTGTTTTTAAGAGTGTTTTCGTGTCTTATAGGCTCTTTTATCATATTTGCAGGTGTTAGATGTAATCCCGGTCGTAGAGAAGAAAGTGGAGAATTTGGGCGCAGAGCAAGCCAATTGAAGCAAGAAAAGCAGTGCGCTCCTTACCCGTGCACCACCCACACAATCCGATGTCCAGAACATCATTGATCTCACAAGTGAACCTACCCATGAACCAGAGATCAGAATTCAGCCAGAAAAGTCCAAGTGGCTAGTTCGCTGATACTGAGTGGGTCCCTACCAGCCCAGTTACCAGCGAACAGAAGATGGAAGCTGCTAAAAGCATATGCACGGGTACCCAACCCGCACACATATACCCGCGCACTACGTATGTTTCGAAGACCACATTAGCAATCAAAACCTATTTTTGGGAAGGCTATATAAAGATTCACTTCTAATTTAAAACACACACCCACACACCATTTTACATCACATTTTCTTTCTCTAGATATAGGAATCATTCTCTCCCTTGACAGCCAAAACCCATACATCATTTCTTGATTTTCTAGTCAACAAAAGGAAGCAAGGAGATCATTTTGGAGGCTAAAGAAAGAGGATTCCTATATGGGTTTATTTCTATCCTTTTCTTCTTGCTTATTTCTTATAATAGACATGAGTAGCTAAATACCAATTAAGGGGTTGATGTGATTCAGTTGTGAACCTTAGGTATTGTAATACACTCAAATCTTTTCTATCAATCTATCAAATATGTTTCATTCATTGTTTTAATTGATTTCAAAGATAGTTTGTCTTAGATTGTACATTCCTCTCTTTGTAAATTTTTTGAGAAATTACTTGAGTAGAGAATCGGGTATACACTCTAGTTGATTCTCTTAAGCTAAATTGAAAGGAAGGATTGAGCAATAGTAGCCTCCTTAAGTGAAATCCAGATTTTTAATCTCTATCTAATCTTAAGTGGGTAATCAATACTATACACTCTAGGTTGGTTGCTTGTGAGAGGTTAAGAATCAATTTTATTCACTCTATGATTGGTGATTTTATAAACAGATTACTCCCTTATTTTGATAGATGCACATTCATTAAATAATCACTTATGGGTGGCCAATACTATACACTCTAGATTGGAAACTCATAAGGGATATACAACCAATACTATACACTCTAGATTGGTTACATTTGTCTAATGTTCATTATTATGAGTTCATCTTTGCCTATTGTTTGCTTTATGGATCCATCAATTCCTTAGCCCATTTATCATCCATTCTCATCTACTAACTTAGTTGTATTTTAATTAGTTTAAACTTAGTTTGCATATTAGTTAATTTCAAAATCAACAACCATTTTAATTTACTTTTAGTGCTTTTATCACTAGAGTAAAGATTTGAACATAACTATATCTCGATCTCTTTGGACGAGACCTTAACTTTTCACACTACTTGTTTTATATATTTGAGTACATAGTTGCGGTTTTATAAATTTTTATTTTGATATTGCATAAACGACAGATGTGTGTCATTTCTTCATTAGTAACTTGGAGAGCATCCCATGCTTCCTTGGCCGACTCTAGGTTTTGAATATAAGAGAATTGATGACTATCTTGATCGTACCAAAATTGTGCTATATTGTTGCCCTCATTCCTTGTCCTTTTTCTTATTTTTGAGCATATTTTCGTGTCTTATAGGCTCTTGTCTTGTGTTTGCAGGCAGCAATTCTTGTATTGGAGAAGGGAAACGGAAATTTCGGGTACGAAACAGTGCTTGTTTTCATACATCTTTTAGTGCAATTTGGGACTTATAAATTTTGTTTGATGAGCACTTTTTAAGTACAAATGACACTCCGTCAAAATAGAGCTGCTGCCGGGGATCGGTGTATTTAGTAGTGATTAGGTTCAGCTTTAGGTTAGTTATTTATCATTTTAGTTTCCTTTACTTTGTTTGTGTTTGTTGTTGTGCAATTTTTAGGTACTTAGGTGTAAGAACCTCATTTCTATGATTGGCTTATTTCATGACAAATCACATTAGGATTATTTGTAATGGGTTAGCTTAGGTATTATTGTGGTTCTTCATCAACAAGCTTCCAAGATCCCATAGTGCTTCAAGAGAGGTAGTTTACTTGACTTGACTCTTTTGAAGAGATTTTAGTTGCACACACTCACTTGCATGCATTATATTCTTGTTTACATATAATTGGATGATGCATTGTATGCCATTCATCACACTCCACACTTGTACAGTTTTGCATATTAGATTAGTGTGTTGAGTCTACCTGGAAAAGAGGATTTTCCTCTTTACCGCTGTGCAGGTCGCTTGATGGGCACCTGCCTCTGTCGTGGTCCCAACAGCGGTTGGTTCCAGAAGGTGCATGCGTTAAAGACCGTGGTCTGTGCACTTGTATGCGCAACGGTCCATACCGCGGTATACTTCCGTAGGCCCCTGCTGCCTAGACCGCGGCCTGTGCTCTGCATGCACAGCGGTCCCCGCTGCGATGTTGTCTAGGCAGTGCATCGCTGCATGTACCGCGGTATGGGCACTTACCCGAGCCGCGGTCCAGCAAGCGGTATTGACGGGATTTTGTTTCTTAAACCCAAACGACGCAGTTTTGTCTAGGGTTTCTATATATATGTTCTCTTCTTCCCCAACTCGTTTCAGAGCTGAAAGAACATATTTTTGTGAGAGGGAACAACCCTTAGAGAGAGAAAGCTTCAAGCTTTGTTCCTTGACTCTCCAAACCCAAAACCCATCATCTTCATGCATTTTTAAGCATCTTTAAGGCATGGGTCTTCATCATTAGTTGACTTGGTAAGTTGAACAAAAACCCCATCTTTATCATTTGTTCATACTTTCCAAGATTGTGTTTTTATTGCATTTATTAGTTGATTAAATGCTAGGACTCTATTTAATGCATCTATTTATGAGTTCCTTTGTATGATTGGGTTTGTATTGTGATAGCTTGCATTTAGGACATGTTTGCCCTCTAGCTAATTAGGACTCATTGATTGCATTTGTTAATTGCATTTATTGTCCTTGCCATGATTAATGACAACATATGTTGATATGGCTTTGTTTGATGACTAGAGTTTAGACTTGCATATCTATATCTAGTTAGGTCTTTATGAGCATTCATATAGACATTGATATCTAGGATTTGTACTTAGTGTCATATTTAATCCCTAGATAAGCATTTAGTGTTGCCTAGCATTATTTGCATTTTGAGTATTCATATATTCACTTAGGTTGTTAATCTCTTCTTGAGAGTGAAGTCTTGTGACTACAAGGTGTAGTGCACAAGCAAGTGAAGTCTTGCAACCAAGGTGTGGTTGGCAAGTAAAGTGATCAAGGATTCACTATAAAGGCCCGTTGGGTAGTAGTGGTGGGTTAGTGACCGAGAATGGTGTGACTAGAGGTCAACCTAGGTTGTAAACATCATTACAATAGTGGATTTGAGGATCGTGTGTGGCTAGAAGGATAGCCCGTGGTTTTTCCCTTTGTTTAAGGGTTTCCATGTAAAAATCAAGTGTTATTTACTATTCCGCACTTTACACTTGATTTTGTATGTTTGTTTATGAAGTGAATTTTTAATATTGACTAATCAAGAAAAATTGGTAATTAACTTGATTAAAACCTATTCACTCCCCCTCTAGGTTGTAGACACACGTTAGAGTAGTATTTTCATTAGGTATATGCACGGTAGACGTTCGTTGAGAGGCGCAGTTTTTCTAGCACAAGATAACATTCACCGTATTGGGAGGTTGATCAAACAATATGAAGAAAATCACTTTGAAGAAGAAATGGCAGAAGCTGTACCACCTGCAGTACTAGTCGTAGAACAAGAGACCAATTTTAAGGAAGAATTGAGGTCACTATTGGGGAATATACTCTCTCATCCTTAGGAAACAAACTGCCTACGACAATTGTTTTGCATGATGTGGCGAGGCAATATGAGTTGAAGGGTATGCACAAAAACCTTTTTCCTTCATTTTTCTGGCTGCCAATGGAGGATGGCTTACAGTTCGTGAAGGAGTACAGTGTCGTACTCGAGACTTTCCCCATAGTAGCTCGGAATGATGTACTTACAAGTGAGCAACTGCACCTTAGGTGTTTTCAATATTGTTTGAAAGACAGGGAAAAACAATGGTGTATGGCATTGAGGCCAGGGTCGCTCACCACTTGGGCCCAAGTAAGCAAGATGTTCGATAACAAATTCTTCCTAGCAGCTAAGGCAAGAGACCTGAAGATCAAGATAGCCACATTCAGTGAAAAAGACGGGGAGCCTTTCCTTGAGGCTTGGGAAAGGTTCCATATATTGCTAGCAAATGTTCTGCCGCATACTTATCGAAAGTCACTTCTTTCTACTATGGTCTCTCCGCTATCACTCAGATGATGGTTGACAATGTTTGTACAGGGACAGTTGCAGACAAGAGAGCTTCAGAGGCATATGAAATTATGGAGAAATTGGCTCAAAACTCACAAACATCAAATACAAGGAGAGGTGGAAGGCTAGAATTTGACAGGGGAACGAGCATAGCAATAGAAATGTCCAAGATGGCTAAGGAAATGCAGTCAATGAAGGATCTAGTGAGGAACATGTTCAAACCTAATGCCCAAGTTAGTCAAATTTCAGATGATACAATGAGTGGAGTTGAGGGGCAGATGGATCAAGATGAAGCTCTAGTGCTAGGAGGGTTCCAGAAGCAAAGGAATGACCTTTTGTCAAATTCCTACAACCCAGGTTGGAGAAATCACTCTAATTTATCCTAGAGCAACAACAACAATGCAAACAACAACCAAGGATACCAGAATTATGGGTACAATAGGTACAACAACCAAGGAGGATCAAATAAAAACAACTTCTGGGTAAGCTCAAATAACAACCCACGGAACAGTTTCAACTCTCAAACAAACCCTTAACAGCCGAAGACCAGGTCGCTTGGGGAAGAACGAAGGGACTTCATTAAGACAACCGAAGATGCTTCCATAGCCATCATAAATTCTTAGAGTGCAAATGAACAATTATGGAAGAGCTACATGCAGTCAAATGACTAGAGGTCTGATGACATGGATGCCTCCATTAGAAGACTGGAGATCTAGATGACTTAGATTGTAGATGCTTTACATAAGCAAGATAAGGGGAAGTCTCCGAGCAACAATGAGCAGGTCAAAGTAGTGGATGTAGTCCTGGGGAAGAGTTAGAAGTTGGTAGGAAATGAAGCTGTACAAGATCCCGAGGAAGTTTTTGAAGAATCTAAGAATGAGGAGTTGGATGAGTCAGTGGTGGTTACATATGGATTTAAGCTGATAGTGAGGGTGACCAGTCCCTTGAAGCTAGAAGATCCTGGTAACTTCATCATTCCAGTCACTGTAAGAGATTCAGAAAGTATGAGAGCAATGCTTGACATGGCCTTTGCAAGCATGCCAGCAGTTTTGTCTAGGGTTTCTATATATATGATTCTTATGATGGCAGACAACTCTCCAAAGAATCCATATGGTGTAGTTGAAAATGTACAATTGGATATACATGGATTGAAGGTTCCCGTGGATTTTGTTTTCTTAGAAGTTGAGAAGGATTAATCCCATAAGAGGGATTGAAAGTTACTCTTAGAAAGGTCGTTAATGACCACATCTGGAATAGTGGTAGATGTGACTTCAAGATGTTTATCTTTTAGCTGTGGTGGAAAAGGAGTTGAGTTCTATATTGAAAGACAAAAAGATAAAGTGAATGAAGGAGGGTGCTTCATATTAGAAGTGCCAAAGTGCCGAAAGAGGAAGAGCAAGGTTTGTGACTTAGTGAAGGCATTCGAGTTAGCTTTGGAGATGGAAGAAGGCCATCAAGATGGTGTTAAAGAGAAAAAAGCAATGAAGCTCAAAGAAATGATCTATGATGAACAAGTGCTAGAGGAATGTGCTAGAGAATATGAATGAAAAATGAGAACAAAAAGCTACAACTCGAGGTTAAGCTACTCAAGGGGGAAAAAGAGATTTACGGAAGAAAGTTCAACACTTCGCCACTCTCAACAATGAGTTGTGAAAACAATTAAAGAGCCTTAAGGAGGAGAAGAAGTCACAATCAAAGAACCTAGTGGAACTTGCCAAGCTTTCAAAAGAGTTTGAGGAGGAATATGCAAGGAACTAGGAGGTTTTTGATGGAAGTGGAACAAAAAGCAAATGCCTTGAAGGAAGTTAATGAGCAATTGAACAAGAAGGAGGAAGCATTGAAAATCCCCAAGGTCAAGGAATGTGACTTCATAGTCCAACTTGACAAAGTTGAAAAGGAGGTGAAGACTCTTCAAAGGAGAGAACATCAAAGGCCTCATCACAATGATCAGAGAGGGAGTTTTCTCAACCACCCTACTACTTGTTTCTTTTGCTCCAAGAAGGGGCACATTAAGGCCAATTGTTTCAAGTTCCACAAGTTTAAGGAAAATCAAAATAGGTTTAGGAAGAACCCAACAAAAGCAAAGAAAAATTGGGTTATGAAGGTTTTAGTGGATCAAGAAAAGTCAAAAGGGAAGGGAGGGTTAGATGAGTCAATGGCACCCATTTGGGTGATTAAGAAGAATGGACCTCCCCATTTGGTCAAACCACCTCCGGTTGACCCAAACCCCACTTTGAATGCATTACATTGAACTTCTTTAGGAATGATTAGAGTTCATAATTTATTTTCTTTTGCATTCTAGAGTTGCCCAATTTTGTTGATACCGTGAGCTTGTTTTGTTTGGATTATTCTCAGTGTGGAGAAAATTCATTATGATTTCTTTGTTATGAATTTGAATGAGTTGCATTGTGAGTTTTTATTTAATTTTTTTTATGAATAAGTAAATAAGGCAAGATTAGTTATAATGTGTTATTCATACATGTAATGAAACAATTGAAGGGAAGAAAGCTGAGCAAAATAGGAGAGAACAAGTCCTTAGTGTGCGGGTCAATGCACTTGTGCATACCTGCGTAGTGACCAGAGGGCCTCAGTTCGCTGGTTGGTGCGCCGGTACCTACCCACACACTACCCACGTATTGGGCACCTCTTATATATATATATATATATATATATATATATATGCATGTGTCATGTAGGGCTCCACCACCACCACTTTCAAACACGAATTTTGTTTTTTTCTCTCTCTTCCCTCTCAAAGCAAAGGTATAACTTGTGTCCCACGTTTTTTATTTCAAGAACAAAGGTATGATTTCTCAATCTTTAACCTGTTCTTTTTGGATTCTATCTTTGATTTCAACACTTTCTCTCCCCAAAACCTCCATCTCATTTGCATGAACTCGAAATTTTGATTTTACCCATGAACTATTGCAAATTTTTGTTTGATTCTTATGAGTTTTTGTTGGGTTTCATAGATTGATGCATGTTGAATTGATTGGAATTGATTTTTAAATGTCAAGAAGCCACATCATGCTTAGTTTTGAATTTAGGGTTATTATTGAGCAAATTGAATTGTTTTGCCCAATTTTATGATTGGGTCTTTATGAATACATGCAATTGGAAGCGATTATGATCACATGGAATTGTTAATTGTGAGTTTTATGCATAACTTTGAAGATAATGGTTTGTGTGCTTTGGGAAATTTTTGTGCCTAATTTTGATTATATGACTTTTGATGGATACTTTGAGTTGTTTAGGTAAATTCAACAACTAATTGAGCACATTGTGTACACACTAATTGCATTGCATGCTTACAATTGATTCTTGAATAATTTTGAATGTGATTAAATTGGGGATGTTAATAGCCAAAATTGGCTAAGGACCAAAGGGAAATTTTCCACCCTCCAGGTCTGGCTCCATTTCCGAGATCATCCACCAGGAGACCATGTTACCTAAAGTCGAGCTACGGCACCGCCCCGCAGGAATAAGGACGGGCTCCGGAAACATCCGGAATAGAGCCAGGAATGATCAGATCAAGCCCGCGTCACCAAACCTGAAAACAGGAAATCCCCCCGAAGTCAGAATTACCTCATAACTTCTCCAGAAGCTCGCCAGTACCTCGCTGACATAGTAAAGTGTCCGCAGGAGGCCGCACCTAGCTTCAAAAGGTCAAAGGAGGATAGACCTAGCTTCTGATTAGATGAAATTCCTTTATATCAAGACTAGAACACTGATCGACCTCACTACCTGATGTACCCCGCCACATTACACGCCATATTCGACGATCCCTACGGGAGAACATGCTAGACCTGAAGACACACAGGATCATATCTTAAGACATTACATGCGTACAAAACAAATAATAGTGTCCAAGTAGTGAACAAATTGATCTCCGCTAGGATATCCACGATTCAACAATTAACTCAAAGTCAATAACATTTAAAATGAAAATCCCGTCCGATAAGGAGGGGAGAGATGGAGAAACTCAAGGGAAGAATCAATTAGTTTAACCTACGAAGACATTTTATAAAGGAGGGACTTCCTCCTTCTGAATGAGGAGACTACTATTCGACACGCACACAACAAGTACCCATTTGCACCTTAGAGAAAAGTGAGATCAATTTGAGAGAGAGGGAGATGTATATCACATATTATCAATAGAGGAAGCCTTTTTTGATTATTTTGAGTAGCTAATAATATCGTTGTTTCCTTGTCATTTCATTAGGCATTGTTATATATATACGTTCTACCTTGGTCATCACCTACGTGGTAATGATCTCGAGGGTGCTAACTAAGATTTATTGCCCCGAGCTAAATTTCCATTAACACTTTCTGGCGCCGTCTGTGGGAAAAATAAAACCTACACCTAGTTAATCAGATCAACTATTTGCATTTACATTTTCGTTGTTTTACAGGAACTATGAGGCTCCGCTCTTCCCAAGGCCCCTAGAAAAGGGAGAAAATCAGGATATGCAGTCAAGTTCCGGTCCAAACAACTAATGTGCGGGCTTCTGGCCACCCTATAGTGAGGCAAGCCACGCTCGACCAACAAGCGGCAGCCTTCATGGAAACCGTCCGCGTCCGCCTGCTCGCAGAAGGAATCACGGTCCAGCCAACCAACCTGAATGATCAGAGAGAGCCAAGCAGGTTTCGAGCTAGGGAGCCTGCCTTCGATCGCCTGGGACCTCCTCTTCCAGAGCCAGCTCGAGACAAGTCTGGGCCCCAACTTTCGATCCGGGATAGGCTGGGACCCATGCCCCCCAGTTTCGAAAAGACCTTCACAATATCAACCCAGGCCAGTTAAGTCCGCCGCAGATGCTTTGACCTGGAAGAAACGAGAGCTATCCCACCCAACTGCATCAAGGAGGAACGCCTGGGCCCAAGAGAAGGAGAGTAGACAAACTTCCCAAATGGATCATGTCCATGAAGTTGACCAGATAGAGGTTGCCAGTTCATCAGAGAGACTCGATAGTGAAGAATCCGAGGTCAATTCAAAGAAACCTGGGAACAAGCGACTGAGGGATCAGCTGGCAAAGCTACAGAAGGAGGTCCGGCAGATAAGAAAAGGAAAGAATAAGGAAGATAAAAAGGATCCCTTGAGTGAGATGAATGCTCCCTTCACTAGGAGGATCCGAGAAGCGGAGTTCTCACCAAAATTTAAAATGCCAGCAGATAAGTTCTCTGGAACGGAAGATCCTCTAAACCACCTGAAGATCTTCGTTCAACAGATAGAGGTCCAGAACACTACCAGAGCGGCTATGTGTCGGATGTTTCCAACGACCCTAACCGACTACGCTAAAACTTGGTTCAGGAAGCTGCCCGCTGGTAGCGTGGACTCTTTTACGAAGTTATCAACAGATTTTTGCTCGCAGTTCCAAAGGGTTAAACCTCATCAGAAAGATCCCATACACCTCCAATATATGATTCAGGAACGAAGTGAGACACTTCGATCGTACATGGAATGTTTTCACAAAGAGGTGATACAAATGGGAGTTTTCACCGAGAAAGAAACTCTCGCCAACTTCAGGCGAAACCTATGGGCGGGAAACCTTTTCCGCTCCATCGCCAAGAGACCTCCTGAGACTTACCAAGAGGCCTACGATCGGGCTCTTGAGGAGGTCGAGATCGACGAGCAACTCAAAGTCAAGATGGAACATGACGACATGAGAACGGCGAAGCGTCTGAAAAAAGAAGCCCCCAAATTTGAGCCAACTCAGAAAGCTCAAAATAAACCTCCCAATAGGTCGACCTATGGCATTCCCGCTCCTCAGCACAGGCAAGAAAAATATCCAGCAAGACGAACCCCTCCTTTGAACGTTTCCAGGGAACGCTTCTAGGGAAAAGGTCTACCTTGCTATACGAGACAAGAGGCTACTCCAAAAGCCTACTCCCATGAAAGCCCCAGCTGATAGGAAGAACCGGTACAAGTACTGCGACTTCCATGAAGACGTTGGCCATAACACTTCAGAGTGTTATAATTTGCGCAACCAGATTGAAGCCCTGATAAGGGGGGGATGCTTGATTGAGTTTCTACAGCAGATCAGAGATAATATTTGGACTAGAAGGGAGGTACAAGCCGAGATCCGTGAGGATGCGGACAAGAGAAAGGGAGAACAGACTGACTTAATGCAACAAATCCAGGTGATACACACCATCAGCGGAGGGCCCACACTAGCTGGCACTTCAAATAATTCTTGAAAAAACCATGCAAGGAAGATTCCTCGCATAGAAGAAAGCCAGGGGACTTCAAGGTCAGCCAAAGCCCGATAGAGTCCTTCTAGTCGGCACAGATCGTTTTCACTGAAGCAGATGTCTTCAACACCGTGCAACCTCAAGATGATCCCATGGTAATCACAATACATATTGCCAACTGTCTAGTCCATCGCGTGCTCATAGATACAGGTAGCAGTGTAGATATCCTCTTCAAGGATACTTTGGAAAAATTAAACCTGAAGCAACGTTGATACAATAGCTGTACAACTCCACTTTATGGGTTCATTGGAGATTCGATCATACTAGTGGGGTCGATGATCCTCCTAGTGATTATCGGAATCACCCATTTCCAGCAGAATGTTATGACCGACTTTGTTGTGGTTGACTCCCCATCGGTTTACAATGCCATCCTAGGGAGACCATTCCTGTCCTCCTTAAAGGGAGTCTTGTCCATATACCACAATGTCCTGAAGTTCCCGGTTGGAACCAAGGTAGGAGAAGTACGCGGAGACCAGCAGGCAGCTAGGAGATGCTATGCAGTGTCTGCCAATCCTACAGCTCTAGCGAAACAATTCGTACAGGTGGCATTAGTCTAGGAAGACATGGAAACATCCCGGATAATCCAGGAAGAGGTGGAGCCCGTAGAGCATTCTGCGCATCCTGAAAGCGAACCTATTATGCCTTATGAGGAGGAACGGAGCAAATAGTGGGCCAACAGACAGCCCATAGATAGATTAGAAGAGATACCCATCAGAGATGACGATCCCTCCAAGGTTGTCAAGGTCGGGGCCACCCTTGAGCCAGAAGTGAAAGAAGGTTTAATTAATCTTCTCAGAGAATTCAGCGACATCTTTGCTTGGAGCCATTATGAAATGCATGGAATCCCGGCATCATTGGCCTTCCATCGACTAGCGGTAGATCAAACAGTCAAGCCTGTCAAACAGAAGAGGCGTCACTTCAAAGCTGAGAGGAACGCTGCGGTACAGGAAGAGGTAGATAAATTGATCAAGGCTGGGTTTATCAGAGAAGTACGCTATCCCGAATGGATCGCCAACGTGGTCATGGTTACGAAGGCGAATGGGAAGTGGCGTATGTGTGTCGATTACTGATGAGAAGGTTTTTCACCGTTAGAAAACCGTCCGTCAAAACAATTTATAAAACCTATGCGATACGTTCACAAGTAGAAATACAAGTAAAGCAGTAAGCACGGGTGTCGTCTACTGAGATCGGGGTAGCGGTGATAAGATTCGGATTAATATAACTAGTGTGCATAAAAGTAAAAGTGAGGGTGAATGAAAATACAATATAAACTAAACTATGAAAGCAAATACAATGGAATGACAATGGAGTGATGAATGAATAATGATGGAACTACGGAGTTGATGGACTCGTAAGTGAATATTGGGGTAATTGCAACAAACTCTCAATTAAGCACGTATTGACAAATGTAAACAACCTAGGTTGTATATGTAGGGAAAAATTAACTAAAACCGCAGCGGAAGGCGAAAAGTAGATTTTCGTATAGTTTAAAATTTTTCTAAAGATTTGAACCTTAACCCTTTAATTAATTAAACACAAATATACGGTTAGAGTTAAATACCTCTTGTCACGTGATCCGATTGACTTACGTAGATGGTAATCCGCAAGATCTTCAATCCTAGCACATACGTGAATCACCTAGGAGCGTGGTCTCCCTTTTTCTTTGAATTGCTTACCTGAGAATGGATGTATGAAACTTCTGATCCTGATCTACAATCCCAAAACACTAAGAGCCTAGAAAAATAGTTCCGGTTACTTTTGAATTCACAACTGATATGATTGGAACTCGCGTAACCCTAAATCGAAAGTGTGCACAAAACCTTTTGATGTTAAAGGCTTGCAAGTGTACTATCGAATGAGAACTTATTTTTCTTTTTCTCTCTTGGCCGAAATTCTATGTGTATTGAGTAAGATTTTTATTTTTCAAAGCAAACAAAAATCTCTCTCACTCAAGCTTCTTGGTAACCGAAATTTATCACCTTATATTTATACGGTGACCGAAATTTCTCCTTCTCAAAATAGGGTTGGCCGAATTCTTTGTGTAGGAAATCTAGGGTTGGCCAATTTCCTTACTTGAAAAGGAATTGTGCTTTTCCCTAATTCCTATCAATTTAAGAATCCTAACCCTTATAGGACTAGGGTGGCCGAATTCTTTGTGTGGTATGGAGTGTATGTGGACTTAATCCTTACCACATTAGGACTCCTATCACTTAAAAGAATTCTAACCCTAATCCAACACATAGTATTTTATTTACTGATCAGGAAAAGATTTTTATTTAAACTATTAATTAATTAATTTCCATTTAATCAAAACAATAAAATAAAATAATATCTTGGGCTATTTTATTAGCCTTGCCGCCCACACCATATATATATGGGCCTAATATTATTTTTCTTATTTTATTTAATCCATTAGACTTTAAATAAAAGCCCACATGTGAACCAGACTTATTCTTACTAAAAGAAACAAGCCCACATGTCTCCTTTTAATATATTAATAAAATAGAGCAGCCCATCAAATAAATAATAGACATATTATATTCTTAATATATTAAATGCAATTCTAGATGGACCCATAAATTGGTCCTGTAGACTATATCAAGTGATCCATGCAAGTACGTGTGGATTGTGGATCTTGGCGGGCTATCTAAATTTAAGCTTCAATAGACATAACCTAATCACAATCAACAAATGATTCACTTAGGTCCGATCTATTAATTTTAACTTAATCCACTAAAGAGCTAAAATTGAACTCTTAAATAAAGATAGAATAAGGAGATGTTTCTCATTCATACCCTAGACAATCTTATAGGAGATGGTGTATCCTCGTGAATAATATCAGTAATCGCCAAGTGCTCATAGACCGCCTATAGCTCTCCAAGTTACCATATTTCCTCATATGACCACATTTTGAACTTGGATATTTTGACTTGTCCAGAAGCCATGTCTTCAATAATCATCATTGAAAACTCAACGTTGAGATTTTATATCCAATACCTCAAAACATCCATATGATGATATTATACTCTCATTTAATAAATGGAGCCACGATGTCCATATCTATAAATGAAGTCCTCTATCGATTAACAAATGAATACGACCAAACTATCGAGGATAGACTATGCTATATAATCGTACTCATTGATTGCTCAAATGATAACACTTGCAACCATAAGTCCATCATTTATCTCAGGATTAAGATCGACTCTCTGATTGTCCTAATAATGAAAAGACTTATATCTAGTGATAGTTCTAGATAAAGTATTTCATTGTGATCCTGTTCACTGCACCCAGTGCACTAGATTCTTTTACTCGAAAACCTTTTGATGATTTTAGACTCATCATAACTCATTTGATCCCACTCAAATGCTAGTAAAAGAATTCTACAACTTTATCAAGATAGAGGTGCCCAACCTTTAACTTAAGTTGTGAACGTTATTCAAGACTAACTAAAGAATTGTATCTACCTCACACATATCCGGATGTATGAACAATTCTTCAATCTCATAGTCTATTGACCTTATGATTATTTACCTTGACAATTATAATAATAAATGCTATAAGTATTTGTAAGAATCAGAAAACACTTTATTAATATGAAAAGATTGTCAATTATAATATTATACTCTTGCTATTGAGCATAATCCTAACAGTATAGTGTTGGTATATATCTCTAGCAAGAGGTCAACCTAGGGTGTATAGTGAAGACCTCCTACTAACGATTAATCCCTCATAAGCAACCAACAATGGCTAGTTACTTAATCGTGACCTTTTCCATGAATGCTCATCTATCTAGCTATGGCTTAACCTATTACTAATGTAGCCATCCTAGGATGTTTAGTGATGGCTTCCAATTCCCTTACAAGATGCCGACCTAGGATGTATAGTGAAGGCTACCCGTTTGAGATTGGATGAGGCTTTAGGTTATCAACCGAATTCTACTCGAAGGTTAGTTCTCGTAGAATCACTAAAGTAGCCAACCTAGGGTGTATAGTGGAGGCTTCTAATTCTCTCACAAGTGGCTAACCTAGGATGTATAGTGAAAGCCACTAATTAAAGATTAATTAAGGGCATGGTTGTTGAGCCGGATTTCTGGAAATTCTTCCATTCAATTGAGCATTAGACAACCTAATTGCCTACTCAAGTAAACCAAATCAATCATGCAAAGAGGGTGTATCCAAGCAAATCAATAATGGAAATCAATTCAAGCAATGGAATGAAATATAGAGATAGATTAAATATAACACATAAAGTTTATTTACAAAGCCCAAATATCCATCATACAAATAACATCAACCCCATAGTGGGGTATTTTAGCTACTCATGTTCTATTACAAACCAATAAACTAAGAGAGAGTAGAGAGATAACCCTTGAAGATTGATCTCCTTCCTTGAAGCTTGAATCCAAGTCTCTTAGTTGCCTTTGATTGAGTAGAGATGGTTTGGATGAAAGGGAGATGTGTTTCTAGCTTAAACTACAAGTGTTGGGAGGTATGGTCACACTTTTGGTTCGTTCCCATCCTTTTCTATTTATAGAGGATGGAAAAATAGGTCACTTAAGCTTGAAACCAGATGCTGTCGTGAGCAGAGTGCGGGTGAATTACCCGCACTGTACCCGCACTGTAAGGGTTTTCTTCATCTTCAGTTCTCTGATCTAGGCAATAGTGCGGGTCGAGTGCGGTTGGATTACTCGCACTTGACTCGCACTTGACCTGCACTTGATTCGTAATTTACTCGCACTTACTGACAGGTGCAAAATCCACTCCTCTGTTTTGAGCAATAGTGAGGGTGGAGTGCGGTTGTAAGACCCGCACTGTACCGCACTCTAATGTCAGGTGTAAATCTGCTTCTCTGGTTTCGCAACAATGCCGGTGGAGTGCGGTTGGATGACCCACACTGTACCCGCACTTTAACGACAGATGCAACTCAGCTTCTCTGGCTTTGGCAACAGTGCGGTTGGATGACCAGTACTGGACCCGCACTGTAACTCTTCTCCTCTATCAAGTCCCGGCTATAAGCATGAGTGCGGTTGGAGTGCGGTTGCGACCCGCACTTGACCCGCACTGTAGAGCTGCTTATGCTCCTTTGTCTTTCCTTTTGCCCCTTTTTTGCCGGAATCACCGCAACATGATCACAAACCCAGAATTACATCTACTGCCCGCAATTAGCACTAATGAGCCTATTAGACATAAAATATATAGAAAATACACACAAGAATGAGACAAAGGAATAGGAATGAGGGCCAAAATATACAACAATTTAGGCACGATCAATTACACCGACCTCAACCGGGCCTGTCCAAAAGACAGTTTTCCTTTACCAAAGATCGACCAGCTGGTTGACTCCACGTCCGGAAATAAAATCTTGATTTTTATGGACGAGTTCTCAGGATACAACCAAATTGAAATGCACCTGGCTGACTAAGATAAAACCAGTTTCATTACTGGGCAGCGCTTGTATTGTTATAAGGTGATGCCGTTTGGTTTGAAGAACGCAGGGGCTACATACCAGCGGCTGGTTAACAAGTTGTTCAAGCCCGAGATAGGAAGGACGATGGAAGTATACATCGACGACATGATCACAAAATCACCAACCGCAGAAGGACATCGTGAAGACCTTCGTAAGACCTTTCTCATACTAAGAGAAAACCAGATGCCATTGAACCCCTCCAAGTGTGCCTTCGAGGTAACAGCGGGGAAGTTTCTAGGCTTCAAGGTTCATGAGAGAGGCATAGAGGCCAACCCAGAAAAAATCAAAGCTATCTTGGACCTGGAATCCCTAACATCACTCAAACAGGTACAAATTCTGACTGGACGTGTAGCGGCGCTCAACAGGTTTATCTCTCGCTCCACCGATAAATGTCTCCCTTTCTTCAAAGCCATCAAACAAGGGAAAAACATGAAGTGGAGCTAGGAGAGCGAGCAAGCCTTCCAAGCCTTGAAAGAATACCTAACAAGTCCACCGTTATTAGTCAAGCCAGTTCTTGGAGAAGAGCTGCAGATCTACCTGGCCGTCTCAGAAACTGCAGTAAGCGGAGCTTTGGCCAAGGAGTGTGGCGATGGTTTTCAAAGACCCATATACTATGTGAGTCATGCTTTAACCAAGTCAGAGAGGAATTACATTCTCCTGGAAAAGCTCGCTTATGCTCTGGTGATCTCAGCGAGGAAGCTCCGTCCTTATTTTCAAGCTCACACAATAGCAGTGGTGACGAACCAACCTCTCCGCCAATTCTTACAAAGACCAGACATGTCCGGAAGGCTAGTCTTATGGGCCCTAGAGCTCACTCAGATCGATTTAAAGTATAAGCCTCGGACCACGATTAAGGCACATGCTTTGGCTGACTTTGTGGCAAAATTTCTAGCGCTCCCAGATTAAGAGAATCCCTCAGCACCTAATGAGACTCCTGGAAAGACATCCGAGATCGACAATTGGCTTGAAGGCTGCAAGCCATGGACCCTCTTTACAGATGGAGCATCCGGGCAAGCTGGGGGAGGGACTGGCATAGTTTTAATAGATCCGGAGGGGACTGAATTCTGCCACTGTTTCTGATTCGAGTTTAAAGCCACCAATAATGAAGCAGAGTATGAAGCCCTCCTAACCGGGATGACGGTAGCCATCAAACTAGAGGCCGAAAACCTGCAAATCAAGAGCGACTCATTGCTTGTTGTCAATCAGGTGACTAGGGTGTACCAGGCAAAGGGAGATAACATGGCTGCCTACCTAAAGCTACCCCAGTTGCTAAAAAAAAAGTTTAAGGGGTTTAACATCGATCAGGTGCCTCGACACCAAAACAACCGCCCAGATGTTCTGGCTAAGATAGCTGTAAATGGAGGCCAATCCTTACCACGGGGAATTCCCCTCCAAGTGATCTCCCAACCAAGCATAGCCACAAATAAAGAAATCTGCTCCCTAGATCGCCATCCTTGCTGGATGGACCCGATCGCTGCCTACCTGCTTGAGGGAGAGCTTCCCGAAGAGCCCGACCAAGCACGAAGAATTAAAAGACTCTCGATTCGATATTGTTTGGTAGACGGGTACCTCTACAGAAGGGGCAGATCCCTTCCCTTACTTAGATGCTTGCATCCTGATGATGCTAAATGGACATTAAGAGAGGTCCACTCTGGGGACTGTGGGAACCACATAGGTGGGGAAGCTCTAGCATATCAGGTGCTTCGTATGGGGTACTATTGGCCGACCATCCACCAAGACGCAAGGAGTTTTGTTCAATCTTGAGAGTCATGTCAAACAACTTCAAACTTGAACCACCAGCCACCTGAACGACTATCGTCCCTCAGTTCACCTTACCCCTTTGCCATGTGAGGAATTGACCTAATTGGACCACTCCCTACCGCTCCCGGAAAAATGAAACATGCTATCGTGGCTATCGACTACTTCACAAGATGGGTCGAGGCAAGGCCTCTTTCTCGGATATCAGAAAAGAATAAGACCAAGTTCATCAAAACCAACGTGGTATGTAGATTCGGGACCCCTCTTATCATTATAGCTGACCTGGGGAAGCAGTTCAACAACGCCCGATTCAAAGATTTCTGCAAAGGATAGGGGATCGACCTCAAGCTCGCTTCAGTAGCCCATCCCCAGACTAACGGGATGGTGGAATCCACCAACAAGACTATCAAGAAACTTCTAAAGAAGAAGCTACAACAGAAAAATGGCAAATGGGCTGAAGAACTACCAGAAGTCCTCTGGGCATACCGGACTACAAAGAGAACAGCTACCGGGGAGACACCTTACTCCCTGGCTTTCGGAGTTGAAGTGGTCCTCCCCATCGAGCATAAATTAACCTCGTTCAGGGTACAGCACTTTGAGCCGGAAAGTAACGAGGTCAAGCTCCGGGCTAATATGGACCTCCTAGAAGGGAAACAAGACCGGGTAGCGGAGAAAGTGGCAATCTACCAAAGCAAGATCGCTAGATATTTCAACCGAAAGGTCAGAGCCTGGAATTTCAAAGAAGGCGATCTGGTGCTTAGGAAAGTGACCCTGAATACTCAGAAAAGATCGGATGGAGTCTTAAGCCCCAATTGGGAAGGGCCATATTTGATAAAGCTGGTTGCCCGCAATGGAGCCTACAAACTCGAAGACATGGACGGACGACCCATCGACCACACTTTGAATGCAGATCACTTGAGGAAATTCTACCCTTGAGTAGGGAGTTTTTCAAGCAGACTACCCCCATTAAGGTTTCATTAGAATCCCTAATAAAGATGTACTATATCTCGATCATCAATAAAGTCATTTTTTTTCATCTTTATCTCCAATATGTTTGTTAATAGCCAAAATTGGCTAAGGACCAAAGGGAAATTTTCCACTTCCCAGACCTGGTTCCATACCCGAAAGTTTCACCTGAAAGGATACGAGGAATGCTTTAAATCATACCTGGAAGCGTTATCTACATACAGAACGAGTAATGAAATCCAAAAAGGAAATAAACTGATCTCCACCACGATACTCTCAATTCGGGCGTCAATCTAAAAGTCAAATGATATTAACGCAAGAAATCCCGCCCGATAAGGAAGAGACTGAGACAATCACTGAGACAATCAAGGGAGAATCAGTCTGTTGACCTACAAACCATGTATAAATAGAAGAGAAAAGAAATGAAAAAGAGGAGACTACTATTCGACAGGCATACGACTAGCAATCGACCATTCACCAAAGAGAGTTGAGAGAAAAAAGAGAATAATCTTTGTATTCGTGTACCATGCATGCTAAATAAAAACGTTCTTGTTTATTTGTCACTATAAAAAACCACTGTCACATATATAAAGAATTTTGGCCACCACCTACGTGGTAGTGGTCTCGAGGGCGTTAACAGAGATTTCTCATCCCGAGCAAAATTTCCGTTAAAGGCATCACAGTCCAGCCGACCCACCGGAATGATCAGGGAGAGCCGAGCAGGCTCGGAGCTAGACCACCTGCTTTTGATCGCCTAGGCCCTCCTCCTCCCGAGCCGGCTAGAGATAGATCAGGGCCCCAACGTTCGATCCGGGATAGGATGGGACCCATGCCCCCAGTTCCTAAAAGACTTTCACAATATCAACCCCGGCTAGTTAAGTCTGCCGCGGATGTTTTTACCCGGAAACCGCGAGGGCTATCTCATCCAACTACATCTAGGAGAACTACCCGGGCCCTAGAGGAGGAAAGTAGACAAACTCCCCGAATGGATCATGTCCAGGAGGAGGACCGGATAGAAATTGCCAGTTCATCAGAAAGGTTCGACAGTGAGGAATCTGAGGCTAACTCGAAGAGACCTGGAAATAAGCGACTGAGGGATCAGCTGGCAAAGCTACAAAAAGAGGTCCAGCAAATAAGGAAGGGAAAGAGTAAGGAGGACAAGAAGAATCCCCTGAGCGAGATGAACGCTCCCTTCACTAGGAGGATCCGGGAAGCAGAGCTCCCCCCAAAATTCAAAATGCCAGCAGATAAGTTCTCTGGAACGGAAGATCCTCTAAGCCATTTAGAGAGCTTCGTTTAACAGATGGAGGTCCAGAACCTTACCAGAGCAGCTATGTGCAGAATGTTTCCAACAACCTTGACCGACTATGTGAAAACCTGGTTCAGGAAACTGCCCGTTGGTAGCGTGGATTCTTTCACAAAATTGTCAACCGATTTTTGCTCACAATTCCAGGGAGTTAAACCTTGCCCGAAAGATCCCATACACCTCCAATATGTGATCCAGGAACGGAGTGAAACTCTTCAATCATATGTGGAACGCTTTCACAAGGAGGTCATACAGATGGGAGATTTCACTGAAAAAGAAACCCTCGCCAACTTCAGACGAAACCTCTAGGCAGGAAAGCTTTTCCGTTCTTTTGCCAAAAGACCTCTCAGACTTACCAGGAGGCCTATGATCGAGCTCTTGAGCAGGTCAAGATCGACGAACAACTCAAGGTCAAGACAGAACATGACGACATGAGAACGGTAAAACGTTTGAAGAAAGAAGCCCCCAAATTTGAGCCGGTGCAGAGAGCTCAGAATAAACCTCCCAACAGGTCGACCTATCGCCCCCCTGCTCCTCCGTATAGGTAAGAAAGATATCCAGTGAAACGAACCCCTCCCCGGGCTTTGCCGCCTCTCAGAACCGTGGCTCCAGTAATGAAGGGGAAAAAGGGTTTGACCACTATACCTCATTGAATGCATCCAGGGAAACGGGCTACCTTGCCATACGGGATAAGGGGTTGCTCCAAAAGCCCGCTCCCATGAAGGCCCCAGCTGACAGGAGAAACCGGTACAAGTACTGTGACTTTCACGAAGATGTGGGCCATAACACTTCGGAGTGCTATAACTTGCGCAACCAGATTGAGGCCCTGATAAGGGGAGGATGCCTGATTGAATTTTTACAATAGGTCAGAGATAATGTCAGAACTGGAAGGAAGGTACAAGCTGAAATCCGCTAGGACGCAGAAAAGAGGAAAGGGGACCAGGCTGACTTAATGCAACAGATCCAGGTGATACACACTATCAGCGGAGGTCCTACATTGGCCGGTGTTTCCAATAACTCCCGAAAAAACCACGCAAGAAAGGTTCGCTGCCTTGGAGAGAGCCGGGGGATCTTCAAAGTCAGCCAGAGCCCGACAGAGCCCGCCCAGTTAGCTCAGATCGTGTTCACCGAAGCAGATGTCTTCAACACTGTGTAACCTCATGATGATCCTATGGTCATCACGATACAGATCGCCAACTGTCTGGTCCTTCGCGTGCTCGTGGATACATGAAGCATTGTAGATATCCTCTTCAAAGATACCCTGGAAAAACTGAACCTGAAGCAACATTGCTACAACAGTTGTACCACTCCACTTTATGGTTTCACTGGGGACTCGATCATACCAGTGGGGTCGATGATCCTCCCAGTAATCATCGGGGTCACCCCGCTCCAACAGAACATAATGACCGACTTTGTTGTGGTGGACACCCCATCGGCCTACAACGCCATATTAGGGAGACCTTTCCTGTCCACCTTGAAGGGAGTCTTGTCCATATACCACAACGTTTTGAAATTCCCGGTTGGAACCAAGATAGGAGAGGTACGCGGAGACCAGCAGGCAGCGAGGAAATGCTACACAGTATCTGCCAATCCTACAGCCCTAGCAAAGCAGTGTGTACAGGTGACAGTAATCCAGGAAGACATGGATACATCCCGGATAATCCAGGAGGAGAAGGAGCCGCAGAACATCCCGGGCATCCGGAGGATGAACCTATCATGCCCTACGAGGAAGAAAGGGGTAAGGAATGGGCCAGTGGGCAGCCTGTGGATAAACTAGAAGAGATATCCGTCATGACTGAAGATCCCTCCTAGGTCGTCAAGGTCGGAGCCGCCCTTGATCAGAAGTAAAAAGAGGACTGATTGATCTTCTCAGGGAATTCAACGACATCTTCGCCTGGAACCATGATGAAATGCCTGGAATCCCGGCATCGTTGGCCACCCACCGGCTAGCATAGATCCAACAGTCAAGCCCGTCAAGCAGAAGAGGTGTCATTTCAACACTGATAGGAACGCGGCGGTGCAGGAAGAGGTTGATAAATTGATCAAAGCGGGGTTCGTCAGAGAGGTACGTTACCCCGAATGGATCGCCAACGTAGTCATGGTCACGAAGGCGAATGGAAAATGGCGTATATGTGTCGACTACACCGACCTCAACCGGGCTTGTCCGAAAGACAGTTTTCCTTTGCCAAAGATCGACCAGCTGGTTGACTCCACATCCGGAAATAAACTTTTGAGTTTTATGGATGCATTCTCAGGATACAACTAAATTAAAATGCACCCGGCTGACCAAGATAAGACCAGTTTCATTACTGGGCAGGGCTTATACTGCTACAAGGTGATGCCGTTTGGTTTGAAGAATGTAGGGGCCACATACCAGCGGCTGGTTAACAAATTGTTCAAGCCCGAGATAGGAAGGACGATGGAAGTATATATCGACGACATGATCACGAAATCCCCAACCACAAAGGGACATCAAGAAGACCTTCGCAAAACCTTCCTCATACTGAGGGAAAACTAGATGCGTTTGAACCCCTTCAAATGTGCTTTTGGGGTAACGGCAGGAAAGTTTCTGGGCTTCATGGTTCATGAGAGAGGTATCGAAGCCAACCCAGAAAAAATCAAAGCTATCCTGGACTTGGAATCCCCGACCTCGCTCAAGCAAGTACAGATTCTAACTGGACGGGTGGCAGCACTCAACAGGTTTATCTCTCGCTCCACCGATAAATGCCTCCCTTTCTTCAAGGCCATCAAACAAGGAAAGAACATGAAATGGAGCCAGGAAAGCGAGCAGGTGTTTCAAGCTTTGAAGGAATACCTAACAAGCCTTCCTTTGTTAGTCAAGCCGGTTCTCGAGGATGAGCTGCAGATTTACCTGGTTGTATCAGAAACTGCAGTAAGCGGGGCTTTGTCCAAGGATTGTAGCGACGGTTTTCAAAGACCCATATACTATGTGAGTCATGCCTTGACCAAATCAGAAAGGAACTACGTTCTCCTTGAGAAGCTCGCTTATGCTCTGGTGATCTCAGCGAGGAAACTCCGTCCCTATTTTCAAGCTCACACAATAGCAGTGGTGACAGACCAACCCCTCCGTCAATTCTTGCAAAGACCAGATGTGTCAGGAAGGTTAGTGTTATGGGCACTAGAGCTCACTCAGTTCGACTTAAAGTATAAGCCCCGGACTACGATTAAGGCACAGGCTTTAGCCGACTTCGTGGCAGAATTCTCAGCGATCCCAGATCCAGTTGATCCCTCAGTATCAAATGAGGTCCCTGAGAAGATATCCGAGGTCAAAAATTGGCCGGAGGGCTGCAAGCCATGGATCCTCTTTTCAGACGGAGCATCCGGACGAGCTGGGGGAGGAGCTGGCATAGTTTTGAAAGATCCAGAGGGGACTGAATTCTGTCACTGTTTCAGATTTGAGTTTAAAGCTACCAATAACGAAGCGGAATATGAAGCCCTCCTAGCCGGGATGAAGGTAGCCATCGAGCTAAAGGCCGATTACCTGAAGGTCAAGAGCGATTCGTTGCTTGTTGTAAACCAGGTGACTGGGGTCTACCAGGCAAAGGGAGATAATATGGTTGCCTACTTAAATCTAGCTCGGTTGCTGAAAAGCAAATTTAAGGGACTCAAGATCGATCAGGTGCCTCGACACCAAAATCATCGTGCAGATGTTCTGGCTAAAATAGCGGTAAACGGAGGCCAATCCCTACCAAGGGGAATTCCCCTCCAAGTAATCACCCAGCCAAGCATAGCCACAAACGGAGAAATTTGTTCCCTGGATCGCCTACCTTGCTGGATGGACCCAATCGTCACCTATCTCCTTGAATGAGAGCTTCCTGAAGAGCCAGACCAAGCCCGAAGAGTTAAGAGACTCTCAGTTCGATACTGTATGGTGGATGAATACCTCTACAGGAGGGGCAGATCCCTCCCCCTACTTAGGTGCTTGCATCCCGATGGCTAAGTGGGCACTGAGAGAGGTCCATTCTGGGGACTGTGGGAATCACATAGGTGGGGAAGCTCTAGCCTATCAGGTGCTTCGTATGGGGTACTACTGGCCGACCATCCATCAAGATGCAAAGAGTTTTGTGCAATCCTGCGAACCTTGTCAAAGAACCTCAAACTTGAGCCACCAGCCACCCGAGCGACTGTCATCCCTCAGCTCACCTTACCCCTTTGCCGTGTGGGGAATCGACCTAATTGGTCCACTTCCTACCGCTCCTGGACAGATGAAACATGCTATCGTGGATATTGACTACTTCACAAGATGGGTCGAGGCAGGGCCTCTTGCTCGAATATCAGAAAAAAATACAACCAAGTTCATCAAGACTAACATGGTATGCAGGTTCGAGACCCCTCTCATCATTGTAGCCGACCTAGGAAAGCAATTCGACAACGCCCGATTCAAAGACTTCTGCAAGGGATTGGGGATCGACCTCAGGCTCGCTTTAGTGGCTCATCCCCAGACTAACGGGCTGGTGGAATCCACCAACAAGACAATCAAGAAACTTCTGAAGAAGAAGCTTCAGCAGAGGAAAGGTAAATGGGCCGAAGAGCTACCAGAAGTCCTTTGGGCATACCGGACTACAAAAAGAACAGCTACTGGAGAAACGCCTTACTCCCTGGCCTTCGGGATTGAAGCAGTCCTCCCCATCGACCATATATTGACCTCGTTCAGGGTACAGCACTTTGAGCCCGAAAGTAACGAAGTCAAGCTCCAGGCTAGTCTAGACCTCTTAGAAGAAAAGCAAGACCGGGTAGCAGAGAAAGTAGCGATCTACCAGAGCAGGATCGCTAGATACTTCAACCAAAAGGTTAGAGCCTGAAAATTCAAGGAAGGGGATTTGGTACTTAGGAAAGTAACACTGAATACTCGGAAAAGGTCGGATGGAGTCTTAAGTCCAAATTGGGAAGGGCCATATTTAATAAAGCTAGTTGTTCGCAATGGAGCTTATAAACTCGAAGACATGGACGGACGACCCATCAACCACACTTGGAATGCAGACCATTTGAAGAAATTCTACCCTTGAAAGGAGTTCTCAAGCAGACTACCCCCACTTAGTTTCATTACAGGTCCTAATAACGATGTACTACATCCCAATCATCAATAAAGTCATTTTCCTTTTCTCTTCCATCTTTGTCTCCAACTATGTTCAATGTTAGTGACTATACACTTGAATGGGAATTCGACATAAACCTCTCGAGACCAAGAAATAACTCGATAGCCCTTCTGATGCCTTGGTCGGGCTACCACCCCCAAGAAGGATCTGAGTGTAAGAGCATAGTTGCCTTCCAGATCTCGAGACCCGGAAATAGCTCAATAGCCTCCTGATGCCTTGGTCGGGCTACCACCCCCAAGAAGGATCTGAGTGTAAGAGCATAGTTGCCTTCCGGATCTCGAGACCAGGAAATAGCTCGATAGCCCTCCTGATGCCTTGGTCGGGCTACCACCCCCAAGAAGGATCTGAGTGTAAGAGCATAGTTGCCTTCCATATCTCGAGACCAGGAAATAGCTCGATAGCCCTCCTGATGCCTTGGTCGGGCTACCACCCCCAAGAAGGATCTGAGTGTAAGAACATAGATGCCTTCCAGATCTCGAGACCAGGAAATAGCTCGATAGACCTCCTGATGCCTTGGTCGGGCTACCACCCCAAAGAAGGATCTGAGTGTAAGAGCATAGTTACCTTCCAGATCTCGAGACCAGGAAATAGCTCGATAGCCCTCCTAATGCCTTGGTCGGGCTACCACCCCCAAAAAGGATCTGAGTGTAAGAGCATAGTTGCCTTCCAGATCTCGAGACCATGAATTAGCTCGATTGCCCTCCTGATGCCTTGGTCGGGCTACCACCCCCAAGAAGGATCTGAGTATAAAGGCATAGTTGCCCGCCAGATCTCAAAGACTAGGAAATAGCTAAGTAGCATTCCTGATGTCTTAGTTGGGTTATCGCCCCATATATATAATGTTTGCTTTCGTGTGCAGGATCAAAATCATCATAATTGCCTACACGAATCTTAATTGATGCTACCGATGCTACTCTGGATACCATTCAAGACCAGAAGCAGAATAAAGTTCTCAAAAAGGCGCGTCAATTTATCATTAAGGGCAAGGGGAGCCTATCCCCCGATAAGGCTACATCCAAATGGGGAACCCAACCCCCGAATTCGGGCTACAAAAAGAAGAAGGAAAAATAAAAAAAAAACTAACAATGGCAAAGCAGGGTGCCCACCCCCTTTTCCGGGCAATCAGAAACAAGTCATCCGCTTCAAGCTTTGGGGCTATCATGGCTCCCCTCCGCTGGCCCTCCTCCTTCATACTGATCCTCAACATCAACCCCCTCAACAGGTAGCTGTCCATCTGGGTTATCCTCGCCGACCGCTGCTCCGTTTAGAGGCTCTATCAGATGATCAATTGGATCTTCCTCCAAAACTTCATTGATTACATCCATAACTTCAGGAGGAATAGCCGTGTCGAGAAGAGCAGCCTAGGGCCCCATCTGGCTCCTGTCGACCTCCATCTCTGTTAAAGCTGGATCATCAGATAGGCTCCTAACCTCTTCACCAGCTCCTGATTGGTCCTCCTCGGATCGAGAGGACATCACTTTGCTGGACAATTCCCCAGGACCTGAGGGGATAAAGGAAGGAAGATGGAAGGAAGGATCTGATTGAGTGGGCTGCATCCCAGTTCCTGCCCGGCTAGAAGGGACCACCTTGTCGCCTTTAGGATGAGATAACTCAGCAGCTTTGAGCATTATTTCCTGTCTGTCCCAGCCCGCAGTAGACGACAAATCAAAAGGAGGAGGAAGAGCTTTCGCGGCCTGAAAGGAAGCATAAAAATACCCATCGCTGAAGGAGGTCTCCGCATCAGCTTGCAGCTTGGCCACCTGAGTAATCATAGACCGGTTCTTAAGGTTCAGCTTCTTAGCCTCAGATCTTTAGGAGTCTTACTGCTTAGCCCGCCGGAGAGATTGAAGACGCTCCTGATCGAAAGATTGCTTCATCCTCTCATGATCGCAGCGAAGCTCAGCCATCTCGAGCTCAATTTTGCCCTGGCTGGAAGTCACCTCTTCCACTAGAGACCGAGCCTGCTTGAGCAATTCCATGGCCTTCTCGGCTTCAGCTTCGGCTTTTGCAGCTCGATCACGGAGAAAGGCTACCTGCTGGCCCATCGCGACATTGACCTTAAAGGCCTACAAATATAAAACCCGAGTTATAAACTGAACGAGTTAACAAAAAAAAAAAGGGCGTGAAGGAAATACAATTACCTCAGCCAAGATAGCAGACCCCTTGGTTATAAGGACGTCCACAGGCATAGAAGCCATCTTGGAGATCCCGCCACCCGGACAGGATGCTATGAACTGCTCCAGGACCTCATCCTGCCCTGTCGAACTTGACTGAGGCCGGGAACGGTTGGAAGGAGCCTTCGCGACACCTTTCCTAGGAGCGACATCTTTCCCAGAAACTTCCGAGGCTTTGGTTGTTGGAAGCGCAGCTGAATCAGAAGTTTGAGTCGAAGGGATAGCGACTTTAGCGGCCATGGCCGAGGGGGCAGAAACAACCGGACCTACCACCTGGGGAGCTTTACCCAAAGCCCGGAAAGCCCGTGAGGCCAGAATGGCCATCTTAGACCCAGCCGGAGAGACAGAAGAAGCCAGGGCAGGCTCGACCCTAAAGGAGGGAAGAGAAGCTCCACCTTGAGGAGAGCGCGAGACGTGTCGGGTGGCTGGCTCCACGACAAAGACTGTGAATAAACAGATAAAAAAAATGTTAGAACCAAGCTAAGTAATAAGAAGAAGCGACACACGGATACTTACGAGGAATAGTGTCTGAAATCTGTAGATATTTGTTCACCCTACAAGGGTCAAAAGCTTCAGCGGTAGGGAACTTCGGATTCAGGTAATTTCGGGTTAGAATAGCCTTTAAGACGGCTTCGGACTCGGCAGGCAGGGAGTCCTGGTCCCATGAGGGCTTGTCACTGAAAGCCGTAGGAACCTCGAATTCATGCCCTCCGATGAAAATCGAGCTCCCCCAGTCATCCCCCGCCAGGATCCATTCTTCTTTCCATGCGGGATCCTTCTTCGAAGCACCAGGAATAATGAAATTGAGCTTATTCTTGGCCTTGGCATAGAGCTGACCCCCAGGAGCCCCAGACAAGCTCCCAATCAGAAAAAGATACGCCAGCTCCTCTGCACCTGGCTCCCTTGTCACTTTACTCATCTGGCATTGTTCCCTCCATAACACAAGGAAGCCAAACAAATGCCTCAAGAAGCCCGGCGTTAACTGAAGGAGAGCGAGCTGGATGGCGTTTAGAGCCCGCCGAAGGGTCGGATAGAGGGGAAGCCTGACCGCGTTCTCAAGAGCGGCCACATGGATCAGAAGCACGCCTTTAGGGGGGTTGAAAAACTCGAAGTTCTTGGGAGGCAAAGAGATGGATACACTGTCGGGGATGCCAAACTTCGACCTCAAGCGGTTGATCGACACCGGGTCAACGGTGGAATCCGGGATAACCCAGAAATCGTAGGGAGGGAGCCTCTCCCCAAGGGGACCAGGAGCCGAGACCTGATGCTCCCTCGCAGCGCCATCGGTCTTTTCTTTGTCGGAATCATCATCAACAATATCTAAAGGGTGGTCGGGATGATTGGAGAACCCAGTCCTGATAGATACATTCCTACTGGATCACCGACGTTGTGATGTGGGCGGGGAATCATCACCGTCAGAACTCCTCCTAGCCCGCTTCCCCAAACTAAGACTGACGACCTCCTCGCCGTCGAATATGGAATCACTTGAATCACGACTGTTTTTCAACATTATAGAAAATGAAGAATGAACAAAGAATAGAAGATGAAGAATGAAGAAAGAAGTAAGCTTGGAGAAAAAACTGTGGAAATATTTCTCAACAAAAGGCTCTTTTAGCTCGAGAAGATGTGAGGAAGATGAGGAGGAGAACAGACATATATAGGCAGGAGGGCAACAGCTCAAGTTACCAGGATACTCGTTTGGTAACGGTCAAAAATCGACTCGGTAACGTAACCGGATTAAACTCGAAAGCGGGCTAATCATCTCATGCCACATCATTTACGCAGTTAAGAGGAAGATCTCCCCAAGATCCTGGTAACGGTAAAAAATCTCGGGGACTACCGTAACGTGATCAGATTAAATCGAAGATAAAATAGTCGGTTCACAACACGTCACTCAAATGAAGAAATTTCCCAAAATTTCGGTAACGGTAAAAAGAGGAAGATTTCCCAAATAAAGTGAGAATCTGACCTCAACCCCGAGCTCGACGTCTAGTGTTCAAGTCAGAGGGGACTTCTGTTAATAGCCAAAATTGGCTAAGGACCAAAGGGAAATTTTCCACTTCCTAGACCTGGTTCCATACCCGAAAGTTTCACCTGAAGACCTCTATATCCAGAGCCAAGCTACGATACCACCCCAGGCATAAGGGCGGGCTCCAGAAACATCTAGGATAAAGCCCGGACCCGAGAGCTTCCACCAGGAGACCTCTCTATCCAGGGCCAAACTGTAATACCACCCTAGGAACAAGGGCGGGCTCCGGAAACATCCGGGATAGAGCCCGGAATGATCGGACTTAGCCCGCATCATCAAAACTAGAAGCTCCCCGAAGTCAAGGTCATCTCATGAATGCTCAAGAAGCTCGTCGGTACCTCGATTGACACAGAAGAATGTCCCTAGAAGGCCGCAAGGTCAGTCGAAGCCACACCTAGCTTCAAAAAGGTCAGTCGAGGCCACATCTAGCTTCGAAAAGGTCAGTCGAGGCCACATCTAGCTTCGAAAAGTCAAGAGAAGCCAGATCTGGCTCCAAGCTGAATGAAACTTCTCAGACATCAAGGTCGAAATACTAAACAACCTCCCTGGTTGATGCATCACACCATATTGTCATGTCCCGCGACTTCTATAAGGATCATACTGAAAGGATACGAGGAATGCTTTAAATCATACCTGGAAGCGTTATCTACATACAGAATGAGTAATGAAATCCAAAAAGGAAATAAACTGATCTCCACCACGATACTCTCAATTCGGGCGTCAATCTAAAAGTCAAATGATATTAACGCAAGAAATCCCGCCCGATAAGGAAGAGACTGAGACAATCACTGAGACAATCAAGGGAGAATCAGTCTGTTGACCTACAAACCATGTATAAATAGAAGAGAAAAGAAATGAAAAAGAGGAGACTACTATTCGACAGGCATACGACTAGCAATCGACCATTCACCAAAGAGAGTTGAGAGAAAAAAGAGAATAATCTTTGTATTCGTGTACCATGCATGCTAAATAAAAACGTTCTTGTTTATTTGTCACTATAAAAAACCACTGTCACATATATAAAGAATTTTGGCCACCACATACGTGGTAGTGGTCTCGAGGGCGTTAACAGAGAATTCTCATCCCGAGCAAAATTTCTGTTAACAATGTTCGACATTAGTGTCTACATCCTTGAGTGGGAAATTCAACATGGACACTTCAAGACCAGTGATAAGCCGGGGAATCCCCCTCGCTACCTCCTAATGCCTTGATCGGGTCACCACCCCCAAGAAGGGTGTGAGTGTAAGAGCATAGTTGCCATCCAGATCTCGAGACCAGGAAATAACTAAATAGCCCTCATGATGCCTTGGTCGGGCTACCACCCCCAAGAAGGGTCTGAGTGTAAGAGCATAGTTGCCATCCAAATCTCGAGACCAGGAAATAGCTAAATAACCCTCCTGATGCCTTGGTCGGGCTACCACCCCCGAGAAGGGTATGAGTGTAAGAGCATAGTTGCCATCCAGATCTCAAGACCAGGAAATAGCTGAATAGCCCTCCTGATGCCTTGGTCGGGCTACCACCCCCAAGAAGGGTCTGAGTGTAAGAGCATAGTTGCCATCCAGATCTCGAGACCAGGAAATAGCTAAATAGCCCTCCTGATGCCTTGGTCGGGCTACCACCCCCAAGAAAGGTCTGAGTGTAAGACCATAGTTGCCATCCAGATCTCGAGACCAGGAAATAGTTGAACAGCCTTCCTAATGCCTCAATCGGGTTACCTCTCCTAAGACGGATTTAAAAACAAATATTTGATTTCGTGTGCAGGATCAAGATCTTCATAATAAGAGTTCCCTACCAAAGTTTTAATGAAGTATGAGCAAATTGTCGTTGCGGATGCAATTCTAGTTCCTATTCAAGACCAGGAATGAAACAAAAGATTTCTCAAAGTGAATTGATTTCTCATTAAGGATAAGAGGAGCCTATCCCTTGGTAAGGCTACATCTATTCAACGGAGAGCCCAACCCCCGAGCTCGAGCTATATAAAAAAAAAAGGAGAGAAAGCTAAACTAAATAAGAGCAAAACGAGGTGCCCACCCCCTTTTCTGGGCAATCAAGACAAGGCATGAACGAACTGCTTCAAGCTTTGGAACTCTCTTGGTTTTCCTCTGTCGATCCTCCTCATCCACGCCGATCCTCGCCATTGACCCCCCCTTCAGGTAGTTGTCCATCTTGGTTATCCTTGCCAACCATCCCTCCATTTAGAGGCTCCACCTGTTGGTTAGCAAGATCTTCCTCCAAGACTTCATTAATCACTTCTATAACCTCAGACGGGATAGCCCTATCATGAAGGGCAGCCATGGACCCCGTCTTGCTCCTGTCGACCTCCATCTCTATTATAGGGGGTTCCTCAGATGGGCTCCTAGCCCCATCCCCAGCTCCTGACTAGTCCCCCTCGGATCGAGAAGACAGAACCTTACTGGAAGAGTCCCCGGGACTTGAAGTAGTAAAGGTAATATGAGGAAATGGAGGATCTGTCTAGACGGACTGTTTTCCAGTTCTTGCTTGGCTCGAAGGAACCGCCTCATCGCCATCAGGGTAAGATAGCTCAGCAGCCTTAATCATTATTTCCTGTCTATCCCAGCCGGCAATAGATGACAGGTCAAAGGGAAGAGGGAGAGCTTCTGCGGCCTGAAAGGAAGCGTAGAAGTATCCATCGCTGAAGCAGGTCTCCGTGTTAGTTTACAGCTTGGTCACCTGAGCAATCAAAGCCTGATTCTCGAGGTCCAACTTTTTAGCCTCAGCCATCCAAGAATCCCTCTGTCTGGCCCGCTGGGTAGATTGAAGATGCTCTTGATCATAAGATTGCTTCGTCCTCTCATGGTCATAACGAAGCTCAGCCATCTCGATCTCAACCTTTCCCTGGTTAGAGGTCATCTCTTCCACTAAAGACTGAGCCTACTTGAGCAATCCCATTGCTTTCTAGGCTTCGGCTTTGGCTTTTGCAGCCCGATCGCGAATGAGGGCTACTTGTTGGCCCATCACTACATTAAACTTAAAGGCCTACAAAAGACAAAGCCTGAGTTAGAGATTGAACAAATTAGCAGAAGCAGTATGAGGGAAATGCAATTACCTCAGCTAAGATAGCAGACCCCTTGGTGATCAGGACATCCACGGGCATGGAAGCCATCCTGGAGATCCCACAACCCGGACAAGACGCGATGAATTGTTCCAGGACTTCATCCTGCCCCGTTGAGCTCGACTGAGGGAGGGAATGGCTGGAAGGAATCCTTGTGACACCCTTTCCAAATCCTCTGAAAGCTTGGGGGGTTGGAAGCTCAGCGGATTCAAAAGGGTGAATCGAGGGGGTAGCAACTTTAGCGACTATAACAGAAGGGGCAGAAGCAGTCGGACCAACAGCCTGGGGAGCTTTACCCAAAGCTCGGAAAGCCCGCGACGTAAGGTTGGCCATCTTGGACCCAGCTGGGGAGGTAGATGGCGCAAGAGCTTGTGTGACCCCAGCAAAGGGAAGAGGAATTTTGGCTTGAGGAGAACGTTGGACGTCGAGGAAAGTTGGTTCAATGACAAAAACTGTATTGGTTCACCCTACGAGGATCGAAGGCTTCGGCGGTTGGGAACTTCAGGTTCAAGTAGTTCCTGGCTAAAATAACCTTCAAAATAGCTTCAGATTCAGAGGGCAGGGAGTCCCGGTCCCACGAGGGTTTGTCACTGAAAGCTGTGGGAACCTCGTACTCATACCCTCCAATGAAAATCGAGCTCCCCCAATCATCCCCCGAAAGGATCCATTCTTCCTTCCAGGCGGGATCCTTCTTCGAAGCGCCGAGAATAACAAAGTTGAGCTTGTTCTTAGCCTTAGAGTAAAACTGACCTCGAGGAGCGCCAGATAGACTCCCGATTTGGAAAAGATAGGCTAGCTCCTCCGCTCCAGGCTCTCTCGTCACCTTGTTTAGCTGACATTTTTCCCTCCATAGCACAAGGAAACCGATCAAATGCCTTCAGAAGCCAGGCGTCAACTTGAGGGGAGCAAGCTGGATGGCGTTGAGGGCTCGCCGAAGAGTAGGATGGAGGGGGAGCCTAACCCCATTCTCGAGAGCCGCGACATGAATTGGAAGGATGCCCTTAGGGGGATCGAAGAACTCATAACCCTTGGGAGGTACAGAGATGGAAACGCTGTCGGGAATACCATACTTCGACGTCAAATGGTCAATCACGACCGGATCAACTATGGAATCAGGGATAACCCTGAACTCATAGGGAGGAAGCCTCTCCAAGGGGGGGCTGGAAGCTGGGACTTGATGCTCCCCCACGGTGTCGACGTCCACCTCTCTATCGGAGTCGTCATCGGCTATATCCAAAGGGTGGTCAGGATGGTTAGAAAACCCGGTCCCAATGGACACATTCCTGTTCGACCACCGACGCTGTGGGTTGGGTGAGGAATTGTCGTTGTCTAAGCTCCTCCTTGCCCGTTTCCCCAGGGCAAGGCTAAAGACCTCCTCACCATCAACTATGGAGTCAACTTAATCATGGCTGGTTTTCGACATGATGAAGTTAGTAAGGATGAAGAACGAAAAAAAAGATAAGCTTGAGAGAAAGGCTATGAGAGAAAGTATATCTTGGGAAAAATTTGAGTTTGAGAGATGTGAGGAAGACGTTGAGATAAACAAGTATATATAGGCAAGAGGGCAGCAGCACGAGCTGTCGAGATCTTCGGTTGAGATCACAAAGAATCTCGGGGACTGCCGTAACGTAACCGGATTAACTCGGAAACAAGTAAGTCAGCTCACGCCACATCACTTGCGTAGTTAATGAGGAGATCTCCTCAAGATTCTGGTAATGGTAAAGAATCTCGGGGACTGTTGTAACGCAACCGGATTAATTCAGAAATAAATTAGTCAGTTCACGCCACGTCACTTACGCGGTTAATGAGAAGATTTCCCCAATATTCTGGTAACTGTAAAGAAGGAAAGATTTCACAAATAAAATAAAAAATCTGACCCCAACCCCAAGCTCGACAACCGGTGTTCAAGTCAGAGGGGACTTCTGTTAATAGCCAAAATTGGCTAAGGACCAAAGGGAAATTTTCCACCCTCCAGGCCTGGCTCCATGCCCGAGATCATCCACCAGAAGACCATGTTACCCAAAGCCGAGCTACGGCACCACCCCGCAGGAATAAGGACGGGCTCCAAAAACATCCAGAATAGAGCCGGGAATGATCAGATCAAGCCCGCATCACCGAACCTGAAAACAGGAAATCCCCCCCCCCCCCCCGAAGTCGGGATTACCTCGTAACTTCTCTACAAGCTCGCCAATACCTCGCTGACATAGTAAGGTGTCCGCAGGAGGCCGCACCTAGCTTCAAAAGGTCAAGAGAGGATAGACCTAGCTTCTGATTAGATGAAATTTCTTTATATCGGGGCTAGAACACTGATCGACATCACTACCTGATGTACCCCGTCACATTACATGCCATAGTCGACGATCCCTACGGGAGAACATGCTAGACCTGAAGACACACAGGATCATATCTTAAGACATTACATGCGTACATAACAAATAATATAGTCCAAGTAGGAAACAAATTGATCTCCACCAGGATATCCACGATTCAGCAATTAACTCAAAGTCAATAACATTTAAAATAAAAATCCCGTCCGATAAGGAGGGGAGAGATGGAGAAACTCAAGGGAAGAATCAATTAGTTTAACCTACGAAGACATTGTATAAATGAGGGACTTCCTCCTTCTGAATGAGGAGACTACTATTCGACAAGCACACAATAAGCACCCATTTGCACCCTAGAGAAAAGTGAGATCAATTTGAGAGAGAGAGAGATGTATATCACATATTATCAATAAATGAAGCCTTTTTTGATTCTCTTGAGTAGCTAATAATATCATTGTTTCCTTGTCATTTCATTAGGGATTGTTATATATAAATTTCCGTTAACAAGGGATTTTGAGCGTGTTGTACAAATTTGGGAAACAGATTGAATTTCAATCCTTTGCATGTTTAAATTGATTATCTTGTAAATGTTATTGCATGGATAGATATACCATGCATGAAACTTGTTTTGAATCCTTTGGAATATGATTTGCATGCCTAAGTTGGGTTGATTAGCTCTTGGATCATGTTTGACATTAAAAATATGTGTTAGTGCACGGGTCTTTGCGCGGGTCCCTACCTGCGCAGTTACCAGCACACTACACACTCTTCACTGATTGAATAATGTTTTGATTTTTGTATTGAAGCATGCATTTATATTGTTATGATGTTGGTTTAACTATTCTATTACCTTTTGTGTAGATGACTGAGAGATCTAAGCATGTGGGGATGAAAATCAACAAAGAAATAGGCTAGAGAAAAAGAAGACAAGCAATGCTTCCACAAGTCAGACTTCCGTAACAGGTTGGGATTCCTCCGAGGTCGACACATGATCATGGAAAAGGAATTTCAACCAGTGACCTTGAGGATACCCAAATTCCTATAATTATAGAAAGAATGAGGTGTGAAACATTCACAAGCACTCCAAACCAGTACTGTAGGAGAGTTGTAGAGGAGTTTTATGCTGCAATGAACCTAGATGATTACAAGCGTGGAGTCGGGGTCATGGTCCGAGGAAAAGAATTCAAGTTGAATGTTATCTACGTCAATAGCTACTATGACACCAGACTTCCAGATGATCCTAAGGAGTTAAAAGGAATGCATGATGGAGTAATATGGGATGACTTGTATGTCCACCAGAACGTAGACTTCTCCAACAACCTTTCCATTGAGCCTATAGAATTTTGGATGGCCTAAAAATATCCCATCAAGCACTATAATATGAAGGCGGAGCTGGGTTTATGGAATCTTTTCATTTCCAACTCACTAAGGCCATGAAATCATTAGTCATTCATTGCATATGAGTTGTTAACCATCTTGCATAGTATCTAGAATGGACGGTCGATTGATGTGAGACTTTTGATCAAATCAGACATCCTCATGGTAGGAAAGATGAGGAATGACTCCTAACCACTCCTTTTCCCTTGTCTAATTACAAAGTTCTGTAGACGGTGTGGGGTAGATTTTAGAAACAATCCATTCGAGCTAGACATAGGGATCCTTGAACTACTTGTTGGTTGAGAGAGATACCATGAGCATAAAGAAGAAAACTGGAAGGAGGAAGAATAGATTTCAGGAGGGGACCAACAGCTAGCCACAACAAGACCCGATGGATTTTAACAAGAGACCCCCACCTCCATGGGAGACTATAGGTGACCAAGTGCCATGGCAGACTATGATCACAGGGATGGCGAATCTATAGACCATAATGAACAAAATGGGCACCGAGTTCACCATAAAAATTAGGGAGAATAGACAAGACATCATGGAAGCCATGGACAAAATCGAGGACTTATGGACCAACTTCATGGGCATGCGAGAGGAGCTCAGATTGGTCCCTTACTCAAGAAAGAAGAAGATGCAAGCACCTCCATCATTCCATACAGGAGGACCCACCATTGATCCAAATGCAGTAGAGTTTCAGGTGGCGATGGAGATATCACTTAGGAAGTTTGAGGAGAAAGCTAGAGTAGAGCTTGACCCAGAGCAGAAAGGGCCTATGGTGGATGACAGAGCAGAGTCTTCAAATGACGAATGACCTATCTTTCCTTGCCGTTATTCATATTTTTTATGTTGAACTTTTTAGCATTAATTAGTTTATTTCTAGGTCTGAACTTGTTTACTTTCTACACTTTAAGTTTGCTATTATCTTGTTTCAGTATTTTTTTTAGCTTAAATAATTTTGGTGGATGATTTGGAAATTTGTGATTGATGATTTAGTTAGAGGATAATCTTTTGAGATATAGTTGTGTTGTTGATATCTTTTTGGTTAGATGTTTGTGCTTAAGACTAGGTTCTTCATCTCTTGGAATAGACACCAACAACTTGCAAGTGTGGAATGATGAGCAAGCCAAGAGTGCTCATAAAACGGGCGAGAACCTAATCCAATCTTGGATGCAAGAAAGCAACCACCTCGGTTTCATTTCTTAATCTCAATTTTTGAAACTATAATTTTTCATATCCCTCGCAATTTATTTGCTTCATTGATTATTTGTTGATATTTGTGGATATGGAACAAGTTTGTGTGGATGATCCTATTTAATGATTATTTTGTGAATATATTTCGATGATGAGGACAAATACTCTTTTGTGGATATATTGATCATATACTTGAAATTTTGCATTGATTGGTTCATTTTTTATGAGATAAGCCAAAGGCTAATGTTGAATACATATGTGAGTGTACAGGTTAATTTTGAATATATTGCGCCGTTCGGTTTGGGGGTTGTTTTGCGTACTCAAATTTTTGTTATCTACACATATAGTTTAATTCGGTTTGGGGGTTATCATGCCCCCATTCTGGCAATTTTGTTTATGGAAATGCTTGATGTTGGTTGTGCTTAATGTCATATCGCATCTTATTGCTTCTCATAATTTGAGCCTTGTTTAAGTCTTTTTGTTTTGTGGGCATTGATTACGCATGATTAGTGCCTAGGTTTGTGTGTTTTTTTTCTTGTTAGGTGCGCGCCGCTATGTCGGGCTCTCTTGTCTTCAACGTTGAGGACAATGTTGGGTTTTGGTTTGAGGGTGTAGACACCTTTATTGAGTCTTCTTTTTTATGTTTCAAGTCACTGTCTTGGTCTTTTGAGTCGATTTTGTCCAAAGTTTTCAAATTTGCCGCATTGGCCGGAATTTTGAGCTTTAATTAACTTGGTGTCATGCCTTGAGCGTGTGCTTTTGGAGAGTGTGTGTATGAACTTTGAGCTAATGTAGTAGCTAATTCTTGCTCTATGGTCTCATTTGCACTTCATGGGCTAGTCTAATCATTTTTGTGTTTAAGATGAGGGTACTCGGTGCTCTTGCACCTTATTCTAATAGTGGAGACTACCGAGAGTTCACAAACAAAAGTCTATTAAAAAGCATATTGAGTATTACAATTAAAAAGCATATTGAGTCTCATCATTCTGTGGATTTCCTTCAGCCATTTCTTCTTCAAAATTGTTATTCTCAAACTGTCTAATCAATATTCCAATCTGGTGGATGTTGTCTTGAACAGGGAAAAGTGTTCCTCTTAGTGAACGCCTCCCCTGCATAAACCTAATACCCTGAAAAGTCCAAACACAACCACCGCGAGGTAAAAGAAACAAAAACAAAACAAAAATATATAACTAACTAAAGCAAAAATCTAAACACAACTATGTACGCCGATCCCCGGCAGCAGCGCCGTTTTTGACAAGCATTTTGCCGTGGTATGCAATATCAAAACAAATTTATAAAATCCCACGATGCACTCAAACAAGTATAAAACTAGTATGCAGCAAGTATGGGTATCGTTCCACATGGATTGAGAGATATCTATGATTAAATCCTACTTTAATGTTAACAACAAACAAGAATTAAATGAAATGATTGATGATTGGTGATTGGCGATTAACTAAAATGCAAGATAAATATAAACTAATTAAATGCACTAAGATAATAGGTGATAATAGATGATAAATGACTAAGGAATTGATGGATTCATTAAGGCAAACTATGGGCAAGATGAACTCTCATTAATGAACTTTAATCACATGTAACCAAACTAGAGTGTATAGCTTGATTGTATATCACTTATGAGTTTCCAATCTTAAGTGTATAGTATTGGCCACCCATAAATGATCGTTCATGAATGTGCATCTACCAAAATAAGGGATTAATCTCTTTATAAAATCACCAATTCTAGGGTGTATAAAATTAATGCTTAATCTCTCACAAGCACCTGATCCTAGAGTGTATAGTGTTAATTGATCATTCAAGATTAGAAAAGGATAGAGAATTAGTCAATCCGGATTTCACTTGAGCAGTGTACTCTTGTTCAATCCTTCCATTCAATTAAGTATTAGAGAATCAAATAGAGTGTATATCTAATTCTCTACTCAAATAATTTTTCAAACAACTTGTTAAGAGAGGAGTGAACAATCAAAACAAATCATCTTTGAAAACAATTAAAACTTTGAATGAAATATATTTGGTAGATTGATATATACAAAAATAGAGTTCATTACAATACCCACAATTTACCCAAAAATCACATCAATTCCTTAGTGGGATTTAGCTACTCAGGACATGAATTCCTTAGGAGAAATTTCGTTTTTTGAAGAGGGTGAAAGATTTGAAGTGTGGAAAAGAAGAGTTTTCAATAAGAAAATGGTGTATTTATAGGCTTGGGAGGTTAGGGCACGATTTGGGCTTGAAAAGACATCATTGCCCCTATAAAAATTGCTTAAAACCAGTCATTTTTTGTGCTGGAAAGTGCAGTGCATGGGTAACTGCACTAGTAAGGTACCCGTGCAGTTGGCTCATGCCCGAGTGCTCAACTTTCGAGTTTTTGGTGAATTGCACGGGTAGTGCACGGGTCATACCCGTGCAGTTACCCGTGCACTGAGGGGCAACAGACACTAAAATGGCTATAACTTCCTCTAGAAGACTCGAAATCGCAATCCATAAAAACCGGTGGAAACTAGACTCCTGGAGCTTTCATAATATATGTAATCCAAAGTGTGGTTCCATCAGAGGAGGGAGAAATGGCTATCCAAAGTTGGATGTGCTGCACAAGTTTTTCACAATTTCTGCCCATTTTTCTATCAAATCTCACTTTTTGGTAATTTTTGCCTCCCAAACTCCTTTTTACCTAAAAATGCCTGTATTGAATAGAATAGAGCCATTAAACACAAAAACTCACTCGAAAACAAGCTAAAAGATATGGAATTGAAGGCCAAAATGTATAACAATTTTGGTGAGATCAAATACCCCCAAACCAAATCTTTGCTCGTCCTCGAGCAAACTCTCAACAAAACAAAAACATAGACACTTGACACAACACACATGACTCGATCTAAAAACTTTCCTAGACACGAAAACAAATAATTCAAACTGCCGCATGTCCAGCTGGTTATGAGATGCAAGGATGTGTGATAGAGAGAAGTAGACATATGCAATATAATCTAAAGCAACTCGAAGGCACTAAAGGGAAAATCGCACAATCAAGAATCCCACACCTAAGAGTACTCTCGTATCAAGAACTACTCACTCTCACACCTTGAGCATAATTCATTTCAACTCTAGCCTCTCATGGAGTCTCTCTTTTCTTTCTGCTCAGAGTCCTAAGTTCACACTCAAACAAGGTATGCAAAGATGGAATTTATGCATAGAAATCTAAAACATTGCATACATATAAATTGAAAAATGGATAATGTCTGTGAACTAGTCTAGGAAGGATTCACTTATGCCATGAACGTGGAAGATCATACTTTAACAAACATTCCCAATTTAGACTCATCATGGATCAAAAAGGACTTTCCCTTTGGTTGTAATACGGCCATGGGGTATAATGTGGTGAACAAAGAAATAGGGAAATATTAGTTCAAAAATCACCAATCATGCATAATCATACTCACACACACCCCATATTTAGCTCTAATTAACATTCATACACTTAGCGTCTAGGCATTCACTTAAACACACATTTGTGCTTCACAATTTTGTACTCCACATTGTGAGTACTTTACAATTACTTTCAAGGCTCATTCTCTTTTCTCTTTTCTTTTTGCTTTTTGCCTTTTTTCTTTCTTTTCTTTTTACACAATAACATTTAACAATTTGACACTTTGGCTCTAAGTGCAATTTTTGGCACTTTTACATTTTTGAGCCATTTCTTGCACAACTTACATAATTGCCTAAATACATGCTATTTCAACATTAGAGCTTACACCTTTCAACCACTTAACACACACACAACCCACATGATTGGCAATTAAAGGGTTGGTTTGTATTTGTCTTGTGGCTATATGGTTTATTGTGGTTCCAAATAAAAAGGGTAAGTGTTTGGCCACAAAATTGGCTATGGATGCACACATAAGGGACATAGGAATATGTTTAGGCTTAATTTAGTAGTTAAATGCACACATTGCCTAAGATCATTTCCACAACTAGTCTATCAAGGGAATGAATGAATCCATCAAGCAATCCACTATATGTATGAGATGTATGTCTTATGGCATGTGACGCAAACTACTTGCAAGTCTTGGAAGGATGAGTAAGCCAAGGGTGCTCAAAAAATGGGCGACAACCTATTCCAATATGGGATTCCAAGAAAGCAACCACCTCGGTTTCATTTCTAAATCTGAAATTTCGAATAACAATTCTTCATATCTTTTGTTTATTCAATTCATTTAACATTTGTCTATATTTGGGAATGAATGGATTGTGTGGATATACCTGTTGATACATTTTTGGTGAATGTGAATGAATGGACATATTATGTACTTAGGGATGAAATTTTGGTTCCAAATTTTGCATTATTGATTTATTCATTTTTGGATGATGAGATGAGCCGAAGGCTCATTTGAATACATATGTGAGTGTACATGTTCATTTCGAATATACAGCCCCGTTTGGTTTGGGGGTGGTTTTGATTGCTCACATTTTATATAGGTCTTTAAACATATAAAGAGATTCAGTTTGGGGTCATCATGCCCCTACTCCGGCAATTTTTTTTACAAAAAGTGCTTAATGTTGGTTTGAGCTTATTGTTATATTGCATCTTATGGCTTGGCATATTTTGAGCCTTATTTGAGTCATTTTATTATTGTGGGCATTGATTGTGCATGATTTAGTGGCTAGGTTGTTGTGTTTTATGTCTAGTTAGGTGCTCGCCGCTAAGTCGGGCTCCCTTGTCTTCAACATTGAGGATAATGTTGGGTTTTGGTTTGGGGGTGTAGACGCCTTATTGTAGGGAAAAATCGATATAAAATGCAGCAGAAGAAAAGAAAAATAGATTTCGTATGGTTTTTAAATTTTTCTCAAAGTTGAACCTTAACCTTTTAATTAATTAAACTCAAATATATACGGTTAAAGTTAAATACCTCTTGACGCGTGATCCGATTGACTTACGTCGATTGGTAATCCGTAAAATCTTTTCCGATGCGCGTGAACAGTACCCACGTGAACAGTGATCGTGAACAGTACCCCGCGGGAACAGTGATCGTGAACAGTACCCTACCGTGAACAGTGATCGTGAACAGTACCGCGAGATCTTCCAATCCGAACACGTACGTGAATCACCTAGAAGCGTGGTCTCCCTTTTTCTTTGAATTCCAAACCTGAGAATGGATGAACAAAGTTTTCTTTTTCTTTTATTAGTCACAAAACAATCAAAAGAAGACAAAGATTATTCTGGTCACTTTTGAGTTCTCAATCTAATGATCGAAACTTGCTTGAACCTGATTCGATGTTATACACACAAGCTTATTGATGAACAAGCAATCAATGTACTATCGAAGAATAATCTCTTCTCTCTTTTCTATGAATTGAGAAGAAGAAGAAAAATTGAATCATTCAATCAACTACGGTGGCCGAATACTATATGTGGTATTATATAGGTGGCCGAAATTTTGCTTCCTCTTCTATTTAGGATTGCCGAAATCTTCCTCTAAATGGACTAGGGTTGCCGCGAATCACATACCAGAAAGAGTTTGTGTTGCACCCTAATTTCCATCAACCTTTAGACTTCAAAACCTAATCCAACTCATAGATATTTTTATTCTTTTATTGACTAAATAAAAAGACTTCTTCTTTGATTAAATAAATAAAATTAATTATTTATTTTCTTATCAAACAAGTCTTTTACTTTTAATATACTACTACCAATAGTATAACTTTAGGAAATATATTTCCTGATCAGAAAAAGATTTGTTTCTTAATTAAACAATTAATTAATAAATTAACTAATTCTTATTTAATTAAAACAACGAAACAAAATAATATATTAGGTTAATATATACACCTTGCCGCCCCACTTATATAAATGGGCCATTTATTATTTTCTTATTTCATTTAATCCATTGGACTTTAAATAAAAGCTCACATGTGAACCAGACCCATTCTTACTAAAAGAAACAAGCCCACATGTCTCTTTATAATATATTAATATAATAGTGCATCCCATTAATTAAATAATAGACATATTATATTCTTGATATATTAAAAACAATTCTAGATGGACCCTTAAATCGGCCCGGTAGAATATATCAAGTGATCCATGCAAATACGTGTGGATTGGGGATCTTGGCAGGCTATCTAAATTTAAGCTTCAAAAGACACAACCTAATCACAATCAACAAATGATTCACTTAGGTCCAATCTATTAATTTTAACTCATTCCACTAAAGAGCTAAAATTGAACTCTTAAATAAAGATAGAATAAGGAGATGTTTCTCATTCATACCCTAGATAATCTTATAGGAGATGGTGTATCCTAGTGAATAATATCAGTAATCGTCAAGAGCTCATAGACCGCCTATAGCTCTCCAAGTTACCATATTTCCTCATATGACCACATTTCGAACTTGGATACTTTGACTTGTCCAGAAGCCATGTTTTCAATAATCATTATTGAAAACTCAACGTTGAGATTTAATATCCAATACCTCAAAACATCCATATGATGATATTATACTCTCATTTAATAAATGGAGCCACGATGTCCATATCTATAAATGAAGTCCTCTATCGATTAACAAATGTATACCACCAAACTATCGAGGATAGACTATGCTATATAATCGTACTCATTGATAGCTCTAATGATAACACTTGCAACCATAAGTCCATCATTTATCTCAGGATTAAGATAGACTCTCCGATTGTCCTCTTTAATGAAAAGACTTATATCTAGTGACGGTTCTAGATAAAGTATTTCATTGTGATCCAGTTCAATGCACCTAGTGCACTAGATTCTTTTACTCGAAAACCTTTCGATGATTTTAGACTCATCATATTCATTTGATCCCACTCAAATGCTAGTAAAAGAATTCTACAACTTTAACAAGATAGAGGTGCCCAACTTTTAACTTAAGTTGTGAACGTTATTCAAGACTAACTAAAGAATTGTGTCTACCTCATACATATCCGGATGTATGAACAATTCTTCATGTCTCATAGTCTTTTGACCTTATGATTATTTACCTTGACAATTATAATAATAAATGCTATAAGTAATTGTAAGAATCAGAATTCACTTTATTAATATGAGAAGATTGTCAATTACTATATTACACTCTTGCCATTGAGCATAATCCTAACAATCTCCCACTTGCTCTATATCAAGTGTGTCATATCTCTCATTCCCATGTTCTCTAGATGTCCATCAAAGATCTTCTGAGGTAGAGCCTTTGTGAAAGGATCCTCTAGATTTTCTGCTGACGCGATTTTGGTGATCGTCACGTCTCCCCTATGAACAATTTCCCTCAAAAGATGATACTTCCTTTCAATGTGTTTACCTCTCTTATGACTTCTTGGTTCTTTCGAATTAGCCACTGCACAACTGTTGTCACAGTGTATAGTGATCTGCTTATTCGCACTAGGAACCATTTCTAAGTCAATCAAGAATTGGCGGAGCCAAACAGCCTCTTTGGCAGCTTCGCATGCAGCAACATACTCAGCTTCCATGGTGGAATCAGCAATACAAGATTGCTTGATACTCCTCCATATGACTGCTCCTCATCCAATGGTAAACACAGATCCTGATGTGGATTTTCTGGAGTCAGAATCCGACTGGAAATCAGAATCTGTATACCCAACGGGAATTAAATCCCCTTCAAAGTACACAAGCATATAATCTCTAGTTCTCTTGAGATACTTGAAAATATGCTTGATTGCCGTCCAATGATCAGGACCAGGTTTCGATTGAAACCTGCTAACTATGTCAACAGCAAAACAAATATCTAGTCTAGTACAGAGCATTGCATACATGAGACTTCCAACTGCCGAGGCATATGGAACTCTACTCATGAATTGTTCTTCATGCACATTCTTAGGTGCTTGACCCTTTGAAAGTTTGATTCCATGTCTAAAAGGTAACATACCTTTCTTGGAATCTTGCATGGTGAATCTAGACAAGATTTTATCAATGTATGAAGCTTGGGATAGTGCAATCGTTCTATTCTTTCTATCCCTTATTACTTGGATACCAAGAATATAACTTGCTTCTCCTAAGTCCTTCATATCAAATTGTTTTGCTAACCATTCTTTCACTGATGTCAATACACCTACATCGTTTCCAATGAGTAGTATATCATCAACATAAAGAATGAGGAAAACCAACTTGTCGCCTTTGATCCTCTTGTATACACAAGGTTTGTCGGGGTTTTGAATAAATACAAAACCCTTTACAGCTTGATCGAACCTTATGTTCCAGGATCTGGATGCTTGATTTAGTCCATATATGGACTTTTACAACTTGCATACTCTTTCTTCTTGGCCTTTTTCAATGAATCCCTCCGGTTGCATCATGTAGATGCTCTCATCAAGATTTCCATTAAGGAAAGCTGTCTTGACGTCCATTTGCCAAATCTCTAGGTCTAGAGATGCTGCAATGGATAAGAGTATCCTAATGGATTTAAGCATGGCCACAGGTGAGAAGGTTTCCTCGTAATCGATACCTTCTTTCTGTGTATAACCTTTAGCTACTAGTCTAGCTTTAAAGGTTTCCACCTTACAATTCATACCTCTTTTCCTCTTGTATACCCACTTGCACCTAATGGGTTTTATCCCTTTAGGCAAGTCTACAAGGGACCAGACTTTGTTATTGAACATCGATTCAATCTCGGATTGCATTGCCTTTTGCCAATGACGACAATCAACATCCTCCATAGCTTCCTTGTACGTGTAGGGATCATCGTCGTCCGGGAGATTCTCAACATATTCTCCTAGACCGATATATCTTTCAGGTTGTGTTCTAACCCTCCCATTACGACGAGGAATGGTAGGTTGTTGATCTTGTGTTGGAGTGGAACTTACAATTGGGCTAGGTTGTGAAACCTCTTGTGGAATTGTATCTCCTGATATCTCATCCAGGACAATTCTACTTTTAGGCACAAAATTATTCATATAGTCCTTTTCTAGAAATGAAGCATTTGTTGAAACAAATACTTTTAGATCAGAAGGACTACAGAAATAATATCCTTTAGTTCCTTTTGGATACCCCACAAATATACATGTTTCTGAACGGGACTCCATCTTTTCTGTCTTTCCTTTCAACACATGTGCAGGACAACCAAATATCCTCAAGTGTTGTAAACTAGGCTTTCGCCCAGTCCACAATTCATGTGGGGTTTTAGGGACAGATTTAGATGGTACATCATTTAGAATATATATTGCTGTTTGTAGAGCATATCCCCAAAAAGAAATAGGAAGTGTTGAATAACTCAACATTGATCTAACCATCTCTAAAAGAGTCCTATTTCTTCTTTCTGCTACCCCATTTTGTTGAGGTGTACCTGGTGCAGAAAGCTGAGAAACTATCCCATTATCAATGAGATATTGCTGAAACTCTCCAGATAGATATTCTCCACCACGATCAGATCTCAAGATTTTTATATGTTTCTCAAGCTGATTTTCTACTTCAGCTTTGAATGCTTTGAACATATCAAATGCATCCGACTTATGTCTCATGAGATACACGTAACCAAATCTTGAGTAATCATCTATGAAGGTCATGAAGTACTCATATCCACCTCTAGCTTGAATGCTCATAGGACCACATACATCAGTGTGTACTAGTCCTAAACATTCAGTGGCTCTTGCACCTTTGGTATTGGACGGCCTTTTGGTCATTTTACCTTCCAAACAAGATTCACAAGTTGGTAGATCATCAACCTTTAAGTCACTTAAAGGTCCGACACATACCAATCTTTTAATCCTATTAAGGTTAATGTGACTTATGCGTAAATACCAAAGATAGGTTTCATCTTTTGATAATTTTACTCTTTTATGATTAGGTTCCGTTATTTCTGTGTCTAACGAGTGAGAGATATTTCTATGCAAAAAGAATAAACTGTTTTCCAATGTACCTTTGCAAACAACTTTGTCATTCTTACTAATAATAAAAGTTTTATTAAAAGTAACCGAATATCCAAACTTATTTAAACAAGAAACTGAAATTAAATTCCTCTTGAATTGAGGTACATAATAAACGTCTATTAAATCTAAATGCCTACTAGAATCTAAAATAACTCTAATATCTCCCACTGCACTTGCAGACACTAACGTTCCGTTGCCCAAGCGCAAATTGACTTCATTTTCATTCAACCTTCTCTTTTCCTGAAACCCCTGCAAGGAATAACAAACATGATTAGTGGCTCCAGAGTCTATGATCTAAGAATCAGTAGAATCTGCCACAAAACATGTTTCTAGATAATTAACATTACCTTCTTCCTTCTTTTTCTGGGACTTTGGGCAATCTCTTTTCCAATGTCCCTTTTCACCACAAAGGAAGCATTTCCATTTGATCTTGGTTACTTTCTTGGTTTCCTTCTTGGTAGGCCCAAGTTGCTTTTTCTTCTGTTGTTTCTTGACCTTCTTACGGGTCTTAACAGCAGCAACTTTACCAACCAAATGAATCTCTTGACCTTTGTTTTTCACAAGGATCTTTTCAGCGCTTTGAACATCTTGCATCAAGCCCTGCAAGGTGTATTCCTTTTTGTTCAAGGTGTAGTCCAACTTGAACTGATCAAAGGAATCTGACAGTGAGTTAACTACCATATCAATTTTGGTCTCACCATCAATCTCAGCACCATTTAGTTCAGCAATATTGAGATGTGCTATGACTTTCATCATGTGATCTTTCAAAGATTGTCCAGGTTTCATCCTAAGATTCATAAAAGCAGACACTGCCTCTCTCTTAGTCGTCCTCGACCTCATAGCAAACATTTCCTCTAGAGACATCATTATATCAGCAGCAGACTCCATTCCTTCATGTTGCTGTTGCAACACGTCGGAGATAGTGGCCATAATGTAACATTTTGCCATATCATCAGAAGTTTTCCACTGCTCATACTCATCTGTTTGCATCACATTAGATTCATTATTAGGAAGGGGTGGTTTAGGAGTGGTCAGAACAAACTTATGTTTTTCACTTTGCAGCAACAACCCAATTTTCCTTTTCCATGTTACGTAGTTATCTCCAGTTAAGGTGTTATCTTTCAGGATGTTCATAAGTGATGGGGTCGTGATTTCTGATTAAAACAAAAACATATATAAGTAAATAATCATGATAATAGCACTTTTAAAAATTTATCTTGAATTAAAATAAACAATTCAATCATAAAAATTCAACGATGATCCAACACCCATAAATATTACGCCTCCTTTGGGAGTTCGCACTATTTACTAGTTAGACTAGGTCCCACCTAATTGTTAACATAACAACCAGCGTTTTTAATTTTAGCCTTGTAATTTTTATTAACAAGAACTCTTGGGAGGATATTAATAAAATTACATTGAGTGTGTTACCAAGATATCGACCCTCAATTTTCTCTCACGAAAATCCCTTCTTAGGGAGTAGATTTCGTTTAAGTCAATTGTCTAGTCTATCCTTGTAAGGAAGTATATTGTTAAATTCCATTTATGGATGCCCCTTGGGGGATTACCAAAAATAATAAAACTCAACTAATCTTGGAGGCCATAGGCGTTCTTGCACACCTTCTCCCACTCAATTATTTAAGGCGTGTGATTAAATCCCAAAGAATGATTTTTACCAAGTTATCTAGATGCCAATTAGATACCTAAATCATTCAATGCATGTTCATACCAAAAGAGATATATGAGTGGCACTCCTATTCTAAAATGTCATGTTATCATACAACAACAAATATGGTAATATTTAAGCAAAAATTAAATAGCAAAAATTTTGGCCCATCCTAGAAAAGCAAGTAAATTACAATTATTAGGAATACAAGATCTTCAGGTGGCCATCAACCATACGCTCATCCCTCGGCCTCCTCCCATGGACGTGCACAGCCCACAACCCCACAAAGGGGCTGCCTTGCGCAGCCCATAAGGCCACACAAGGCTGCCGTGCGCAGCCCACCAAGGATTGGGCTTGCCATGCGCAGCCCAATCCAGTCCTAGGGTGCGCACAGTGCTCGTTCTCAGTTCCGGTTGCTTCGTTTTTCTTCGTGTCTTCGAATTTTCAATACCCAAATACATTACATCATATTACGAATAAATTACTGCAGCAAATTTTTTTTTTTTTAATTTACTGCAGTAAGATTTACAAAAAAAAATACTACACCTGATTACAAAAAAAAATACTGCACTTATTTTACACACAAAAAAAATAAAACCCTATGAACTACCAAGAAGGAATTATGGCGATAATAGACCATCCTTCTTATTACGAATCCGAAACAAAAATTACATTGAAATTCTAGGACCAACATCGAGAAATAACAATTCACTTTATAAAACATATATAAATCCATACATTCAACATGTAATTATATATGCGAATACCTAGAGTGCCATCTCTTTCTAAAACATGTATAATCACAATAAAAAAGAAATAGATTCACGTATATATACGTTAATTAATTAAAAGGTACAACCAAGGCTCTAATACCAATTGTAGGGAAAAATCGATATAAAACGCAGCGGAAGAAACGAAAAATAGATTTCGTATGGTTTTAAATTTTTTCTCAAAGTTGAACCTTAACCTTTTAATTAATTAAACTCAAATATATACGGTTAGAGTTAAATACCTCTTGACGCGTGATCCGATTGACTTATGTCGATTGGTAATCCGCAAAATCTTTTCCGATGCGCGTAAACAGTACCCGCGTGAACAGTGATCGTGAACAGTACCCTGCCGTGAACAGTGATCGTGAACAGTACCGCGAGATCTTCCAATCCGAACACGTACGTGAATCACCTAGGAGCGTGGTCTCCCTTTTTCTTTGAATTGCAAACCTGAGAATGGATGAACAAAGTTTTCTTTTTCTTTTATTAGTCACAAAACAATCAAAAGAAGACAAAGATTATTCTGGTCACTTTTGAGTTCTCAATCTAATGATCGAAACTCGCGTGAACCTAATTCGATGTTGTACACACAAGCGTATTGATGAACAAGCAATCAGTGTACTATCAAAGAATAATCTCTTCTCTCTTTTATGTTTAGTAGAATAAAAATTATCCTTTTCTATGAATTGAGAAGAAGAAGAAAAATTGAATCATTCAATCAACTATGGTGGCCGAATTCTATATGTGGTATTATATAGGTGGCCGAAATTTTGCTTCCTCTTTTATTTAGGATTGCCGAAATCTTCCTCTAAATGGACTAGGGTTGCCGCAAATCACATACCAAAAAGAGTTTGTGTTGCACCCTAATTTCCATCAACCTTTAGACTTCAAAACCTAATCCAACTCATAGATATTTTTATTCTTTTATTGACTAAATAAAAAGACTTCTTCTTTGATTAAATAAATACAATTAATTATTTTTTTTCTTATCAAACAAGTCTTTTACTTTTAATATACTACTACCAATAGTATAACTTTAGGAAATATATTTCCTGATCAGAAAAAGATTTGTTTCTTAATTAAACAATTAATTAATAAATTAACTAATTCTTATTTAATTAAAACAATGAAACAAAATAATATATTAGGTTAATATATACACCTTGCCGCCCCACTTATATAAATGGGCCATATATTATTTTCTTATTTCATTTAATCCATTGGACTTTAAATAAAAGCCCACATGTGAACCAGACCCATTCTTACTAAAAGAAACAAGCCCACATGTCTCCTTATAATATATTAATATAATAGTGCAGCCCATTAATTAAATAATAGACATATTATATTCTTGATATATTAAAAACAATTCTAGATGGACCCTTAAATCGGCCCGGTAGAATATATCAAGTGATCCATGCAAATACGTGTGGATTGGGGATCTTGACGGGCTATCTAAATTTAAGCTTCAATAGACACAATCTAATCACAATCAACAAATGATTCACTTAGGTCCAATCTATTAATTTTAACTCATTCCACTAAAGAGCTAAAATTGAACTCTTAAATAAAGATAGAATAAGGAGATGTTTCTCATTCATACCCTAGACAATCTTATAGGAGATGGTGTATCCTCGTGAATAATATCAGTAATCGCCAAGAGCTCATAGACCGCCTATAGCTCTCCAAGTTACCATATTTCCTCATATGACCACATTTTGAACTTGGATACTTTGACTTGTCTAAAAGCCATGTTTTCAATAATCATTATTGAAAACTCAACGTTGAGATTTAATATCCAATACCTCAAAACATCCATATGATGATATTATACTCTCATTTAATAAATGGAGCCACGATGTCCATATCTATAAATGAAGTCCTCTATCGATTAACAAATGTATACCACCAAACTATCGAGGATAGACTATGCTATATAATCGTACTCATTGATAGCTCAAATGATAACACTTGCAACCATAAGTCCATCATTTATCTCAGGATTAAGATAGACTCTCCGATTGTCCTCTTTAATGAAAAGACTTATATCTAGTGACGGTTCTAGATAAAGTATTTCATTGTGATCCAGTTCATGTGGCCAAGTCTTTGATGCCATAACTCAATTTCCTCACGTTTGGACATATTGCAAGAGATAGCACTAGCGTCAAGACAATAGCAATTGTCACTAGATCTCTTTCCTTTTAGCAAGGTTTGTCCATTTGGCATTAAAATAGAGCAATCATTTTTGTGAAACAATACAGAGAGTCCATCATCGTTAAGATGAGAAATGCTTATAAGATTGGCTTGCAAGCCATCAACAAGTAAAGCATTGGACAAGGAGGGTAAATTGGGAATGGAAATGGTTCCTTTCCCTATGACTTTCTTTCTAGATCCATCACCAAAGGTGACAAATCCTCCATCCTCCAAGACAAGGGATTTAAAGAAGCTCTTGTTCCCCGTCATATGCCTAGAACACCCACTATCCAAATACCAAGTGTTAGAGGCATTTGCCTTCAAGGCAATTTGAGCCACATAGCAAGAATAGTTATCCCTTCTAATCCACCTATGTGTAATGTTCTCATTCCTAGTGGTATTAGTCACATTGGCTCTAGATTTCCTAGGATCATGCAAATTTGCTCTAGATTTCCTAGGAACATACATTTTAGCTCTAGCTCTATTTCTTTCAATCATGCTCTTGATTCTACACATTTCAATCTATTTGAAGCAATTAGGTCTAATGTGACCATCAACACCACAAAAGTGACAAGTGGGAATAAAATAAGAAGACATACCATGCCCTTATGAGTACAAAGGGGCTTTCCCACGCATTTGAGCTTGTCTTTGGTGTTGGATTGGTTCTCTTCTTCTTTGTTGTTGAGTTGGAATGAATTGATTCCTTGGTTGACCTTGCATGAATTGCTTTTTGGCTTGATGGTATTTCGGTTGAGGAAAACTTGCTTGATGCACCCTTGTTGATTGAGCTTGAGCTTGTTTCCCTTGTGCTACCTTGACTTGAGGATCTTTAGAGCACTCTCCTAGTTCTATCTTCTTCCTAGGATATTGTGGGGGTAGAGGCTCTTTGTTATCCAAACTCTTGACAAACACAATCTTGCTTGAGGATGAGGTCTCCTTGTCATCTTCATAGCCAAGACCTTTCTTATCACTTGGCCTCTTGCCAACTCCCAGCATGTGGTCAAGTTTATTCGTGCTTGAAGTCATCTTAGCAATGATCTCTCTAGCTTCTTCAAGCTCCTTTTCCATCAATTCCTCATTCCTTTTGGCTATCTTCACTTCTTTATTTAAGTGAGTAGCTTCGGTGGATAGCTTGAGATTCTCTCCTTTTAGCCTTTGAATCTCTTTCTTCATCTTTAATCTTGAGCTTTGAAAATTCTCAATGAAGCCTTCAAGATCCATTCCTCCTACATCCATATTTGTTGAATGGGATGAAGAGTCACCATCGCTAGAGTCATCTTCACTTTGTTTCTCTACCTCTTCATCATCTATTGCTTCCTTACTCTTGAGAGAAGATGCGAAGGCAATAAAGTTTGCCACATGATCCTCATCATCTGGGGATTCTCCTTCTTCTTCCAAGTCATCACCATCGCTCCACGTGGCGGCCATGGCCTTTCCTTTCTTCTTATTTTTCAAATTTCCACAATCCGTGGAGATGTGTCCGAAACCTCCACATTCAAAGCATTGAATCCCTTTTCTTGTGGGCTTGTCTTCACTTGACTCAAACTTCTTGAAAGGAGTCTTCTTCTTTATTTCCTTTCCTTTGGATCTAAATCCCCTCTTCTCAAAATTGATGAACTTCTTGAATCTTTTCACCATGAGGGCCATTTCTTCATCTGAGTCTTCTTCCTCCTTCTCAACCTTAGAAGTCTTCAGAGCAATGCTCTTTTGCTTCTTTTGAGGTGTAGGTGTGGGAGTCCATCTAGACTCATATGCTAGAAGCCTTCCAATAACTTCACTTGGCTTCATATTCTTGTAGTCACTATTCTCCTCAAGAGCCGTCACTTTTGACTCAAATCTTGCTGGAAGCGACCTCATAATTTTTTGCTTGATCCTCCTATCCGAATAGGGATCACCAAGTTGATGGCTCTGATTGACTATGTCCATCAACTTCACTTGAAAGTCGTTGAAGCACTCATCCTCCTCCATCCTAATTTGCTCGAATTGTGTTTGGAGGACTTGAAGCTTGGAGTCCTTGACCACCTCGGTTCCCTCATGGGCCATCTTTAGAATCTCCCATGCCTCTTTTGCAATTCTTGTTGTTTGGATCAATTTGTACTGATTGTCATCCATTGCACAAAGAATAGCATGCATAGCCTTGTTGTTCCACTTGGATGCTTCAAACTCTTGAGTTGACCATTCCGACTTTGGCTTGGGAACTACACTTTCGTCTTCAAGAGTCTTTTCCGGAAGAGTGTAGCCATCTTCAATTGCCATCCATGCTCGGTCATTTATTTGGCAAATGTAAGACTTCATCTTGCCTTTCCAAGAGGCATAGTTTATTCCGGTGAGCAAAGGGGGTCTTGTGCTAGAGGCTCCCTCATTACCACTTCCGTTCCCACTCATAGTGTTTGGGTATGAATGAGATGAATGTTTATGATGCAACAAACACAAACAAAATGCAAGACACACAACGAGCAAGGATCACCTAAGTGTATCTAGAAACCCGCTCTGATACCAATTGAAAATACACAAAGTGTGTCTAATACAACCTAGAGGGGGGGGGGGGGGGGGGGGTGAATAGATTTTAGTTGATTTATTACCAACTTTTTGACTTAATCAATTTTAATAATCCTACTCCATATTAGACATCAATCAATCCAATATAAATAAGCGGAAAACAATAAAAACACAAGGATTGATTTACGTGAGAAACCCTCCAACTGGGCAAAACTCACGGGCTATCCTTCTAGCCACATACGGTCCTCGAATCCACTATTTGAACGAAAGTTTACAACCTAGGTTGACCTCAAGTCATACCTACTTGGTCACTAACCCTTTCACTCTAGCCAACGGGCCTTTAATAGTGATTCTTGACCACAAGCTTGTGCACTAACTCACTTAGTCACAAAGCTTAACAATCAATGAAGAGGTTAAACAACCTATGTGAATATGTAAAAGATATTCAAACATACAATTAATGCTAGGCAACAATAAATGCTTATCTAAGGATTTAAAGATGTCAATAAATGCAAATCCTAGATATCAATATCTAAATGCAAATGCATGAAGATTTAGCTAGAAGGGTAAAATCGTCCTAAATGCTAGCTATTAATGAACAAGGCTCTCAACCAACAAACAACAACTCAATCATGTTATAAATGCCAATAAACATAAAGATATGCAATAAAATCACATAAAAGAGCTAACCCTACGCAAACAAGAACATAAATAAATACAATGAGATTTAGGGCATGTTCAAGTTACCTAGTCAATGAAAGCAAGAGGAATCCATGATGAGATGATGCTTGAAGATGTTAGATGCACATGGATTTGTGTTTGGTTGAGTAAAGATGAGTTCTTGGGAGTTTCTCTCTCTAAGGGAAGCTTGGCCTATCAAAAATGGCTTCTTGAACTCATCAAAACGAGCAAGGAAGAAGATAGAGTATATATAAGGGAGCCCTAGTTAAAACTGTGTCATTTTGAACTTAGGACACAAAATCCCGTCAATACCTCTAGATGGACCGCGTCTCAGGCAAGTGTCCAGACCGCGGTACACACAGCAGTGCACTGTCTGGACAATAACGCGGTGCAGGGCGCTGTGCATGCAGGTGCACAGGCCGCAGTATGGGCAACAGAGGCCTACTGGACAGCACCGCGACTTGGGTCGCTTTGCGTGCAAGTGTACAGGAAGCGGTGCAGTAAGCATGACCCTACTGAGGTATACCGCTCTGTATGCCGCGGTGTAAGCATGTCTTGCCAAGCGGTCTAGGCCGCGCTAAGAGAAGAAATTCTCTTTTCTAGGCAAACTCAACACACTAAGTGATGTGCAAAATGTGCAAGTGTGGAGTGTGAAAAGAGGCATACAATACATCATTCAATAACATGAAGATAAGAACACTAATGCATGCAAGTGAGTGTGTGCAACTAGATCTCTTCAAAGAAAGTTAAACTAGTGAGATACCTTTGAAGTGCTCTTTGAGAGAGATGATGTCCTTGAAGCTTGATCATACTCAAGAGGCCTAAATTACCCTTACAACGAATGATCCCCAATGTGGTTTGTCAACGAAATAAGCCAATCAAAATATGAGGAACTTACATACTAGACCAAATATTTGTTTTGCTGTTGGCATAGTTAACAGGTTTCAATCGAAACCTGGTCCTGATCATTGGACGGCAGTCAAGCATATTTTCAAGTATCTCAAGAGAACTAGAGATTATATGCTTGTATACTCTGGAGGGGATTTAATTCCCATTGGGTATACAGATTCTGATTTTCAGTCAGATTCTGACTCCAGAAAATCCACATCAGGATCTGTGTTTACTATTGGAGGAGGAGCAGTCATATGGAGGAGTATCAAGCAATATTGTATTGCTGATTCCACCATGGAAGCTGAGTATGTTGCTGCAAACGAAGCTGCCAAAGAGGCTGTTTGACTCCGCCAATTCTTGATTGACTTAGAAGTGGTTCCTAGTGCAAATAAGTAGATCACTATACACTGTTACAACAGTGGTGCAGTGGCTAATTCAAAAGAACCAAGAAGTCATAAGAGAGGTAAACACATTGAAAGGAAGTATCACCTTTTGAGGGAAATTGTTCATAGGGGAGACGTGACGATCACCAAAATCGCGTCAGCAGAAAATCTAGCGGATCCTTTCACAAAGGCTCTACCTCATAAGAGCTTTGATAGACATCCAGAGAACATGGGAATGAGAGATATGACACACTTGCTATAGAGCAAGTGGGAGATTGTTAGGATTATGCTCAATGGCAAGAGTGTAATATTGTAATTGACAATCTTCTCATATTAATAAAGTGAATTCTGATTCTTACAATTGCTTATAGCATTTATTATTATAATTGTCAAGGTAAATAACATAAGGTCAAAAGACTATGAGACATGAAGAATTGTTCATACATCCGGATATGTATGAGGTAGACACAATTCTTTAGTTAGTCTTGAATAACGTTCACAACTTAAGTTAAAGGTTGGGCACCTCTATCTTGTTAAAGTTGTAGAATTCTTTTACTAGCATTTGAGTGGGATCAAATGAATATGATGAGTCTAAAATCATCGAAAGGTTTTCGAGTAAAAGAATCTAGTTCACTAGGTGCATTGAACTGGATCACAATGAAATACTTTATCTAGAACCGTCACTAGATATAAGTATTTTCATTAAAGAGGACAAACAGAGAGTCTATCTTAATCCTGAGATAAATGATGGACTTATGGTTGCAAGTGTTATCATTAGAGCTATCAATGAGTACGATTATATAGCATAGTCTATCCTCGATAGTTATGTGGTATACATTTGTTAATCGATAGAGGACTTCATTTATAGATATGGACATCGTGGCTCCATTTATTAAATGAGAGTATAATATCATCATATGGATTTTTTGAGTTATTGGATATTAAATCTCAACGTTGAGTTTTCAATAATGATTATTGAAAACATAGCTTCTGGACAAGTCAAAGTATCCAAGTTCGAAATGTGGTCATATGAGGAAATATGATAACTTGGAGAGCTATATGCGGTCTATGAGCTTTTGGCGATTACTGATATTATTCACGAGGATACACCATCTCCTATAAGATTGTCTAGGGTATGAATGAGAAACATCTCCTTATTCTATCTTTATTTAAGAGTTCAATTTTAGCTCTTTAGTGGAATGAGTTAAAATTAATAGATTGGACCTAAGTGAATCATTTGTTGATTGTGATTAGGTTGTGTCTATTGAAGCTTAAATTTAGATAGCCCGCCAAGATCTCCAATCCACACGTATTTGCATGGATCACTTAATATATTCTACCGGGCCAATTTAAGGGTCCATCTAGAATTGTTTTTAATATATCAAGAATATAATATGTCTATTATTTAATTAATGGGCTGCACTATTATTAATATATTAAAAGGAGACATATGGGCTTGTTTCTTTTAGTAAGAATGGGTCTGGTTCACATGTTGGCTTTTATTTTAAGTCCAATGGATTAAATGAAATAAGAAAAAAATATATGACCCATTTATATAAGTGGGGCGGCAAGGTGTATATATTAACCTAATATATTATTTTGTTTCATTGTTTTAATTAAATAGGAATTAGTTAATTTATTAATTAATTGTTTAATTAAGAAACAAATCTTTTTCTGATCAGGAAATATATTTCCTAAAGTTATACTATTGGTAGTAGTATATTAAGAGTAAAAGACTTGTTTGATAAGAAAATAAATAATTAATTTTATTTATTTAATCAAATAAGAAGTCTTTTTATTTAGTCAATAAAAAAAATTAATAAAAATATCTATGAGTTGGATTAGGTTTTGAAGTCTAAAGGTTGATGGAAATTAGGGTGCAACACAAACTCTTTTTGGTATGTGATTTGCGGCAACCCTAGTCCATTTAGAGGAAGATTTCGGCAATCCTAAATAGAAGAGGAAGCAAAATTTCGGCCACCTATATAATACCACATATAGAATTCGGCCACCATAGTTGATTGAATGATTCAATTTTTCTTCTTCTTCTCAATTCATAGAAAAGGATAATTTTTATTCTACTAAACATAAAAGAGAGAAGAGATTATTCTTTGATAGTACACTGATTGCTTGTTCATCAATAAGCTTGTGTGTACAACATCGAATTAGGTTCACGTGAGTTTCGATCATTGGATTGAGAACTCAAAAGTGACCGGAATAATTTTTGTCTTCTTTTGATTGTTTTATGACTAACAAAAGAAAAAGAAAACTTTGTTCATCCATTCTCAGGTTTGCATTTCAAAGAAAATAGGAGACCACGCTCCTAGGTGATTCATGTACGTGTTCGGATTGGAAGATCTCGCGGTACTGTTCACAATCACTGTTCACGCGGGTACTGTTCACGCGGGTACTGTTCACGGGCATCGGAAAAGATTTTGCGGATTACCAATCGACGTAAGTCATTCGGATCACGAGTCAAAAGGTATTTAACTCTAACCATATATATTTGAGTTTAATTAATTAAAAGGTTAAGTTCAACTTTGAGAAAAATTTTAAAACCATACAAAATCTATTTTTCGTTTCTTCCGCTGTGTTTTATATCGATTTTTCCCTACATTTAGTTAGTCTTGAATAACGTTCACAACTTAAGTTAAAGGTTGGGCACCTCTATCTTGATAAATTTTTAGAATTCTTTTACTAGCATTTGAGTGGGATCAAATGAGTTATGATGAGCCTAAAATCATCGAAAGGTTTTCGAGTAAAAGAATCTAGTGCACTGGGTGCATTGAACAGGATCACAATAAAATACTTTATCTTGAACCGTCACTAGATATAAGTCTTTTCATTATTAGGACAATCGGAGAGTCGATCTTAATCCTAAGATAAATGATGGACTTATGGTTGCAAGTGTTATCATTTGAGCTATCAATGAGTACGATTATATAGCATAGTCTATCCTCGATAGTTTGGTGGTATTCATTTGTTAATCGATAGAGGACTTCATTAATAGATATGGACATCGTGGCTCTATTTATTAAATGAGAGTATAATATCATCATATGGATGTTTTGAGGTATTGGATATTAAATCTCAACGTTGAGTTTTCAATAATGATTATTGAAGACATGGCTTCTGGAAAAGTCAAAATATCCAAGTTCAAAATGTGGTCATATGAGGAAATATGGTAACTTGGAGAGCTATAGGCGGTCTATGAGCCCTTGGCGATTACTGATATTATTCACGAGGATACACCATCTCCTATAAGATTGTCTAGGGTATGAATGAGAAACATCTCCTTATTCTATCTTTATTTAAGAGTTCAATTATAGCTCTTTAGTGGAATGAGTTAAAATTAATAGATCGAACCTAAGTGAATCATTTGTTGATTGTGATTAGGTTATGTCTATTGAAGCTTAAATTTAGATAGCCCACTAAGATCCACAATCCACACGTACTTGCATGGATCACTTGATATATTCTACCGGACCAATTTATGGGTCCATCTAGAATTGCATTTAATATATTAAGAATATAATATGTCTATTATTTATTTAATGGGCTGCTCTATTATATTAATATATTAAAAGGAGACATGTGGGCTTGTTTCTTTTAGTAAGAATAAGTCTGGTTCACATGTGGGCTTCTATTTAAAGTCTAATGGATTAAATAAAATAAGAAAAATAATATTAGACCCATATATATTGTGTGGGCGGCAAGGCTAATAAAATAGCCCAAGATATTATTTTATTTTATTGTTTTGATTAAATGGAAATTAATTAATTATTTAATTAATTAAGAGTTTAAATCAAAATATTTTCCTGGTCAGTAAATAAAATACTATGTGTTGGATTAGGGTTAGAATTCTTTTAAGTGATAGGGGTCCTAATGTGGTAAGGATTAAGTCCACATACACTCCATACCACACAAAGAATTCAGCCACCCTAGTCCTATAAGGGTTAGGATTCTTAAATTGATAGGACTTAGGGAAAAGCACAATTCCTTTTCAAGTAAGGAAATTGGCCAACCCTAGATTTCAATACACAAAGAATTTGGCCAACCCTATTTTGAGAAGGAGAAATTTCGGTCACCTTATAAATATAAGGTGATTAATTTAGGCCACCAAGAAGCTTGAGTGAGAGAGATTTTTGTTTGCTTTGAAAAATAAAAATCTTACTCAATACACATAGAATTTCGGCCAAGAGAGAAAAAGAAAAATAAGTTCTCATTCGATAGTGCACTTGCAAGCCTTTAACATCAAAAGGTTTTGTGCACACTTTCGATTGAGGGTTACACGAGTTCTAATCATATCGATTGTGAATTCAAAAGTGATCGGAACTATTTTTCTAGGCTCTTGGTGTTTTGGGATTGAAGATCAGGATCAGAAGTTCCATACATCCATTCTCAGGTAAGCAATTCAAAGAAAAAAAGGGAGACCACGCTCCTAGATGATTCACGTACGTGCTAGGATTGAAGATCTTGCGGATTACCATCGACGTAAGTCAATTGGATCACGCGACAAGAGGTATTTAACTCTAACCATATATTTGTGTTTAATTAATTAAAGGGTTAAGGTTCAAATCTTTAGAAAAATTTTAAGCTATACGAAAATCTACTTTTCTCCTTCCGCTGCAGTTTTAGTTAATTTTTCCCTACAATTGGTATCAGAGCCCTGGTTGTACCCTTCAATTAATTAATGTATATATACGTGAATCTATTTCTTTTTATTGTGATTATGCATGATTTAGAAAGAGATGGCACTCTAGGTATTCGCATATATAATTACATGTCGAATGTATGGATTTATATATGTTGTTATAAAGTGAATTGTTATTGCTCAATTTTGGTCCTAGATTTTCCATGTAATTTTTGTTTCGGAATTGTAACAAGAAGGGTGGCCTATTATCGTCACAAGTTCCTTCTTGATAGTTGCTTAATTTTTTTTATGTTGTATAAAATAGTGCAGTTTTTTTTAATGTATTAAAAATACTGTAGTTTTTTGTGTGCAGTTTTTTATTAATAAAAAAAAATAATTACTGCAGTATTTTATTGTATAAAATAAGCTGTAATATATTCAAGATTCGAAGACTCGAAGATTTGAAGAAATTGGAGCATCCGGAACCCGTCTTGGCACCCGCGCGCATCGAGACAACAAGCGCGCACGCAACGAAGCGTGCAGCTGCGCTTGTTGCGGTGCAGCAGCTAGCGACCCATGCATAGGCTGGCCGTGCGGCAGCTCATGCCCTTGCATGGGCTAGGCGTGCGCATGGGCTGCTGTGGTGATCTTTGGGCGCACGAGTTTCGTGCGCGAGATGGTCGCTTGAAGTCTTGTCTGCCAAGAAAGGAGTTTTTGTATTCCGTACAATTGTAATTTACATGCTTTTCTAGGATGGACCAAAATTGTGGCTATTTATTTTTTATGTATAAATATTACAATATTTGTTATTGTATGATAACATGTCATATAGAATAGGAGTGCCACTCATATATTTCTTTTGGTATGAACATGCATTGAATGATTTAGGTATCTAATTGGCATCTAGATAACTTGGTAAAATCATTCTTTGGAATTTAATCACACGCATTAAATAATTGAGTGGGAGAAGGTGTGTTTGAACGCCTATGGCCTCCAAGGTTAGTTGAGTTTTATTATTTTTGGTAATCCCCCCAAGGGGCGTCCATAAATGGAATTTAACAAAATACTTCCTTACAATGATAGACAAGACAATTGACTTAAACGAAATCTACTCCCCAAGGAGGGATTCTCGTGAGAGAAAATTGAGGGTCGATATCTTGGTAACACACTCAATGTAATTTTATTAATATCCTCCCAAGAGTTCTTGTTAATAAAATTGCAAGGCTAAAATTGAAAACGCTGGTTGTTATGTTAACAATTAGGTGGGACCTAGTCCAACTAGTAAATAGTACGAACTCCCAAAGGAGGCGTAAGATTTATGGGTGTTGGATCACCGTTGAATTTTTACGATTGAATTATTTATTTAATTCAAGATAAATATTTAAAAGTGCTTTATCATGATTATTTACTTATATATGTTTTTGTTTTAATCGGAAATCATGACCCCATCACTTATGAACATCCTGAAAGATAACACCTTAACTGGAGATAATTATGTCACATGGAAAAGGAAAATTGGGTTGTTGCTGCAAAGTGAAAAACATAAATTTGTTCTGACTACTCCTAAACCACCCCTTCCTAATAATGAATCTAGTGTGATGCAAAGAGATGAGTATGAGCAGTGGAAGACTTCTGATGATATGGAAAAATGTTATATTATGGCCACTATCTCCGACGTGTTGCAACAACAACATGAAGGAATGGAGTCCGCTGCTGATATAATGATGTCTCTAGAGGAAATGTTTTCTATGAGGTATAGGACAACTAAGAGAGAGGCAGTGACTGCTTTTATGAATCTTAGGATGAAACCTGGACAATTTGTGAAGGATCACATGATGAAAGTCATAGCACATCTCAATATTTTGCTGAACTAAATGGTGCTGAGATTGATGGTGAGACCAAAATTGATATGGTAGTTAACTCACTGTCAGATTCCTTTAATCAGTTCAAGTTGGACTACACCTTGAAAAAAAAGGAATACACCTTGCAGGGCCTGATGCAAGATGTTCAAAGCGCTGAAAAGATCCTTGTGAAAAACAAAGGTCAAGAGATTCATTTGATTGGTAAAGTTGCTACTGTTAAGACCCGTAAGAAGGTCAAGAAAAAACAGAAGAAAAAGCAACTTGGGCCTACCAAGAAGGAAACCAAGAAAGTAACCAAGATCAAAAGGAAATGCTTCCTTTGTGGTGAAAAGGGACATTGGAAAAGAGATTGCCTAAAGTCCCAGAATAAGAAGGAAGAAGGTAATATTAATTATCATAAAACATGTTTTCTGGCAGATTCTACTGATTCTTGGATCATAGACTCTGGAGCCACTAATCATGTTTGTTATTCCTTGCAGGGGTTCCAAGAAAGGAGAAGGCTGAATGAAGATGAAGTCAATTTGCGCTTGGGCAACGGAACGTTAGTGTATGCAAGTGCAGTGGGAGATATTAGAGTTATTTTAGATTCTAGTAGGCATTTAGATTTAATAGACGTTTATTATGTACCTCAATTCAAGAGGAATTTAATTTCAGTTTCTTGTTTATATAAAATTGGATATTCGGTTACTTTTAATAAAGCTTTTATTATTAGTAAGAATGACAAAATTGTTTGTAAAGGTACATTGGAAAACGGTCTATTCTTTTTGCATAGAAATATCTCTCACTTGTTAGACACAGAAATAACGGAACCTAATCATAAAAGAGTAAAATTATCAAAAGATGAAACCTACCTTTGGCATTTACGCCTAGGTCACATTAACCTTAATAGGATTAAAAGATTGGTATGTGACGGGCCTTTAAGTGACTTAAAGGTTGATGATCTACCAACTTGTGAATCTTGTTTGTAAGGTAAAATGACCAAAAGGCCGTTAAATACCAAAGGTGCAAGAGCCACTGAATGTTTAGGACTAATACACACTGATGTATGTGGTCCTATGAGCATTCAAGCTAGAGGTGGATATGAGTACTTCATCACCTTCACAGATGATTACTCAAGATTTGGTTATGTGTATCTCATGAGACATAAGTCGGATGCTTTTGACATGTTCAAAGCATTCAAAACTGAAGTAGAAAATCAGCTTGAGAAACATATAAAAATCTTGAGATCTGATCGTGGTGGAGAATATCTATCTGGAGAGTTTCAGCAATATCTTATTGATAATGGGATAGTTTCTCAGTTTTCTGCACCAGGTACACCTCAACAAAATGGGGTAGCAGAAAGGAGAAATAGAACTCTTTTAGAGATGGTTAGGTCAATGTTGAGTTATTCAACACTTCCTATTTCTTTTTAGGGATATGCTCTACAAACAGCAATATACATTCTAAACGATGTACCATCTAAATCTGTCCATAAACCCCCACATGAATTGTGGACTGGGCGAAAACCTAGTTTAAAACTCATGAGGATATTTGGTTGTCCTGCACATGTGTTGATAGGAAAGACAGAAAAGATGGAGTCCCGTTCAGAAACATGTATATTTGTGGGGTATCCAAAAGGAACTAAAGGATATTATTTCTATAGTCTAATGATCTAAAAGTATTTGTTTCAACAAATGCTTCATTTCTAGAAAAGGACTATATGAGTAATTTTGTGCCCAAAAGTAGAATTGTCCTGAATGAAATGTCAGGAGATACAATTCCACAAGAGGTTTCACAACCTAGCTCAATTGTAAGTTCCACTCCAACACAAAATCAACAACCTACCATTCCTCGTCATAGTGGGAGGGTTATAACATAACCCGAAAGATACATCGGTCTAGGAGAATCTGTGGAGAATCTCCCGGACGACGATGATCCCTACACGTACAAGGAAGCAATGGCGGATGTTGATTGTCATCATTGGAAAAAGGCAATGCAATCTGAGATTGAATCGATGTTCAATAACAAAGTCTGGTCCCTTGTAGACTTGCCTAAAGGGATAAAACCCATTGGGTGTAAGTGGGTATACAAGAAGAAAAGAGGTATGGATGGTAAGGTGGAAACCTTTAAAGCTAGACTGGTAGCTAAAGGTTATACTCAGAAATAAGGTATCAATTACGAGGAAACCTTCTCTCCTAAGGCCATGCTTAAATCCATTAGGATACTCTTATCCATTGCAGCATCTCTGGACCTAGAGATTTGGCAAATGGACGTCAAGATAGCTTTCCTTAATGGAAGTCTTGACGAGAGCATCTACATGATGCAACCAGAAGGATTCATTGAAAAGGGCCAAGAGGAAAGAGTATGCAAATTGCAAAAGTCCATATATGGACTGAAGCAAGCATCCAGATCCTGGAACATAAGGTTCGATCAAGCTGTTAAAGGTTTTGGATTTATTCAAAACCCTGACGAACCTTGTGTATACAAAAGGATTAAAGGCGACAAATTGGTTTTCTTCCTTCTTTATGTTGATGATATACTACTCATTGGAAACGATGTAGGTGTATTGACATCAGTAAAAGAATGGTTAGCAAAACAATTTGATATGAAGGACTTAGGAGAAGCAAGTTATATTCTTGGTATCCAAGTAATAAGGGATAGAAAGAATAGAACGTTTGCATTATCCCAAGCTTCATACATTGATAAAATCTTGTCTAGATTTTCCATGCAAGATTCCAAGAAAGGTATGTTACCTTTTAGACATGGAATCAAACTTTCTAAGGAACAGGTTCCTAAGAATGAGCATGAAGAGCAATTCATGAGTAGAGTTCCATATGCCTCGGCAGTTGGAAGTCTCATGTATGCAATGCTCTGTACTAGACCAGATATTTGTTTTGCTATTGGCATAGTTAGCAGGTTTCAATCGAAACCTAGTCCTGATCATTGGACGGCAGTCAAGCATATTTTCAAGTATCTTAAAAGAACTAAAGATTATATGCTTGTATACTATGAAGGGGATTTACTTCCCGTTGGGTATACAGATTTTGATTTCCAGTCGGATTCTGACTCTAGAAAATCCACATCAGGATCTGTCTTTACCATTGGAGGAGGAGCAGTCATATGGAGGAGTATCAAGCAATCTTGTATTGCTGATTCCACCATGGAACCTGAGTATGTTGCTGCCTGCGAAGCTGCAAAAGAGGATGTTTGGCTCCGCCAATTCTTGATTGACTTGGAAGTGGTTCCTAATGCGAACAAGCAGATCACTATACACTGTGACAATAGTGGAGCAATGGCTAATTCGAGAGAACCAAGAAGTCATAAGAGAGGTAAACACATAGAAAGGAAATATCACCTTTTAAGGGAAATTGTTCATAGGGGAGACGTGACGATCACCAAAATCGCGTCAGCAGAAAATCTAGCGGATCCTTTCACAAATTCTCTACCTCAGAAGAGTTTTGATGGGCACCTAGAGAATATGGGAATGAGAGATATGACACACTTGCTATAGCGCAAGTGGGAGATTGTTAGGATTATGCTCAATAGCAAGAGTGTAATATTGTAATTGACAATCTTTTCATATTAATAAAGTGTTTTCTGATTTTTACAAATACTTATAGCATTTATTATTATAATTGTCAAGGTAAATAATCATAAGGTCAAAAGACTATGAGACATGAAGAATTGTTCATACATCCGGATATGTGTGAGGTAGACACAATTCTTTAGTTAGTCTTGAATAACGTTCACAACTTAAGTTAAAGGTTGGGCACCTCTATCTTGATAAAGTTGTAGAATTCTTTTACTAGCATTTGAGTGGTATCAAATGAGTTATGACGAGTCTAAAATCATCAAAAGGTTTTCGAGTAAAAGAATCTAGTGCACTGGGTGCATTGAACAGGATCACAATGAAATACTTTATCTAGAACCGTCACTAGATATAAGTCTTTTCATTATTAGGAAAATAGGAGAGTCGATCTTAATCCTGAGATAAATGATGGACTTATGGTTGCAAGTGTTATCATTTGAGCTATCAATGAGTACGATTATATAACATAGTCTATCCTCGATAGTTTGGTTGTATTCATTTGTTAATCGATAGAGGACTTCATTTATAGATATGGACATTGTGGTTCCATTTATTAAATGAGAGTATAATATCATCATATGGATGTTTTGAGGTATTGGATATTAAATCTCAACGTTGAGTTTTCAATAATGATTATTGAAGACATGGCTTATGGACAAGTCAAAATATCCAAGTTCAAAATGTGGTCATATGAGGAAATATGGTAACTTGGAGAGCTATAGGCGGTCTATGAGCTCTTGGCGATTACTGATATTATTCACGAGGATACACCATCTCCTATAAGATTGTCTAGGGTATGAATGAGAAATATCTCCTTATTCTATCTTTATTTAAGAGTTCAATTTTAGCTCTCTAGTGGAATGAGTTAAAATTAATAGATCGGACCTAAGTGAATCATTTGTCGATTGTGATTAGGTTATGTCTATTGAAGCTTAAATTTAGATAACCCGCCAAGATCCACAATCCACAATCCACACGTACTTGCATGGATCACTTGATATATTCTACCGGACCAATTTATGGGTCCATCTAGAATTGCATTTAATATATTAAGAATATAATATGTCTATTATTTATTTAATGGGCTGCTCTATTATATTAATATATTAAAAGGAGACATGTGGGCTTGTTTCTTTTAGTAAGAATAAGTCTGGTTCACATGTGGGCTTTTATTTAAAGTCTAATGGATTAAATAACATAAGAAAAATAATATTAGACCCATATATATATGGTGTGGGTGGCAAGGCTAATAAAATAGCCCAAGATATTATTTTATTTTACTGTTTTGATTAAATGGAAATTAATTAATTATTTAATTAATTAATAGTTTAAATCAAAATCTTTTCCTGATCAGTAAATAAAATACTATGTGTTGGATTAGGGTTAGAATTCTTTTAAGTGATAGGAGTCCTAATGTGGTAAGGATTAAGTCCACATACACTCCATACCACACAAAGAATTCGGCCACCCTAGTCCTATAAGGGTTAGGATTCTTAAATTGATAGGAATTAGGGAAAAGCACAATTCCTTTTCAAGTAAGGAAATTGGCCAACCCTAGATTTCAATACACAAAGAATTCGGCCAACCCTATTTTGAGAAGGAGAAATTTCGGTCACCTTATAAATATAAGGTGATAAATTTCGGCCACCAAGAAGCTTGAGTGAGAGAGATTTTTGTTTGCTTTGAAAAATAAAAATCTTACTAAATACACATAGAATTTCGGCCAAGAGAGAAAAAGAAAAATAAGTTCTCATTCGATAGTGCACTTGCAAGCCTTTAACATCAAAAGGTTTTGTGCACACTTTCGATTTAGGGTTACGCGAGTTCCAATCATATCGATTGTGAATTCAAAAGTGACCGGAACTATTTTTCTAGGCTCTTGGTGTTTTGGGATTGAAGATCAAGATCAGAAGTTCCATACATCCATTCTCAGGTAAGCAATTCAAAGAAAAAAGGGAGACCACGCTCCTAGATGATTCACGTACGTGCTAGGATTGAAGATCTTGTGGATTACCATCGACGTAAGTCAATCGGATCACGCGACAAGAGGTATTTAACTCTAACTGTATATTTGTGTTTAATTAATTAAAGGGTTAAGGTTCAAATCTTTAGAAAAATTTTAAACTATACGAAAATCTACTTTTCGCCTTCCGCTGCGGTTTTAGTTAATTTTTCCCTACAAGTGGAGTCCTAGGCCCTAATTGGGAAGGGCCATACTTGATAACGGTAGTTGCTCGCAATGGAGCCTACAAGCTCGAAGACATGGATGGACGACCCATCAACCACACCTGGAACGCAAATCATTTGAGGAAATTCTACCCCTGAGCAGAGAGCTGTCAAGCAGATTACCCTCATTTAGGTTTCAATAAAATCCCTAATAACGATGTACTACCCCTGAGCTGAGAGCTGTCTGCATTTTTTCTTTATCTCTGATTATGTTCAACCTTAGTATATGTTAACGGAAATTTTGCTCAAGACGAGAAATCTCAGTTAACACCCTCGAGGCCACTACCATGTAGGTGGTGGCCAAGGTTGATCGTATGTGCAACAATGCTTTATAAAATGACAAGGAATAATGATACAATTCACCACCCAAAAGAAAGAAAAATATTCTCTTTATTGATCATGTATGATATACAAATGTCTCTCAAATTGCTGTCAATTCTCTCTAGGGTGTAGTCGGGTACTTGTCGTATGCCTATCGAATAGTAGTCTCCTCTTTCAGAAGGCGGAAGTCCTTCCTTTATACAATGTCTTCATAGGTTAAACTAATTGATTTTCCTCTTGATTTTCTCCATCCCTCCCCTCCTTATCAGATGGGATTTTTATTTTTTAAAATGTCATTGACTTTGAGTTAATTGCTAAGTTGAGGATATCTTGGTGGAGATCAATTTGTTTCCTACTTAGACTCTATTACTTGTTTTGTACATATGTAACGTCTTTAGATGTAATCATGTGTGTCTTCAGGACTACCGTGATCCCCCATTGGGGTCGTTGAATATGGTATGTATTATGGTGAGGTCGATCAGTGTCCTGGCCCCGATATTAAGGAGTTTCGTCTAGCTAGGAGCTAGGTCTAGCCTCCATTGACCTTTTGAAGCTAGGTGCGGCCTCCTGCGGATATCCCCTTGTGTCAGCGAGGTATAGGCGAGCTTCTGGAGAATTTGCAAGGTAATCTCGACTTCGGGGGGATCTCCTGGTTTCAGGTTCGATGATGTGGGCTCGATCTAACCGAGTCGGGCTCTACTCCGGGTGTTTCTAAAGCCCGTCCTTATTCCTGTGGGGCGGTAGCGTAGCTCAGCTTTGGGTAACATGGTCTCCTGGTGGATGACATCTGGCATGGATCCAAGTTTGGAGGGTGGAAAATTTCCCTTTGGTCCTTAGCCAAATTTGTCTATTAACAGAAGTCCCCTTTGACTTGAACACCGGTTATCGAGCTTGAGGTTGGGGTCAAATTTTTTATTTTATTTGGGAAATCTTTCCTTCTTTACCGTTACAAGAATATTGGAGAAATCTTCTCATTAACTGCGTAAATGACGTGGCGTGAACTGACTGACTTATTTCTGAATTAATCCGGTTGCGTTACGGCCGTCCCCGAGATTCTTTACCGTTACTAGAATCTTGTTGAAATCTCCTCATTAACTGCGCAAGTGACGTGGCATGAGCTGACATACCTGTTTTTGAGTCAATCCGGTTACGTTACGGCAGTCCCCAAGATTCTCTGTGATCTTAACCGAAGATCTCGACATCTCGTGTTGCTGCCCTCTTTCCTATATATACTTGTTTATCTCATCGTCTTCCTCACATCTCTCAAATTTCAAATTTTCCCAAGATAAACTTTCTCTCATAGACTTTCTTCTAAGCCTATCTTTCTCTTCATTCGTCATCCTCACCGACTTCATCATGTCGAAAACCAGTCACGATTCTGTTGATTCCATGGTTGACGGTGAGGAGGTCCTTAGTCTTGCTTCTGGGAAATGGGCGAGGAGGAGCTTAGACAGCGATGATTCTTCACCCAATCCGCAATGTCGGTGGTCGAACAAGAATATGTCCATTGGGACCGGGTTTTCCAACCATCCTGACCATCCTTTGGATATAGCCGATGAAGACTCCGATAAAGAAGTGGGCAGCGACGCCGTGGAAGAGCATCGAGTCCCGGCTTCTGGCCCCCCTTTGGAGAGGCTCCCTCCCTATGACTTCAGGGTTGTCCCTGATTCCATCATTGATCCAGTCGCAATTGATCGTTTTAGGTTGAAGTACGGCATTCCCGACAGTGTTTCCACCTCGGTGTCCCCCAAGGGTTACGAGTTCTTCAACCCCCCTAAAGGCGTGCTTCCAATTCATGTGGCGGCTCTTCAGAATGGGGTTAGGCTTCCCCTTCATTCGACTTTTCGATGAGCTCTCAACGCCATCCAGCTTGCTCCCCTCCAGTTTACGCCTGGCTTCTGGAGGCATCTAATTAGCTTCCTCTTGCTATGGAGGGAACAATGTCAGCTGAGCAAGGTGACGAGAGAGCAAGGAGCAAAGGAGCTGGCCTATCTTTTCCAGATCTGGAGCCTGTCTGGCACTCCTCGAGGTCAGTTTTATGCTAAGGCCAAGAACAAGCTCAACTTTGTTATTCCTGGCGCTTCGAAGAAGGACCCCGACTGGAAGGAAGAATGGATTCTTACGGGGGATGATTGGGGGAGCTCAATTTTCATTGGGGGGTATGAGTTCGAGGTTCCCACAGCTTTCAGTGACAAACCCTCGTGGGATAGGGACTCTCTGCCTTCTGAATCTGAAACTATTTTGAAGGCTATTCTAGCCAGGAACTACTTAAACCTGAAGTTCTCAACCGCTGAAGCCTTCGATCCTCGTGGGGTGAATCAATACCTACGGATCTCAGACGCTACTCCTCGTAAGTGTCATTGAATTGCCTTGCCTTGTCTTGTTGATTAGCTTGGTTCTGACATTTCCCTTTTTGATTTGTTTACTCACAGTTTTTATCGTTGAACCAGCTTCCCGTGACGTCCAACATTCTCCCCAAGCTAGAACTCCTCTTCCCTTTGGTGGGGTCTCACCGGCTCTTGCTCAATCTACCTCCCCACCTGGATCCAAGATGGCCATCCTTGCGTAGTGGGCTTTCCGGGCTTTGGGTAAAGCTCCCCAGGCTGTTGGTCCGACTGCTTCTGCCCCTTCCTTTGTAGTTGCTAACGTTGCTGCTCCATCGATTCTCCCTTATGATTTCGCTGCGCTTCCAACCCCCCGAGCTTCAGAGGACTTTGAAAGGGGTGTTGCATGGATTCCTCCTAGTCGTTCCCACCCTCAGTCGAGCTCGACGGGGCAGGATGAAGTCCTGGAATAATTCGTTGCGTCCTGTCCAGGGGGTGGGATTTCCAGGATGGCTTCAATGCCCGTGGATGTCTTGCTCACCAAGGGTTCTGCTGTCTTAGCTGAGGTAATTATATTTCCTTTGTACTGCTTCAGCCAACTTGTTCAATCTCTAACCTTGGCTTTGTATTTTATAGGCCTTCAAGTTTAATGTTGCCATGGGCCACCAAGTAACCCTCCTTCGTGACCGGGCTGCCAAGGCCGAAGCCAAAGCCAAGAAAGCCATGGGGTTGCTCAAGCAGGCTCAAGCCTTAGTTGAGGAGATGACTTCCAACCAAGGAAGAATCAAGAATAAGCTGGCCGAGCTTCATTGTGATCATGAAAGGACGAAGCAGTCTTATGATCAAGAGTGTCTCTAATCTACTCGGCGGGCCAGGTAGATGGATTCTTGGAAAGCTGAGGCTAAGAAGCTGGACCTCAAGAATCTGGCTTTGATTACTCATAGGTTCCGCCTGAAGTTGGCGAGAGTTTCTTTCTCGGTGAAAACTTCTATTTGTATGACCTCTTTGTGAAAACGTTCCACGTACGATCGAAGTGTCTCATTTTGTTCCTGAATCACATATTGGAGTTGTATGGGATCCTTCGAACGAGATTTGACCTCTTGGAACTGTGAGCAAAAATCTGTTGATAACTTCGTGAAAGATTCCACGCTACCAGCAGGCAGCTTCATGAACCAAGTTTTCGCGTAGTCGGTTAGGGTCGTTGGAAACATCCTACACATAGCTGCTCTGGTAGTGTTATTGACCTCCATCTATTGAATGAAGCTCTTCGGGTGGCTTAGAGGATCTTTCATTCCAGAGAACTTATCTGCTGGCATTTTAAATTTTGATGGGAGCTCCGCTTCCCGAATCATCCTAGTGAAGGGAGCGTTCATCTCGCTCAAGGGATCCTTTTTATCCTCCTTATTCTTTCCTTTTCTTATCAGTTAGACCTCCTTCCGTAGCTTTGCCAGCTGATCCCTCAGTCGCTTGTTCCCAGGTTTCTCTGAATTGACCTCGAATTCTTCACTATCGAGTCTCTCGGATGAACTGGCAACCTCTATCCGGTCCCCTTCATGGACAGGATCCATTCGGGAAGTTTGTCTACTCTCCTCCTCTTGGGGCTGGGCGTTCCTCTTTGATGCCGTTGGGTGAGGTACCTCTCGTTGGTCCCGGGTCAAGGCATCTGCGGTAGATTTAACTCGCCTGGGTTGATATTGTGAAGGTCTTTTCGGAACTGGGGGCATGGGTCCCAGCCTATCCCAGATCGAAAGTTGGGGCCCAGTCCTGTCTCGAGCTGGCTCTGGAAGAGGAGGTCCCAGGCAATCAACGACAGGCTGCCTAGCTCCGAACCTGCTCGGTTCTCCCTGATCATTCGGGTTCGTTGGCTGGACTGTGATGCCTTCGGCGAGTAGGCGGATGCAGACGGTTTTCACTAAGGCTGCCGCTTGTTGGTCGAGCGTAGCTTGGCTCAATATAGGGTGGCCAGAAGCCCACGCATTAGTTGTTTGGACCGGAGCTTGATTGCCATATCCAGATTTCCTCCCCTTTCTTGGAGCCTTTTGCGTAGGCCTCGCCGAGGGTTGTTCCGAAACTCCATGTTGGCCTAGGGAAGAGCGGAGCCTCATGGTTCCTGTAAACAACGAAAATGCAAATGCAAATAGTTGACTTGATTAACTGGGTGTAGGGTAGGTCCCCACAGACAGCACCAGAAAGTGTTAACGGAAATTTTGCTCAAGACGAGAAATCTCAGTTAACACCCTCGAGACCACTACCACGTAGGTGGTGGCCAAGGTTGATCGTATGTGTAACAGTGCTTTATAAAATGACAAGGAATAATGATACAATTCACCACCTAAAAGGAAGAAAAATATTCTCTTTATTGATCATGTATGATATACAAATCTCTCTCAAATTGCTGTCAATTCTCTCTAGGGTGTAGTCGGGTACTTGTCGTATGCCTGTCGAATAGTAGTCTCCTCTTTCAGAAGGCGGAGTCCTTCCTTTATACAATGTCTTCATAAGTTAAACTAATTGATTTTCCCCTTGATTTTCTCCATCCCTACCCTCCTTATCGGATGGGATTTTTACTTTTTAAAATGTCATTGACTTTGAGTTAATTGCTAAGTTGAGGATATCTTGGTGGAGATCAATTTGTTTACTACTTAGACTCTATTACCTGTTCTGTACGTATGTAACGTCTTTAAATGAAATCCTGTGTGTCTTCGGGTCTACCTTGATCCCCCATTGGGGTCGTTGAATATGGTATGTATTTTGGTGAGGTAGATCAGTGTCCTGGCCCCAATATTAAGGAGTTTCATCTAGCAAGGAGCTAGGTCTAGCCTCCCTTGACCTTTTGAAGCTAGGTGCGGCCTCCTGCGAATATCTCCCTGTGTCAGTGAGGTATAGGTGAGCTTCTGGAGAATTTGAGAGGTAATCCCAACTTCGGGGAGATGTCCTTGTTTCAGGTTCGATGATGTGGGCTCGATCTGACCGAGTCGGGCTATACTCCCGGTGTTTCTAAAGCCCGTCCTTATTCCTGTGGGGTGGTACCGTAGCTCGGCTTTGGGTAACATGCCCTCCTGGTTGATGACCTCGGGCATGGAGCCAGGTTTGGAGGGTGGAAAATTTCCCTTTGGTCCTTAGCCAAATTTGGCTATTAACAGTATCTACATATTCGACTAGAAAATTCGACATCATCACCTCAACACCAGAGGTGAGTCAGGGAAACCCCCTCGTTTCCTCTGATGCCTTGGCCGGGCACTAGCCCCCGCCAAGAAGGGTCCAAGCGTAAGAGCATAGTTGCCAGTAGGACCTCTAGACTAGGGACTAGCTGAGGAAGCCCACTCGTTACCCCTGATTCCTTTGTCGGGCTATCACCCCCAAGAAGGGTCTGAGTGTAAGAGCATAGTTGTCATCCAGACCTCGAGATCAGAAAATAGCTAGATAGCCCTCCTGATGACTTGGTAGGGCTACCACCCCCAAGAAGGGTCTGAATGTAAGAGCATAGTTGCCATCCAGACTTCGAGATCAGGAAATAGCTAGATAGCCCCCATGATGCCTCGATCTGGCTACCTCTCCTGAAACGGATTTAAATATAAATACTTGTTTCGTTTGCAGGATTAATATCATCTCAATAAGAGTTCCCTACAAAGCCAGATAGAAGTATGGACGAATCATCATAAAAGATGCAGGTTTGACTCGTGGTCAGGATCAGAAATAAAACAAGGAGTTCTACATCAAGATGGAAGCTCGTTATCGGGAGTAGTCAAAACAAATGTGAAGGAAATCATAACTAAACTTTTATTAACCTAAAGGGAGCCTATCCCCTGGTAAAGGCTACGTGTCATCAAACAGGGAGCCCAAACCCCAGTTCCGGGCTACATGAAAAAGAAAAAAAGATTGACTAAACTAATCATGAATAAAGCGTGGTGCCCACCCCCCTTTCCGGGCAATCAAGGCAAATCATGAACTGGTAGCTTTAGAGCCCTCTTGATTTCCCCTTGCTACTCCTCCTCCCTCATGCCGATCCCCGCCATCGACTCCTTCTTCAGGTGGTTGCCCGTCTTGGTGACCCTCGCCAGTTGTCACTCCCTCCAGAGGTTCCTCCCGCTGATCAGCTAGATCCTCCTCCAAGACTTCTTTAATCACTGCCATGACCTCAGGAGGGATAGCCGCATCAAGAAGAGTAGCCATAGACCCCGTCTGGCTCCTGTCAACCTCTAATTTCGTTCTAGAGGATCCCTCAGGCAAGCTCCTTGTTCCTTCCTCGGCTTTTGGGTGATCTTCTTTAGACTGCACGAGCAGAACCTTACTTGAAAACTCCCAGGACCTGAAGTAATAAAGACTGGAGAAGGAAGATGAGGGTCTGCCTGGACGGGTTGCTTTTCGGTACCTGCCTGGCTAGGAGGAACCGTTTCACCATCTTCAAGGCGAGATAGTTCAGCAGCTTTGGTTATTATCTCCTCTCTATCCCAACCGGCGATGGAGGATAGATCAAAGGGAAGAGGGAGAGCCTCTGCAACCTGAAAGGAAGCATATAAATATACATCACTAAAGGAGGTCTCTGCATCAGCCTGCAGCTTGGCCACCTGAGCAATCAAATCCTGATTCTCGAGGTCCAACCTTTTAGCTTCGGTTTTCCAAGAGTCCCTCTGCTTGGCCCTCCGGGTAGACAGGAGAATTTCTTGATCAAAGGATAGCTTCATCCTCTCATAATCACAGCGAAGCTCTGCCAGCTCGGTCTCCATTTTTCCTTGGCTGGAGGTCATCTCTTCCACTAATGTTTGAGCCCGCTTGAGTAAACCAATGGTTCTCTCGGCTTCGGCTTCAGCTTTCACAGCCTGATCACGAAGGAGGACTACCTGGTGGCCTATAGCCATGTTAAACTTGAAGGCCTGTGAGATACAAAGCCAAGGTTAGAAACCGATTAAGTTGGCAGTCTCAAAAGTAGAATAGAGAAAGAACAATTACCTCAGCTAAGACAGCAGACCCTTTGGTGAGCAATATATTAACGGGCATCGAGGCCATCCCAGAGAGCCCGCTACCTGGGCAGGATGTAATGAATTGTTCCAAGACCTCGTCCTGCCCCGTCGAGCTCGACTGAGAGCGAGAGCGACTAGGGAGAATCCTTGCAACACCCGTTTCAAAGTCCTCTGAAGCTCAGGGGGTTGGGATCACAGCGGCATCAACTAGATGAGCAGATGGGGCAACAGTAGCAGCAGAGGGAGCGAAAGAAGCATGAGTAGTAACACCAGCTGCCCGAGAAATTGAAGCCCCTCTGTTTATCACTTTGGAAGCCCACGACGCAAAGGTAGCTATTATGGATTTCGCCTGGGAGGGCGATGGAGTAGGAGCAGGCGTAATCCTGGCCAAAACAATCAGCCCTTTCTTCTCTGAGGTGGCAGGAGAAGCCCCCCGCGTCAGTCTGATGGATGGGGGAGGACTGCGAGCTTGCCAAAGTTGCTGAGCTTCGCAAGAAGCTGGCTTAACAACAAAAACTATAAGTTAACGAAACAAAAGGGGAACGTCAGAATTGAGCTGGTTAACAAGACAAAGCAAGACAATTTAGTGTTACTTACTAGGAATAGCATCGGAGATCAGTAGGTATTGATTCACCCTGCGAGGATTAAAGGCTTCTGCGGTTGGGTACTTCAAGTTCAAGTAGTTCCTGGCTAGAATAGCCTTCAAAACAGCTTTAGACTCATGTGGCAGGGAATCCCGATCCTACGATGGTTTATCACTGAAAACTGTGAAGACCTCGAACTCATGGCCCCCAATAAAAATCGAGCTCCCTAAGTCTCCCCCTGCCAAGATCCACTATTCTTTCCAGGCGGGATCTTTATTCGGAGCCCCGGGAATGATAAAGTTGAGCTTGTTCTTAGCTTTCACATAGAACTGACCTCGGAGAACTCCAGAGAGGCTCCCGATTTGAAAAAGGTAGGCCAGCTCCTCTGCTTCGGACTCCCTCATCACAGTTCTCAGCTGGCATTGTTCCCTCCACAGCACGAGGAAGCCAATCAAATGCCTCCAAAAGCCAGGCGTCAACTGGAGAGGGGCAAGCTGGATGGCGTTGAGAGCTCGTCGAGGGTAGGATGAAGAGGAAGCCAAACCCCGTTCTCGAGAGCCGCCACATGAATGGGAAGCTCGTCGTTGGAGGGATTGAAAAACTCATAGCCTTTGGGAGGAATCGAGATAGAAACACTGTCAGGAATGCCTTACTAAGACCTCAAACGATCAATAGAGTTCAGATCAACGGTAGATTTAGGGACAACCCTGCAGTCATGGGGAGGAAGCCTCTCCAAAGGGGGACCAGCAGTCGGGACTAGACGTTCCCCCGCGGCGTTGCCACCGACTTCTCTATCAGAATCTTCATCGACTAACTGCAGAGGATGGTCAGGATGATCAGAAAACCCCGTCCCAATGGACACGTTCCTGTTCGAACACCGACGTTGCGGATTTGGCGGAGAATCATCGCTATCTAGGCTACTTCATGCCCGCTTTCCTTAGGCAAGGCTGATGACCTCCTCGCCGTCGACAATGGAGTTAATGGAGTCGTGACTGGCTTTAGACATAATGGAATGAAGTCAGGGAGGATAAAGAACAAGAAAAGAAATATGCTCAAAAAAAGGTTTTTTCTTGAGAAAATTTGAAATTTGAAAGGTATGAGAAAGGCGTTGGAGTAACCCAGTATAAATAGGCAATAGAGCAGCAGCATGGGCCATCAAAATCATTAGTTAAGATCGCCTCGAATCGCGGGAACTGCCGTAACACAGCCGGATTAATTTGGTAATAAACCGGTCAGCTCTCGCCACGTCACTTGTGAAATTAATGGTAAGATTTCCCCTAAGGTTCTTGTAATGGTAAAGAAGGAAAAATTCCCCAAATAAAATAGGAAATCTGACTCCAACCCAAAACTCAATCACCGGCGTTCAAGTCAGAGAGGACTTCTGTTAATAGCCAAATTTGGCTAGGGACCAAAGGGAAAATTTTCACTCTCCTAGTCTGATTACAGGCCCGAGGTCATCCACCAGGAGACCACGGTTCCCAAAATCGAGCTACGGTACCACACCACAGAAATAAATGCGAGCTCCAGAAACACCTGGAGTAGAGCCCGACGCGACCAAATCGAGCTCGTGTCACCAAACCTGAAATCAGGAAGCTCCCCCGAGGTCAAGATTACCTCGGAACCTCTCTAAAAGCTTGCCAAAACCCTGCTATCAAAAAGGAGTATCCGTAGGGGGGACGCATCAAGCTTCGAGAAATCAAGGGAGGTTAGATCGAGCTCCTGGCTAGATTAAGCACTTGAATATCAGAACCAAGACACTAATCTACCTCGCTATCTGATCTACCTCGCCATACATACCATATTAGACAAACTCTATAAAGGATCATGTAAGTTCCTCATATTTTGATTTGCTTATTTCATTGACAAACCACATTGGGGATTATTCTTTGTAAGGGTAATTTAGGCCTCTTGAGTGTGATCAAGCTTCAAGGACATCATCTCTCTCAAAGAGCACTTCAAAGGTATCTCACTAGTTTAACTTTCTTTGAAGAGATCTAGTTGCACACACTCACTTGCATGCATTATGTTCCTATCTTCATATAATTGAATGATGTATTGTATGCCTCTTTTCACACTCCACACTTGCACATTTTGCACATCATTTAGTGTGTTGAGTTTGCCCAGAAAAGAGAATTTCTTCTCTTTGCGCGGCCCTAGACCGCTTGGCAAGACATGCTTGCACCGCGGCATACAGAGCGGTATACCTCAGCAAGGTCATGCTTCCTGTACCGCTTCCTGTACACTTGCACGCAAAGCGACCCAAGTCGCGGTGTTGTCCTGTAGGCCTCTGTTGCCCATACCGCGGCCTGTGCACCTGCATGCACAGCGCCCTGCACCGCGTTGTTGTCCAGACGGTGCACTGCTGTGTGTACCGCAGTCTGGACACTTGCCTTCGACGCGGTCCAGCTAGCGGTATTGACGGGATTTTGTGCCCTAAGTTCAAAACGACGCTGTTTTAACTAGGGCTCCCTTATATATACTCTATCTTCTTCCTTGCTCGTTTTTATGAGTTCAAGAAGCCATTATTGAGAGGCCAAGCTTCCCTTAGAGAGAGAAACTCCCAAGAACTCATCTTTACTCAACCAAACACAAATCCATGTGCATCTAACATCTTCAAGCATCATCTCATCATGGATTCTTCTTGCTTTCATTGACTAGGTAACTTGAACATGCCATAAATCTCATTGTATTTATTTATGTTCTTGTTTGCCTAGGGTTAGCTCTTTTATGTGATTTTATTGCATATCTTTATGTTTATTGGCATTTATAACATGATTGAGTTGTTGTTTGTTGGTTGAGAGCTTTGTTCATTAATAGCTAGCATTTAGGACGATTTTACCCTTCTAGCTAAATCTTCATGCATTTGCATTTAGATATTGATATCTAGGATTTGCATTTATTGACATCTTTAAATCCTTAGATAAGCATTTATTGTTGCCTAGCATTAATTGCATGTTTGAATATCTTTTACATATTCACATAGGTTGTTTAACCTCTTCATTGATTGTTAAGCTTTGTGACTAAGTGGGTTAGTGCACAAGCTTGTGGTCAAGAATCACTATTAAATGCCCGTTGGGTAGAGTGAAAGGGTTAGTGACCAAGTAGGTGTGACTTGAGGTCAACCTAGGTTGTAAACTTTCGTTCAAATAGTGGATTTGAGGACCGTATGTGGCTAGAAGGATAGCCCGTGAGGTTTGCCCAGTTGGAGGGTTTCTCACGTAAATCAATCCTTGTGTTTTTATTGTTTTCCGCATATTTATATTGGATTGATTGATTGCTAATATGGAGTAGGATTATTAAAATTGATTAAGTCGAAAAGTTGGTAATAAATCAAATAAAACCTATTCACCCCCCCCCCCCCCCCCTCTAGGTTGTATTAGACACACTTTGTGTATTTTCAATTGGTATTAGAGCGGGTTCCTAGATACACTTAGGTGATCCTTGCTCTTTGTGTGTCTTGCATTTTGTTTGTGTTTGTTGCATCATAAACATTCATCTCATTCATACCCAAACATTATGAGTGGGAACGGAAGTGGTAATGAGGGAGCCTCTAGCACAAGACCCCCTTTGCTCACCGGAATAAACTATGCCTCTTGGAAAGGCAAGATGAAGTCTTACATTTGCCAAATAAATGACCGAGCATGGATGGCAATTGAAGATGGCTACACTCTTCCGGAAAAGACTCTTGAAGACGAAAGTGTAGTTCCCAAGCCAAAGTCGGAATGGTCAACTCAAGAGTTTGAAACATCCAAGTGGAACAACAAGGCTATGCATGCTATTCTTTGTGCAATGGATGACAATCAGTACAAATTGATCCAAACAACAAGAATTGCAAAAGAGGCATGGGAGATTCTAGAGACGGCCTATGAGGGAACCGAGGTGGTCAAGGACTCCAAGCTTCAAGTCCTCCAAACACAATTCGAGCAAATTAGGATGGAGGAGGATGAGTGCTTCAACGACTTTCAAGTGAAGTTGATGGACATAGTCAATCAGAGCCATTAACTTGGTGATCCCTATTCGGATAGGAGGATCAAGCAAAAAATTATGAGGTCGCTTCCAGCAAGATTTGAGTCAAAAGTGACGACACTTGAGGAGAATAGTGACTACAAGAATATGAAGCCAAGTGAAGTTATTTGAAGGCTTCTAGCATATGAGTCTAGATGGACTCCCACACCTACACCTCAAAAGAAGCAAAAGAGTATTGCTTTGAAGACTTCTAAGGTTGAGAAGGAGGAAGAAGACTCAGATGAAGAAATGGCCCTCATGGTGAAAAGATTCAAGAAGTTCATCAATTTTGAGAAGAGGGGATTTGGATCCAAAGGAAAGGAACTGAAGAAGAAGACTTCTTTCAAGAAGTTTGAGTCAAGTGAAGACAAGCCCACAAGAAAAGGGATTCAATGCTTCGAATGTGGAGGTTTCGGACACATCTCCACGGATTATGGAAATTTGAAAAACAAGAAGAAAGGAAAGGCCATGGCCGCCACGTGGAGCGATGGTGATGACGTGGAAGAAGAAGGAGAATCCTCGGATGATGAGGATCATGTGGCAAACTTTATTGCCTTCACATCTTCTCTCAAGAGTAAGGAAGCAATAGATGATGAAGAGGTAAAGAAACAGAGTGAAGATGACTCTAGCGATGGTGACTCTTCATCCTATTCAACAAATATGGATGTAGGAGGAATGGATCTTGAAGGCTTCATTGAGCATTTTCAAAGCTCAAGATTGAAGATGAAGAAAGAGATTCAAAGGCTAAAGGAGAGAATCTCAAGCTATCTACCGAAGCTACTCACTTAAATAAAGAAGTGAAGATAGCCAAAAGGAATGAGGAATTGATGGAAAAGGAGCTTGAAGAAGCTAGAGAGATCATTGCTAAGATGACTTCAAGCACGAATAAACTTGACCACATGTTGGGAGTTGGCAAGAGGCCAAGTGATAAGAAAGGTCTTGGTTATAAAGATGACAAGGAGACCTCATCCTCAAGCAAGATTGTGTTTGTCAAGAGTTTGAATAACGAAAAGCCTCCACCCTCACAGCATCCTAGGAAAGAGATCGAACTAGGAGAGTGCTCTAAAGATTCTCAAGTCAAGGTAGCACAAGGGAAACAAGCTCAAGCTTAATCAACAAGGGTACATCAAGCAAGTTTCTCTCAACCCAAATACCATCAAGCCAAGAAGCAATTCATGCAAGGTCAATCAAGGAAGAAATTCATTCCAACTTAACAACAAAGAAGGAGAGAACCAATCCAACACCAAAGACAAGCTCAAATGCGTGGGAAAGATCCTCTGTACTCACAAGGGCATGGTATGTCTTCTTATTTTATTCCCACTTGTCACTTTTGTGGTGTTGATGGTCACATTAGACCAAATTGCTTCAAATACATTGAAATGTGTAGAATCAAGAGCATGATTGAAAGAAATAGAGCTAGAGCTAAAATGAATGTTCCTAGGAAATCTAGAGCCAATTTGCATGATCCTAGGAAATCTAGAGTCAATGTGACTAATACCACTAGGAATGAGAACATTTCACCTAGGTGGATTAGAAGGGATAACTATTCTTGCTATGTGGCTCAAATTGCCTTGAAGGCAAATGCCTCTAACACTTGGTATTTGGATAATGGGTGTTCTAGGCATATGACGGGGAACAAGAGCTTCTTTAAATCCCTTGTCTTGGAGGATGGAGGATTTGTCACCTTTGGAGATGGATCTAGAAACAAAGTCATAGGGAAAGGAACCATTTCCATTCCCGACTTACCCTCTTTGTCCAATGCTTTACTTGTTGATGGCTTGCAGGCCAATCTTATAAGCATTTCTCATCTTAATGATGATAGACTCTCCGTCTTGTTTAACAAAAATGATTGCTCTATTTTAATGCCAAATGGACAAACCTTGCTAAAAGGAAAGAGATCTAGTGACAATTGTTATTGTCTTGAAGCTAGTGCTATCTCTTGCAATATGTCCAAATGTGAGGAAGTTGAGTTATGGCATCAAAGACTTGGCCACATGAACTATCGAGATTTGAGGATCTTAGATAAGTTCAAGGTTGTGTGTGGTCTCCCTAAGCTTGGGAAGAAAGTCGATGGCGTTTGTGGACCTTGCCAACAAGGGAAACAAACCAAAAGTATGCACAAGAAAGGCAAGTATCTCGCCACCAAGGAGCCATTAGAGCTTCTACATATGGACCTTATGGGTCCCATGCAAACCGAGAGTCTCGGTGGCAAGAGATACATTTTTGTTTGTGTTGATGATTTTTCTAGATTTACATGGACATATTTTCTTAGAGAAAAATCTGAAACATTTGAAAATTTTAAAATGCTTTGCACTAAAATTCAAAATGAAAAGAACTCACACATTAAAAGCATTAAAAGGATTTAGGAGTGACCATGGTAGGGAATTTGAAAATGCTTGTTTTGAAAGCTATTGCAATAGCTTAGGCATTTCCCATGAGTTTTCGGCTCCTGGAACTCCTCAACAAAATGGGGTTGTTGAGAGGAAGAATAGGGTCCTTCAAGAGATGGCCCGTGTGATGTTGCTTAGCAACAATGTCCCTAGGAACTTTTGGGCCGAGGCCGTCAATACGGCTTGCTATATAGGAAATAGAGTCTTCCTAAGGCCCGGTACTAGGCAAACCTCCTATGAATTATGGAAGGGTAGGAAGCCAAATGTTAGCTACTTCCACTCATTTGGGAGCAAATGCTACATTCTAAATGACCGAGATCAACTTGGCAAGTTTGATGCCAAGAGTGATGAGGGGATTTTTATTGGCTATGCCCTTAATAGTAAGACCTATAGAGTTTTCAATTTAAAAACTCGGAGTGTCATGGAATCATCTAATGTTGTCATAGATGATTGTAGGCCTAAGACTAGAGACCATGATGAGGAGGTCATTGTGCTTGATGATCCTTTCTTGGAGAAGAATGGTGAGACTTCAATTGATGTGAAGTCAAGTCTTGATAAAGAGGTCATCCAACCTCTTGATAGAGATCCATCTTTGGACTCTAAAGAACCCGCTCCATGGGTTAGACATCTCCACAATAAGAATGACATTCTTGGAGATGTGAATGAGGGTGTTAGGACTAGGCGTCAAATAGCTAATCAAATTAGCTATACTTGTTACACCTCTCAAATTGAACCCAAAAAGGTTGATGAAGCCTTGAATGATGAGTTTTGGGTTCTTGCCATACAAGAAGAGCTAAACCAATTTGAAAGAAATGAGGTTTGGACTCTTGTTCCTAGACCCAAGGATACGAATGTCATAGGCACCAAATGGGTATATAGGAACAAGTCGAATGAAAATGGCAACATTGTGCGCAACAAGGCTAGACTTGTAGCACAAGGATACTCTCAAATTGAGGGTATTGACTTTGAGGAGACTTTTGCTCCGGTTGCCCGTCTTGAGTCCATAAGGCTTCTTTTGTCCATATCATGTGTGCACAAGTTCAAATTGCATCAAATGGATGTTAAGAGTGCCTTCCTCAATGGTTTATTGCATGAGGAGGTGTTTGTTGAGCAACCCAAGGGGTTTGTGGATCCACACCACCCCAATCATGTCTATAGCTTCAAGAAGGCTTTATAAGGGTTGAAACAAGCACCTAGGGCTTGGTATGAGCGCCTTACTCAATTTCTTGTTGACAATGACTACACTAGGGGTAGTGTTGACAAAACTTTATTCATCAAGAGGAACAAAGATGAGCTTTTCATAGCTCAAATTTATGTTGATGATATTGTTTTTGGCTCCACCAACAAATCCAAAGTCCAAAAATTTGTTGATGTCATGTCTCATGAGTTTGAGATGAGTCTTGTTGAGGAGCTCAATTACTTCCTAGGTTTGGAAATCAAGCAATTGCATGATGGGATTTTCATATCCCAAGCTAAGTATGCTAAGAACCTAGTGAAGAAGTTTGGCCTTGAGAATGCCAAACATTGTGACACACCCATGAGTACCACCTTGAAACTAAGCAAGGATGCTAGTGGCAAGAGTGTGGAACAAAGTCTTTATCATGGCATGATTGGTAGCTTGCTTTACTTGACCGCATGTAGGCCCTATATAGCCTTTAGTGTGGGTGTGTGTGCTAGGTACCAAGCGGATCCCAAGGATTCCCATCTCTCCTCCGTGAAGAGAATCATTCGATATGTGAATGGGACATCCAACTATGGGATATGGTACTCTTTTGACACTAATGCTAGCTTAGTTGGCTTTAGTGATGCAGATTGGGCAGGAAATTATGATGATAGGAAAAGTACATCGGGCGGTTGCTTCTTCCTAGGTAACAACTTGGTCTCATGGTTTTGCAAGAAGCAAAATTCCATCTCTCTATCCACATCTGAAGCGGAATACATAGCCGCCGGGAGTGCTTGCACACAACTCCTTTGGATGAAACAAATGCTTGTGGATTACGGCTTTTATCAAGGTATTCTTACCCTTTATTGTGATAACATGAGTGCAATTAACATTTCAAAGAATCCTGTTCAGCACTCTAGGACAAAGCATATAGACATTAGGCATCATTTCATTAGAGAACTAGTTGAAAACAAATGCATTGCACTTGAGCATGTGGGCACTAATGATCAACTAGCGGATTTATTTACAAAGCCCTTAGACTCAACTAGGTTCAAGTCACTTAGTAGGTCTATTGGGATTTGTCATATGCCTTGATGTGTTTTGGGGATTGACCCCTTATGGGGAACTCAAGCAAAGAGAGCAACCTTGCATGTTGAAATAAGCAAAAACTTTATCAACTTTATGCTTCTTTATTAATTGCTTGAGTATTCTTGGTTGTGCTTATATATATTCTTATATGACTTTTTATTTAATAAGTGTGCCTTGCTTGATTTGTAATCCATGTCACCTCCATGTTCAAACATGCATTTTTGGATTAGGAGAATTGATTGGGAAGTACATTTGAATGACCTAAAATTTATCTCCATGACATGTGAACTTGATTTTGACATGCTCAAAATGATATGCATGAAATATGTTTTGATTGCTTGAATGCAAATGTGTGTGTATGCAAATGAGAAGACTAATCAATAAGGATCTTGTATCCACGTAATCAATAAGGATTTTATATCCAAATTAGTCTTCTCTCTCTTCTTAATTGTTAATCAAGACTACTATCATACGAACAAATTATCCGGAAAAATCTAAAAGGATCTCTTGATCCAATGTCTTGATTTGCTTTTAAGGTTTGATATAGTTTTGTGTGCGTTGAAATTTCTTTTCAAAATACTATATCATGTTTCTTTATGGCAAAAGGGTGCAAATTGGTTTGAATTCTTTTGGAACCCTTTTTGATGTTCTCCTTGCCAAATACCATTTGCTTGAACCATGATGTTACATGTCTTACATTCAAAGCAATTAAGTCATACATTTTTTTCTAAACAATAAACCCTCAATGATTCTCTCTCAATTAATTGAGTTGCATAAAGTTGTTGTATATGATTATGCACTTATCTTGGAAATAGCTCTCTTTGCTAAAGTGACCCGCTTGGGGAATACTCCTTTGCCTATCTCATGACAAAAAGGGGGAGTAATGTGGTTTTATTTAAGGGGGAGTAATGTGGTATTATTTAAGGTTTTATTTAAGGGAATTGCATATTTGGAGAGATTGTCCCGTTGAGGGGGAGTAACCTATAAAGGGGGAGCATTTGCATGTTGCATGTTGAAGTTTTTTTTTATGCAAATTGCTCTTATTTATTTATCTCTCTTGATCACCTCACATGCACTTGTCTTGGAAAGTGTAGTCTCATTGTTTTGTAGGGAAGGTGGCTATTCTACAAGAGCTTGAAGTTTTGAAGACCTAGTATCTAGGTATCTTTTTGTAATGTAGAATATCTTTTTGTTGACCTTTAGTTTTTACTTTTTTGTGAGGATGATTTGTGAGTGGTGGTTTTGTCACGAAATAGCCAAAGGGGGAGATTGTAAGTTCCTCATATTTTGATTGGCTTATTTCATTGACAAACCACATTGGGGATTATTCTTTGTAAGGGTAATTTAGGCCTCTTGAGTGTGATCAAGCTTCAAGGACATCATCTCTCTCAAAGAGCACTTCAAAGGTATCTCACTAGTTTAACTTTCTTTGAAGAGATCTAGTTGCACACACTCACTTGCTTGCATTATGTTCCTATCTTCATGTAATTGAATGATGTATTGTATGCCTCTTTTCACACTCCACACTTGCACATTTTGCACATCATTTAGTGTGTTGAGTTTGCCCAGAAAAGAGAATTTCTTCTCTTTGCGTGGCCTAGACCGCTTGGCAAGACATGCTTGCACCGCGGCATACAGAGCGGTATACCTCAGCAGGGTCATGCTTCCTGTACCGCTTCCTGTACACTTGCACGCAAAGCGACCCAAGTCGCGGTGTTGTCCTGTAGGCCTCTGTTGCCCATACCGCGGCCTGTGCACCTGCATGCATAGCGCCCTGCACCGCGTTGTTGTCCAGACGGTGCACTGCTGTGTGTACCGCAGTCTGGACACTTGCCTTCGACGCGGTCCAGCTAGCGGTATTGACGGGATTTTGTGCCCTAAGTTCAAAACGACGCTGTTTTAACTAGGGCTCCCTTATATATACTCTATCTTCTTCCTTGCTCGTTTTTATGAGTTCAAGAAGCCATTATTGAGAGGCCAAGCTTCCCTTAGAGAGAGAAACTCCCAAGAACTCATCTTTACTCAGCCAAACACAAATCCATGTGCATCTAACATCTTCAAGCATCATCTCATCATGGATTCTTCTTGCTTTCATTGACTAGGTAACTTGAACATGCCCTAAATCTCATTGTATTTATTTATGTTCTTGTTTGCCTAGGGTTAGCTCTTTTATGTGATTTTATTGCATATCTTTATGTTTATTGGCATTTATAACATGATTGAGTTGTTGTTTGTTGGTTGAGAGCTTTGTTCATTAATAGCTAGCATTTAGGACGATTTTACCCTTCTAGCTAAATCTTCATGCATTTGCATTTAGATATTGATATCTAGAATTTGCATTTATTGACATCTTTAAATCCTTAGATAAGCATTTATTGTTTCCTAGCATTAATTGCATGTTTGAATATCTTTTACATATTCACATAGGTTGTTTAACCTCTTCATTGATTGTTAAGCTTTGTGACTAAGTGGGTTAGTGCACAAGCTTGTGGTCAAGAATCACTATTAAAGGCCCGTTGGGTAGAGTGAAAGGGTTAGTGACCAAGTAGGTGTGACTTGAGGTCAACCTAGGTTGTAAACTTTCGTTCAAATAGTGGATTTGAGGACCGTATATGGCTAGAAGGATAGCCCGTGAGTTTTGCCCAGTTGGAGGGTTTCTCACGTAAATCAATCCTTGTGTTTTTATTGTTTTCCGCATATTTATATTGGATTGATTGATTGCTAATATGGAGTATGATTATTAAAATTGATTAAGTCGAAAAGTTGGTAATAAATCAAATAAAACCTATTCACCCCCCCCCCCCCTCTAGGTTGTATTAGACACACTTTGTGTATTTTCAGATCATGCTATGAAGATACAAAGATACACAGGATCATATCTGGAAACATTACTTACGTGCAGAACAATTATTAGAGTCCAAAGAGGAAACAAATTGATCTTCCCCAAGATATCCTCCATTCAGCTATTAACTCAAAGTCAATGATATTTAAACGAGGAATCCCGCCCGATAAGGAGGGGAGAGACGGAGAAAATCAAGGGGAGAATCAGTTGATTTAACCTATAAAACTACGTATAAATAGGGAGACTACTTTTCAAGAGGCATACGACAACAACCCTACTACACCCTAGAGAGATTGAGAGCGATTGAGAGATATTTGTAAAGGATACACCATTGATAAGAATAAAGAAAACATTTTCGTTCTCTTTTGTTCATTCTCTTTTGATGGTACTGATAATAGTATTTTTTGTCATTTTTAACTAGCACTGACTAGAATACATTCTATCTTGACCACCACCTCCGTGGTAGTGGTTTTGAGAGTGTTAATTGAGATTTCTCACCTTGGGTAGAATTTCAGTTAACAGTGTGTGTTTGTAAGGTGGTTGAAAGGTGTAATCTCTTATATGGAATAACGTGTAATTAGGCGATCATGTAAGTGTGCAAGCATGGGCACAAAATGTTAAAGTGCCAAAGATTGCACTTAGAGCCAAATTGTCAATGTAAAGTGTGAAATATGCAAAAAACAAAAGGATAAATTATATATCAATGCAAAAGAAAAGGCATGTAAAAAATGAAAAGAGCCTTGAAATGTAATTGTTAAGTACTCACAAAATTGAGTACAATTGTGTAGCACAAGTGTGTATGTAAGTAATTGCCTAGACACTAGTGTGTAAATTGTTGTTTAATAGAGCTTGGTATAGGGTACATGAGTATGTTTAAGCATGATAGGTGATTTTTGAACTAAAAATTTCCCTATTTTTTGCTCATCACATCTAACCCCATAGCCCCATTAAAACCAAAGGGAAAAAACCTTTTGGATCCCTGATGAATCTTGATTGGGAATGTTTGCTGAAGCATGATCTTCCACATTCACGGATAGTGAATCCTTCCTAGGATAGTTCATAGTCATTACCGGTTTTTCAATTTACATGTAGGCAGTGCATTCCTTTGCATAAATTGTTAGGATTATGCTCAATAGCAAGAGTGTAATATTGTAATTGACAATCTTTTCATATAAATAAAGTGATTTCTGATTCTGCAAAATCTTATAGCATTTATAAATATAATTGTCAAGGTAAATAATCATAAGGTCAAAAGACTATGAGATATGAAGAATTGTTTGTACATTTGGATATGTATGAGGTAGACACAATTCTTTAGTTAGTCTTGAATAACGTTCACAAATTAAGTTAAAGGTTGGGCACCTCTATCTTGATAAAGTTGTAGAATTCTTTTACTAGCAATTGAGTGGGATCAAATGAGTTATGATGAGTCTAAAATCATCGAAAGGTTTTCGAGTAAAAGAATCTGTGCACTGGGTGCATTGAGCTGGATCACAATGAAATACTTTATCTAGAACCGTCACTGGATATAAGTCTTTTCATTATCAGGACAATCAGAGAGTCTATCTAAATCCTGAGATAAATGATGGACTTATGGTTGCAAGTATTATCATTTAAGCTATCAATGAGTACGATTATATAGCATAGTCTATCCTCGATAGTTTGGTGGTATTCATTTGTTAATCGATAGAGGACTTCATTTATAGGTATGGACATCGTGGCTCCATTTATTAAATGAGAGTATAATATCATCATATGGATGTTTTGAGGTATTGGATACTAAATCTCAATGTTGAGTTTTCAATAATGATTATTGAAGACATGGCTTCTGGACAAGTCAAAATATCCAAGTTCAAATATGGTCATATGAGGAAATATGGTAACTTGGAGAGCTATAGGCGGTCTATGAGCTTTTGGCGATTACAGATATTATTCACGAGGATACACCATCTCCTATAAGATTGTCTAGGGTATGAATGAGAAACATCTCCTTATTCTATCTTTATTTAAGAGTTCAATTTTAGCTCTTTAGTGGAATGAGTTAAAATTAATAGATCGGACCTAAGTGAATCATTTGTTGATTGTGATTAGGTTATGTCTATTGAAGCTTAAATTTAGATAGCCCGCCAAGATCCACAATCCACACGTACTTGCATGGATCACTTGATATATTCTACCGGACCAATTTATGGGTCCATCTAGAATTGCATTTAATATATTAAGAATATAATATGTCTATTATTTATTTAATGGGCTGCACTATTATATTAATATATTAAAAGGAGACATGTAGGCTTGTTTCTTTTAGTAAGAATAAGTCTGGTTCACATGTGGGCTTTTATTTAAAGTCTAATGGATTAAATAAAATAAGAAAAATAATATTGGGCCCATATATACAAGGTGTGGGCGGCAAGGCTAAATAAAATAGCCCAAGATATTATTTTATTTTGTTGTTTTGATTAAATGGGAATTAATTAATTATTTAATTAATTATTAGTTTAAATCAAAATCTTTTCCTGATCAGTAAATTAAATACTATGTGTTGGATTAGGGTTGGAATTCTTTTAAGTGATAGGAGTCCTAATGTGGTAAGGATTAAGTCCACATACACTCCTTATTATACAAAGAATTCGGCCACCACTAGTCTTACAAGGGTTAGGATTCTTGAATTGATAGGAATTAGGGAAAAGGATAATTCCTTTTCAAGTAAGGAAATTAACCAACCCTAGATTTCGTATTCAATGAATTCGGCCAACCCTACTTGGTGAAGGAGAAAATTCGGCCAACCTATAAATATAAGGTTATGAATTTTCGGCCACAAAGAAGCAAAATAGAGAGAGATTTTTGTTTGTTTTGAAAATAAAAATCCTACTCTATACACATAGATTTTCGGCCAAGAGAAAAAAAAAAAGTTCTCATTCGATAGTGCACTTACAATCCTTTAACATCAAAAGGTTTTGTGCACACTTTCGATTTAGGGTTACGCTAGTTTCAATCATATTGATTGTGAATTCAAAAGTGACCGGAACTATTTTTTTAGGCTCTTGGTGTTTTACTATTGAAGATGAAGATCAGAAATTCCATACATCCATTCTAAGGTAAGCAATTCAAAGAAAAAGGGAGACCACACTCCTAGGTGATTCACGTACGTGCTAGGATTGAAGATCTTGCGGATTACCATCGACTTAAGTCAATCAGATCACACGACAAGAGGTATTTAACTCTAACCGTATATTTGAGTTTAATTAATTAAAGGGTTAAGGTTCAAATCTTTAGAAAAATTTTAAACTATACGAAAATTATTTTTTCGCCTTCCGCTGCGGTTTTAAGCAATTTTTCCCTACAATTGGTATCAAAGCCTTGGTTGTACCCTTAATTAATTAACGTATATATACGTGAATCTATTTCTTTTTATTGTGATTATGCATGTTTTAGAAAGAGATGGCACTCTAGGTATTCGCATATATAATTACATGTGGAATGTATGGATTTATATATGTTCTTATAAAGTGTATTGTTATTGCTCGATTTTGGTCCTAGAATTTCAATGTATTTTTTGTTTCGGAATTGTAACAAGAAGGGTGGTCTATTATCGCCATAATTCCTTTTTGGTAGTTGCTAAGTTCTTATTAATTTTATTGTAAAAATACTGCAGTTTTTTTTTATTGTATTAAAATTTAGTGCAGTTTTTTTTATTGTATTAAAAATACAGCAGTGGTTAATAAAAAAAAAAATTACGGCAGTCTTTTATTGTATAAAATAAGTTGTAATATATTCAAGATTCGAAGACTCGAAGGTTTGAAGAAATTGGAGCATCCGGAACCGAGCTTGGCACCCGCGCGCACCGAGACAACAAGCGCGCACGCAACCAAGCGTGCAGCTGCGCTAGTTGCGGTGCAGCAGCGCGCACGTCCCATGCATGGGCTGGCCATGCGGCAGCTCATGCCCTTGCATGGGCTAGGCGTGCGCATGGGCTGCTTGGTGATCTTCTGGTGTGCGAGTTACGTGCGCGAGATGGTCGCTTGAAGTCTTGTTCGCCAAGAAAGGAGTTTTTTGTATTCCGTACAATTGTAATTTACATGCTTTTCTAGGATGGACCAAAATTGTGGCTATTTATTTCTATGTATAAATATTACAATATTTGTTATTGTATAATAACATGTCATATAGAATAGGAGTGCCACTCATATATCTCTTTTGGTATGAACATGCATTGAATGATTTAGGTATCTAATTGGCATCTAGATAACTTGGTAAAATCATCCATTGGAATTTAATCACACACCTTAAATAATTGAGTGGGAGAAGGTATGTTAGAACACCTATGGCCTCCAAGGTTAGTTGAGCTTTATTTTTTATTGGTAACCCCCCGAGGGGCGTCCATAAATGGAATTTAGCAATATACTTCCTTACAAGGATAGACTAGACAATTGACTCAAACGAGATCTACTCCTAGAGGAGGGATTTTCGTGAGAGAAAATTGAGGGTCGATATCTTGGTAATACACTCAATGTAATTTTATTAATATCCTCCCGAGAGTTCTTGTTAATAAAATTGCAAGGCTAAAATTGAAAAAGCTAGCTGTTATGTTAACAATTAGGTGGGACCTAGTCCAACTAATAAATGGTGCGAACTCCCGAAGGAGGCGTAACATTTATGGGTGTTGGATCACCGTTGAATTTTTCACGATTGAGTTATTTAATTAATTCAAGATAAATATTCGAAAGTGCTTTATCATGATTATTTACTTATATATGCTTTTTGTTTTATTCAGAAATCATGACCCCATCACTTATGAACGTCCTGAAAGATAACACTTTAACTGGAGATAATTATGTCACATGGAAAAGGAAAATTGGGTTGTTGCTGCAAAGTGAAAAACATAAGTTTGTTCTAACTACTCCTAAACCACCTGCTCCTAATAATGAATCAAGTATTTTGCAAAGACATGAGTATGAGCAATGGAAGACCTCAGATGATATGGCCAAATGTTACATTATGGCTACTATCTCCAACGTGTTGCAACAGCAGCATGAAGGAATGGGGTCTGCTACTGATATTATGATGTCTCTGGAAGAAATGTTTGCTATGAGGTCTAGGACGACTAAGAGAGAGGCAGTGACTGCTTTTATGAATCTTAGGATGAAGCCTGGACAGGCTGTGAAAGATCACATGATGAAAGTCATAGCACATCTAAATATTGCAAAATTAAATGGCGCTGAGACAGATGGTGAGACAAAAATTGACATGGTTGTCAACTCACTATCAGATTTCTTTGATCAGTTCAAGTAGGACTTTACCTTGAAAAAAAAGGAATACACCTTGCAGGGCCTGATGCAAGATGTTCAAAGCGTTGAAAAGATCCTTCTGAAAAGCAAAGGTCAAGAGATTCATATGGTTGGTAAAGTTGCTACTGTTAAGACCCCGTCAGAAGGTCAAGAAACAACAGAAGAAAAAGCAACTTGGGCCTAAAAAGAAGGAGACCAAGAAAGTAACCAAGATCAAAGGGAAATACTTCCTTTGTGGTAAAAATGGACATTGGAAAAGAAATTGCCCAAAGTCCCAGAACAAGTAGGAAGAAGGTAATATTAATTATCTTGAAACATGTTTTCTGGCAGATTCTACAGATTCTTGGATCATAGACTCTTGAGCCACTGATCATGTTTGTTATTCCTTACAGGGGTTCCAAGAAAGGAGAAGGCTGAATAAGAACGAAATCAATTTGCGCTTGGGCAACGGATCGTTAGTGTCTGCAAGTGCAGTGGGAGATATTAGAGTTATTATAGATTCTAGTAGGCATTTAGATTTAATACACGTTTATTATGTACCTCAATTCAAGAGGAATTTAATTTCAGTTTCTTGTTTAAATAAATTTGGATATTCGGTTACTTTTAATAAAGCTTTTATTATTAGTAAGAATGACAAAATTGTTTGCAAAGGTACATTGGAAAACGGTCTATTCTTTTTGCATAGAAATATCTCTCACTCGTTAGACACAGAAATAACGGAACCTAATCATAAAAGAGTAAAATTATCAAAAGATGAAACCTACCTTTGGCATTTACGCCTAGGTTACATTAACCTTAATAGGATTAAAAGATTGGTATGTGACGGACCTTTAAGTGACTTAAAGGTTGATGATCTACCAACTTGTGAATCTTGTTTGGAAGGTAAAATGACCAAAAGGCCATTTAATACCAAAGGTGCAAGAGCCACTGAATGTTTAGGACTAATACACACTGATGTATGTGGTCCTATGAACATTCAAGCTAAAGGTGGATATGAGTACTTCATCACCTTCACAGATGATTACTCAAGATTTGGTTATGTGTATCTCATGAGACATAAGTTGGATGCTTTTGACATGTTCAAAGCATTCAAAGATGAAGTAGAAAATCAGCTTCAGAAACGCATAAAAATCTTGAGATCTGATCGTGGTGGAGAATATCTATCTGGTGAGTTTCAGCAATATCTTATTGATAATGGGATAGTTTCTCAGTTTTCTGCACCAGGTACACCTCAACAAAATAGGGTAGCAGAAAGGAGAAATAGAACTCTTTTGAACATGGTTAGGTCTATGTTGTGTTATTCAACACTTCCTATATCTTGGGGATATGCTCTACAAACTGCAATATATATTCTAAACATGGTACAATCGAAGTCGGTTCCTGGAACACCATATGAGTTGTGGACTGGGCGAAAGCCTAGTTTACAACACATAAGGATATTTGGTTGTCCTGCACATGTGTTAAAAGGAAAGACAGAAAAGATGGAGTCCCGTTCGGAAACATGCATATTTGTGGGGTATCCAAAAGGAACTAAAGGATATTATTTCTATAGTCCTTCAGATCTAAAAGTGTTTGTTTCAACAAATGCTACATTTCTGGAAAAGGACTATATGAATGATTTTGTTCCCAAAAGTAGAATTGTCATGAATGATATGTCAGAAGATACAATTCCACAAGAGGTTTCACAACCAAACCCAATGGTAATTTCCACTCCAACACAAAATCAACAACCGACCATTCCTAGTCGTAGTGGGAGGGTTAGAACCCAACCTGAAAGATACATCGGTCTAGGAGAATCTGTTGAGAATCTCTCTGACAACGATGATCCCTACACGTACAAGGAAGCAATGGAGGATGTTGATTGTCACCATTGGCAAAAGGCAATGCAATCTGAGATTGAATCCATGTTCGATACAAAGTCTGGTCCCTTGTAGACTTACCTAAAGGGATAAAACCCATTGGGTGCAATTGGGTATACAAGAGGAAAAGAGGTATAGATGGAAAGGTGGAAACTTTTAAAGCTAGATTGGTAGCTAAAGGTTACACAAAGAAAGAAGGTATCGATTACGAGGAAACCTTCTCTCATGTGGCCATGCTTAAATCCATTAGGATACTCTTATCCATTGCAGCATCTTTACATTTAGATATTTGGCAATTGGACGTCAAGACAGCTTTCCTTAACGGAAGTCTTGACGAAAGCATCTATATGATGCAACCAGAAGGATTCATTGAAAAGGGCCAAATGGAAAAGGTATGCAAGTTGCAGAAATCAATTTATGGATTAATGCAAGCATCCAGATCCTGAAACATAAGGTTCGACCAAGCTGTAAAAGGTTTTGGATTTTTACAGAACCTTGAAGAACCTTGTGTATACAAAAGGATCAAAGGTGACAAGTTGGTTTTCCTTATTCTTTACGTAGATGATATATTACTCATTTGAAACGATATGGGAGTATTGACATCAGTAAAAGAATGGTTAGCAAAACAATTTTATATGAAGGACTTAGGAGAAGCAAGTTTTATTCTAGGTATCCAAGTAATAAGGGATAGAAAGAATAAAACGATTGCACTATCCCAAGCTTCATACATAGACAAAATCTTGTCTAGGTTTTCCATGCAAGATTCCAAGAAAGGTATGTTACCTTTTAGGTATGGAATCAAACTTTCTAAGGAACAAGTTCCTAAGAATAAGCATGAAGAGCAATTCATGAGTATAATTCCATATGCCTCGCCAGTTGGAAGTCTCATGTATGCAATGCTCTGTACTAGACCAGATATTTGTTTTGCTGTTGGCATAGTTAGCAGGTTTCAATCGAAACCTGGTCCTGATCACTGGACGGCAGTCAAGCATATTTTCAAGTATCTTAGGAGAATGAAATATAATATGCTTGTATACTCTGGAGGGGATTTAATCCCCGTTGGGTATACAGATTCTGATTTCCAATCGGATTCTGACTCTAGAAAATCCACATCAGGATCTGTGTGTACTCTTGGAGGAGGATCAGTCATTTGGAGGAGTATCAAGCAATCTTGTATTGCTGACTCCACCATGGAAGCAGAGTATGTAGCTGCATGCGAAGCTGCCAAGGAGGCTGTTTGGCTTCGCCAATTCTTGATTGACTTAGAAGTAGTTCCTAGTGCGAATAAGCAGATCACTATCTACTGTGACAACAGTGGAGCAGTGGCTAATTCGAAAGAACCAGGAAGTCATAAGAGAGGAAAACACATTGAAAGAAAGTATCATCTTTTGAGGGAGATTATTCATAAGGGAGACGTGATGATTACCAAAATCGCGTCGGCAGAAAATCTAGCAGATCCCTTCACAAAGGCTCTACCTCAGAAGAGTTTTGATGGGCACCTAGAGAACATGGGAATGAGAGATATGACACATTTGCTATAGCGCAAGTGGGAGATTGTTAGGATTATGCTCAATAGCAAGAGTGTAATATTGTAATTGACAATCTTTTCATATAAATAAAGTGATTTCTGATTCTGTAAAATCTTATAGCATTTATAAATATAATTGTCAAGGTAAATAATCATAAGGTCAAAAGACTATGCGATATGAAGAATTGTTTGTACATCTGGATATGTATGAGGTAGACACAATTCTTTAGTTAGTCTTGAATAACGTTCACAACTTAAGTTAAAGGTTGGGCACCTCTATCTTGATAAAGTTGTAGAATTATTTTACTAGCATTTGAGTGGGATCAAATGAGTTATGATGAGTCTAAAATCATCGAAAGGTTTTCAAGTAAAAGAATCTAGTGCATTGGGTGTTAGGATTATGCTCAATAGCAAGAGTGTAATATTGTAATTGACAATCTTTTCATATAAATAAAGTGATTTCTGATTCTGCAAAATCTTATTGCATTTATAATTATAATTGTCAAGGTAAATAATCATAAGGTCAAAAGACTATGAGATATGAAGAATTGTTTGTACATCCGGATATGTATGAGGTAGACACAATTCTTTAGTTAGTCTTGAATAACGTTCACAACTTAAGTTAAAGGTTGGGCACCTCTGTCTTGATAAAGTTGTAGAATTCTTTTACTAGCATTTGAGTGGGATCAAATGAGTTATGATGAGTCTAAAATCATCGAAAGGTTTTCGAGTAAAAGAATCTAGTGCACTAGGTGCATTGAACTGGATCACAATGAAATACTTTATCTAGAACCGTCACTAGATATAAGTCTTTTCATTATCAGGACAATCGGAGAGTCTATCTAAATCCTGAGATAAATGATGGACTTATGGTTGCAAGTGTTATCATTTGAGCTATCAATGAGTACGATTATATAGCATAGTCTATCCTCGATAGTTTGGTGGTATTCATTTGTTAATCGATAGAGGACTTCATTTATAGATGTGGAAATCGTGGCTCCATTTATTAAATGAGAGTATAGTATCATCATATGGATGTTTTGAGGTATTGGATATTAAATCTCAACGTTGAGTTTTCAATAATGATTATTGAAGACATGGCTTCTGGACAAGTCAAAATATCCAAGTTCAAAATGTGGTCATATGAGGAAATATGGTAACTTGGAGAGCTATAGGCGGTCTATGAGCTCTTGGCGATTACTGATATTATTCACGAGGATACACCATCTCCTATAAGATTATCTAGGGTATGAATGAGAAACATCTCCTTATTCTATCTTTATTTAAGAGTTTAATTTTAGCTCTTTAGTGGAATGAGTTAAAATTAATAGATCGGACCTAAGTGAATCATTTGTTGATTGTGATTAGGTTATGTCTATTGAAGCTTAAATTTAGATAGCCTGCCAAGATCCACAATCCACACGTACTTGCATGGATCACTTGATATATTCTACCGGACCAATTTATGGGTCCATCTAGAATTGCATTTAATATATTAAGAATATAATATGTTTATTATTTATTTAATGGGATGCACTATTATATTAATATATTAAAAGGAGACATGTAGGCTTGTTTCTTTTAGTAAAAATAAGTCTGGTTCACATGTGGGCTTTTATTTAAAGTCTAATGGATTAAATAAAATAAGAAAAATAATATTGGGCTCATATATACATGGTGTGGGCAGCAAGGCTAAATAAAATAGCCCAAGGTATTATTTTATTTTATTGTTTTGATTAAATGGGAATTAATTAATTATTTAATTAATTATTAGTTTAAATCAAAATCTTTTCCTGATCAGTAAATTAAATACTATGTGTTGGATTAGGGTTGGAATTCTTTTAAGTGATAGGAGTCCTAATGTGGTAAGGATTAAGTCCACATACACTCCTTATTATACAAAGAATTCGGCCACCATTAGTCCTACAAGGGTTAGGATTCTTGAATTGATAGGAATTAGGGAAAAGGATAATTCCTTTTCAAGTAAGGAAATTAACCAACCCTAGATTTCCTATTCAATGAATTCGGCCAACCCTACTTGGTGAAGGAGAAAATTCGGCCAACCTATAAATATAAGGTTATGAATTTTCGGCCACCAAGAAGCAAAATAGAGAGAGATTTTTGTTTGTTTTGAAAATAAAAAATCCTACTCTATACACATAGATTTTTGGCCAAGAGAGAAAAAGAAAATAAGTTCTCATTCGATAGTGCACTTACAAGCCTTTAACATCAAAAGGTTTTGTGTACACTTTCGATTTAGGGTTACGTGAGTTTCAATCATATTGATTGTGAATTCAAAAGTGACCGGAACTATTTTTTTAATCTCTTGGTGTTTTACTATTGAAGATCAAGATCAGAAATTCCATACATCCATTCTAAGGTAAGCAATTCAAAGAAAAAGGGAGACCACACTCCTAGGTGATTCACGTACGTGCTAGGATTGAAGATCTTGCGGATTACCATCGACGTAAGTCAATCGGATCAAGTGACAAGAGGTATTTAACTTTAACCATATATTTGAGTTTAATTAATTAAAGGGTTAAGGTTCAAATCTTTAGAAAAATTTTAAACTATACGAAAACTATTTTTTCGCCTTCCGTTGCGGTTTTAAGCAATTTTTCCCTACAATGGGTGCATTGAACTGGATCACAATGAAATACTTTATCTAGAACCGTCACTAGATATAAGTCTTTTCATTATCAGGACAATCGGAGAGTCTATCTAAATCTTGAGATAAATGATGGACTTATGGTTGCAAGTGTTATCATTTGAGCTATCAATGAGTACGATTATACAGCATAGTCTATCCTCGATAGTTTGGTGGTATTCATTTGTTAATCAATGAGCTAATGTGATATTTTTTTTTTTATTGTTTTGATTAAATGGGAATTAATTAATTATTTAATTAATTAATAGTTTAAATCAAAATCTTTTCCTGATCAGTAAATTAAATACTATGTGTTGGATTAGGGTTGAAATTCTTTTAAGTGATAGGATTCCTACTGTGGTATGGATTAAGTCCACATACACTCCTTATTATACAAAGAATTCAGCCACCACTAGTCCTACAAGGGTTAGGATTTTTGAATTGATCGGAATGAGGGAAAAGGATAATTCCTTTTCAAGGAAATTAACCAACCCTAGATTTCCTATTCAATGAATTCGGCCAACCCTACTTGGTGAAGGAGAAAATTCGGCCAACCTATAAATATAAGGTTATGAATTTTCGGCCACAAAGAAGCAAAATAATAGAGATTTTTGTTTGTTTTGAAAATAAAAAATCCTACTCTGTACACATAGATTTTCGGCCAAGAGAAAAAAAAAAATAAGTTCTCATTAGATAGTGCACTTACAAGCCTTTAAAATCAAAAGGTTTTGTGCACACTTTCGATTTAGGGTTACGCGAGTTTCAATCATATTGATTGTGAATTCAAAAGTGACCGGAACTATTTTTTTAGGCTCTTGGTGTTTTACTATTGAAGATCAAGATCAGAAATTCCATACATCCATTCTAAGGTAAGCAATTCAAAGAAAAAGGAGGACCACGCTCCTAGGTGATTCACGTACGTGCTATGATTGAAGATCTTGCGGATTACCATCGACGTAAGTTAGTCGGATCACGCGACAAGAGGTATTTAACTCTAACCGTATATTGGAGTTTAATTATTTAAAGGGTTAAGGTTCAAATCTTTAGAAAAATTTTAAACTATACGAAAATTATTTTTTCGCCTTCCGCTGCGGTTTTATGCAATTTTTCCCTACATAAATTATATCTTTGCATATGTTACATGAGTGTGAACTCAAAACTCTGAGTGAAAAGATAAGAGAGACTCCACATGAGGCTAGAGTCGAAGTGAATTACGCTCGAGGTGTGAGAGTGAGTAGTTCTCGATATGAAATCACTCTTAGGTGTGAGATTCATGATTGTGCAAGTTTTGCTTTAGTGCCTTCGAGTTTCTTTAGAACATGTTGCATATGTCTACTTCTATCTATCGCACATCCTTGCATAGCATCACCGATTGGACATGCAACTAATTGAACTAATTGTTTTGAGTCTAGGAAATTTTAGATCGAGACAGTTTTACTGTCGAATTTTTTTTTTGGTAAATAAATATTATCATAAAAAGAGAAAGAATGTACAAATACAAGGGGCATAACCCAGGAAGAAAAACAAAAGCTAAATGTAAGAACCTCATTGTTAATGATTGGCTTATTTCATGATAAATCATATTGGGGATGTTTATGTAATGGATAGCATAGGTTCTCCAAGTGTGGTTTTCTCGATGACATACTTCCGGTCATCCCAAAGAGCTTCAAGAGAAGTAGTTCACTTGTCCTTAACTCTTGAAGAGGTTTTAGTTGTACACACTCAAATTCCTTGCTTTTGTATTGACATACATGTATGGTTGCACGCACACACTTCTTGCATTTTGGAGTTGATGGGCTGCACAGTGGGTTAGGCGACATGCAAGGCCACTTGTACATGTCGCCTGACAAGTCGCCTTTGACTTGAGTTTTTCCCACAGTGTGTTAGGCGACATGCAAGGCCACTTGTGCATGTCGCCTCCAATGTCGCCTTAGTCTTGTTATTTTTCTCCAGTGTGTAAGGCGACATCACAGGCGACTTGTACATGTCGCCTTACATGTCGCCTTGAGCAACTTTATTTTTCTCCAGTGTGTAAGGCGGCATACCAGGCGACTTGTGCATGTCGCCTCAAATGTCGCCTCAAGCTGCTCAATTTTTGTCCAGAACAAAATGCGACATTCAAGGCAACTTGTGCATGTCGCCTAGCACCAAAACAGGGACATTTTAGTCTTTTCATGACTGCTCATTTTTTCTCCTATATATATGTCATCTTCTCCACCATTCAACCTTAGAGCTTCAGAAATTGATTTTTAGAGAGAGGAAGTGGTTCCTTAGTGAGAGAAGCTCCAAGAGTTGCCTTTGACTCTTAAAACCCAAACACCCATCATCCATTCATGATTCAAGCATCATCTAGCTTCATCTAGGATGTTTCTAAGCATGGGTCTTCATCAACATATTTGACTTGGTAAGTAGAACACCATTCTCATACATTCTTCTGTTCTTACTTAACAAGAAATCTCTCTTATAACTTGTTTGCATCTAGATTTAGATTTTAATTACAAGTTGAGATATTTTTTTATGTTTGGGTTGTTGTATTGTGATAGCTAATATTTATGACATATTTGCCCTCTAGCTAATTAGGACTCATTGATTGCATTTGTTAATTACATTTGTTGTCCTTGCCAATTTATGTGACAACATGTGTTGATATGGCTTTGTGTTGATGACTAGATTTTAGACTTGCATATTTATATCTAGTTAGGTCTTTATGAGCATTAATATAGACATTGATATATAGGATTTGTACTTAGTGTCATCTTAAATTCCTTGATAAGCATTTAGTGTTGCCTAGCATTATTTTCATTTTGAATATTCATATATTCACTTAGGTTGTTAATCTCTTCTTGAGAGTTAAGTCTTGTGACTACAAGGTGTAGTGCACAAGCAAGTGAAGTCTTGCAACCAAGGTGTGGTTGGCAAGCAAAGTTATCAAGGATTCACTATAAAGGCCCCGTTGGGTAGTAGTGGTGGGTTAGTGACCGAGAATGGTGTGACTAGAGGTCAACCTAGGTTGTAAACATCATTACAATAGTGGATTTGAGGATCGTGTGTGGCTAGAAGGATAGCCCGTGGTTTTTCCCTTGTTGAAGTGTTTCCATGTAAAAATCAAGTGTTATTTATATTCCGCACTTTAACTTGATTTTGTATGTTTGTTTATGTTGGGTTATATTATTAATATTGACTAATCAAAAAATTGGTAATAATCGATTAACAACCCATTCACCCCCTCTCTAGGTTGTTAGACACACGCTTAGAGTGTATTTTCAATTGGTATCAGAGCGGGTTCCTAGACATACTTAGGTGATCCTTGCTCTTGATTGTGTGTGTCTTGCATTTGTGTGCATTTTGTTGGTTGCATTCATTTGCATTCATATTACCCAAACACTGTGAGTGACTTTGGGATGAGTAATGAGGGAGCATCAAGCATACGACCTTCTTTGCTCAAGGGTGATAATTATGCCTCATGGAAAGCAAGATGGAGTCCTATATTTGCCAAATAAGTGACCGAGCTTGAATGGCAATTAAAGATGGCTACACTCCTCCAACAATGACCACCGAAGATGGAAGTGAAGTCTCCAAGCCTAAGTCTCAATGGAGCACACAAGAATTTGAAGCTTCAAAGTGGAACAACAAAGCAATGCATGTTTTGTTTTGTGCAATGGATGAGAGCCAATACAAACTCATCCAAATCACCAAAAATGCACATGAAGCTTGGAAGATCCTAGAGACAGCTCATGAGGGAACCAAAGTGGTTAAGGATTCCAAGCTCCAAGTTCTTCAAGCACAATTTGAGACGATCAAGATGGAGGAGCATGAGTGCTTTAATAACTTCCAAGTGAAGTTGATGGACATTGTGAACCAAAGCCATCAACTAGGTGACCCGTATTCGGATAGAAGGATCAAGCAAAAGATCATAAGGTCACTTCCCGCTAGATTCGAATCCAAAGTGACGGCTCTTGAAGAAAACAAGGACTTCAAGACTATGAAGCCGAGTGAAGTGATTGGAAGGCTACTTGCCTATGAGTTTAGATGGGGTCCTACCTTCACACCTCCCAAGAGGCAAAAGGGGTTAGCCTTGAAGACCTTCAAGATTGGGAAGCGGGAAGATGACTCGGATGAAGACATGGCTCTAATGGTGAAAAGATTCAAGAAATTCTTGAACCTACAAAAGAATGGCCATGGCTCAAAGGGAAATGACTTCAAGAAGAAAACCCACTTCAAGAAGATTGATCCAAGTCAAGAGAAGCCTTCAAGAAAGGGGATTCAATGCTTTGAATGTGAAGGATTCGGGCATATCTCTAAGGATTGTACTAACTAGAAGGACAAGAGAAGAGGAAAGGTGATGGCTGTAGGGAAAAATTTACTAAAACCGCAAAGGAAGGCAAAAGATTTTCGTATAGTTTAAAATTTTTCTGAAAATTTGAACCTTAACCCTTTAATTAATTAAACACAAATATATGGTTAGAGTTAAATACCTCTTGTCGCGTGATCCGATTGACTTACGTCGATGGTAATCCGCAAGATCTTCAATCCTAGCACATACGTGAATCACCTAGGAGCGTGGTCTCCCTTTTTTCTTTGAATTGCTTACCTGAGAATGGATGTATTGAACTTCTGATCCTGATCTTCAATCCCAAAACACCAAGAGCCTAGAAAAATAGTTCCAGTTACTTTTGAATTCACAATCTATATGATTGGAACTCGCGTAACCCTAAATCGAAAGTGTGCACAAAACCTTTTGATGTTAAAGGCTTGCAAGTGCACTATCGAATGAGAACTTATTTTTCTTTTTCTCCCTTGGCCGAAATTCTGTGTATTGAGTAAGATTTTTTTTTTCTTCAAAGCAAACAAAAATCTCTCTCACTCAAGCTTCTTGGTGGCCGAAATTTAACACCTTATATTTATAAGGTGACCGAAATTTCTCCTTCTCAAAATAGGGTTGGCCGAATTCTTTGTGTAGGAAATCGGGTTGGCCAATTTCCTTACTTGAAAAGGAATTGTGCTTTTCCCTAATTCCTATCAATTTAAGAATTCTAACCCTTATAGGACTAGGGTGGCCGAATTCTTTGTATGGTATGGAGTGTATGTGGACTTAATCCTTACCACATTAGGACTCCTATCACTTAAAAGAATTCTAACCCTAATCCAACACATAGTATTTTATTTACTGATCAGGAAAAGATTTTGATTTAAATTATTAATTAATTAAATGATTAATTAATTTCCATTTAATCAAAACAATAAAATAAAATAATATCTTGGGCTATTTTATTAGCCTTGCCGCCCACACCATATATATATAAGTCTAATATTAGTTTTCTTATTTTATTTAATCCATTAGACTTTAAATAAAAGCCCACATGTGAACCAGACTTATTCTTACTAAAAGAAACAAGCCCACATGTCTCCTTTTAATATATTAATATAATAGAGCAGCCCAGTAAATAAATAATAGACATATTATCTTCTTAATATATTAAATGAAATTCTAGATGGACCCATAAATTGGTCCGGTAGAATATATCAAGTGATCCATGCAAGTACGTGTGGATTGTGGATCTTGGCGGGCTATCTAAATTTAAGCTTCAATAGACATAACATAATCACAATCAACAAATGATTCACTTAGGTCCGATCTATTAATTTTAACTCATTCCACTAAAGAGGTAAAATTGAACTCTTAAATAAAGATAGAATAAGGAGATGTTTCTCATTCATACCCTAGACAATCTTATAGGAGATGGTGTATCCTCGTGAATAATATCAGTAATCGCCAAGAGCTCATAGACCGCCTATAGCTCTCCAAGTTACCATATTTCCTTCTATGACCACATTTTGAACTTGGATATTTTGACTTGTCCAGAAGCCATGTTTTCAATAATCATTATTGAAAACTCAACGTTGAGATTTAATATCCAATACCTCAAAACATCCATATGATGATATTATACTCTCATTTAATAAATGGAGCCACAATGTCCATATCTATAAATGAAGTCCTCTATCGATTAACAAATGAATACCACCAAACTATCGAGGATAGACTATGCTATATAATCGTACTCATTGATAGCTCAAATGATAACACTTGCAATCATAAGTCCATCATTTATCTCAGATTAAGATCGACTCTCCGATTGTCCTAATAATGAAAAGACTTATATCTAGTGACGGTTCTAGATAAAGTATTTCATTGTGATCCTGTTCAATGCACTCAGTGCACTCGATTCTGTTACTCGAAAACCTTTCGATGATTTTAGACTCATCATAACTCATTTGATCCCACTCAAATGCTAGTAAAAGAATTCTACAACTTTATCAAGATAGAGGTGCCTAACCTTTAACTTAAGTTGTGAACGTTATTCAAGACTAACTAATGAATTGTGCCTACCTCACACATATCCGAATGTATGAACAATTCTTCATTTCTCATAGTCTTTTGACCTTATGATTATTTACCTTGACAATTATAATAATAAATGCTATAAGTATATGTAAGAATCAGAAAACAATTTATTAATATGAAAAGATTGTCAATTACAATATTACACTCTTGCTATTGAGCATAATCCTAACAATCTCCCACTTGCGCTATAGCAACTGTGTCATATCTCTCATTCCCATATTCTCTAGGTTCCCATCAAAACTCTTCTGAGGAAGAGCCTTTGTGAAAGGATCCGCTAGATTTTCTGCTGACGTGATTTTGGTGATCATCACGTCTCCCCTATAAACAATTTCCCTTAAAAGGTGATATTTCCTTTCTATGTGTTTACCTCTCTTATGACTTCTTGGTTCTCTCGAATTAGCCACTGCTCCACTGTTGTCACAGTGTATAGTGATCTGCTTATTCGCATTAGGAACCACTTCCAAGTCAATCAAGAATTGGCGGAGCCAAACAGCCTCTTTTGCAGCTTCGCATGCAGCAACATACTCAGCTTCCATGGTGGAATCAGCAATACAATATTGCTTGATACTCCTCCATATGACTGCTCCTCCTCCAATGGTAAACACAGATCCTGATGTGATTTTATGGAGTTAGAATCCGACTGGAAATCAGAATCTGTATACCCAACGGGAATTAAATCCCCTCCAGAGTATACAAGCATATAATCTCTAGTTCTTTTAAGATACTTGAAAATATGCTTGACTGCCGTCCAATGATCAGGACCAGGTTTCGATTGAAACCTGCTAACTATGCCAACAGCAAAACAAATATCTGGTCTAGTATAGAGCATTGCATACATGAGACTTCCAACTGCCGAAGCATATGGAACTCTACTCATGAATTGCTCTTCATGCTCATTCTTAGGAACCTGTTCCTTAGAAAGTTTGATTCCATGTCTAAAAGGTAACATACCTTTCTTGGAATCTTGCATGGAAAATCTAGACAAGATTTTATCAATGTATGAAGCTTGGGATAATACAATCGTTCTATTCTTTCTATCCCTTATTACTTGGATACCAAGAATATAACTTGCTTCTCCTAAGTCCTTCATATCAAATTGTTTTGCTAACCATTCTTTTACTGATGTCAATACACCTACATCGTTTCCAATGAGTAGTATATCATCAACATAAAGAATGAGGAAAACCAACTTGTCGCCTTTAATCCTTTTGTATACACAAGGTTCGTCAGGGTTTTGAATAAATCCAAAACCTTTCATAGATTGATCGAACCTTATGTTCCAGGATCTGGATGCTTGCTTCAATCCATATATGGACTTTTGCAATTTGCATACTCTTTCCTCTTGGCACTTTTCAATGAATCCTTCTGGTTGCATCATGTAGATGCTCTCGTCAAGACTTCCAGTAAGGAAAGCTGTCTTGACGTCCATTTGCCAAATCTCTAGGTCTAGAGATGCTGCAATGGATAAGAGTATCCTAATGGATTTAAGCATGGCCACAGGAGAGAAGGTTTCCTCGTAATCGATACCTTCTTTTTGTGTATAACCTTTAGCTACCAGTCTAGCTTTAAAGGTTTCCACCTTACCATCCATACCTCTTTTCCTCTTGTATACCCACTTACACCCAATGGGTTTTATCCCTTTAGGAAAGTCTACAAGGGACTAGACTTTGTTATTGAACATCGATTCAATCTCAGATTGCATTGCCTTTTTCCAATGACGACAATCAACATCCTCCATTGCTTCCTTGTATGTGTAGGGATCATCGTCATCCGGGAGATTCTCCACAGATTCTCCTAGACCGATGTATCTTTCGGGTTGTGTTATAACCCTCCCACTACGACGAGGAATGGTAGGTTGTTGATTTTGTGTTGGAGTGGAACTTGCAATTGGGCTAGGTTGTGAAACCTCTTGTGGAATTGTATCTCCTGACATTTCATTCAGGACAATTCTACTTTTGGGCACAAAATTATTCATATAGTCCTTTTCTAGAAATGAAGCATTTGTTGAAACAAATACTCTTAGATCATTAGGACTATAGAAATAATATCCTTTAGTTCCTTTTGGATACCCCACAAATATACATGTTTCTGAACGGGACTCCATTTATTTTGTCTTTCCTTTCAACACATGTGTAGGACAACCAAATATCCTCATGTGTTGTAAACTAGGTTTTCGCCCAGTCCACAATTCATGTGGGGTTTTAGGGACAGATTTAGATGGTACATCGTTTAGAATGTATATTGCTGTTTGTAGAGCATATCCCCAAATAAAACCTTTCGATGATTTTAGACTCATCATAACTCATTTGATCCCACTCAAATGCTAGTAAAAGAATTCTACAACTTTATCAAGATAGAGGTGCCTAACCTTTAACTTAAGTTGTGAACGTTATTCAAGACTATTTAAAGAATTGTGTCTACCTCACACATATCCGGATGTATGAACAATTCTTCATTTCTCATAGTCTTTTGACCTTATGATTATTTACCTTGACAATTATAATAATAAATGCTATAAGTATTTGTAAGAATCAGAAAACACTTTATTAATATGAAAAGATTGTCAATTACAATATTACACTCTTGCTATTGAGCATAATCCTAACAATGGCTATCTTATCAAGTGATAGTGAGAGTGTAGAAGATTCCTCGGATGATGAAGAACTTGTACGCGGCCTTTGGAGCCTTCTATGTGGAAGTAGAAGAAGGCAAGAGTGCCTTGTCTTGTGACCAAGGCGAAAGTCTTGGTGAGGAAGTTGACTCATTTGATGAGAGGCAAAGTGAAAAGATTGTCTCATTCTCTAGTGTTGGAAGTGACTCTAGTGATGAGAAGTCTTCTCCTCACTCTAGAGGAATTTGTGAAGGCATGGACCTTGAAGGCTTCGACAAACACTTTGAAGACTCTAGGTTGAAAAAGAAAAAGAAGATTCAAGAATTAAAGGAGGAGAATCTCAAGCTTTCAACCAAGGTAACTCACTTGAATGAAGAAGTGAGGAGAGTCAACGAAAGTGAAGACAAGATGAAGAAGGAGCTTGAGGAAGCTAAGGAGTTGCTTGCCAAAATGACCTCCGGCACCGAAAAGCTTGACCATATGTTGGGCATTGGAAAGAAGTCCAATGATAAGAGGGGCCTTGGATATGTTCATGACAAGGTGTTAACGGAAATTTTGCTCAAGGTAAGAAATCTCAGTTAACACCCTCAAGATCACTACCACGTAGGTGGTGGCCAAGGTTTATTGTATGTGTAGCAATGATTTATAAAATGACAAGAAAGCAAGAATATTTTATTGAACGTGCATGGTATACAAGTACAGAAATTCTTTTATCTTTGCTCTCAACTCTCTCTAGGGAATGGTTGATTGTTTGTCGTATGCCTGTCGAATAGTAGTCTATTCTTTATCATTTCCTTTCTTTTCTATTTATACATAGTTTGTAGGTCAATAGACTGATTCTCCCTTGATTTTCTCAGTCTCCTCCTTATCGGGCGGGATTTCTCACATTAATGTCATTGACTTTGAATAAACATCCGAATTGAGAGTATCATGGTGGAGATCAGTTTGTTTCCTTTTTGGATTTTGTTACTTGTTCTGCATATAGGTAACGTTTTCAGATATGATTCAGTGTATCCCTCATATCCTTTCAGCATGATCCTTTATAGAGGTCGTTGGATATGACATGGTGTGGTGCATCAACCAGGGAGGTTGATTAGTGTTTTGACCTTGATATCTGAGAAGTTTCATCCAGCTTGGAGCTAGATCTGGCTTCCCTTGACCTTTTCGAATTTAGGTGTGGCCTCGACTGACCTTTTAAAGCTAGGTGTGGCTTCGACTGACCTCGCGGTCTTTTAGGGACATTCTTCTATGTCAATCGAGGTACAGACGAGTCTCTGGAGCATTTGCGAGGTGACCTCGACTTCGGGAAGCTTATAGTTTTGGTGATGCGAGCTAGATCTGATCGTTCCGGGCTCTATCCTGGATGTTTCCGGAGCCCGTCCTTGTTCCTGGGTGGTATCGCAGTTCGGCTCTGGATAGAGAGGTCTCCTGGTGGAAGCTCTCGGGTCTGGGCTCTTTCCCGGATGTTTTCGGAGCCTGCCCTTGTTCCTGGGGTGGTATCGCAGTTCGGCTCTGGATTGAGAGGTCTCTTGGTGAAACTCTCGGGTATGGAACCAGGTCTGGGAGGTGGAAAATTTTCCTTTGGTCCTTAGCCAATTTTGGCTATTAACAGAAGTCCCCTCTGACTTGAACACCAGACGTTGAGCTCGGGGTTGAGGTCAGATTTTAACTTTATTTGGGAAATCTTCCTCTTTTAACCGTTACCGAAATATTGGGGAAATTTCTTCATTTGAGTGACGTGATACGAACCGACTAATTTATCTGTGAATTAATCTGATTGCTTTACGGCAGTCCCCGAGATTTTTTACTATTACCAGAATCTTGGGGAGATCTTCCTCTTAACTGCGTAAGTGATGTGGCGTGAGATGATTAGCCCGCTTTTGAGTTTAATCCGGTTACGTAACTGTAGTCGATTTTTTACCGTTACCAAACGAGTATCTCGGTAACTCGTGTTGTTGCCCTCATGCCTATATATATGTCTGTTTTCCTCCTCATCTTCCTCACATCTCTTCGAGCTAAAAAATTTTTTTGCTGAGAAATATTTCCATAGCTTTTCCTCCAAGCTTGCTTCTTTCTTCATTCTTCGTCCTTTTTGGCTTCTATAATGTCGAAAAATAGTCATGACTCAGCTGATTCCATACTCGATGGCGAGGAGGTCGTCAGTCTTACTCTGGAGAAACGGGCTAGGAGGAGTTCTGACGGCGATGATTCCCCGCCCATCTCGCAACGTCGGCGGTCGAGTAGGAATGTATCCATCGGGACTGGGTTCTCCAACCATCCCGACCACCCTTTGGATATCGTCGATGATGACTACGACAAAGAAGCAGACGGGGGCACCGCAGGGGAGCGTCGGGTCTCGGCTTCTGGTTCCCTTGTTGAGAGGCTCCCTCCTTACGATTTCCGGGTTGTCCCAGATTCCACTGTTGACCCGGTGTTGATTGATCGCTTGAGGTCAAAGTTTGGCATCCCCGACAGTGTATCCATCTCGGTGCCTCCCAAAAATTACGAGTTCTTCAATCCCCCTAAAGGCGTGCTTCCGATTCATGTGGCCGCTCTTGAGAACAGGGTCAGGTTTCCCCTCTATCCGACTCTTCGGCGGGCTCTCAATGCCATCCAGCTCCTGGCTTCTGGAGGCATCTGATTGGTTTCCTTGTATTATGGAGGGAACAATGTCAGATGAGTAAGGTGACGAGGGAGCCAGGTGCAGAGGAGCTGGCCTATCTTTTCCAGGTTGGGAGCTTGTCTAGGGCTCCTCGAGGCTAGTTCTATGCCAAGGCCAAGAATAAGCTCAACTTCATCATTCCTGGTGCCTCGAAGAAAGACCCCGCATGGAAAGAAGAATGGATCATGGTGGGGGATGACTGGGGGAGCTCGATTTTCATCCGAGGGCATGAATTCGAGGTTCCTACGGCTTTCAGTGACAAGACCTCCTGGGACCGGGACTCCCTGCCTTCTGAGTCTGAAGCCGTCTTAAAGGCTATTCTAGCCCGGAATTATCTGAATCCGAAGTTCCCTACTGCTGAAGCTTTTGATCCTCGTAGGGTGAACAAGTATTTACGGATTTCAGACGCTATTCCTCGTAAGTGTCATTGAGTTGTTGCGCCTTATTTCTTAGCTTGGTTCTAACATTTTCTTTTTTAATCTGCTTATTCACAGTTTTTGTCGTGGAGCCGGCCACCTGTCACGTCTCACGCTCCCCTCCAGGTGGAGTTTCTCTTCCCTCCTCTGGGGTCGAACCAGCTCTGGCTTCGTCTATCTCTCCGGCTGGGTCTAAGATGGCCACTCTCGCCTCGCGGGCTTTCCGGGCTTTGGGTTAAGCTCCCCAGGTGGTTGGCCCAGCTGCTTCTGCCCCCTCGGCCATGGCCGCTAAAGTTGCTACCTCTTCGACTCATACACCTGAGTCCACTACGCTTCCAACAACCAAAGCCTCGGAGGTTTCTGGGAAAGGTGTTGCTTCTGGGAAAGGTGTCGCAAAGGTTCCTTCCAGCCGCTCCCGGCCTCAGTCGAGCTCGACAGGGCGGGATGAGGTCCTCGAGCAATTCGTAGCGTCCTGTCCGGGTGGCGGGATCTCCAAGATGGCTTCTATACCCGTGGACGTCCTTATAACCAAGGGGTCTGCTATTTTAGCTGAGGTAATTGTATTTCCTTCATGCTACTCTTGTTAATTCGTTCAGTTTCTAACTCGGGTTCTATATTTTGTAGGCCTTCAAGCTTAATGTCGCGATGGGCCAGCATGTAGCCCTCCTCCGTGATCGGGATGCAAAAGCCAAAGCTGAAGCCGAGAAAGCAGGGGAACTACTCAAGCAGGCTCAGTCTTTAGTGGAGGAGGTGACTTTCAGCCAGGGAAAAGTAGAGGCCGAGATGGCTGAGCTTCGCTGCGATCATGAGAGGATGAAGCAATCTTATGATCAGGAGCGTCTTCAATCTCTCCGGCGGGCTAGGCAGCGGGATTCCTGGATATCTGAGGCTAAGAAGTTGGACCTCGAGAACCAGTCTCTGATTACTCAGGTTACCAAGCTGCAAGCTGATGCGGTGACCTCCTTCAGCGACGGGTATTTCTATGCTTCCTTTCAGGCCGCGGTAGCTCTTCCTCCTCCCTTTGATTTATCATCTATTGCTGGCTAGGATAGACATGAAATAATGCTCAAGGCTGTCGAGTTATCTCGCCCTGAAGGCGACAAGGTGGTCCATTAGAGCCCAGCAGGAGCTGGGAAGCAGCTTGCTCAGGCAGATCCTTCATTCCCTCTTCCTACTTTTACCATCTCAAGTCCTGGGGAGTCTTCCAGTAAAGTGATGTCTTCTCGATCCGAGGAGGATCAGTCGGGAGCTGGTGAAGAGGTTAGGAGCCGATCTGAGGATCTTTCTTTAACAAAGATGGAGGTCGACAGAAGCCAGACGGGGTCCATGGCTGCCTTTCTTGACGCGGTTATCCCGCCTGAGGTTATGGTCGTAATTAATGAGGTTTTGGAGGAAGATCCAGCTGATCAACCGATGGAGCCTCTAGATGGAGGAGCGGTCGGCGAGGATAACCAAGATGGACAACTATCTGTAGAGGGGGTTGATGGTGAGGATCAGCAAGAGGAAGGAGGGCCAGTGGAGGGGAGCCATGACAGTCCCAAAGTGTAAAGCGTTTCATCATGACTTGTTTCTGATAGCCCGGAAAAGGGGGTGGGCACCCCGTTTTGACTTTATCAGTTTTTCATTTTTCTTCTTCTTTTTATAGCCTGAGTTCGGGGGTTGGGCTCCTCATTTGGATGTAGCCTTATCGGGGGGGTAGGCTCCCCTTGTCCTTAAGATTCATGTAGGGAATTATGATGATTTTGATCCTGCACCCGAAAGCAAACATTATATATATATATATATATATATATATATTATGGGGTGATAACCCAACCAAGACATCAGGACGGCTACTTAGCTATTTCCTAGTCTTTAAGATCTGGAGGGCAACTATGCTTTTACACTCAGATCCTTCTTGGGGGTGGTAGCCCGACCAAGGAATCAGGAGGGCTATCGAGCTATTTCCTGGTCTCGAGATCTGGAGGGAAACTATGCTCTTACACTCAGATTCTTTTTAGGGGTGGCAGCCCGACCAAGGCATCAGGAGGGCTATCGAGCTATTTCCTGGTCTCGAGATCTGGAGGGAAACTATGCTCTTACACTCAGATCCTTCTTGGGGGGTGTAGCCCGACCAAGGCATCAGGAGGGCTATCAAGCTATTTCCTGGTCTCGAGATCTAGAGGGCAACTATGCTCTTACACTCAGATCCTTCTTGGGGGTGGTAGCCCGACCAAGGCATCAGGAGGGCTATCGAGCTATTTCCTGGTCTCGAGATCTGGAGGGCAACTATGCTCTTACACTCTGATCCTTCTTGGGGGTGGTAGCCCGACTAAGGCATCAGGAGGACTATCGAGCTATTTCCTGGTCTCGAGAGGTTTATGTCGAATTACCATACAAGGGTATAGTCACTAATGTTGAACATAGTTGGAGACAAAGATGGAAGAGAAAAGGAAAATGACTTTATTGATGATCGAGATGTAGTACATCTTTATTAGGATCTGTAATGAAAACTAAGTGGGGGTAGTCTGCTTGAGAGCTCATTTCAAGGGTAGAATTTCTTCAAATGATCTGCATTCCAAGTGTGGTTGATGGATCATCCGTCCATGTCTTCGAGTTTATAAGCTCCATTGCGAACAACTAGCTTTACCAAATATGGCCCTTCCCAATTTGGACTTAAGACTCCATCTGACCTTTTCCGAGTGTTCAGGGTCACCTTCCTAAGTACCAGATCAACTTCTTTGAATTTCTGGGTTCTAACCTTTTGGTTGAAGTATCTAGCGATCTTGCTCTGGTAGATCGCCACTTTCTCTGCTACCCGGTCTTGTTTTTCTTCTAAGAGGTCTAGATTAGCCCGGAGCTTGACTTCGTTGCTTTCGGGCTCAAAGTGCTGTACCCTGAACGAGGTCAACTTATGCTCAATGGGGAGGACTGCTTCAACCCCGAAAGCCAGGGAGTAAGGTGTCTCCCTGGTAGCTGTTTTTTTTGTAGTCCGGTATGCCCAGAGGACCTCTGGTAGCTCTTCGTCCCACTTGCCTTTCTTCTGCTGTAGCTTCTTCTTCAGAAGTTTCTTAATAGTCTTGTTGGTGGATTCTACCAGCCCGTTAGTCTGGGGATGAGCAACGGAAGTGAGTCTTAGGTCGATCTCCCATCCCTTGCAGAAGTCTTTGAACCGGGCGTTGTTGAATTGCTTTCCTAGGTCGACTATAATGATGAGAGGGGTCCCGAATCTGTATACCACGTTGGTTGTGTTCTTTTCTAATATTCGAGAAATAGGTCCTGCCTCGACCCATCTTGTGAAGTAGTCGATAGCCACGATAGCATGTTTCATCTGTCCTGGAGCGGTAGGAAGTTGCCCAATTAGGTCGATTCCCCACATGGCAAAGGGGTAAGGTGAACTGAGGGACGACAGTCGCTCGGGTGGCTGGTGGTTCAAGTTTGAAGTTCTTTGACAAGGTTCGCAAGATTGCAAAAAACTCTTTGCGTCTTGGTGGAGGTTCGGCCAATAGTACCCCATACGAAGCACCTGATAGGCTAGAGCTTCCCCACCTATGTGGTTCCCATAGTCCCTAGAGTGGACCTCTCTCAGTGCCCACTTAGCATCATCGGGATGCAAGCACCTAAGTAAGGGGAGGGATCTGCCCCTCCTGTAGAGGTATTCGTCCACCATACAGTATCGAACCGAGAGTCTCTTAATTCTTCGGGCTTGGTCAGGCTCTTCGGGAAGCTCTCTTTTAAGGAGGTAAGCGACAATTGGGTCCATCCAGCAAGGCAAGCGATCCAGGGAACAAACTTCTCCATTTGTGGCTATGCTTGGCTGGGTGATTACTTGGAGGGGAATTCCCCTTGTAGGAATTGGCCTCCGTTCGCCGCCATTTTAGCCAGAACATCTGCGCGATGGTTTTGGTGTCGAGGCACCTGATCGATCTTGAGTCCCTTAAATTTGCTTTTTAGCAGCCGAGCTAGATTTAGGTAGGCAGCCATATTATCTCCCTTTGCCTGGTAGACCCCAGTCACCTGGTTTACAACAAGCAACGAATCGCTCTTGATCTGCAGGTAGTCGACCTTTAGTTCAATGGCTACCTTCATCCCGGCTAGGAGGGCTTCATATTCCGCTTCGTTGTTCGTAGCTTTAAACTCGAATCTGAAATAGTGATAGAATTCAGTCCCCTCTGGATCTATTAAAACTATGCCAACTCCTCCCCCGGCTCGCCCGGATGCTCCATCTAAAAAGAGGATCCATGGCTTGCAGCCTTCCGACCAATTCTTGACCTCGGATATCTTCTCAGGGACCTCGTTTGATACTGAGGGATCATCTGGATCTGGGATCGCTGAGAATTCTGCCACGAAGTCGGCCAAAGCCTGTGCCTTAATCGTAGTCCGGGGCTTATACTTTAGTTCGAACTGAGTGAGCTCTAGTGCCCATAAGACTAGCCTTCCTAACACGTCTGGTCTTTGCAAGAATTGGCGGAGGGGTTGGTCTGTCACCACTTCTATTGTGTGAGCCTGAAAATAGGGACGGAGTTTCCTCGCTGAGATCACCAGAGCATAAGCGAGCTTCTCCAGGAGAATGTAATTCCTTTCTGATTTGGTCAAAGCATGACTCACATAATATATGGGTCTTTGAAAACCGTCGCTTCAATCCTTGGCCAAAGCCCCACTTACTGCAGTTTCTGATACGGCCAGGTAGATCTGCAACTCATCTCCAAGAACCGGCTTGACTAACAATGGGGGGCTTGTTAGGTACTCTTTTAAAGCTTGAAACGCCTGTTCGCTCTCCTGGCTCCATTTCATGTTCTTCCCTTGTTTGATGGCCTTGAAGAAGGGGAGACATTTATCGGTGGAGCGAGAGATAAACCTGTTGAGTGCCGCCACATGTCCAGTCAGAATTTGTACTTGCTTGAGCGAGGTCGGGGATTCCAGGTCCAAGATAGCTTTGATTTTTTCTGGGTTGGCTTCTATACCTCTCTCATGAACCATGAAGCCTAGAAACTTCCCTGCCGTTACCCCAAAGGCACATTTGGAGGGGTTCAAACGCATCTGGTTTTCCTTCAGTATGAGGAAGGTTTTGCGAAGGTCTTCCTGATGTCCTTTTTTGGTTGGGGATTTCGTGATCATGTCGCAGATGTACACTTCCATTGTCCTTCCTATCTCGGGCTTGAACAGCTTGTTAACCAGCCGCTGGTATGTGGCCCCCGCATTCTTCAAACCAAACGGCATCACCTTGTAGCAGTATAAGCCATGCCCAGTAATGAAACTGGTCTTGTCTTGGTCAGCCGGGTGCATTTTAATTTGGTTGTATCCTGAGAATGCGTCCATAAAACTTAAAAGTTTATTTCCAGATGTGGAGTCAACCAGCTGGTCGATCTTTGGTAAAGGAAAACTGTGTTTCGGACAAGCCCGGTTGAGGTCGGTGTAATCGACACACATACGCCATTTCCCATTCACCTTCGTGACCATGACCACGTTGGCAATCCATTCGGTGTAGGGAAAAATCGATATAAAACGCAGCGGAAGAAACGAAAATAGATTTCGTATGGTTTTAAAATTTTTCTCAAAGTTAAACCTTAACCTTTTAATTAATTAAACTCAAATATATACTGTTAGAGTTAAATACCTCTTGACGCGAAATCCGATTGACTTACGTCGATTGGTAATCCGCAAAATCTTTTTCGATGCCCGTGAACAGTACCCGCGTGAACAGTACCCGTGTGAACAGTAAGCGCGTGAACAGTGATCGTGAACAGTACCCGCGTGAACAGTGATCGTGAACAGTACCGCGAGATCTTCCAATCCGAACACGTACGTGAATCACCTAGGAGTGTGGTCTCCCTTTTTCTTTGAATTGCAAACCTGAGAATGGATGAACAAAGTTTTCTTTTTCTTTTGTTAGTCACAAAACAATCAAAAGAAGACAAAAATTATTCCGGTCACTTTTGAGTTCTCAATCTAATGATCGAAACTCGCGTGAACCTAATTCAATGTCGTACACACAAGCTTATTGATGAACAAGCAATCAGTGTACTATCAAAGAATAATCTCTTCTCTCTTTTATGTTTAGTAGAATAAAAATTATCCTTTTCTATGAATTAAGAAGAAGAAGAAAAATTGAATCATTCAATCAACTATTGTGGACGAATTCTATATGTGGTATTATATAGGTGGCCGAAATTTTTCTTCGTCTTCTATTTAGGATTGCCGAAATCTTCCTCTAAATGGACTAGGGTTGCCGCAAATCACATACCAAAAAGAGTTTGTGTTGCACCCTAATTTCCATCAACCTTTAGACTTCAAAACCTAATCCAACTCATAGATATTTTTATTCTTTTATTGACTAAATAAAAAGACTTCTTATTTGATTAAAGAAATAAAATTAATTATTTATTTTCTTATCAAACAAGTCTTTTACTTTTAATATACTACTACCAATAGTATAACTTTAGGAAATATATTTCCTGATCAGAAAAATTTGTTTCTTAATTAAACAATTAATTAATAAATTAACTAATTCTTATTTAATTAAAACAATGAAACAAAATAATATATTAGGTTAATATATACACCTTGTCGCCCCACTTATATAAATGGGCCATATATTATTTTCTTATTTCATTTAATCAATTGGACTTTAAATAAAAGCCCACATGTGAACCAGACCCATTCTTACTAAAAGAAACAAGCCCACATGTCTTCTTTTAATATATTAATATAATAGTGCAGCCCATTAATTAAATAATAGACATATTATATTCTTGATATATTAAAAAAATTCTAGATGGACCCTTAAATCGACCCGGTAGAATATATCAAGTGATCCATGCAAATACGTGTGGATTGGGGATCTTGGTGGGCTATCTAAATTTAAGCTTCAATAGACACAACCTAATCACAATCAACAAATGAGTCACTTAGGTCCAATCTATTAATTTTAACTCATTCCACTAAAGAGCTAAAATTAAACTCTTAAATAAAGATAGAATAAGGAGATGTTTCTCATTCATACCCTAGACAATCTTATAGGAGATGGTGTATCGTCGTGAATAATATCAGTAATCGCCAAGAGCTCATAGACCGCCTATAGCTCTCCAAGTTACCATATTTCCTCATATGACCACATTTCGAACTTGGATACTTTGACTTGTCCAGAAGCCATGTTTTCAATAATCATTATTGAAAACTCAACGTTGAGATTTAATATCCAATACCTACAAACATCCATATGATGATATTATACTCTCATTTAATAAATGGAGCCACGATGTCCATATCTATAAATGAAGTCCTCTACCGATTAACAAATGTATACCACCAAACTATCGAGGATAGACTATGCTATATAATCGTACTCATTGATAGCTCTAATGATAACACTTGCAACCATAAGTCCATCATTTATCTCAGGATTAAGATAGACTCTCTGATTGTCCTCTTTAATGAAAAGACTTATATCTAGTGACGGTTCTAGATAAAGTATTTCATTGTGATCTAGTTCAATGCACCTAGTGCACTAGATTCTTTTACTCGAAAACCTTTCGATGATTTTAGACTCATCATATTCATTTGATCCCACTCAAATGCTTGTAAAAGAATTCTACAACTTTAACAAGATAGAGGTGCCCAACCTTTAACTTAAGTTGTGAACGTTATTCAAGACTAACTAAAGAATTGTGTCTACCTCATACATATCCGGATGTATGAACATACATATCCGGATGTATGAACATACATATCCGGATGTATGAACAATTCTTCATGTCTCATAGTCTTTTGACCTTATGATTATTTACCTTGACAATTATAATAATAAATGCTGTACGTAATTGTAAGAATCAGAATTCACTTTATTAATATGAGAAGATTGTCAATTACAATATTACACTCTTGCCATTGAGCATAATCCTAACAATCTCCCACTTGCTCTATAGCAAGTGTGTCATATCTCTCATTCCCATGTTCTCTAGATGTCCATCAAAGCTCTTCTGAGGTAGAACCTTTGTGAAAGGATCCGCTAGATTTTCTGCCGACGCGATTTTAGTGATCGTCACGTCTCCCCTATGAACAATTTCCCTCAAAAGGTGATACTTCCTTTCATTGTGTTTACCTCTCTTATGACTTCTTGGTTCTTTCGAATTAGCCACTGCACCACTGTTGTCACAGTGTATAGTGATCTGCTTATTCGCACTAGGAACCACTTCTAAGTCAATCAAGAATTGGCGGAGCCAAATAACCTCTTTGGCAGCTTCGCATGCAGCAACATACTCAGCTTCTATGGTGGAATCAGCAATACAAGATTGTTTGATACTCCTCCATATGACTGCTCCTCCTCCAATGGTAAACACTGATCCTGATATGGATTTTCTGGAGTCAGAATCCTACTGGAAATTAGAATCTGTATACCCAACGGGAATTAAATCCCCTCTAGAGTATACAAGCATATAATATCTAGTTCTCTTGAGATACTTGAAAATATGCTTGACTGCCGTCCAATGATCAGGACCAGGTTTCGATTGAAACCTACTAACTATGCCAACAGTAAAACAAATATCTAGTCTAGTACAGAGCATTGAATACATGAGACATCCAACTGCCGAGGCATATGGGACTCTACTCATGAATTGCTCTTCATGCACATTCATAGGTGCTTGACCCTTAGAAAGTTTGATTCCATGTCTAAAAGGTAACATACCTTTCTTGGAATCTTGCATGATGAATCTAGACAAGATTTTATCAATGTATGAAGCTTGGGATAATGCAATCGTTCTATTCTTTCTATCCCTTATTACTTGGATACCAAGAATATAACTTGCTTCTCCTAAGTCCTTCATATCATATTGTTTTGCTAACAATTCTTTCACTGATGTCAATACACCTACATCGTTTCCAATGAGTAGTATATCATCAACATAAAGAATGAGGAAAACCAACTTGTCGCCTTTGATCCTCTTGTATACACAAGGTTCGTCAGGGTTTTGACTAAATCCAAAACCCTTTACAGCTTGATCGAACCTTATGTTCCAGGATCTGGATGCTTGCTTTAGTCCATATATGGACTTTTGCAACTTGCATACTCTTTCTTCTTGACCTTTTTCAATGAATCCCTCTGGTTGCATCATGTAGATGCTCTCGTTAAGACTTCCATTAAGGAAAGCTGTCTTGACGTCCATTTGCCAAATCTCTAGGTCTAGAGATGCTGCAATGGATAAGAGTATCCTAATGGATTTAAGCATGGCCAGAGGTGAGAAGGTTTCCTCGTAATCGATACCTTCTTTCTGTGTATAACCTTTAGCTACTAGTCTAGCTTTAAAGGTTTCCACCTTACCATCCATACCTCTTTTCCTCTTGTATACCCACTTACACCCAATGGGTTTGTATCCCTTTAGGCAAGTCTACAAGGGACCAGACTTTGTTATTGAACATCGATTCAATCTCGGATTGCATTGCCTTTTGCCAATGACGACAATCAACATCCTCCATAGCTTCCTTGTACGTGTAGGGATCATCGTTGTCCGGGAGATTCTCAACAGATTCTCCTAGACCGATATATCTTTCGGGTTGTGTTCTAACCCTCCCACTACGATAAGGAATGGTAGGTTGTTGATCTTGTGTTGGAGTGGAACTTACAATTGGGCTGGGTTGTGAAACCTCTTGTGGAATTGTATCTCCTGACATCTCATTCAGGACAATTCTACTTTTGGGCACAAAATTATTCATATAGTCCTTTTCTAGAAATGAAGCATTTGTTGAAACAAATACTTTTAGATCAGAAGGACTATAGAAATAATATCCTTTAGTTCCTTTTGGATACCCCACAAATATACATGTTTCCGAACGGGACTCCATCTTTTCTGTCTTTCCTTTCAACACATGTGCAGGACAACCAAATATCCTCATGTGTTGTAAACTAGGCTTTCTCCCAGTCCACAATTCATGTGGGGTTTTAGGGACAGATTTAGATGGTACATCATTTAGAATATATATTGCTGTTTGTAGAGCATATCCCCAAAAAGAAATAGGAAGTGTTGAATAACTCAACATTGATCTAACCATCTCTAAAAGAGTCCTATTTCTCCTTTCTGCTACCCCATTTTGTTGAGGTGTACCTGGTGCAGAAAGCTGAGAAACTATCCCATTATCAATAAGATATTGCTTAAACTCTCCAGATAGATATTCTCCACCACGATCAGATCTCAAGATTTTTATATGTTTCTCAAGCTGATTTTCTACTTCAGCTTTGAATGCTTTGAAGATATCAAATGCATCCGACTTATGTTTCATGAGATACACATAACCAAATCTTGAGTAATCATTTGTGAAGGCGATGAAATACTCATATCCACCTCTAGCTTGAATGCTCATAGCCCAATCCTTGGTGGGCTGCGCACGGCAGCCTTGTGTGGCCTTATGGGCTGCTCAAGGCAGCCCCTTTTTGGGGTTGTGGGCTATGCACGTCCATGGGAGGAGGCCGAGGGATGAGCATATCGTTGATGGCCACCTGAAGATCTTGTATTCCTAACAATTGTAATTTAATTGCTTTTCTAGGATGGGCCAAAATTGTTGCTATTTAATTTTTGCTTAAATATTACAATATTTGTTGTTGTATGATAACATGAAATTTTAGAATAGGAGTGCCACTCATATATCTCTTTTGGTATGAACATGCATTGAATGATTTAGGTATCTAATTGGCATCTAGATAACTTGGTAAAAATCATTCTTTGGGATTTAATCACACGCCTTAAATAATTGAGTGGGAGAAGGTGTGCAAGAACGCCTATGGCCTCCAAGATTAGTTGAGTTTTATTATTTTTGGTAATCCTCCCAAGGGGCGTCCATAAATAGAATTTAACAATATACTTCCTTACAAGGATAGACTAGACAATTGACTTAAACGAAATCTACTCCCCAAGGAGGAATTTCGTGAGAGAAAATTGAGGGTCGATATCTTGGTAACACACTCAATGTAATTTTATTAATAACCTCCCAAGAGTTCTTGTTAATAAAAATTACAAGGCTAAAATTATAAACGCTGGTTGTTATATTAACAATTAGGTGGGACCTAGTCTAACTAGTAAATAGTGCGAACTCCCAAAGGAGGCGTAATATTTATGGGTGTTGGATCACCGTTGAATTTTTATGGTTGAATTATTTATTTTAATTCAAGATAAATTTTTAAAAGTGCTATTATCATGATTATTTACTTATATATGTTTTTGTTTTAGTCAGAAATCATGACCCCATCACTTATGAACATCCTGAAAGATAACACCTTAACTGGAGATAACTACGTAACATGGAAAAGGAAAAATGGGTTGTTGCTGCAAAGTGAAAAACATAAGTTTGTTCTGACCACTCCTAAACCACCCCTTCCTAATAATGAATCTAATGTGATGCAAAGGGATGAGTATGAGCAGTGGAAGACTTCTGATGATATGGCAAAATGTTACATTATGGCCACTATCTCCGACGTGTTGCAACAGCAACATGAAAGAATGGAGTCCGCTGCTGATATAATGATGTCTCTAGAGGAAATGTTTGCTATGAGGTCTAAGACGACTAAGAGAGAGGCAGTGACTGCTTTTATGAATCTTAGGATGAAACCTGGACAATCTGTGAAAGATCACATGATGAAAGTCATAGCACATCTCAATATTGCTGAACTAAATGATGCTGAGATTGATGGTGAGACCAAAATTGATATGGTAGTTAACTCACTGTCAGATTCCTTTGATCAGTTCAAGTTGGACTACACCTTGAACAAAAAGGAATACACCTTGCAGGGCCTGATGCAAGATGTTCAAAGCGCTGAAAAGATTCTTGTGAAAAACAAAGGTCAAGAGATTCATTTGGTTGGTAAAGTTGCTACTGTTAAGACCCATAAGAAGGTCAAGAAACAACAGAAGAAAAAGCAACTTGGGCCTACCAAGAAGGAAACCAAGAAAGTAACCAAGATCAAAGGGAAATGCTTCCTTTGTGGTGAAAAGGGAAATTGGAAAAGAGATTGCCCAAAGTCCCAGAAAAAGAAGGAATATCTAGAAACATTTTTTCTGGCTGATTCTACTGATTCTTGGATCATAGACTCTAGAGCCACTAATCATGTTTGTTATTCCTTGCAGGGGTTTCAGGAAAAGAGAAAGTTGAATGAAGATGAAGTCAATTTGTGCTTGGGCAATGGAACGTTAGTGTCTGCAAGTGCAGTGGGAGATATTAGAATTATTTTAGATTCTAGTAGGCATTTAGATTTAATAGACGTTTATTATGTACCTCAATTCAAGAGGAATTTAATTTCAGTTTCTTGTTTAAATAAGTTTGGATATTCGGTTACTTTTAATAAAACTTTTATTATTAGTAAGAATGACAAAGTTGTTTGCAAAGGTACATTGGAAAACGGTTTATTCTTTTCGCGTAGAAATATCTCTCACTCGTTAGACACAGAAATAACGAAACCTAATCATAAAAGAGTAAAATTATCAAAAGATGAAACCTATCTTTGGCATTTACGCCTAGGTCACATTAACCTTAATAGGATTAAAAGATTGGTATGTGACAGACCTTTAAGTGACTTAAAGGTTGATGATCTACCAACTTGTGAATCTTGTTTGGAAGGTAAAATGACCAAAAGGCCGTGCAATACCAAAGGTGCAAGAGCCACTGAATGTTTAGGACTAGTACACACTGATGTATGTGGTCCTACGAGCATTCAATCTAGAGGTGGATATGAGTACTTCATCACCTTCACAGATGATTACTCAAGATTTGGTTATATGTATCTCATGAGACATAAGTCGGATGCATTTGATATGTTCAAAGCATTCAAAGCTGAAGTAGAAAATCAGCTTGAGAAACATATAAAAATCTTGAGATCTGATCGTGGTGGAGAATATCTATCTGGAGAGTTTCAGCATTATCTTATTGATAATGGGATAGTTTCTCAGCTTTCTGCACCATGTACACCTCAACAAAATGGGATAGCAGAAAGGAGAAATAGGACTCTTTTAGAGATGGTTAGATCAATGTTGAGTTATTCAACACTTCCTATTTCTTTTTGGGGACATGCTCTACAAACAGCAATATATATTCTAAACGATGTACCATCTAAATCTGTCCCTAAAACCCCACATGAATTGTGGACTGGGCGAAAGCCTAGTTTACAACACATGAGGATATTTGGTTGTCCTGCACATGTGTTGAAAGGAAAGACAGAAAAGATGGAGTCCCATTCGGAAACATGTATATTTGTGGGGTATCCAAAAGGAACTAAAGGATATTATTTCTATAGTCCTTCTGATCTAAAAGTATTTGTTTCAACAAATACTTCATTTCTAGAAAAGGACTATATGAATAATTTTGTGCCCAAAAGTAGAATTGTCCTGAATGAGATGTCAGGAGATACAATTCCACAAGAGGTTTCACAACCCAGCCCAATTGTAAGTTCCACTCCAACACAAGATCAACAACCTACCATTCCTCGTCGTAGTGGGAGGGTTAGAACACAAGCCAAAAGATACATCGGTCTAGGAGAATCTGTTGAGAATCTCCCAGACGACGATGATCCCTACACGTACAAGGAAGCTATGGAGGATGTTGATTGTCGTCATTGGCAAAAGGCAATGCAATCCGAGATTGAATTGATGTTCAATAACAAAGTCTGGTCCCTTGTAGACTTGCCTAAAGGGATAAAACCCATTGGGTGCAAGTGGGTATACAAGAGGAAAAGAGGTATGGATGGTAAGGTGGAAACCCTTAAAGCTAGACTAGTAGCTAAAGGTTATACACAGAAAGAAGGTATCGATTACGAGGAAACCTTCTCACCTGTGGCCATGCTTAAATCCATTAGGATACTCTTATCCATTGCAGCATCTTTAGACCTAGAGATTTGGCAAATGGACGTCAAGACAGCTTTCCTTAATGGAAGTCTTGACGAGAGCATCTACATGATGCAACCAGAGGGATTCATTGAAAAAGGCCAAGAAGAAAGACTATGCAAGTTGCAAAAGTCCTTATATGGACTAAAGCAAGCATCCAGATCCTGGAACATAAGGTTCGATCAAGCTGTAAAGGGTTTTGGATTTATTCAAAACCCTGACGAACCTTGTGTATACAAGAGGATCAAAGGCGACAAGTTGGTTTTCCTCATTCTTTATGTTGATGATATACTACTCATTGGAAACGATGTAAGTGTATTGACATTAGTGAAAGAATGGTTAGCAAAACAATTTGATATGAAGGACTTAGGAGAAACAAGTTATATTCTTGGTATCCAAGTAATTAGGGATAGAAAGAATAGAACGATTGCATTATCCCAAGCTTCATACATTGATAAAATCTTGTCTAGATTCACCATGCAAGATTCCAAGAAAGGTATGTTACCTTTTAGACATGGAATCAAACTTTCTAATGGTCAAGCACCTAAGAATGTGAATGAAGAGCAATTCATGAGTAGAGTTCCATATGCCTCGGCAGTTGGAAGTCTCATGTATGCAATGCTCTGTACTAGACAAGATATTTGTTTTGCTGTTGGCATAGTTAGCAGGTTTCAATCGAAACCTGGTCCTGATCATTGGACGGCAGTTAAGCATATTTTCAAGTATCTCAAGAGAACTAGAGATTATATGCTTGTATACTCTGGAGGGGATTTAATTCCCGTTGGGTATACAGATTCTGATTTCTAGTCGGATTCTGACTCCAAAAAATCCACATCAGGATCTGTGTTTACCATTGGAGAAGGAGCAGTCATATGGAGGAGTATCAAGCAATCTTGTATTGCTGATTCCACCATGGAAGCTGAGTATATTGCTGCATGCGAAGCTGTCAAAGAGGCTGTTTGGCTCCGCCAATTCTTGATTGACTTAGAAGTGGTTCCTAGTGCGAATAAGCAGATCACTATACACTGTGACAACAGTGGTGCAGTGGCTAATTCGAAAGAACCAAGAAGTCATAAGAGAGGTAAACACATTGAAAGGAAGTATCACCTTTTGAGGGAAATTGTTCATAGGGGAGACGTGACAATCACCAAAATCGCGTCAGCACAAAATCTAGCGGATCCTTGCACAAAGGCTCTACCTCAGAAGAGCTTTGATGGACATCTAGAGAACATGGGAATGAGAGATATGACACACTTGCTATAGAGCAAGTGGGAGATTGTTAGGATTATGCTCAATGGCAAGAGTGTAACATTGTAATTGACAATCTTCTCATATTAATAAAGTGAATTCTGATTCTTACAATTACTTATAGCATTTATTATTATAATTGTCAAGGTAAATAATCATAAGGTCAAAAGACTATGAGACATGAAGAATTGTTCATACATCCGGATATGTATGAGGTAGACACAATTCTTTAGTTAGTCTTGAATAACGTTCACAACTTAAGTTAAAGGTTGGGCACCTCTATCTTGTTAAAGTTGTAGAATTCTTTTACTAGCATTTGAGTGGGATCAAATGAATATGATGAGTCTAAAATCATCGAAAGGTTTTCGAGTAAAAGAATCTAGTGCACTAGGTGCATTGAACTAGATCACAATGAAATACTTTATCTAGAACCGTCACTAGATATAAGTCTTTTCATTAAAGAGGACAATCGGAGAGTCTATCTTAATCCTGAGATAAATGATGGACTTATGGTTGCAAGTGTTATCATTAGAGCTATCAATGAGTACGATTATATAGCATAGTCTATCCTCGATAGTTTGGTGGTATACATTTGTTAATCGATAAAGGACTTCATTTATAGATATGGACATCGTGGCTCCATTTATTAAATGAGAGTATAATATGATCATATGGATGTTTTGAGGTATTGGATATTAAATCTCAACGTTGAGTATTCAATAATGAGTATTGAAAACATGGCTTCTGGACAAGTCAAAGTATCCAAGTTCGAAATGTGGTCATATAAGCAAATATGGTAACTTGGAGAGCTATAGGCGGTCTATGAGCTCTTGGCGATTACTGATATTATTCACGACGATACACCATCTCCTATAAGATTGTCTAGGGTATGAATGAGAAACATCTCCTTATTCTATCTTTATTTAAGAGTTCAATTTTAGCTCTTTAGTGGAATGAGTTAAAATTAATAGATTGGACCTAAGTGAATCATTTGTTGATTGTGATTAGGTTGTGTCTATTGAAGCTTAAATTTAGATAGCCCGCCAAGATCCCCAATCCACACCTATTTGCATGGATCACTTGATATATTCTACCGGGCCGATTTAAGGGTCCATCTAGAATTGTTTTTAATATATCAAGAATATAATATGTCTATTATTTAATTAATGGGCTGCACTATTATATTAATATATTAAAAGGAGACATGTGTGCTTGTTTCTTTTAGTAAGAATGGGTCTGGTTCACATGAGAGCTTTTATTTAAAGTCCAATGGATTAAATGAAATAAGAAAATAATATATGGTCCATTTATATAAATGAGGCGGCAAGGTGTATATATTAACCTAATATATTATTTTGTTTCATTGTTTTAATTAAATAAGAATTAGTTAATTTATTAATTAATTGTTTAATTAAGAAACAAATCTTTTTCTGATCAGGAAATATATTTCCTAAAGTTATACTATTGGTAGTAGTATATTAAAAGTAAAAGACTTGTTTGATGAGAAAATAAATAATTAATTTAATTTATTTAATCAAATAAGAAGTCTTTTTATTTAGTCAATAAAAGAATAAAAATATCTATGAGTTGGATTAGGTTTTGAAGTCTAAAGGTTGATGGAAATTAGGGTGCAACACAAACTCTTTTTGGTATGTGATTTGCGGCAACCCTAGTCCATTTAGAGGAAGATTTCGGCAATCCTAAACAGAAGAGGAAGCAAAATTTCGGCCACCTATATAATACCATATATAGAATTCAGCCACCATAGTTGATTGAATGATTCAATTTTTATTCTTCTTCTCAATTCATAGAAAAGGATAATTTTTATTCTACTAAACATAAAAGAGAGAAGAGATTATTCTTTGATAGTACACTGATTGCTTGTTCATCAATAAGCTTGTGTGTACAACATCGAATTAGGTTCACGAGAGTTTCGATCATTAGATTGAGAACTCAAAATTGACCGGAATAATTTTGTCTTCTTTTGATTGTTTTGTGACTAACAAAAGAAAAAGAAAACTTTGTTCATCCATTCTCAGGTTTGCAATTCAAAGAAAAAGGGAGACCACGCTCCTAGGTGATTCATGTACGTGTTCGGATTGAAAGATCTCGCGGTACTGTTCACGATCATTGTTCACGCGGGTACTGTTCACGGGCATCGGAAAAGATTTTGTGGATTACCAATCGACGTAAGTCAATCGGATCACGCGTCAAGAGGTATTTAACTCTAACTGTATATATTTGAGTTTAATTAATTAAAAGGTTAAGGTTCAACTTTGAGAAAATTTTTAAAACCATACGAAATCTATTTTTCGTTTCTTCCGCTGCGTTTTATATCGATTTTTCCCTACATGAATCACCCGCACTTGGAATCGCACTGTGATTGCACTTGAATCGCACTTCTCTGTTAGATGCAAAATCTACCTTCTATTCTTGGTACAAGTGCGGGTGGAGTGCGGTTTGATGACCCGCACAGTACCCGCACTTTAATGTCAGGTACAATTCTGCTCTTCTGTCTTTGGTGTAAGTGCGGGTGGAGTGCGGTTTGATGACCTGCACAGTATCCGCACTCTAACGTCAGGTGCAATTCTGCTCTTCTGTTCTTGGTGCAAGTGCGGGTGGAGTGCGGTTTGATGACCCGCACAGTACCCGCACTCTAATATCAGGTGCATCTTCAACTTCTCTGGTTTGGCATTAGTGCGGGTAGAGTGCGGTTAGATGACCCGCATAGTACCCGCACTTTATCGTCAGGTGCAACATCAGCTTCTCTGGTTTGGCAACGGTGCGGGTGGAGTGCGGTTGGATGACCCGCACTGTACCCGCACTTTATCTCTTTACTTGCATCCTGCCACGGCTATGAACATGAGTGCGGCTGGAGTGCGGTAGGAGTACGGTTGCGACCCGCACTGTAGAGCTGTTTGCACTCTTTTGCCTTTTCTTTCGCCCTTTTTCTGCCAGAATAACCGCAATATGCTTCCAAACCTGTCTCTACATCATTTCCCATAAATAAGCACAAAACAACCCATAAGAGATACAAAAATGCACGAAAACAGAACATAAGGTAAGGATCTGAGGGCCTAAATATACAACATATTTGGCCCGATCAAACACCCCTAAACCAAACCTTTGCTCGTCCTTGAGCAAATCTAATCGAAATAGTAAGACGCCAACTGAATTTAATTTCTATATACCTAAACAATATCTCAACAATGCCGCAAGTCCAATGTGTGATATGATACAAATAGGTGTGGTAGAGAGGAGAAAAAACATATGCACAAGATCGAGAGCAATTTGGAGACACCCAAGGGAGGCTCGTACGAACACGAATCCCACACCTAAAGGCATTCATGAATTAGGACAACTTACTCCCATACCTTGAGCATAATTCGCTTCAATTCTAAAGCTCACATGGATTCTCTCTTTTCTTTCCTCAAGAGTTCTAAGTTCCACACAACAAGTATGCAAAGAAGATTCTGCATAAGATTTAAGCAATGAACTATCCTAGGAACGAGTCACCATGCCATGGATGTGAAAGATCGTACTTCAACCGACATTCCCAAACTAGACTTACATGGATCAAAAAGGGCTTTTCAACCGGTTATAGTGTGGCTGTGGGGTTGAATGAGTTTACACAAAAATATGGACATTTGGAATTCAAACTCACCAATCATGCTAGAATACATCTCTACTACCACACCATGTTCTTTTCTCGCTTAAATGCAACCCTCTAGGAAACCATTTAACCCACATTTGTGCCTTCAACATTGCATTTCGTTTGAGCGATTTTAGCATAAAACACTCCCATTATGGCACTTCAAGTACAATCTTTCTTTTAATTTTTTTTTCTTTTAACAATTTCCCAATCACAATGTTGTACTTCATTTGGGTTGTTACAATTTCCCTTTCTTAGGCATTTAGGGTACATAACTACGGTTCTTACCCCTTTCCTTGCCTATTTTTAACAATTATTTCATTTTACCCGTTAGGACCATTTTAACCCTTTTCATCACTACCATTTCCCATCCTTACATGATTAGTACAAGGGTAGGCATGTGTTTGGCTATTGGGTATATGGTTGAATGTGGTACCAAATGATAGAGTAAGTGTTTGGCTTCAAATTGGCTTTGGAGCACACAATATGGTAAGTGGTGTTTAGGCTATAGAGGTAATTCAATACACATACATTCCCTAATATCACTTCCACAACCATCTAAAAAGGGAATGAAAGCATCAATCACGCAATTCACAAAATGATGCAAGTCCTATGGCACATGACATACATGACGAGAGGCATGTTTAAGAATAATCAATAATGCACTCAGAAAACGCACTTTCATGCTTGTGTTTGTGATCTCACAGATATCTCCACTATTAGAACAAGACATGGGAACAATGAGTCCCCAATACTTAACACTAACGGGTGGGACGAACCCATGATGTTGCAAGCTAACCCTCAAGTGGCACCAAACTATATCACAAGGTCAGAACTCATATAAGGAACTCGTCAAAAGCACACTCTAGAGGCATCATACCCGTACTGGATTACAGTTTGAAAAAAAATGGACAAGCGACAAAATTGAAAAATTGGACACTAAACTGTACAAGGCGGAGGCGTGATGTACCCCCAAACCAAAACTCAACAATGTCCTCATTGTTGGAAAGAACAAGCATAGTCGCAATAAATGGCGGGATGAGGGATCAACACCCCCAAACCGAATCTAGACATACATTCAACCATGCTCATTCATAATAACAAAAACTAAATCTCATTCATTGAAAGCTTAAGTACAAAACCGAAGGTAGAAAACTCCCTTTAGAAGGAAGATCGTTCGATGTCCATGCGTGTTGTTGTGTGCTTCCCAAAAGATGCACAACCTAGCTTAAAACCACACAACAACTCTACCAAACGAATATCAAATGCGAAAAGAAAAGAAAAGAAAAATAAGACTCAATGAATGCAATAAAACTCTGAAGGCGAAAAGTTTACAGATGACCCGAGCAGGCTGCCTCACACCGGCGCTCAGACATGATATATGTGCTATGGTTCAGAAAGTTCCATGGACCCAACACCCTTGCAGCAAGTCTCTGGTCCAAAATACGGTTTCAACCTATGCCCATTAACCTTGAATATCCCATTGTTCCTCAAATTTTGAATGTCTACAGCTTCATTAGGAGAGACGTTAATAACGCGATGTGGGCCTGACCATCTTGATTTCAACTTCCCCGGGAACAACTTCAAACGAGACTTATAAAGTAACACCAACATGCCCAGTTGGAACTCTTTCGTTACCAATCGTTTGTCATGAATAGCCTTTGTTTTTCCTTGTAGAGTTATGAACTCTCATAGGCTTCCAATCTGAATTCATCCAACTCGTTCAACTGATTGCATCTTACTTCACCTGCTTTGTCATACTCCCAATTCAACTTCTTGATTGCCCACCAAGCTTTATGTTCCAGTTCCACCGGGAGGTGACAAGCCTTACCAAAAACCAACCTATACGGGCTCATCCCAATAGGAGTTTTGAAAGCCGTTCGGTATGCCCATAAGGCGTTAGATAGTTTCAATGCCCAATCCTTCCTAGTGGAGGAGACTCTCTTCTCCAGAATCTGCTTGATGTGCCTGTTACTTACTTCAACCTGTCCTGATGTCTGAGGGTGGTATGGTGTGGCCACCTTGTGACGCACTCCATACTTCTTCAATAGATTTCCTAGGACCTTGTTACAGAAATGGCTCCCTCCGTCACTAATGATCACTCTTGGGATCCCAAATCGGGTCAGGATATGTTCCTTTACGAATTTAACCACCACATTACTGTCATTGGTCTTTGTGGCAACTGCCTCAACCCATTTGGAAACATAGTCAACCCCCACTAAAATATAGATGTTCCCGCAAGAAGGTGGGAATGGTCCCATAAAATCAAGACCCCAAGTGTCAAACACTTCAACCATAAAAATTCCAGTTTGTGGCATCTCATTCCGTTTACCAATGTTCCCTGTGCGCTGGCATCTATCACATGCCACACAAAACTGATAAGCATCTTTAAACAGTGATACCCAGAAGAAACCTGACTGTAGCACTTTCAGTGCTGTCTTTCGTGCGCTGAAATGGCCTCCACACTACAAGTCATGGCAGAATCGCAGCACATCATACTGCTCATTTTCTGGCACAGACCTCCTAATTACCTGATCTGCCCCATGTTTGAAAAGGTAAGGCTTATCCCATAAGTATTCCTTTGATCTCTTAGCAAACCGTTTCTTACCCTGCCAATCTAGTTCAGGGGGCAAAACCCCATGGGTCAGATAGTTTGCCAGATCCGCATACCAAGGTTCCTTATCCTGTACTGCCCACAGGTGTTCGTCAGGGAAATTTTCTCTCAACGGAATCTCTTCCCCATCTATTTGACTCTCATGAACTATCCTGCTAAGATGATCTGCGACCACATTCTCGCACCCCTTCTTATCCCGAATTTCTAAATCGAACTCTTGTAACAGCAACACCCACCTAATCAGCCTGGGTTTTGCATCTTTCTTTTGGAGCAGATATCGCAAAGCCACGTGGTCTGAGTATACCACAACCTTGGCACCTACCAAGTACTGCCTGAATTTCTCAAGAGCAAAAATGACCGCAAATAATTCCTTCTCTGTTGTCGAATAATTCATCTGCGCGACATTCAAAATCCGGGATGAGTAATATATGACATGTGGGTCTTTGCCAACCCTTTGGCCCAAAACTGCACCTACAGCAAAGTCAGAGGCATCACACATTATTTCAAATGGTAAATCCCAAACTGGTGGTGCAATTACTGGAGATAAGGTCAAAGCCTCTTTTAAAGATTCAAACGCCACCACACATTCTGAGCTAAACACAAAATCTTTGTCTTTTTGTAGCAACAAGCATAGTGGTCTGGAGATCTTCGAAAAATCCTTGATGAATCTCCTGTAGAAACCCGCATGACCAAGAAATGACCAGATGTCTTTGATATTGCGAGGAGGTGGAAAACTCTTGATCACTTCAACCTTGGCCTTGTCCACTTCAATCCCTTTTTCAGATATTATGTGACCCAAAAAAATCCCGTGTTGCACCATGAAATGACATTTCTCCCAGTTCAAAACAAGTTGTTTTTCATACATCTTTGTAGCACTAGTGATAAGTTATCAAGGCACAACTTGAACGAGTCCCAGAATACTGAGAAGTCGTCCATGAAGACTTCAATAATCTCTCCCACCATATCCAAAAACAATGAAACCATACACCTTTGAAACGTACCTGAGGCATTGCAGAGGCCAAAGGGCATTCTTCGGAAGGCATAGGTTCCATAGGGATAGGTAAAAGTGGTCTTCTCTTGGTCTTCTGGAGCAATAACAATCTGATTGTACCCGGAATACCCATCTAGAAAGCAGTAGAACTGATGCCCTGCCAACCGCTCTAGGACCTGATCAATGAAAGGTAAGGGAAAATGGTCTTTCTTGGTGACCGCATTTAACTTTTGGTAGTCTACACAAACGCGCCACCCTGTCTGGAGCCTTTGTGCTACTAACTCACTCCTCTCATTCTTCACCACTGTAACTCCGGATTTCTTTAGGACGACATGAATGGGACTAACCCATCTACTTTCTGATATGGGGTAGATAATCCCTGCATCAAGAAGCTTCAATATCTCCTTTTTTACTACCTCTTGCATGATCGGATTCAGCCTTCTTTGTGCCTCCCGTGTCGGTTTGGCGTTTTCTTCTAGCAAAATCTTGTGCATACACATGGTAGGACTTATTCCCTCAATGTCATCTACGAACCAACCAATGGCTTCTCTGTACTCTTTCAAAACTCCCAGTAGTTCATCTTTTTGACCTGCCTCCAAGTTAGCTGAAATGATCACTGGATTCAACCTTTCTTTGTCGAGAAACACATACTTCAAGTTCGACGGGAGTGCCTTCAACTCAACTCTTTGAGGAAATTCTTCTAATTGTACCAGATCATCTGCATTTCCTTCTCTTTCAAATTCCTCCTCAAAAGTGATATCCAATTCCTCTTCTAAGAAATCCACAGTATTACAGTCATGGGAACCCACTGGGTATGATAAAGAGTCAAAAATGTTGAACTCCACGGTTTCATCTACCACCTTCATGGTCAGCTTCCCCGCATGCATATCAATCACTACCCTAGCGGTTGCCATGAAAGGTCTACCCAAAAGTAGCTTCAAATCTCTTTCGTCTCTTCCTTCATCCATGTCGATTACCAAGAAGTCAGCAGGTATGATTAACTTTTCTATTTGTATTAACACATCTTCGACAATGCCCTTAGGGCTTCTTGCAGAAGCAACTGCTAAGACGAGAGACATCATGGTTTTTCTGAGGTCATTCAAGCCCAGCTTCTTATAAACCGAGAACGGCATGAGGTTAATGCTTGCTCCTGAGTCCAACATCGCTCTTTCTCGATTTGACCCGCCAATCGTAATGTCAATTATAAAACTCCCTGGGTCCTTCATTTTCTGGGGCAAAGACCGTTGAATTACTGCACTGACATTCTCATTTAGACGCTTCTGTTGTGTTGGTCTAAACCGCTCTTTATCCTTACTCAAGTCTTTGAAGAATTTACCATAAGCCGGTATCTTCTCAATGGCATCTAAGAGTGGTAAGTTGACGGTTACCTTTGAAAGAAGATCATAGATTTCTTGATGTGATTTCTCCAACTTAGAGTTTTTCAGCCTCCCTGGGAATGGTATAGGCGGTACATAGGGGTTGGATGATTTATGGAGCTGAGGTCTTGGTTTTGGGTCTGCTAACTGGACATTTTTCTCCTTTTCTAACTCTTTCTCATTCTTCACTTCTGTGTGAACCACTTCGTCTTCTTCTTCTGTGACGGTTTCCTTATCTTTTTCTCTCAAAACCCTTCCGTTTCTGAGGACTGTCCTTGCACTAGCTTGTTCCGGTTGACTTGGGAATTTCCCTTTTTCTCTTTCTTGTAATAATTCAGCCAACTGCCCTATCTGGAACTCGATCCTGTGAATAGATGCATCCATCTCGTTTGATTGCCTATCATTCTTCCACATGTATGTCTCCCAACTCTCTAAATGTGCCTGCTGTAGCATCTGGACCTCTTGCGTATCCTGGTTGGCTAACTGCATGAACTCTCCTATCCATTCATTAAACGTTCCCATATTCAGCTGACTTGCATTAATGTCTTCTGGACTCTGTGTCACTTGCACAATTTCTTCTATTCTCTTCTCTACTAATGTTGTCTCTTCATTCTCTTGTAAGTAGTCCTTTAGCAACACTGCTAGTCTCTCTTCGGTCGAAAACTCTTCGCCAACATTGCATCCCTCCTAGAAATCTTGATCACATCCCCAGTCTTGGTTATATGGGTCAATACTCGGTTCATACTTGGATCCTGAATTTTTCCAGAGGGTATCCATGAACCTAGGATATCAAGAAACAAAAACTACCACACAACGTAAAAATATACAAACAAAGAAGTATCAGGAAAATAAGTAACTATAAACTTTACTTATGCAAAACTAATTAAACTAAACATGCCGCTCCCCGGCAGCGGCGCCATTTAACAAGATCATTTTTCTCAGTGTTGTTTTAAAAGATCAGCCAGTCAATAATATTTGATAAAACCTCACAAAGCCTAAATCAATTTGAGAACATAAATATAGTGGCAAGTGGGGTGTCGTCCACAGGGAGCGGAGTTAGCTCAACTAGTTAATGCTAAAGCAATGTTATGTATATATATATAATAGCGAAACACGAATTGGTGAAAATGTAGATGTAAATCACACTCTAAATAACACTAAATTAAATATGTAAACAAAATGAAGGGGGAATATGGAGTGAAGGATATATATAGATGATGGAAACTAAGGAGTTAATGGATACGAAAGTAAATACAGGGCAATGCAACAAACTTGTCAATAGCACGGCTATTCAAGGTAACCGACCTAGGATGTATAGAGTCGGTTATTTATCCCTAGAAGGTGGCCAACCTAGGATGTATAGTGCGGACCACCTATTAGGGATTAATCCGTGTAAACTACCAACCTAGGATGTATAGAGTTGGTTGTTTATCGGATTCTAGAAATGAAGCTCGTCTACCTAACAATGACTCAACCGATTACAAATAGTCACCCTAGGATGTATAGTGCCGGAAAACACGATCGAGGTTAGATTAAAATCGCGGTTCCAGAGTCAGAATTCATGACTTTCCGTCTATTCTTTAGAGCATTAAACAACTAAATAGGATGTATATCTAGATGCAATACTCATACATAATACAAAGACATCTTGCAAAGAGGATGTATCTACACAAGAAATCAATGATAAACATTCACAACAAGAATAGATCAATGGAAGATAGACATGAATATCAATATAATATCAAGTTTATGTACAAGCCCAATATTTAACTAACTACTCCATCAACTCCTTAGAGGGGATTTAGCTACTCATTACAACTAGGAAACCAAGAGAAAGGAGATAGAAATAACCCTTGGAGAACATCTCCTTCCTTGAAGTGGCTCCAATCTCCTAACTTCCTTGAAGTTGAGTAGAGAATGTAAGGATGAGAGAGAGAGAGAGAGAAACTAGATCTAAGAATGCTTAATCTCTACTAAACGGAGTTAAAAAGCTACATAAAACGTTTCTATACTTTTCTATTTATACTAGATACGAAAATAGGTCACTTAAGCTTTGAAAATCAGACTGGCGCGCTCGGAGTGCGGGTGGAGTGCGGGTGAATTACCTGTACTGTACCCGCACTGTATGGGTTGTCTGCAACTTCAGTTCTCGGATCAGGGCATTAGTGCGGGTGGAGTGCGGTTGAATCACCCGCACTTGACCCGCACTTGGAATCGCACTGTGATCGCACTTGAATCTCACTTCCCTGTCAGGTGCAAAATCTACCTTCTGTTCTTGGTGCAAGTGCGGGTGGAGTGCGGTTTGATAACCCGCACAGTACCCGCACTCTAATGTCAGGTAAAATTCTGCTCTTCTGTCTTTGGTGCAAGTGTGGGTGGAATGCGGTTTGATGACCCGCACAGTACCCGCACTCTAACGTCAGGTGCAATTCTTCTATTCTGTTCTTGGTGCAAGTGCGGGTGGAGTGCGGTTTGATGACCCGCACAGTACCCGCACTATAATATCAGGTGCCTCTTCAAGTTTTCTGGTTTGGCATTAGTGCGAGTAGAGTGCGGTTGGATGACCCGTACAGTACCCGCACTTTATCGTCAGGTACAACATCAGCTTCTCTGGTTTGGCAACGGTGTGGGTGGAGTACGGTTGGATGACCCGCACTGTACCCGCACTTTATCTCTTTACTTGCATCCTGCCACGGCTATGAACATGAGTGCGGCTGGAGTGCGGTCGGAGTGCAGTTGCGACCCGCACTGGACCTGCACTGGACCCGCACTGTAGAGCTGTTTGCACTCTTTTACCTTTTCTTTCACCCTTTTTCTGTCGAAATCACCGCAATATGCTTCCAAACCTGTCACTGCATCATTTCCTACAAATAAGCACAAAACAACCCATAAGAGATACAAAAACGCACGAAAACAGAATATAAGGTAAGGATCTAAGGGCCTAAATATACAACATATTTTGCCCGATCAATAGTGCGGGTGGAGTGCGGTTGAATTACCCGCACTTGACCCGCACTTCTAATCGCACTGTGATCACACTCGAATCGTACTTCCCTGTCAGGTGCAAAATCTACCTTCTATCTTAAGCAAAAGTGTGGGTAGAGTGCGGTTGGATGACCCGCACAGTGCCCGCACTCTAATGTCAGGTACAACTCTGCTCTTCTGTTCTTGGTGACAGTGCGGGTGGAGTGCGGTTCGATGACCCGTATAGTACACGTACTCTAACGTCAGATGCATCTTCAACTTCTCTGGTTTGGCATTAGTGCGGGTAGAGTGCGGTTGGATGACCCGCACAGTACCCGCACTTTATCGTCAGGTGCAACATCAGCTTCTCTAGTTTGGCATTAGTGCGGGTTAAGTGCGGTTGGATGGTCCAGAGCCATATTTCAGTTGCTGGGGACTTCTAGGATCCCATGCATGCCTCTAGACCAGTACCATTCTAGTGGCTCCTTACCTCTTGTACTGGGACGCTCAACGCCCTAGAGAGCCACCGATGTCTCGATCCGTTCAGGGAGAGCCCGGAGGCTTTCCACATTGTTATGGCCTCGTACATGCCTAAACAAGCCTCTAGAGTAGCAGCCTAGCTGCATGGCCCAGTGGCTCCTCACTTCTTCTATCGGGCTAGACAACGCCCAAGTGAGCCACTGTATCCCTATTCATTCCAGGATTGTCCAGAGCCATATTTCAGTTGCTGGGGACTTCTAGGATCCAACACATGCCTCTAGACCAGTATCATACAGGTGGCTACCTACTTGTTGTAGCTGGTCCTTCAATGCCCTAGTGAGCCACTTATGCCTCGATCCGTTCAGGTAGAGCTCAGAGGCTTCCCATTTTGCTAAGGCCTTCTATAGGCCTAAGCACGCCTCTGGAGCAGTAGTCTAGCTGCATGGCCCAGTGGCTCCTCACTTCTTCTATCGGGCTAGTCAACGCCCAAGTGAGCCACTGTGTCCTGTTTCATTCCAGGATGGTCAAGAGCCACATTTCAGTTGCTAAGGACTTCTAGGATCCCAAGCATGCCTCTTGAACAGTATCACACCGTTAGCTCCCTACCTCTTACGCCGGGCCCTTCAATGCCCTTGTGAGCCACCTATGTCCCAATCCGTTCGGGTAGAGCTTAGAGCCTTCCTACTTTGCTGAGGCCTTCTACATGCATAAGCATGCCTCTTGAGCAGCAGCCTAGCTGTATGGCCCAGTGGCTCCTCACTTCTTCTATCGGGCTAGTCAATGCCCAAGTGAGCCACTGTGTCCCGATTTATTCCATGACGATGCAGAGCCACATTTCATTTGCTGGGGACTTCTAGGATCTCACGCATGCCTCTGGACCAGTATCATTCTGGTGGCTCTCTACTTCTTATACTGGGACCCTCAACGCCCTAGTGAGCCACCGATGTCTCGATCCGTTCGGGGAGAGCTCAGAGGCTTCCCACATTGTTATGGCCTCGTACATGCCTAACCAAGACTCTAAAGCAGCAGCCTAGCTGTATGGCCTAGTGGCTCCTCACTTCTTCTATCGGGCTGGATAATGCCCAAGTGAGCCACTGTGTCCTTATTCATTACACGATGGTCCAGAGCCATATTTTAGTTGATGGGGACTTCTAAGATCCAACGCATGGCTCCAGACCAGTATCATGCACCAGGCCCTACTTCTTGTACCAGGCCCTTCAACACCCTAGTGAGCCACCTATGTCCCGATCCGTTATGGTAGAGATCAGAGGCTTCCCACTTTGCTGAGGCCTTCGACATGCCTAAGCACGCCTCTGGAGCAGAAGCGTAGCTACATGGCCCAGTGGATCCTCAATTCTTCTATCGGGCTAGTCAACGCCCAACTGAGCCACCTATCTCGATTCATTCCATGATGGTCCAGAGCAACATTTCAGTTGCTGAGGACTTCTAGGATCTCAAGCATGCCTCTGGACCAGTATCACACTGTTGGCTACCTACCTCTTGCACTACGCCCTTCAATGCCCTGTTGAGCCACCTATGTTCCGATCCGTTTAGGTAGAGCTCAGAGGATTCCGACTTTACTGAGGCCTTCTACATGCCTAAGCACTCCTCTGGAGCAGTAGCCTAGCTTTATGGCCTAGTGGCTCCTCACTTCTTCTATCAGACTAGTTAACCCCTAAGTGAGCCACTGTGTCCCGATTTATTCCAGGACGGTCCAGAGCCATATTTCAGTTGGTGGGGATTTCTAAGATCCCAAGCATGCCTCTGGACTAGTACCATTCTGGTGACTCCTTACCTGATGTATTGGGCCCCTCAACGCGCTAGTGAGCCACCGATATCCCGATCCGTCCGTGAAAAGCTCAGAGGATTCCCACATTGTTGTGGCCTATTACATGCTCAAGCAAGCCTCTAGAGCAGCAGGCTAGATGCATGGCCCAGTGGCTCCTCACTTCTTCTATCGGGCTGGACAACGCCTAAGTGAGCCACTGTGTCCCTATTCATTCCAGGATGGTCAAGAGCCATATTTCAGTTGCTGGGGAGTTCTAGGATCCCACGCATGCCTCTGGCTCCCTACTTCTTGTACCGGGCCCTTCAACGCCCTATTGAGCCACCTATGTCCCGATCCGTTCGGGTAGATCTCAAAGGCTTCCCACATTGTTATGGCCTCCTACATGCCTAAGCAAGCCTCTAAAGCAGCAGTCTAGCTACATGGTCGAGTGGCTACTCACTTCTTTTATCGTGCTGGACAACTCCCAAGTGAGCAACTGTGTCCTTATTCATTCCAGGATGGTCCAGAGACAAATTTCAGTTGCTGGGGACTTCTACGATCCCACGCATGCCTCTGGACCAGTATCATATAGGTGGCTCCCTACTTCTTGTACCGGGCCCTTCAACGCCCTAGTGAGCCACCTATGTCCCGATCTGTTCTGGTAGAGCTCAGAGGCTTCCCACTTTGCTAAGGCCTTCTACATGCCTAAGAATGCCTCTGGAGCAGCAGCCTAGCTGCATGGCCCAGTGGCTCCTCACTTCTTCTATTGGGCTAGTCAACGCCCAAGTGCGCTACTGTATCCCGATTCATTCTAGGACAGTCCAAAGCCACATTTCAGTTGCTGGGGACTTCTAGGATCCCAAGCATGCCTTTGGACCAGTATCATTCCAGTGGCTCCCTACCTCTTGTACTGGGCCCTCAACGCCCAAGTGAGCCATTGTGTCCCTATTCATTCCAGGATGGTCCAGGGCCATATTTTAGTTGCTGGGGACTTCTAGGATCCCAAGCATGCCTCTAGACCAGTATCATGCAGATGGCTCCCTACTTCTTGTATCAGGCCCTTTAACGCCCTAGTAAGCCACCTATGTCCCGATCCGTTCGGGTAGAGCTCGGAGGCTTCCCACTTTACTGAGGCCTTTTACATTCCTAAGCACACCTATGGAGTAGCAGCCAAGCTGCATGGCCCAGTGGCTCCTCACTTCTTCTATCGGGCTAGTCAACTCCCAAGTGAGCCACTGTGTCCCGATTCATTCCAGGACGGTCCAGAGCCACATTTCAGTTTCTGGGACTTCTAGGATCCTAAGCATGCCTCTAGACCAGTATCATTCCGGTGGCTCCCTACCTTTTATACTGGGCCCCTCAACGCCTCAGTTAGCCACCGATGTCTTCATCCGTTCGGGGAGAGCTCAAAGGCTTCCCATAATGTTATAGCCTATTACATGCCTAAGCAAGCCTCTAGAGCAGCAGCCTAGCTGCATGGCCCAGTGGCTCCTCACTTCTTCTATCGGGCTGGACAACGCCCAAGTGAGCCACTGTGTCCCTATGCACTCCAGGATGGTCCAGAGCCATATTTCAGTTGCTGGGGACTTCTAGAATCCCACGCATGCCTCTAGACCAGTATCATGCAGGTGGCTCCCTACTTCTTGTACCGGGCCCTTCAACGGCCTAGTGAGCCACCTATGTCCCGATCCGTTTGGGTAGATCTCAGAGGCTTCCCACATTGCTGAGGCCTTCTACATGCCTTAGCACGCATCTGGAGCAATAGCCTAGTTGCATGGCCTAGTGGCTCCTCACTTCTTCTATCGGGAGAGTCAACACCCAAGTGATCCACTGTGTCCCGATTCATTCCAGGATGGTCCAGAGCCACATTTCAGTTGCTAGGGATTTTTAGAATCCCAAGCATGCCTCTAGACCATTGTTATGGCCTAAAACATTGTTATGGACATATTTCAGTTGCTGGGGACTTTTAGGATCCCACGCATGCCTCTGGACTAGTATCATGCCGGTGGCTCCCTAGTTCTTGTACCGGGCCCTTCAACACCCTAGTAAGCTACCTATATTCCTATCCATTCGGGTAGAGCTCAGAGGCTTCCCACTTTGCTGAGGCCTTCTAAATGCTTAGACACGCCTCTGGAGCAGCAGCCTAGCTGCATGGCCCAGCGGCTCCTCATTTCTTCTATCGGGCTAGTCAACGCCCAAGTGAGCTGCTATGTCCCGACTCATTCCAAGATAGTCCATAGCCACGTTTAAGTTGCTGAGGTCTTCTAGGATCCCAAGCATGCCTTTGGACCAGTATCACACCGTTGGCTCTCTACCTCTTGTATCGGGCCCCTCAACGCCAAAGTGAGCCATTGTTCCTATTCGTTCCAGGATGGTCAAGAGTCATATTTCAGTTGCTGGGGACTTCTAGGAACCCACGCATGCCTCCGGGCCAGTATCATGCAGGTGGCTCCCTACCTCTTGTATTAGGCCCCTCAATGCCCTAGTGAGCCACGGATGTCTGGTTGCGTTCGGGGAGAGCTTAGAGGCTTCCCACATTGCTATGGCCTCATACATGCCTAAGCGAGCCTCTAGAGCAGCAGCCTAGCTGCATGGCCCAGTGGCTCCTCACTTCTTCTATTTGGCTGGACCTCGCCCAAGTGAGCCACTGTGTCTCTATTGATTCCAGGATGATCGAGAGCCACATTTCAGTTACTGGGGACTTCTAGGATCCCACGCATGCCTCTGGACCAGTATCATTCCAGTGGCTCCCTAGTTCTTGTACCGGGCCCTTCAATGCCCTAATAAGCTACCTATATTCCTATCCATTCGGGTAGAGCTCAGAGGCTTCCCACTTTGGTGAGGCCTTCTAAATGCTTAAACACACCTCTGGAGCAGCAACCTAGCTGCATGGCCCAGTGGCTCCTCATTTCTTCTATCGGGCTAGTCAACGCCCAAGTGAGCCGCTATGTCCCGATTCATTCCAAGATAGTCCAGAGCCACGTTTAAGTTGCTGAGGACTTCTAGGATCCCAAGCATGCCTTTGGACCAGTATCACACCATTGGCTCTCTACCTCTTGTATCGGGCCCCTCAACGCCCAAGTGAGCCACTGTCCCTATTCGTTCCAGGATGGTCCAGAGTCATATTTCAGTTGCTTGGAACTTCTAGGAACCCACGCATGCCTCTGGACCAGTATCATGCAGGTGGCTCTCTACCTCTTGTACTGGGCCCCTCAATGCCCTAGTGAGTCACGGATGTCCGGTTGCGTTCAGGGAGAGCTTAGAGGCTTTCCACATTGCTATAGCCTCATACATGCCTAAGCGAGCCTCTAGAGCAGCAGCCTAGCTGCATGGCCCAGTGGCTCCTCACTTCTTATATCTGGCTGGACAACGCCCAAGTGAGCCACTGTGTCTCTATTGATTCCAGGATGATCGAGAGCCACATTTCAGTTGCTAGGGACTTCTAGGATCTAACGCATGCATCTGGACCAGTATCATGCAGATGGCTCCCTAATTCTTGTACCGAGCCCTTCAACGCCCTAGTGAGCCACCTATGTCCCGATCCGTTCGGGTAGAGCTAAGAGGCTTCCCACATTGCTAAGGCCACCTACAAGGCTAAGCAAGCCTCAGGAGCAGCAGCCTAGCTGCATGGCCTAGTGGCTCCTTACTTCTTCTATCGAGCTAGTCAATGCCCAAGTGAGACACTGTGTTCTGATTCATTCCAGGACAGTCCAGAGCCACATATCAGTTGCTTGGGACTTTGAGGATCCCAAGCATGCCTCTGAACCAATACCATTCCGGTGGCTCCCTACCTCTTGTACTGGGCCCCTCAACGCCTTAGTGAGCCACCAATGTCCCAATCCTTTCGGGGAGAGCTCAGTGGCTTCCCACATTGTTATGGCCTTTTACATGCATAAGCAAGCCTCTAGAGCAGCATCCTAGCAGCATGGTCCAGTGGCTCATCTTTTCTTCTATCGGGCTGGACAACTCCCAAGTGAGCCACTGTGTCCCTATTCATTCTAGGATTGTCCAGAGCCATATTTCAGTTGCCGGGGACTTCTAGGATCTAACGCATGAATCTGGACCAGTATCATGCAGGTGGCTCCCTAATTCTTGTACCGTGCCCTTCAACGCCCTAGTAAGCCATCTATATCCCGATCCGTTCGAGTAGAGCTTGGAGGCTTCCCACTTTGCTGAGGCCATCTACATACCTAAGCACGCTTATGGAGTAGCAGCCTAGCTGTATGTCCCAGTGGCTCCTCACTTCATCTATCTGGCTAGTCAACTCCCAAGTGAGCCACTGTGTCCCGATTCATTCCAGGTTGGTCCAGAGCCACATTTCAGTTTCTAGGGACTTCTAGGATCCTAAGCATGCCTCTGGACCAGTATCATTCCGGTGGCTCCCTACCTCTTATACTGGGCCCCTCAACGCCTCAGTTAGCCACCGATGTCCTGATCCGTTCGGGGAGAGCTCAAAGGCTTCCCATATTGTTATATCCTATTACATGCCTAAGCAAGCCTCTAGAGCAGCAGCCTAGTTGCATGGCCCAGTGGTTCCTCACTTCTTCTTTCGGGCTGGACAACGCCCAAGTGAGCCACTGTGTCCCTATTCACTCAAGGATGGTCCAGAGCCATATTTCAGTTGCTGGGTACTTCTAGAATCCCACTCATGTCTCTAGACTAGTATCATGCAGGTGGCTCCCTACTTCTTGTACCAGGCCCTTCAACGCCCTCGTGAGCTACCTATGTCCCGTTCTGTTCGAGTAGAGCTCAGAGGCTTCCCACTTTGCTTAGTCCTTCTACATGCCTAAACACGCTTCTGGATTAGCAGCCTAGCTGCATGGCCCAGTGGCGCCTCACTTCTTCTATCGGGCTAGTCAATGCCCAAGTGAGCCATTGTGTCCCGATTTATTCCAGGATGGTCCATAGCTACATTTCCGTTGCTGAGGACTTCTATGATCCCAAGCATGCCTCTGGACCAGTATCACACCGTTGGCTCCTTACCTCATGTATCGGGCCCCTCAACGCCCAAGTGAGCCATAGTGTCCTGATTTATTCCAGGACGATCTAGAGTCATATTTCAGTTGCTAGGGACTTCTAGGATCGCATGCATGCCTCTGGACAAGTACCGTTTCGGTGGCTCCCTACCTCCTGTACTGAGCCCCTCAACGCCTTAGTAAGCCTTTGATATCCCGGTCTGTTTAGGGAGAGCTCAGATGCTTCCCACATTGTTATGGACTCTTACATGCCTAAGCAAGCCTCTAGAGCAGTAGCCTAGCTGCATGGTCCAGTGGCTCCTCACTTCTTATATCGGGCTGGACAACGCCCAAATGAGCCACTGTGTCCCTATTCATTCCAGGATGGTCCAAAGCCACATTTGATTTGCAGGGGACTTCTAGGATACCAAGTATGCCTCAGGACCAGTATCATACAGGTGGCTCCCTATCAAAGCCCTAGTGAGCCACCTACGTCCCAATCCATTCGGGTAGAGCTTACAGGCTTCTCACATTGCTAAGGCCACCTACATGCCTAAGCAAGCCTCTAGAGCAGCAGCTTAGCTGCATCGCCCAGTGGCTCCTCACTTCTTCTATCGGGCTAGTCAACGTCCAAGTGAACTACTGTGTCCGGATTCATTCCAAGATGGTCCAGAGCAACATTTAAGTTGCAGGGGACTTTTAGGATCCCACGCATGCCTCTGGACCAGTATCACACCGTTGGCTTCCTACCTCTTTGCACCGGGCCCTTCAATGCCCTTGTGAGCCACCTATGTCTCGATCCGTTCGGGTAGAGCATAGAGCCTTCCTACTTTGCTGAGTCTTTTCACATGCCTAAGCAAGCCTCTGGAGTAGCAGCCTAGTTACATGGCCCAGTTTCTCCTCACTTCTTCTAACGGGCTAGTTAACTCCCAAGTGAGCCACTGTGTCCCGACTTATTCCAGGACGTTCTAGAGCCATATTTGAGCTGCTAGGGTCTTCTAGGATCCAACGCATGCCTCTAGACCAGTACCATTCCGGTGGCTCCCTACCTCTTGTGCTAGGCCCCTCAACGCCCTCGTGAGCCACCGATGGCCCGATCCGTTTGGGGAGAGCTCATAGGCTTCCCACATTGTTATGGCCTCTTACATGCCTAAGCAAGCTTCTAGAGCAGTAGCCTAGCTGTATGGCCCAATGGCTCCTCACTTCTTCTATCGGGATGGACAACGCCCAAGTGAGCCACTGTGTCCCTATTTATTCTAGGATGGTCCAAAGCCACATTTGAGTTGCTGGGGACTTCTAGGATCCCAAGCATGGCTCTGGACCAGTATCATACAGGTGGCTCCCTAACTCATGTACCGGGCCTTTCAACGCCCTAGTGAGCCACCTATGTCCTGATCCGTTCGGGTAGACCTTAGAGGCTTCCCACATTGCTAAGGCCTCCTACATGCTTAAGCAAGCCTCTAGAGCGGTAGCCTAGCTGCATGGTCCAGTGGCTCCTCACTTCTTCTATCAAGCTAGCCAACACCCAAGTGAGACACTGTGTCTCGATTCGTTCCAGGACAATCTAGAGCCACATATCAGTTGCTGGGGACGTCTAGGATTTCAAGCATGCCTCTGGACCAGTACCATTCTAGTAGCTCCCTACCTCTTGTACTGGGCCCCTCAATGCCTTACGGAGTCACCGATGTCCCAATCCGTTCGGGGAGAGCTCAGAGGCTTCCCACAACGTTATGGCCTCTTACATACCTAAGCAAGCCTCTAGAGCAGCAGCCTAGCAGCATGGCCCAGTGTCGCATCACTTCTTCTATCAAGCTGGACAACGCCCAAGTGAGCCACTGTGTCCCTATTCATTACAGGATTTTCCAGAGCCATACTTCGATTGCTGGGGACTTCTAGGATCCCACACATGCCTCTGCACCAGTATCATACATGTGGCTCCCTACTTCTTGTACCGGGCACTTCAACGTGCTAGTGTGCCATCTATGTCCTGATCCGTTCGGGTAGAGGTCGGAGGCTTCCCACTTTACCGAGGCCTTCTACATGCCTAAGCACGCCTCTGGAGCAGCAGCCTAGCTGCATGACCCAGTGGATCCACACTTCTTCCATCGGGCTACTCAATTCCCAAGTGAGCCACTGTATCCCGATTCATTCCGGGATGGTCCAGAGCCATATTTCAGTTGTTGAGGACTTCTAGGATCCAAAGCATGCCTCTGGACCAGTATCACACTGTTGGCTCCCTACCTGTTACACCGGGCCCTTCAATGCCCTTGTGATCCACCTATGTCCCTATCCATTCGGGTAGAGCTTAGAGCCTTCCTACTTTGCTGGGTCCTTCTACATACCTAAGCACGCCTCTGGAGCAGCAGCCTAGCTGTATGGCCCAGTGGCTCCTCACTTCATCTATCGGGCTAGTCAATGTCCAAGTGAGCTACTATGTCAGGATTCATTCCAAGACATTCTTGAGCCATATTTCGGTTGCTAGGGACTTCTAGGATTTCAAGCAAGCTTCTGGATCAGTACCATTCCGGTGGCTCCCAACCTCTTGTACTGGGCCCCTCAACACCCTAGTGAGCCACTGATGTCCCGATCCGTTCACGTAGAGCTCGGAGGCTTCCCACTTTACCGAGGCCTTCGACATGCCTAACCACGCTTCTGGAGCAATAGCCTAGCAGCATGGCCCAGTGGCTCCTCACTTCTTCCAACGGGATACTCAATGCCAAAGTGAGCCACTATGTCCCGATTCATTCTATGAAGGTCCAGAGCCACATTTCATTTGCTGGGGACTTTTAGGATCTCAAGCATGCCTCTGGACCAGTACCATTCTGGTGGCTCCCTACCTCTTGCACTGGGCCTCTCAACGCCCTAATAAGCCACGGATGTCGCGATGCCTTCAGGGAGAGCTCAGAGGCTTCCCATATTGCTATGGCCTCTTACATGCCTAAGCGAGCCTCTAGAGCAGCAGCCTAGCTGCTTGGCCCAGTGGCTCCTCACTTCATCTATCGGGCAAGTCAACGTCCAAGTGAGCTACTGTTTGGATTTATTCCGGGACATTCTTGAGCCATATTCACTTTCTAGGGACTTCTAGAATCTCAAGCATGCCTCTGGACCAGTACCATTCTGGTGGCTCCCTACCTCTTGTAGTGGGCGCCTCAACGCCCTAATGAGCCACCGATGTCCCGATCCGTTCAGGGAGAGCTCAGAGGCTTCCCACATTATTATGGCCTCTTACATGCCTAAGCAAGCCTCTAGAGTAGTAGCATAGCTGCATGGCCCAGTGGCTCATCACTTCTTCTATCAAGCTAGTCAACGCCCAAGTGAGCCACTGTGTCCCTATTTATTCCTGGATGGTCCAAAGCCACATTTCAGTTGCTGGGGACTTCGAGGATCCCAAGCATGGCTTTGGACCAGTATCATACAGGTGGCTCCCTAACTCATGTACCGGGCATTTCAATGCCCATGTGAGCCACCTATGTCCCGATCCGTTTGGGTGGAGCTCGGAGGCTTCCCACTTTACCGAGGCCTTCGACATGCCTAAGCACGCCTCTAGAGCAGCAGCCTAGCAGCATGGCCCAGTGGCTCCTCACTTCTTCCATCGGGGTACTCAACACCCAAGTGAGCCACTGTGTCCCGATTCATTCCAGGATAGTCCAGAGCCATATTTCAGTTGCTGAGGACTTCTAGGATCCCATGCATGCCTCTGGGCAAGTATAACACTGTTGGTTCCCTACCTCTTGCACCGGGCTCTTCAATGCCCTTGTGAGCCACCCATGTCCCTATCTGTTCGGGTAGAGCTTAGAGACATCCTACATTGCTGAGTCCTTCCACATGCCTAAGTACGCCTCTGGAGCAGCAGCCTAGCTGCATGGCTCAGTGGCTCTTCACTTCATCTATCGGGCAAGTCAACGTCTAAATGAGCTACTGTTTGGATTAATTCCAGGACATTCTTGAGCCATATTTTAGTTGCTAGGGACTTCTAGAATCTCAAGCATGCCTTTGGACCAGTACCATTCCGGTGGCTCCCTACCTCTTGTAGTGGGCCCCTCAATGCCCTAGTAAGCGATCGATGTCCCGATCCATTCGAGGAGAGCTCAGAGGCTTCCCATATTGTCATGGCCTCTTACATGCCTAAGCAAGCCTCTAGAGCAGTAGCCTAGCTGCATGGCCCAATGGCTCCTCACTTTTTCTATCGGGCTAGTCAACGCTAAAGTGAGTCACTGTGTCCCGATCCACGACGGTCTAGAGCCACATTTTAGTTGCTGGGGACTTCTAGGATCTCAAACATGCCTCTGGACCAGAACCATTCTGGTGGCTCACTACCTCTTGTACTGGGCCGCTCAACGCCGTAGTGAGCCACAGATGTCCGGTTGCGTTTGGGGAGAGCTTAGAGGCTTCCCACATTGCTATGTCCTCATACATGCCTAAGCGAGCCTCTAGAGCAGTAGCCTAGCTGCATGGCCCAGTGGCTCCTCACTTCTTCTATCTGGCTGGACAACGCCCAAGTGAGCCACTGTGTCTCTATTGATTCCAGGATGATCGAGAGCCATATTTCAGTTGCTGGGTACTTCTAGGATCTAACGCATGCATCAGGACCAGTATCATGCAGGTGGCTCCCTAATTCTTGTACCGAGCCCTTCAACGCCCTAGTGAGCCACCTATGTCCCGATCCGTTCGGGTAGAGCTCAGAGGCTTCCCACATTGCTAAGGCCTCCTACATGCCTAAGCAAGCTTCTGGAGCAGCAGCCTAGCTGTATGGCGCAGTGGCTTCTCACTTCTTCTATCGAGCTAGTCAATGCCTAAGTGAGACACTGTGCTCTGATTCATTCCATGACAGTCCAGAGCCACATATTAGTTGCTGGGGACTTCGAGGATCCCAAGCATGCCTCTGGACCAATACCATTCCGGTGGCTCCCTACCTCTTGTACTAGGCCTCTCAACGCCTTAGTGAGCCACCGATGTCCTAATCCGTTCGGGGAGAGCTCAGAGGCTTCCCACATTGTTATGGCCTCTTACAAGCATAAGCAAGCCTTTAGAGCAGCATCCTAGCATCATGGCCCAGTGGCTCATCTTTTCTTCTATCGGGCTGGACAATGCCCAAGTTAGCCACTATGTCCCTATTCATTCTAGGATTGACCAGAGCCATATTTCAGTTGCTGGGGACTTCTAGGATCCCACGCATGCCTCTAGACCAGTATCATGCAGGTGGCTCACTACTTCTTGTATCGGGCCCTTCAATGCCCTAGTGAGCCACCTATGTCCCGATCTGTTCGGGTAGAGCTCAGAGACTTCCCACTTTCCCGAGGCCTTCTACATGCCTAAGCACGCCTCTGGAGCAGCAGCCTAGCTGTATGGCCCAGTGGCTCCTCACTTCATCTATCGGGCTAGTCAATGTCCAAGTGAGCTACTATGTCAGGATTCATTCCAAGACATTCTTGAGCCATATTTCGGTTGCTAGGGACTTCTAGGATTTCAAGCAAGCTTCTGGATCAGTACCATTCTGGTGGCTCCCAACCTCTTGTACTGGGCCCCTCAACACCCTAGTGAGCCACTGATGTCCCGATCCGTTCACGTAGAGCTCGGAGGCTTCCCACTTTACCGAGGCCTTCGACATGCCTAACCACGCTTCTGGAGCAATAGCCTAGCAGCATGGCCCAGTGCCTCCTCACTTCTTCCAACGGGATACTCAATGCCAAAGTGAGCCACTATGTCCCGATTCATTCTATGAAGGTCCAGAGCCACATTTCATTTGCTGGGGACTTTTAGGATCTCAAGCATGCCTCTGGACCAGTACCATTCTGGTGGCTCCCTACCTCTTGCACTGGGCCTCTCAACGCCCTAATAAGCCACGGATGTCTCGATGCCTTCAGGGAGAGCTCAGAGGCTTCCCATATTGCTATGGCCTCTTACATGCCTAAGCGAGCCTCTAGAGCAGCAGCCTAGCTGCTTGGCCCAGTGGCTCCTCACTTCATCTATCGGGCAAGTCAACGTCCAAGTGAGCTACTGTTTGGATTTATTCCGGGACATTCTTGAGCCATATTCACTTTCTAGGGACTTCTAGAATCTCAAGCATGCCTCTGGACCAGTACCATTCTGGTGGCTCCCTACCTCTTGTAGTGGGCGCCTCAACGCCCTAATGAGCCACCGATGTCCCGATCCGTTCAGGGAGAGCTCAGAGGCTTCCCACATTATTATGGCCTCTTACATGCCTAAGCAAGCCTCTAGAGTAGTAGCATAGCTGCATGGCCCAGTGGCTCATCACTTCTTCTATCAAGCTAGTCAACGCCCAAGTGAGCCACTGTGTCCCTATTTATTCCTGGATGGTCCAAAGCCACATTTCAGTTGCTGGGGACTTCTAGGATCCCAAGCATGGCTTTGGACCAGTATCATACAGGTGGCTCCCTAACTCATGTACCGGGCATTTCAATGCCCTTGTGAGCCACCTATGTCCCGATCCGTTTGGGTGGAGCTCGGAGGCTTCCCACTTTACCGAGGCCTTCGACATGCCTAAGCACGCCTCTAGAGCAGCAGCCTAGCAGCATGGCCCAGTGGCTCCTCACTTCTTCCATCGGGGTACTCAACACCCAAGTGAGCCACTGTGTCCCGATTCATTCCAGGATAGTCCAGAGCCACATTTCAGTTGCTGAGGACTTCTAGGATCCCATGCATGCCTCTGGGCAAGTATAACACTGTTGGCTCCCTACCTCTTGCACCGGGCTCTTCAATGCCCTTGTGAGCCACCCATGTCCCTATCTGTTCGGGTAGAGCTTAGAGACATCCTACATTGCTGAGTCCTTCCACATGCCTAAGTACGCCTCTGGAGCAGCAGCCTAGCTGCATGGCTCAGTGGCTCTTCACTTCATCTATCGGGCAAGTCAACGTCTAAATGAGCTACTGTTTGGATTAATTCCAGGACATTCTTGAGCCATATTTTAGTTGCTAGGGACTTCTAGAATCTCAAGCATGCCTTTGAACCAGTACCATTCCGGTGGCTCCCTACCTCTTGTAGTGGGCCCCTCAATGCCCTAGTAAGCGATCGATGTCCCGATCCATTCGAGGAGAGCTCAGAGGCTTCCCATATTGTCATGGCCTCTTACATGCCTAAGCAAGCCTCTAGAGCAGTAGCCTAGCTGCATGGCCCAGTGGCTCCTCACTTTTTCTATCGGGCTAGTCAACGCTAAAGTGAGTCACTGTGTCCCGATCCACGACGGTCTAGAGCCACATTTTAGTTGCTGGGGACTTCTAGGATCTCAAACATGCCTCTGGACCAGAACCATTCTGGTGGCTCACTACCTCTTGTACTGGGCCGCTCAACGCCGTAGTGAGCCACAGATGTCCGGTTGCGTTTGGGGAGAGCTTAGAGGCTTCCCACATTGCTATGTCCTCATACATGCCTAAGCGAGCCTCTAGAGCAGTAGCCTAGCTGCATGGCCCAGTGGCTCCTCACTTCTTCTATCTGGCTGGACAACGCCCAAGTGAGCCACTGTGTCTCTATTGATTCCAGGATGATCGAGAGCCATATTTCAGTTGCTGGGTACTTCTAGGATCTAACGCATGCATCAGGACCAGTATCATGCAGGTGGCTCCCTAATTCTTGTACCGAGCCCTTCAACGCCCTAGTGAGCCACCTATGTCCCGATCCGTTCGGGTAGAGCTCAGAGGCTTCCCACATTGCTAAGGCCTCCTACATGCCTAAGCAAGCTTCTGGAGCAGCAGCCTAGCTGTATGGCGCAGTGGCTTCTCACTTCTTCTATCGAGCTAGTCAATGCCTAAGTGAGACACTGTGCTCTGATTCATTCCATGACAGTCCAGAGCCACATATTAGTTGCTGGGGACTTCGAGGATCCCAAGCATGCCTCTGGACCACCTCTTGTACTAGGCCTCTCAACGCCTTAGTGAGCCACCGATGTCCCAATCCGTTCGGGGAGAGCTCAGAGGCTTCCCACATTGTTATGGCCTCTTACAAGCATAAGCAAGCCTTTAGAGCAGCATCCTAGCATCATGGCCCAGTGGCTCATCTTTTCTTCTATCGGGCTGGACAATGCCCAAGTTAGCCACTATGTCCCTATTCATTCTAGGATTGACCAGAGCCATATTTCAGTTGCTGGGGACTTCTAGGATCCCACGCATGCCTCTAGACCAGTATCATGCAGGTGGCTCACTACTTCTTGTATCGGGCCCTTCAATGCCCTAGTGAGCCACCTATGTCCCGATCTGTTCGGGTAGAGCTCAGAGACTTCCCACTTTCCCGAGGCCTTCTACATGCCTAAGCACGCCTCTAGAGCAGCAGCCTAGCTGCATGGCCCAATGGCTGCTCACTTCTTCTATCGGGTTACTCAACGCCTAAGTGAGCCACTGTGTCCTGATTCATTCCAGGATGGTCCAGAGCAACATTACAGTTGTTGAGGACTTCTAGGATCCTAAGCATGCCTCTAGACCAGTATCACACCGTTGGCTCCCTACCTCTTGCACCGGGCCCTTCAATGCCCTTGTTAGCCACCTATGTCCATATCCGTTCGGGTAGAGCTTAGAGCCTTCCTACTTTGCTGAACCCTTCTACATGTTTAAGCACGCCTCTGGAGCAGCAGCCTAGCTGCATGGCCCAGTGGCTCCTCACTTCTTCTATCGGGCTAGTCAACGTCCAAGTGAACTACTGTGTCCGGATTCATTCTAGGACGTTCTTGAGCCATATTTCAGTTGCTAGGGACTTTTAGGATCTCAAGCATGCCTCTGGACCAGTACTATTCTGGTGGCTCCCTACCTCTTGTACTGGGCCCTCAACGCCCTAATGAGCCACCGATATCCCGATCCATTCGGGGAGAGCTCAGAGGCTTCCCACATTGTTATGGCCTCTTACATGCCTAAGAAAGCCTCTAGAGTAGTAGCCTAGCTGCATGGCCCAGTGGCTCCTCACTTCTTCTATCTAGCTAGTTAAGGCCAAAGTGAGCCACTGTGTTCCGATTCATTCTAGGATGGTCTAGAGCCACATTTCATTTGCTGGGGACTTCTAGGATCCCAAGCATGCCTCTGGACCAGTACCATTCCGGTGGCTCCCTACCTCTTGCACTGGGCCTCTCAACGCCCTAATAAGCCACGGATGTCTCGATGCCTTCGGGGAGAGCTCAGAGGCTTCCCATAATGCTATGGCCTCTTACATGCCTAACCGAGCCTCTAGAGCAGCAGCCTAGCTGCTTGGCCCAGTGGCTCCTTGATCGTGCCTAAATTGTTGTATATTTCGGCCCTCATTCCTATTCCTTTGTCTCGTTCTTGTGTTTATTTTCTATATATTTTATGTATAAAAGGCTCATTTGTGCTAATTGCAAGCAATAGATTTAATTCTGTTGTTAGAATCTAATTGTAGTGGTTCCGGCAGAAAAGGGATAAAAGGGAAGACAAGGAACATAAGCAGCTCAAAAGTGCGGGTCAAGTTCGGGTCGCAACCGCACTCCAACCGCACTCCTTCCCACAGCCGGGACCTGAAGCATGAAGGAAGTATAAAGTGCGGGTAAAGTGCAGGTCATCCAACCGCACTCCACCCGCACTATTGCTCAAGACAGAGGAGCTGATTCGTACCTGACAGATAAAGTGCGGGTAAAGTGCGGTTAATCCAACCGCACTCCACCCGCACTGTTGCTCAAGACAGAGGAGTGGATTTACACCTGACACTAGAGTGCGAGTACAGTGCGAGTAAAGTGCGGGTAAAGTGCGGGTAATCCAACCGCACTCCACCCGCACTGTTGCCCAGATCAGAGAATTGAAAATGAAGAAAACCTTTACAGTGCGGGTACAGTGCGGGTAATTCACTCGCACTCCACCCGCACTCTACGCGCGACAGTTTCTGGTTTCAAGCTTAAGTGACCTATTTTTCCATCCTCTATAAATAGAAAAGGATAGGAACGAACCAGGAGACCACCATACCTCCCAACACTTGTATTTTTAGCTAGAAACACATCTCCCTATCATCCAAACCGTCTCTACTCAATCAAAGGCAACTAGGAGACTTGGATTCAAGCTTCAAGGAAAGAGATCAATCTTCAAGGGTTATCTCTACTCTCTCTCTTAGTTTATTTGTTTGTAATAGAACATGAGTAGCTAAAATACCCCACTATGGGGTTGATGTTATTTGTTTGATGGATATTTTGGGCTTTGTAAATGAACTCTATGTGTTATATTTATTCTATCTCTATATTTCATTCCATTGCTTATATTGATTTCCATTATTGATTTGCTTGGATACACCCTTATTGCATGTTAATTTGGATTACTTGAGTAAGCAATTAGGTTGTCTAATGCTCAATTGAATGGAAGGATTTCCGGAAATCCGTCTCTAAAACCATGCCCTTAATCTAATCTCGAATTAGTGGCTTTTACTATACATCCTAGGTTAGCCACTTATGAGAGAATTAGAAGCCTCCACTATACACCCTAGGTTGGCTACTTTAGTGATTCTACGAGAACTAACCTTCGAGTAGAATTCGGTTGATAACCTAAAGCCTCATCCAATCTCAAATGGGTGGCCTTCACTATACATCCTAGGTTGGCCACTTGTGAGGGAATTGGAAGCCAACACTGTACATCCTAGGATGGCTACATTAGTAATAGGTTGAGCCATAACTAGATAGATGAGCATTCATGGAACAAGTCCCAATTGAGTAACTAGCCACTGTTGGTTACTTAGGAGGGATTAATCTCTAGTAGGAGGTCTTCTCTATACACCCTAGGTTAACCTCTTGCTATAGATATATATCAACACTATACACCCTAGGTTGGTTACATTTGTCAAAACATGCTTAATTGAGAGTTTGTTGCAATTGCCCCAATATTCACTTACGAGTCCATCAACTCCATAGTTCCATCATCATTCATTCATCCCTCTATTGTCATCCCATTTATTTGCTTTCATAGTTTAGTTTATATTGTATCTTTATTCACTATCACTTTACTTTTATGCTTGCTAGTTATATTAATCCTAATCTTATCACCGCTACCCCGATCTCAGTGGACGACACCCGTGCTTGCCGGTTTGCTTGTATTTATACTTGTGAACGCATCGCATAGGTTTTATAAATTGTTTTGACGGCCGGTTTTCTGACGGCAAAAACCTTCTCATCAAAATGGCGCCGCTGCCGGGGATCGGTGTGCGTAGTAGTGATTTGATTAGTTTTAATACTATTAGTTTATTAGTTGTTTTTAGTTTTGTTAGTTTCTTTTTGCTACTTTGGTAGTTTTTGTTTTTGTTTGTTTCAGGACTCTATGGATTCCTTTTGGCAAAATTCAGGGTCAAGCTACGAGCCTAACGAGAATGCCAACATCTCGTCATTCCAGTCAAATTCCTTTGAAGATCAACTACAAAATTTCATGAAGAATTATGTGCGGGAGACTGAGCAGATGATAGCATCTCAACAAGAGACTCAAGCCTTCATAGAAGAGAAAACCACCCAAAAGCTCGAATCCGCCCAGCAGTCCTCCCCGGTAAATCAGAGTTGTTTCCAAAGGCAGTCAAACCGGTGGATTCCTCCAATTTCTCAAAAGAAGACATGTATAAGCTCCGAATAGAATTTGAAGTGGAGCGAAGCAAGAGAATGGACGAGATGGACAGGATGATCAAGATGAACCAGCAACTTATGAGCGTGAGCACAGAGCTAGTGTTGGAAAGGGGTGTGTTGAAGGAAGAGAATGAAGCACTTCAAGAGAGAGAAGCCTTGGGAATGGAAAAGGCGAGTAATCTCCAAGAGTTGAACAAGAAACTATAATCTGAAGTGAAGATGCTCAGGGTTGAGAATGGTACTCTCAAGAAGACAAATGGTGAAGTCTCTGACAAGAACAAATAATTGGAGGAACGACTTGAGAGATTTGAAGCCGAAAAGAGTACCGCATCGAAGGCTTTGGAGAACTTAGTGAGGCTATCAAAAGATTTTGAAGATGAGATAGCTCACAAGTCCATGAAGATGCAAATGGAGGTTGACCAAAAAGCCAATGCCTTAGAGGAAGCAAAGGTAGCACTAAGCAAAAAGGAGGCGGAAGTCAAGGCGTTACAAGTGAAACAAATCAAACGTCCTCAAGACCACGCATCAAAGGGGAGTTTCTCTAACTCTCATATCTTTTGCTATGCATGTTCTAAGATAGATCACTTTAAGGCTAAACATTATAAGCCAAATCAACATAGGAAAACTAGAGGTCCTAGGAATAGATGGAGTCTACCTAGGGTCAAGCAAATATGGGTAAGGAAAGACCAAGTGCACTTATATAGAAACATGAAAAAGGAAAAGATAATGAAGTCACCTAAATTTATTTGGAATTTATTTGGGTAGTGAAAAATAGAGAATTTCCTAATTTGGTCAAACCACCCTTAGAGGACCCTAGCCTCTCCATGAATGCATCCCATTGAATAATTTTGATGCATGTAGTTAGTTTTATGTTTTATGTTTTATGTTGTTTAAATTCAATAAATTGTTATGTTGGGATAGTTTGGTTAGAATGTTATATTTTGTGGTTATTTGCACAATTGAATTTATTGATTATATTTGTAGATGAAAGAGCCGGAGGCTCTTGTGCAAGTATGAATGCATGTGCTTTATATTGTTTAATTCGGTTTGGGGGTTGTTCATGCCCCATTCCATCATTTTTGATAAACTGCATAATGTTAAGCTTGACTTGTACTTCAATGATATATTGAATGAATTGCCTTTATTTTGTGAGCCTTGTTTGAGTCATTTTTATTTTCTTGGGGCATTGATTGTGTTTGATTAGTGCCTAGGTTTGTTTGAGTCATGTTAGGTGCGTGCCGCCAGGCCAGATTCTCTTGTCTTCAACACTGAGGACAATGTTGGGTTTTGGTTTGGGGGTGTTGACGCCTTTTTGAGTCGTCTTTTGTGTCTTGAGTCATTTTTGTATCTTATTTTCGAAAAAGTTGCTGCTTAGCCAGAATTTTGAGTTATTTAGCTTGGTGAGATACCTGGAGCATAGTGTTTGTGGCAAATGTGTGTATGCTTTGTGTGCTTATTCAATAACTCTTAGTCACTTTAGGGGTCTCACTTGCATTTCATGGGCTAGTCTCATCTTCTAGTGTCCAAGTTTAGGGAACTCGGTGCTCAAGCGCCTTGTTCTAATAGTGGAGATTTCCCTTGTGAGATCACAAACACAAGCCAAAAGCGTGTATATTTGAGGGAAAATGTTTTTCAAATCTGTAAACACTATTTAAACACCATGCATAGTCTCACTACATCAAAACTCATCATTTGTCATTGAACATGCATCATATATGTGGACTGCTTGACGGAAACTTTTATTCCCTTGGTAGATTGATCCTTTGAAGTGATATTAGGCAATGTGTGTTTTAGCCACTCAAAAAGAAAGCCTAAATACTTCCCATTCCCATAATATGTGTGCTCCCAAGCCAATTTTGAAGCCAAACACATGTAGACTTTTCCATTCTACACCCACGTTATCCATAACCCAAGCAACCTAAACACTTAGCCAACCCTCTCTGAATTGATCTTGTTAAGGCTTAGGAATGTAGAGTTGTGCTTTAATTTGATAAATGGCGTGTACCTAGGCAAGAGTAATGAGTTTTGAAAATGTGCATAGTAAAAAGGCATGAAAAGAAAATAAAAGAAAAGAAGCAAAAAGTAACAAAAGAAAAATATGCTTCAAATGCCTTGTGTCAATTGTAAATGCTACTTAAATGGGTAACATGAGTAGTTAAAGATTGCACGTAGAGTCTAATTGTATGCCTGGACGCCATATTGTATTTGGAAGTGGGGTTGCACGAGAAATTAAATGCTTAAGTGTAGAATGTATTGCCTTAACTTGGTTGATTGGTGCTTGTGCCTAAATACCTCATTCTTCTAATCACCATTCATCGTGGCCACGTTACAACCAAATAGAAAAGACCTAGTTGATCTTAGGGGACGTCTAGATTGGGAATATTAGTTAATGAATGCTCTTTCCACGTTCATGACACGTGATTCTTTCATGAGACTCACTCACTCAAAACAACATTTATTCTACACTAAATGTATGCAACTAAGTTGATTCGGTTACATAAATTCATTGGCATACATGTTGCATGAGTGTGAACCTAGGTTTGGAGAGGAAAGATAAGAGAGAATCCATGTGAGAACCTAGTTTCGAAGCGAATTATGCTCGAGGTGTGAGAGTGAGTAGTTTCTGAGGCGAGGGCATTTTAAGTGTGGGATTCGTGTTGTGCCAGTTTCCCTTGGGGTGTCTTCGAGTTGCTTAGAACATTTCGCATATGCTCATTCCTCACTCCCATATTGCTTTTGCGTATCTCTCTGCTATTTGGTTCCGCAGCAAGTTTTTCTTTGTGTCTAGGGAGTCCTTAGTTTGAGTCATATTTAGTTTGTCTTATTTTGTTGTAGATTATGTTTGCTCGAGGACAAGCAAAGGTTTGGTTTGGGGGTATTTGATCGTGCCTAAATTGTTGTATATTTCGGCCCTCATTCCTATTCCTTTGTCTCGTTCTTGTGTTTATTTTCTATATATTTTATGTATAAAAGGCTCATTTGTGCTAATTGCAGGCAATAGATGTAATTCTGGTGTTAGAAGCTAATTGCAGTGGTTCCGGCAGAAAAGGGGCAAAAGGGAAGACAAGGAACATAAGCAGCTCAAAAGTGCGGGTCAAGTGCGGGTCGCAACCGCACTCCAACCACACTACTTCCCACAGCCAGGACCTGAAGCATGAAGGAAGTATAAAGTGCGGGTAAAGTGCAGGTCATCCAACCGCATTCCACCAGCACTATTGCTCAAGACAGAGGAGCTGATTCGTACCTGACAGATAAAGTGCGGGTAAAATGCGGGTAATCCAACTGCACTCCACCCGCACTGTTGCTCAAGACAGAGGAGTGGATTTACACCTGACACCAGAGTGCGAGTACAGTGCGAGTAAAGTGCTGGTAAAGTGCGGGTAATCCAACCGCACTCCACCTGCACTGTTGCCCAGATCAGAGAACTGAAGATGAAGAAAACCTTTACAGTGAGGGTACAGTGCGGGTAATTCACCCGCACTCCACCCGCACTCTGCGCGCGACAGTTTCTTGTTTCAAGCTTAAGTGACCTATTTTTCCATCCTCTATAAACAGAAAAGGATAGGAACGAACCAGGAGACCACCATACCTCCCAACACTTGTATTCTTAGCTAGAAACACATCTCCCTATCATCCAAACCATCTCTACTCAATCAAAGGCAACTAGGAGACTTGGATTCAAGCTTCAAGGAAAGAGATCAATCTTCAAGGGTTATCTCTACTCTCTCTCTTAGTTTATTTGTTTGTAATAGAACATGAGTAGCTAAAATACCCCACTATGGGGTTGATGTTATTTGTTTGATGGATATTTTGGGCTTTGTAAATGAACTCTATGTGTTATATTTATTCTATCTCTATATTTCATTCCATTGCTTATATTGATTTCCATTATTGATTTGCTTGGATACACCCTCATTGCATGTTAATTTGGATTACTTGAGTAGGCAATTAGGTTGTCTAATGCTCAATTGAATGGAAGGATTTTCAGAAATCCGGCTCTAAAACCATGCCCTTAATCTAATCTCGAATTAGTGGTTTTCACTATACATCCTAGGTTAGCCATTTGTGAGAGAATTAGAAGCCGCCACTATACACCCTAGGTTGGCTACTTTAGTGATTCTACGAGAACTAACCTTCGAGTAGAATTCGGTTGATAACCTAAAGCCTCATCCAATCTCAAACGGGTGGCCTTCACTATACATCCTAGGTCGGCCACTTGTGAGGGAATTGGAATCCATCACTATACATCATAGGATGGCTACATTAGTAATAGGTTGAGCCATAGCTAGATAGATGAACATTCATGGAACAAGTCCCAATTGAGTAACTAGCCACTGTTGGTTACTTAGGAGGGATTAATCTCTAGTAGGAGGTCTTCACTATACACCCTAGGTTGACCTCTTGCTATAGATATATACCAACACTATACACCCTAGGTTGGTTACATTTGTCAAAACATGCTTAATTGAGAGTTTGTTGCTATTGCCCCAATATTCACTTACGAGTCCATCAACTCCATAGTTCCATCATCATTCATTCATCCCTCCATTGTCATCCCATTTATTTGCTTTCGTAGTTTAGTTTATGTTGTATCTTTATTCACTATCACTTTACTTTTATGCTTGCTAGTTATATTAATCCTAATCTTATCACCGCTACCCCGATCTCAAAGGACGACACCCGTTCTTGCCGGTTTGCTTGTATTTATACTTGTGAACGCATCGCATAGGTTTTATAAATTGTTTTGACGGACGGTTTTCTGACGGCAAAAACCTTCTCATCACTCTTCACTTTATCTATCGGGCAAGTCAACGTCCAAGTGAGCTACTGTTTGGATTCATTCCGGGACATTCTTGAGCCATATTCAGTTTCCAGGGACTTCTAGAATCTCAAGCAAGCCTCTGGACCAGTACCATTCTGGTGGCTCCCTACCTCTTGTAGTGGGCCCCTCAACGCCCTAATGAGCCACCTATGTCCCGATCCGTTCGGGAAGAGCTCAGAGGCTTCCCACATTATTATGGCCTCTTACATGCCTAAGCAAGCCTCTAGAGTAGTAGCCTAGCTGCATGGCCCAGTGGTGTTGGAACCTAGGGTTACAGATTGCGCAGCGGAAGGTTTTAAAATTTTTATACAATCATTAAACTAACCCATTTGTACAGTAATAATCAAATGCAATAATAAAGTGATGAACATTTTCATACCTACGTAGGAGGCTCCTTCACTTTAATACGAACTGCTCCTGATTTGAACCACGTGATCTTCCTCGCTATCTCCCGGAACTGGTAACAGCGTGTGGGCGCGTCACGATATTCAGGACCTGTATGGAGGAAGAAGAGAAGAATACACACAGAAAAAACAAACTCTAGGAGTGCAGCACTTTGTGCTCGCCACACCCAATTATTTTTCTTAGTTTGCTTTTCTCTACTTTTGTGTTTTTGTATTTGCTGTGTCTCACGACACCTTTTCTCTTCACTATATTAAAGTAATCTCATTACTTTTTTCTTTTTTTTTGCTGTGTAGTTTTTCTCTTCATTCGGTTATCATTTTAATTAACTGTATATCTCATATATATCAAATAAACTCAAACCAAAATCTTATATTTTATTTTTAAAATTTTATAAAGATATCTCATATCTTTTTTAAAAATAATTAAATATTTATTTTTGAATTCAAACATTTCAAATTCAATTTCAAATATTTAATTTAATAAAATAAAATAATCATATTATCTTATTTTATTCAAAATCAAATATCAACTAACACCCTCCATTTAGTGATTAACAATATAATTAAATAATCTAATTATTTTATTTATTTAATCACCATTATTCATTAATTAAATAATTCCATTATTCAATTAATTCCCGAATAAATACGTGTCACTTTTGTACCACAATTAATTGGACAATCCAATTAATTAAACGTGACCCTTGTTACCTAAATCTATCGGGCTAGCAAGGGGGACCTAATGGACCCACAATATTTTGAGCTCCAATAATCCTTAGAAATTATTAATTAAACTCTTTAATTAATATTTCATGATTATTAACTTCGGTGTTATTCCACTAAAAATCCGAAGCTGCACTCTCTCAACTGTAGACGTTTTTACACAAACCAATAATTCTCAGTGTCCATCGATATAGCTATTACATATGGTATAATCCTCCACAAGTAGTTCATAATTAGAGCTGGGTCATAATGTCCGTTATACCCCTCTAATCATATCTTTCCATTAAGTACCGTTGATTCTCTAATGAACAATAAATCCTACATTCCTTACGGAATTAGGAGAGCGCTCATATTGTTCAAGCCCCGAATCAACCCTTAAGGGAACTACCATCTACTTCTCACAAGAAGGAATGGATTCCACTATTGTGTACAAACCTTCCCAGCCACAAGCCAAACCGTGATCCCAACATACGGAGTATATTGATCGGGAATGCAACTCCGACCTCACCCATGGTATATCAAAGATCACGATCTAACCTGAAGGAGTCGATAAGACACTCAGGATTAAGATCACCCACATATAGCCATCATTAGTTGATATATATGAATCTCATCGTTAAACGGATCTTAGTGAGAGATTCATTTAGATCATGGCCCAGTCCTATATGATCACATCATACAAGGTGCCTCCATTCTCATATCTACATAAGAATGATCCAGGATAGGATCACCGTACACTACGAAATGGACCGCAACTGTAGATTAACCACAAATAAAATACCCAACTTTATTTGCTATCTACGGACTCTTTAAATTGCTCGTTTCAAACTGAATCCATCTATATATGACACTCATATACTCAGTTCGAAATTACATCCGGCAATTTTGGATGTTAAGTGCACATGTTATATAAAGTATGACACAAAATGAATGAATATACTACTTCTTTTATTTATGTTCAAATTATATTTACATATTACAAGCTTTAGGGCAAAAACCCCAACAATCTCCCACTTGCACTAAAGCATGTGAGTCATGTCTCGTAACCCTAGACCTTCTAGGTGACTTTCAAACACTTTAGCCGGTAAGGTCTTTGTAAATGGATCAGCATGATTATCTTGTGAGGCTCTCTTGGTGACGATCACATCTCCTCTCTGCACTATCTCTCTAATGAGATGATACTTTCTCTCTATATGCTTCCCTCTCTTGTGGCTTCTTGGTTCTTTGGAATTAGCCACAGCACCATTGTTATCACAATAAAGTGTGATGGGCTTATCCAGATCTGGAACAACTTCCAGATCACTCAAGAACTTACGGAGCCAAACAGCCTCTTTAGCAGCTTCACAAGCGGCTACATATTTGGCTTCCATGGTGGAGTCAGCAATGCAAGATTGCTTTATACTTCTCCACACAATGGCTCCACCACCTAGGGTGAATACTGATCCAGACGTGGATTTTCTAGAATCCCTGTCTGACTGAAAATCAGAATCTGTGTATCCTAACGGGATCAAATCCTGTCCGGAATACACTAGCATATAGTTTCTCGTTCTCCGAAGATACTTGAGAATAGTCTTGACAACAACCCAATGATCTAATCCTGGGTTGGACTGGTACCTGCTGACTACTCCCACTGCATAGCAGATGTCCGGTCTCGTGCATAACATAGCATACATGAGACTACCTACTACTGATGCATATGGCACACGTCTCATATCCTCAACTTCTTGAGCTGTCTTAGGACACTGTTCCTTAGACAAGTGAACCCCATGTCTAGAAGGTAAATTACCTTTCTTGGAGTTCTGCATCGAAAATCGCATAAGAATCTTGTCGATATATGATGCCTGAGACAATGCTATGAGTTTGTTCTTACGATCCCTTATAAGTTGGATCCCTAGAACATAACTCGCCTCTCCCAAATCTTTCATTTGGAATTGGCTAGCCAGCCAGCCCTTTACATCAGACAACACTCCTACATCATTTCCAATGAGTAGGATGTCATCTACGTATAGGACCAAGAAAAATACTTTCTTGTCAATGATGCGCTTGTAGACACAAGGCTCATCAACGTTTTGCTCGAAGCCATAGGTTTTGATCACATCATCAAACCTTATGTTCCATGATCTAGATACTTGCTTAAGTCCATAAATGGACCTTTGCAACTTGCAAACCTTTTGCTCTTGATCTGGACACACAAATCCCTCTGGTTGCATCATGTATATGCTTTCATCAAGATTGCCATTCAAGAATGCAGTCTTGACGTCCATTTGCCAAATTTCATAATCTAAATAGGCAGCAATGGATAAGAGAATCCGGATAGACTTAAACATGGCTACTGGCGAGAAGGTCTCTTCATAATCGACCCCCTCTTTCTGGGTATAACCCTTGGCCACTAGCCTTGCCTTGAAGGTCTCTACCTTTCCGTCTACTCCTCTCTTCCTCTTATAGATCCACTTTCATCCTATGGGTTTTACCCCATTCGGTAAGTCTACAAGTTTCCATACTGAGTTAGAGTACATAGACTCCATCTCGAGATTCATGGCTTTAAGCCATTCCTCTTTATCAGGATCTTCCATTGCATTCTTAAATGTCAATGGATCATCCATACTATCAGCAGAGACAAGATCTTGTCCCTCACTTACACCCAAATAGCGTTCAGGCTGTCTCACAACCCTCTCACTTCGTCTAGGTGGTAGTGTATCCTGACTAGAAATTATCTGACTTTCAGATGTTAATGGATTAACAACTCTAGTTGACTGAGTACTGGTCTCACCAGGCTCCAACTCATTTAATACAATTTTAGAACGAGGTTTATGATCACTTATATAGTTATCCTCAAGAAACGTTGCATTTGTCGATACAAATACTTTGTTATCTTCAGGACTATAGAAGTATCCACCTCTGGTCTCCTTGGAGTATCCTATAAACAAGCAGACCACAGACTTGGGATCTAGCTTTCCAGTTCTGTTCTTCAGCACTTGTGCTGGACACCCCCATACGCGGAAATGTCGCAAACTAGCTTTACGACCATTCCACAACTCTAGGGGAGTCTTAGGAACAGATTTGGATGGCACTACATTCAAAATGTATGCCGCTGTTTGTAACGCATATCCCCAGAAGGAATTTGGTAATGATGAGAAACTAATCATAGATCTCACCATTTCCATCAGGGTTCTATTTCTCCTCTCCGCTACACCATTTTGCTGAGGTGTACCAGGAGCTGTGAGTTGGGAAACTATCCCATGCTCGACCATGAAGTCTTCAAACTCTTGGTCAAGGTACTCACCTCCACGATCTGATCGTAGTCACTTGATAGTCCTACCTAATTGATTCTCAACTTCAGCTCGGAATTCTTTGAACTTTTCAAATGTTTTCGACTTTCGTTGCAATAGGTAGACATATCCGTATCTTGAGTAGTCATCTATAAAGGTGACATAATACTCATAGCCGCCCCCAGCTCTAACATTCATCGGTCCGCAGACGTCTGTATGTATGAGTTCTAGTGGCTCTATAGCTCTAAGCCCTTTTCTAGTAAAAGGTCTCTTAGTCATCTTACCTTCTAAACAGGATTCGCAGACAGGTAAGGTACCAACCTTTAACTCACTTAAAAGTCCACTTTTTACTAGTCTGTCTATCCGGTCAAGATTGATATGACCAAGCCTTAGATGCCAAAGAGACGTGTCATTATCTGGAGAAATCTTATGTCGTTTAGTTTTAGGTTTTTCAACTTTAAACATTTCGGTGTTAAGCAGTGTAGTATGTATTAACGGTCTTAACACATACAAATTGTTTTCATTAATTCCTGAACAAATATTTAGACCATTCTTTTCAATAATAACAAACTTATTATTAAAAGAAATAGAATACAATTGTTCTAACAACTTAGAAACGGAAATCAAATTCCGTGTAAATCCAGGAATATAAAAAACATTGTTCAATAATAAAAAACTATTATTATTACAAAATTGCAATCTTATTGCTCTCACTGCTTTGGCCGACACGACATCCCCCGACCCTACACGCATGGAGAAGGCTCCCTCCTCTAGCTGTGTCCAAGAATCTGTCCACTGTAAAGAAGAACAAACATGGTTAGTGGCCCCCGAATCAACAATCCAAGGTGAAGAATCATCTTCCACTAAACAAGATTCAAGAACAAGCAAATCATATTTACCTTTCTTCTTCTTCTTGGCTGCCTCCTCCAGGTACTGAGGACAGTTCCTCTTCCAGTGCCCGACCTTGTTACAATGGAAACATTTTTCCTTTGTCTTGGTCAGTGGAGGGGCCTTTCTTTTTGCTTTGGGCTTTCTTGGGTTTGGGCTTACCCTTCGCCTTCTCAGCAGACCTCTTCCTCTTGTTATTATTGGAGGAAGATGGTTCGGTAACATTTGCCTCACCAGTCTTACTTTTGCTGTCCTTGGTCATGGACTCAAAAGTAGCGAGCTCATTGAGCAACTGTGTGAGACTGAACCTTAACTTGTTCATCCCGTAGTTGTTCTTAAACTGATCGAAACTCTTCGGAAGAGTCGTCAGTATGATGCTCACTTGACTGGGTTCATCAATGGCCCTGCCATTGACTTCTGCCGTGTTGAAGTAGGACATCATGCTCAGGACATGTTCCCGAAATGATGTACCTTCCTTCATGCGAGCGAGCATAGCGGAACGAACAGCTTCGTGTCGCTTTTGCTCGGAGGGCTGCCCGAACATAGCTTGCAATGACTCCATAATTTCGAATGCTGTAGTCATTGCTTCGTGCTTTGTGACAAGCACGTCTGTCATAGAAGCTAACAGATATGTTCGGGCCTTCTCATCAGATGAGACCCATCGCTGGTATGCCTCACGAACAGTTCGTGTGGCATTGGCAGTAGGCACCGGAGGACATTCCTCCGTAAGCACAAACTTGAGGTCTTTTGTGACCAGTATTGCATTAATGTTAAGTTTCCATTTTGTGTAGTTATCACCAGTTAATTTATCATTTGCAAGTATTTGTAATAGTGCAGATGACATGGCTGAAAAAACATAAATTAAAGATTCATTCAGTCGTACATTCTAAACATGTGCTAATGTTCGGCATAAAATTAAACATGATGCTTGAAAATGTTTAATGAACAAGAACAACCCTAAAAACAATGTTTCTATGCCATGACAATCCAACATACCACAAGCAAGTGCCGCCTTAGGGTCGGTCAAATTCTTGCATGTTGGATCGAGACCTTCTCAGTCAAAGGATATACCAGAATAACTCTTATGCCAATATCATTCAACCATCGTTTATTAGGTCAGGTTTTTAATTAACCAATTTAATTAAAACCTTGTGAGTGTAACCCATCATTTCAGATCTCAAGAGCTTAACTCGAGAATTGCCGCCTTAGGGTCGGTCAATCCCGAAATCCCCTCCGAAATCCTATCTGTTAGGAAGTAAACCTTGGTATTAATTCTTATGGAAACCCTCCTTAGGGAGGACGAAAACAAAGCCGTCACGAGGCCCCACTCGAATCTCACGGTGTTGAACTAATGATGGAGACCGCGGGATATAATGTCATATATCCCTCTCCCACTCACTATTTTATATTAAGGGTTTTCTATTAATATTAATGCACCTAGATAAAACTAGATTAAACGACTAATTTTAATCTAAGCGTCAAGTGCATTAATCACAAATTATTAGAATCCTATTCCAATAACTAATAAACTAAATTGATTTTTAACACTTAAAAATCTAGTTCATTAGTGATAATTCAAATCTATGTAAACTGTTTACTAAGACTAGAATTATTATAAAATGTGTATTTACCAAGTTTTAACTATTAAAACTAAACACATTATTTAGGTCCAATTATTATAAGGAGCTTAATCAAATTAAGCCTAATATATATATTAAGGACCCTACTAATCTAAGTATTTAAACTCTTTAATAAAAAAATTAGTAATTAATGAGATTTACCAAATTTTTACTCCTAAAAACTAATCCCATTAAAAATAGCCAATTATGTGAATAACCCATTTTAATCAAATTAAAAAAAAATTAAACACATAATATAGATGGCTATAATGCATGTATGATATATCAACATATATATATATATATATATATCTATATATATATATATGTGTAGGCACAACTAATTTAAATGATATGTATATGCATGGCAATGCTTAATCATCAAATAATTAAAACATACATGAGTTGACTGAGTGTTGTGGATTATTTAACCTAAAAATTGGAATCTAGTTACAAAAAATATTCCCAAGGCATCCCTTGGTCTTCTTGTAATTTCCAAGACTTCCAATCTCTTCAGGTCATGTGCGCTGGTAGCATGCGTGGGTAGGCATCGCTGGTCTGGATGCGCCCATGTAGGTTGCGACTGGAGTCACGCTGGACAGGTTGCGCGCTCTGGTCTGCATGTGCGCAGGTGGAGGAGCGCTCGTCTGCATGCACGGTGGTATGATGCGCTGGAAGGCATGCGCGCTGTTGCACGCTGGTAGGCGCTGTGTGGGAAGGTGGGCAGCGCTGGAAGGCACCACTGCTCTGCGATGCGCGCTGGTGTGCGCTGGTCTACCAGGTGTCCTTGCAAGCGCGCAGGTGGGCATGCGCTGGTCTACCATGCGCTCACCAGGTCTTGCTTACATATATATATATATATATATATATATATATATATATTTTAATAATACAACAGTAAAATAAATAAAATAAATATAATACAACCCAGAAACACTCTAAATCCACAAGACTATAAAATATTACGATCAACCATGTTTTTTAAATTAAACAATTTAATTATAAAAAACATCATACACTCATCAAAAAAATATGTGCCTACACATTCATACATATCAGGAGTAATCGAATTCGATTATACTGTACAAAAATTGGCTCTGATACCAATTGTTGGAACCTAGGGTTACAGATTGTGCAGCGGAAGGTTTTAAAATTTTTATGCAATCATTAAACTAACCCATTTGTACAGTAATAATCAAATGCAATAATAAAGTGATGAACATTTTCATACCTACGTAGGAGGCTCCTTCACTTTAATACGAACTGCTCCTGATTTGAACCACGTGATCTTCCTCGCTATCTCCCGGAACTGGTAACAGCGTGTGGGCGCGTCACGATATTCAGGACCTGTATGGAGGAAGAAGAGAAGAATACACACAGAAAAAACAAACTCTAGGAGTGCAGCACTTTGTGCTCGCCACACCCAATTATTTTTCTTAGTTTGCTTTTCTCTACTTTTGTGTTTTTGTATTTGCTGTGTCTCACGACACCTTTTCTCTTCACTATATTAAAGTAATCTCATTACTTTTATTTTTCTTTTTGCTGTGTAGTTTTTCTCTTCATTCGGTTATCATTTTAATTAACTATATATCTCATATATATCAAATAAAATCAAACCAAAATCTTATATTTGATTTTTAAAATTTTATAAAGATATCTCATATCTTTTTTAAAAATAATTAAATATTTATTTTTGAATTCAAACATTTCAAATTCAATTTCAAATATTTAATTTAATAAAATAAAATAATCATATTATCTTATTTTATTCAAAATCAAATATCAACTAACACCCTCCATTTAGTGATTAACAACATAATTAAATAATCTTATTATTTAATATATTTAATCACCATTATTCATTAATTAAATAATCTCATTATTCAATTAATTCCCGAATAAATATGTATCACTTTCGTAACACAATTAATTGGACAATCCAATTAATTAACTGTGACCCTTGTTACCTAAATCGATCGGGCTAGCAAGGGGACCTAATGGACCCACAATATTTTGAGCTCCAATAATCCTCGGAATCATTAATTAAACTCTTTAATTAATAATCCTTGATTATTAACTCTGGAGTTATTCCACTAAAAACCCGAAGCTGCACTCTCTCAACTGTAGACGCTTTTACACAGACCGATACAACCCGGTGTCCATCGATATAGCTATTACACATGGTATGATCCTCCACAGTAGTTCATAATTAGAGCTGGGCCATAATGTCCGTTATACCCCTCTAATCATATCTTTCCATTAAGTACCATTGATTCTCTAATGAACAATAAACCCTACATTCCTTACGGAATTAGGAGAGCGCTCATATTGTTCAAGCCCCGAATCAACCCTTAGGGGAACTACCATCTACTTCTCACAAGAAGGAGTGGATTCCACTATTGTGTACAAACCTTCCCAGCCACAAGCCAAACCGCGATCCCAACATACGGAGTATATTGATCAGGAATGCAACTCCGACCTTACCCATGGTATATCAAAGATCACGATCTAACCTGAAGGAGTCGATAAGACACTCAGGATTAAGATCACCCACATATAGCCATCATTAGTTGATATATATGAATCTCATCGTTAAACGGATCTTAGTGAGAGATTCATTTAGATCATGGCCCAGTCCTATATGATCACATCATACAAGGTGCCTCCATTCTCATATCTACATATGAATGATCCAGGATAGGATCACCGTACACTACGAAATGGATCGCAACTGTAGATTAACCATAAATAAAGTACCCAACTTTATTTGCTATCTACGGACTCTTTAAATTGCTCGTTTCAAACTGAATCCATCTATATATGACACTCATATACTCAGTTCGAAATTACATCCGGCAATTTTGGATGTTAAGTGCACATGTTATATAAAGTATGACACAAAATGAATGAATATACTACTTCTTTTATTTATGTTCAAATTATATTTACATATTACAAGCTTTAGGGAAAAAACACCAACAAGTGGCTCCTCACTTCTTCTATCTAGCTAGTCAACGCCCAAGTGAGCCACTGTGTCCCTATTTATTCCAGGATGGTCCAAAGCCACATTTCAGTTGCTGGGGACTTCTAGGATCCCAAGCATGGCTCTGGACCAGTATCATACAGATGGCTCCCTTACTCATTTGTCGGGCCTTTCAACGCCTTAGTGAGCCACCTATGTCCCGATCCGTTTGGGTAGAGCTCGGAGGCTTCCCACTTTACCGAGGCCTTCGACATGCCTAAGCACGCCTTTAGAGCAGCAGCCTAGCAGCATGGCCCACTGGCTCCTCACTTCTTCAATCGGGATACTCAACACCCAAGTGAGCCACTGTGTCCCGATTCATTCCAGGATAGTCCAGAGCCACATTTCAGTTGCTAAGGACTTCTAGGATCCCATGCATGCCTCTAGGAAAGTGTAACACTGTTGGCTCCCTACCTCTTGCACCGGGCTCTTCAATGCCCTTGTGAGCCACCTATCTCCCTATCCCTTCAGGTAGAGCTTAAAGCCATCCTTCTTTGCTGAGTCCTTCTACATGCCTAAGAACGCCTCTAGAGCAGCAGCCTAGCTGCATGGCTCAGTGGCTCTTCGCTTCATCTATCGGGCAAGTCAACGTCCAAGTGAGCTACTGTTTGGATTCATTCCAGGACATTCTTGAGCCATATTTCAGTTGCTAGGGAATTCTAGAATCTCAAGCATGCCTCTAGACCAGTACCATTCCAGTGACTCCCTACCTCTTGTAGTGGGCCCCTTAATGCCCTAGTAAGCCATCGATGTCCCGATCCGTTCGGGGAGAGCTCAGAGGCTTCCCACATTGTTATGGCCTCTTACATGCCTAATCAAGCCACTAGAGCACTAGCCTTGCTGCATGGCCCAGTGGCTCCTCACTTCTTCTATCGGGCTAGTCAATGCCAAAGTGAGTCACTATGTCCCGATTCATTCCACGACGGTCCAGAACCACATTTCAGTTGCTGGGGATTTCTAGGATCTCAAGCATGCCTCTGGACCAGTACCATTCTGATGGCTCCCTACCTCTTGTACTGGGCCCCTCAACGCCCTAGTGAGCGACGGATGTCTGGTTGCGTTCGGGGAGAGCTTAGAGGCTTCCCACATTGCTATGGCCTTGTACATGCCTAAACGAGCCTCTAGAGCAGCAGCCTAGCTGCATGGCCTAGTGGCTCCTCACTTCTTCTATCTGGCTGGACAGCGCCCAAGTGAGCCACTGTGTCTCTATTGATTCCAGGATGATCGAGAGCCACATTTCAGTTGCTGGGGACTTCTAGGATATAACGCATGCATCCGGATCAGTATCATGCAGGTGGCTCCCTAATTCTTATACCAAGCCCTTCAACGCCCTAGTGAGCCACCTATGTCCCAATCCGTTCGGGTAGAGCTCAGAGGCTTCCCACATTGCTAAGGCCTCCTACATGCCTAAGCAAGCCTCTGGAGCAGCAGCCTAGCTGCATGGCCCAGTGGCTTCTCACTTCTTCTCTCGAGCTAGTCAATGCCCAAGTGAGACACTGTGTTATGATTCATTCCGGGACAGTCCAGAGCCACATATCAGTTGCTGGGGACTTCGAGGATCCCAAGCATGCCTCTAGACCAATACGATTTTGGTGGCTCCCTACCTCTTGTACTGGGCCCCTCAACGCCTTAGTGAGCCACCGATGTCCCAATCCGTTGAAGGAGAGCTCAGAGGCTTCCCACATTGTTATGGCCTCTTACATGCATAAGCAAGCCTCTAGAGCAGCATCCTAGCAGCATGGCCCAGTGGCTCATCTTTTCTTCTATCGGGCTGGACAACGCCCAAGTGAGCCACTGTGTCCCTATTCATTCTAGGATTGTCCAGAGCCATATTTCAGTTGCTGGGGACTTCTAGGATCCCACGCATGCCTTTGGACCAGTATCATGCAGGTGGCTCCCTACTTCTTGTATCGGGCCCTTCAACGCCCTAGTGAGCCACCTATGTCCCGATCCGTTCCGGTAGAGCTCGGAGGCTTCACACTTTACCGAGGCGTTCTACATGCCTAAGCACGCCTCTGGAGCAGCAGCCTAGCTGCATGGCCCAGTGGCTCCTCACTTCTTCTATCGGGCTACTCAACGCCCAAGTGAGCCACTGTGTCCTAATTCATTCCAGGATGGTCCAGAGCCATATTACAGTTGTTAAGGACTTCTAAGATCCCAAGCATGCATCTGGACCAGTATCACACCGTTGGCTCCCTACCTCTTGCACTGGGCCCTTCAATGCCCTTGTGAGTCACCTATGTCCATATCCGTTCGGGTAGAGCTTAGAGCCTTCCTACTTTGCTAAATCCTTCTACAGGCTTAAGCACGCCTCTGGAGCAGCAGCCTAGCTGTATGGCCTAGTGGCTCATCATTTTTTCTATCGGGCTAGTCAACGTCGAAGTGAACTACTGTGTCCGGATTCATTCCAGGACGTTCTTGAGCCATATTTCAGTTGCTAGGGACTTCTAGGATCTCAAGCATGCCTCTAGACCAGTACCATTCTGGTGGCTCCTTGCCTCTTGTACTGGGCCCTCAACGCCCTAATAAGCCACCGATATCCCGATCCGTTCAGGGAGAGCTCATAGGCTTCCCACATTGTTATGGCCTCTTACATGCCTAAGCAAGCCTCTAGAGTAGTAGCCTAGCTGCATGGCCCAATGGCTCCTTACTTCTTCTATCTAGCTAGTCAAGGCCAAAGTGAGCTACTGTGTTCCGATTCATTCTAGGACGGTCCAGAGCCACATTTCATTTGCTGGGGACTTCTAGGATCCCAAGCATGCCTCTGGACCAGTACCATTCCGGTGGCTCCCTACCTCTTGTACTGGGCCCCTTTAATGCCCTAGTAAGCCACGAATGTCCCGATGCGTACGGGGAGAGCTCAGAGGCTTCGTACATTTTTATGGCCTCTTACATGCCTAAGCGAGCCTCTAGAGCAGCAGCCTAGCTGCATGGCCCAATGTCTCCATACTTTCTCTATCGGGCTGGACATCGCCCGAGTGAACCACTATGTCTCTATTCATTCCGGGATGATCCAGAGCCACATTTCAATTGCTGGAGACTTCTAGGATCCCACGCATGCATCTGGACCAGTATCATGTAGGTGGCTGCCTACTTCTTGTACCAGGCCCTTCAACTCCCTAATGAGCCACCTATGTCCCGATCCGTTCGGGTAGAGCTCAAAGGTTTCCCACTTTACCGAGGCCTTTTACATGCCTAAGCAAGCCTCTGGAGCAATAGCCTAGCTGCATGGCCCAGTGGCTCCTCACTTCTTCTATCAGGTTAGTCAACAACCAATTGAGCTACTGTGTCCGGATTCTTTCCAGGACGTTCTTGAGCCATATTTTAGTTGCTAGGGACTTCTAGGATCTCAAGCATGCCTCTGGACCAGTACCATTCTGGTGGCTCCCAGCCTCTTGTACTGTTCCCCTCAACGCCCTAGTGAGCCACCGATGTCCCGATCCGTTCGGGTAAGCTCAGAGGCTTCCCACTTTACCGAGGCCTTCTACATGCGTAAGCACGCCTCTGAAGCAGCAGCCTAGCAGCTTCGCCAAGTGGCTCCTCACTTATCCCATCGGGCTACTCAACACCCAAGTGAGCCATTGTGTCCCGATTCATTCCAGGATGGTCCAGAGCCACATTTTAGTTGCTGAGGACTTCTAGGATCCCAAGCATGCCTCTGGACCAGTATAACACCGTTGGCTCCCCCCTCTTGCACCGGGCTCTTCAATGCCCTTGTTAGCCACCTATGTCCCTATCCGTTTGGGTAGACCTTATAGCCACCCTACTTTGCTGAGTCCTTCTACATGCCTAAGCACGCCACTGGAACAGCAGCCTAGCTGCATGGCCCAGTGGCTCTTCACTTCGTCTATCGGGCTAGTCAACGCCCAAGTGAGCCACTGTGTCCTAATTCATTCCAGGATGGTCCAGAGCCATATTACAGTTGTTAAGGACTTCTAAGATCCCAAGCATGCATCTGGACCAGTATCACACCGTTGGCTCCCTACCTCTTGCACTGGGCCCTTCAATGCCCTTGTGAGCCACCTATGTCCATATCCGTTCGGGTAGAGCTTAGAGCCTTCCTACTTTGCTAAATCCTTCTACATGCTTAAGCACGCCTCTGCAGCAGCAGCCTAGCTGCATGGCCTAGTGGCTCATCACTTTTTCTATCGGGCTAGTCAACGTCGAAGTGAACTACTGTGTCCGGATTCATTCCAGGACGTTCTTGAGCCATATTTCAGTTGCTAGGGACTTCTAGGATCTCAAGCATGCCTCTGGACCAGTGCCATTCTGGTGGGTCCCTACCTCTTATACTGGGCCTCTCAACCCCCTAGTGAGCCACGGATATCTAGATCCGTTCGGGGAGAGCTCAAAGGCTTCCCACATTGCTATGGCCTCATACATGCCTAAGCGATCCTCTAGAGCAGCAGCCTAGCTGCATGGCTTAGTGGCTCCTCACTTCTTCTATCGGGCTGGACAACGCCTAAGTGAGCCACTATGTCTCAATTCTTTCCAGGATGGTTCAGAGCCACATTTCAGTTGCTGGGGACTTCTAGGATCTAACGGATGCCTCTGGACCAGTATCATACAGGTGGCTCCCTACTTCTTGTACCGGGCATTTCAACGCCCTAGTGAGCCACCTATGTCCCAATCCGTTCGGGTAGAGCTCAGAGGCTTCCCACTTTGCTGAGGCCTTCTACATGCCTAAGCACGCCTCTGGAGCAGCAGCCTAGCTGCATGGCCCAGTGACTCCTCACTTCTTCTATCGGGCTAGTCAACGCCCAAATGAGCCACTGTGTCCCGATTCATTCCAGGACGGTCCTTAGCTACATTTTAGTTGCTGGGGACTTCTAGGATCCTAAGCATGCCTCTGGAGCAATATCACATCGTTGGCTCCCTACCTCTTGCACCGGGCCCTTCAATGTCGTATTGAGCCACCTATGTCCCGATCTGTTCGGGTAGAGCTTAGAGGCTTCCCACATTGCTGAGGCCTTCTACATGCCTAAGCATGCCTCTGGAGCAGCAGCCTAGCTGCATGGCCTAATGACTCCTCACTTCTTCTATCGGGCTAGTCAACATCCAAGTGAGCCACTGTGTCCCGATTCATTCCAGGACGGTCCAGAGCCACATTTCAGTTACTGGGGCCTCATAGGATCCTAAGCATGCCTCTTGACCAGTATCATTTTGGTGGCTCCCTATTTCTTGTACCGGGCCGTTCAACGCCCTAGTGAGCCAACTATGTCCCGATCCATTCTAGTAGAGCTCAGAGGCTTCCCACTTTGCTTAGGCCTTCTACATGCCTAAGCACGCCTCTGAAACAGCAGCCTAGCTGCATGGCCCAGTGGCTCCTCACTTCTTCTATCAGGCTAGTCAACTCCCAAGTGAGCCACTTGTCCCGATTCATTCCAAGATGGTCCAGAGCAACATTTCAGTTGCTAAGGACTTCTAGGATCCCAAACATGCCTCTGGACCAGTATCACACCGTTGGCTCCCTACCTCTTGCACCGGGCCCTTCAATGCTTTACTGAGCAACCATTGTCCCGATTTGTTCGGGTAGAGCTCAAAGGCTTCCCACTTTGCTGAGACCTTCTACATGCCTAAGCACGCCTCTGGAGCAGCAGCCTAGCTGCATGGCCTAGTGACTCCTTACTTCTTCTATCGGGCTAGTCAACGGCCAAGTGAGCCACTGTGTTCCGATTCATTCCAGGACGGTCCAGAGCCACATTTCAGTTGCTGGGGCCTCATAGGATCCCAAGCATGCCTCTTTACTAGTATCATTTTGGTGGCTCCCTACTTCTTGTACCTGGCCCTTCAACGCCCTAGTGAGCCAACTATGTCCCGATCCGTTCTGGTAGAGCTCAGAGGCTTCCCACTTTGTTGAGGCCTTCTACAAGCTTAAGCACGCCTCTGGAGCAGCAGCCTAGCTGCATGGCCCAGTGGCACCTCACTTCTTCTATTAGGCTAGTCAACTCCCAAGTGAGCCACTTGTCCTGATTCATTCCAAGATGGTCCAGAGCCACATTTCAGTTGCTAAGGACTTCTAGGATCCCAAACATGCCTCTGGACCAGTATCACACCGTTGGCTCCCTACCTCTTGCACCTGGCCCTTCAATGCCCTATTGAGCCACCTTTGTCCTGATCTGTTCGGGTAGACCTCAAGAGCTTTCCACTTTGCTGAGACCTTCTACATGCCTAAGCACGCCTCTAGAGCAGCAACCTAGTTGCATGGTCCAGAGCTACATTTCAGTTGCTGGGGCGTCCTAGGATCCCAAGCATGCCTCTTGACAAGTATAATTTTGGTGGCTCCCTACCTCTTGTAGTGGGCCACTTAACGCCCTAGTGAGCCACCGATGTCCCAATCCGTTTGGGGAGAGCTCAGAGGCTTCCCACATTGTTATGGCCTCTTAAATGCCTAAGCAAACCTCTAGAGTAGCAGCCTAGCTGCATGGCCCAATGGCTCCTCACTTCTTCTATCGATCTGGACAACGCCTAAGTGAGACACTGTGTTCTTATTTATTCCAGGATGGTCTAGAGCCATATTTCAGTTGCTTGGTACTTATAGGATCCCACGTATGCCTCTAGACCAGTATCATATAGGTGGATCCCTACTTCTTGTACCGAGCCCTTCAACGCCCTAGTGAGCCACCTAGGTCTTGATCCATTCGGGTAAAGCTTAGAGGCTTCCAACTTTGCTGAGGCCTTCTACATGCCTAAGCACGCCTCTAGAGTAGCAGCCTAGCTGCATGTCCCAGTGGCTCCTCACTTCTTCTGTTAGGCTAGTCAACGCCCAAGTGAGCCACTTGTCCCGCTTCATTCCAAGATGGTCCAGAGCCACATTTCAGTTGCTAAGGACTTTCAGTATCCCAAGCATGCCTCTGGACCATTATCACACCGTTGGCTCCCTACCTCTTGCACCGGGCCCTTCAATGCCCTATTGAGCCACCTAGGTCCTGATCCGTTCGAGTAGAGCTCAGAGGCTTCCCACTTTGCAGAGGCCTTCTACATGCCTAAGCACGCCTCTAGAGCAGCAGCCTAGCTACATGGCCTAGTGGCTCATCACTTCTTCTATCAGGCTAGTCAACGCCCAAGTGAGCCACTTTTCTCGATTCATTCCAGGACGGTCCAGAGCCACATTTTTGTTGCTAAGGATTTCTAGGATCCCAAGCATGCCTCTGGACCAGTATCACAACGTTGGCTCCCTACCTCTTGCACCGGGCCCTTCAATGCCCTATTGAGCCACCTATGTCCCGATCTGTTGGGGTAGAGCTCAGAGGCGTCCCACTTTGCTAAGGCCTTCTACATGCCTAAGCACGCCTTTGAAGTAGCAGCCTAGCTACATGGACTATTGACTCCTCACTTCTTCTATCAGGCTGGTCAACGCCCAAGTTAGCCACTGTGTCCCGATTCATTCCAGGAGGGTCTAGTGCCACATTTAAGTTGCTGGGGCCTTCTAGGATCCCAAGCATGCCTCTTAACCAGTATCATTCTGGTGGCTCCCCACCTCTTGTACTGGGCCCCTAAACGCCCTAGTGAGCCACCGATGTCCCAATCCGTTTGGGGAGAGCTCAGAGGCTTCCCACATTGTTATGGCCTCTTACATGCCTAAGCAAGCCTCTAGAGTAGCAGCCTAGCTGCATGGCCCAATGGCTCCTTAGTTCTTCTATCGGGCTGGACAACGCCTAAGTGAGCCAATGTGTCCTTAATTATTCCAGGATAGTCCAGAGCCATATTGTAGTTGCTTGGAACATCTAGGATCCCACGCATGCCTCTTGACCAATATCATACAGGTGGCTCCCTAATTCTTGTACCGAGCCCTTCAACGCCCTAGTGAGCCACCTATGTCCTGATCCGTTAGGGTAGAGCTCGGAGGCTTCCCACTTTGCTGAGGCCTTCTACATGCCTATGCACGCCTCTAGAGCAGCACCCTAGCTGCATGGCCCAGTGGCTCCTCACTTCTTCTATCGGGCTAGTCAACGCCCTAGTGATCCATTGTGTCCCGATTCATTCTAGGATGGTCCAGAGCCACATTTCAGTTGCTGAGGACTTTTAGGATCCCAAGCATGCCTCTGGACCAGTATCACACCGTTGGCTCTGACAAGACACGTTTTTCCTCTAGTCGTTTTAAAAGATCAGTCCGTCAATAATATTTAATAAAACCTCACAAAGCCTAAATCAGTTTGAAAACATAAATATAGTGGCAAGTGGGGTGTCGTCCACAGGGAGCGGAGTTAGCTAAATTAGTTAATGCTAAAGCAATGTTATGTATATATATAATAGCCAAACATGAATTGGTGAAAATGTAGATTGTGAACCAATTCTAAATAACACTAAATTAAATATGTAAATAAAATGAAGGGGGAAATGGAATGAAGGATATATAGATGATGAAAACTAAGGAGTTAATGGATATGAAAGTAAATACTGGGCAATGTAACAAACTTGTCAATAGCACGGCTATTCAAGGTAACCGATCTAGGATGTATAGAGTCGGTTATTTATCCCTAGAAGGTGGCCAACCTAGGATGTATAGTGCGGACCACCTATTAGGGATTAATCCTTGTAAACTACCAACCTAGGATGTATAGAGTTGGTGGTTTATCGGATTCTGGAAATGAAGCTCGTCTACCTGACAATGACTCAACCGATTACAAATAGTCCCCCTAGGATGTATAGTGATGACATCTAACTCTCTCACGGATTCCGACCTAGGATGTATAGTGCCGGAAAACACGATCGAGGTTAGATTAAAACCGCGGTTCAAGAATCGGAATTCATGACTTTCCGTCTATTCTTTAGAGCATTATACAACAAAATATGATGTATATCTAGATGCAATACTCATACATAATACAAAGATATCTTGCAAAGAGGATGTATCTACACAAGAAATCAATGATAAACATTCACAACAAGAATAGATCAATGGAAGATAGACATGAATATCAATATAATATCAAGTTTATGTACAAGCCCAATATTCCACTAACTACTCCATCAACCCCTTAGAGGGGATTTAGCTACTCATTACAACTAGGAAACCAAGAGAGAGGAGATAGAAATAACCCTTGGAGAACATCTCCTTCCTTGTAGTGACTCCAATCTCCAAACTTCCTTGAAGTTGAGTAGAGAACGTAAGGATGAGAGAGAGAGAGAGAAACTAGATCTAAGAGTGCTTAATCTGTGCTAAACGGAGTCAAAAAGCTCCTTAAAACGTTTCTATACTTTTTTGTTTATACTAAATACAAAAATAGGTCACTTAAGCTTTGAAAATCAGACTGGCGCGCTCGGAGTGCGGGTAGAGTGCGGGTGATTTACCCGCACTGTACCCGCACTGTATGGGTTGTCTGCAACTTCAGTTCTCGGATCAGGGCATTAGTGCGGGTGGAGTGCTGTTGAATTACCTGCACTTGACCCGCACTTGGCATCGCACTGTGATCGCACTTGAATCGTACTTCCCTGTCAGGTGCAAAATCTACCTTCTGTCTTGAGCAACAGTGCGGGTAGAGTGTGGTTGGATAACCCCCACAGTACCCGCACTCTAATGTCAGGTGCAATTCTGCTCTTTTGTTCTTGATGCAAGTGCGGGTAGAGTGCGGTTTGATGACCTGCACAGTACCCGCACTCTAATGTCAGATGCGGTTATGCTCTTCTATTCTTGGTGCAAGTGCGGGTGGAGTGCGGTTTGCTGACCCGCACAGTACCCGCACTCTGATGTCAGGTGTATGATCAGCTTCTCTAGATTGGCATTAGTGCGGGTAGAGTGCGGTTGGATTGCCCGTACAGTACCCGCACTTTATCTTCAGGTGCAACATCAGCTTTCTGGTTTTGCATTAGTGTGGGTGGAGTGCGGTTAGCTGACCCGCACTTTACCAGCACTTTATCTCTGTACTTGCATTCTGCCCCGGCTATGCACATGAGTGCGGCTGGAGTGCGGTTGCGACCCGCACTGGACCTGCACTGGAGAGCAGTTTGTGCTCCTTTGCCTTCGCTTTCGCCTCTTTTCTGCTGGAATCACCACAATATGCCTCCAAGCCTGTCTCTGCATCATTTCCTACAAATAAGCACAAAACCACCCATAAGAGATACAAAATTGCACGAAAACAGAACATAAGGTAAGGATCTGAGGGCCTAAATATACTACATATTTGGCCCGATCAAACACCCCCAAACCAAACCTTTGCTCGTCCTCGAGCAAATCTAATCGAAACAATAAGACACCAGCTGAAAGTAATTTCTAGATACCTAAACAAAACATCAATAATGCCGCAAGTCCCATGTGTGATAAGATACAATAGGTGTGATAGAGAGGAGAAAAACATATGCATAAGATCAAGAGCAATTTGGAGACACCCAAGGGAGGCTCGTACGAACAAGAATCCCACACCTAAAGGCATTCATGAATTTAGGACCACTTACTCCCATACCTTGAGCATAATTCGCTTCAATTCTAAAGCTCACATGGATCCTCTCTTTTCTTTCCTCAAGAGTCCTAAGTTACACACAACAAGTATGCAAAGAAGATTTTGCATAAGATTTAAGCAATGAACTATCCTAGGAACGAGTCACCATGCCATGGATGCGAAAGATCGTGCTTCAACCTACATTCCCAAACTAGACTGACATGGATCAAATAGGGCTTTTCAACCGGTTATAGTGTGGCTGTGGGGTTGAATGAGTTTACACACAAAATATGGAAATTTAGGAGTTCAAACTCACCAATCATGCTAGAATATATCCCTACTCCCACACCATGTTCTTTTCTCGCTTAAATGCAACCCTCTAGGAAACCATTTAACCCACATTTGTGCCTTTAACGTTGCATTCCGTTTGGGCATTTTTAGCATAAAACACTCTCATTATGGCACTTCAAGTACAATCTTTCTTTAAATTTTTCTTTTAACAATTTCCCAATTACAATGTTGTACTCTATTTGAGTTGTTACAATTTCCCTTTCTTAGGCATTTAGGGTGCATAACTTACCTCTTTCCTTGCATATTTTCAATAACTATTTCATTTTACCTGCTGTGGGACCATTTTGACCCTTTTCATCACTACCATTTCCCATCCTAACATGATTAGTACAAGGGTAGGCATGTGTTTAGGCTATTGGGTGTATGGTTGAATGTGGTACCAAATGAAAGGGTAAGTGTTTGGCCTCAACTTGGCTTTGGAGCACACAATATGGTAAGTGGTGTTTAGGCTATAGAGGTAATTCAATACACATACATTCCCTAATATTACTTCCACAACCATCTAAAAAGGGAATGAAAGCATCCATCACGCAATTCACAAAATGATGCAAGTCCTATGGCACATGACATACATGACGAGAGGCGTGTTTAAGAATAATCAATAATGCACTCAGAAAATGCACTTTCATGCTTGTGTTTGTGATCTCACGGGTATCTCCACTATTAAAACAAGACATGGGAACAATGAGTCCCCAATACTTAGCACCAACGGGTGGGACGAACCCATGATTGTGCAAGCTAACCCTCAAGTGGCACCAAACTATATCACAAGGTCAGAGCACATATAAGGAACTAGTCAAAAACACACTCTAGAGGCATCATACCTATACTGGATTACAGTTTGAAAAACGGACAAGCAATAAAATTGAAAAATTGGACACTAAACTGTACAAGGCGGAGGCGTGATGCACCCCCAAACCAAAACTCAACAATGTCCCCATTGTTGGAAAGAATAAGCATAATCGCAATAAATGGCGGAATGAGGGATCAACACCCCCAAACCGAATCTAGACATACATTCAACCATGCTCATTCATAATACAAAAACTAAATTGCATTCATTGAAAGCTTAAGTACAAAACCGAAGGTAGAAAACTCCCTTTAGAAGGAAGATCGTTCGATGTCCATGCGTGTTGTTGTGTGCTTCCCAAAAGATGCACAACCTAGCTTAAAACCACACAAAAACTCTACCAAACAGATATCAAATGCGAAAAGAAAAGAATAATAAGTCTAAGCCATTTAAAAGAAAATACAAATACAAATACAAGCAATAAAAGTTTTGAATAATAATAAAGAACAAGAATGGATGGTCAATCATCGTCGAAAAACTCCCTCTCCGGTTCACTGGCGATCCCTTTGCCCTTGGGGTCGATCTCTGATCTGATCCGCTCTCCATGCTCCCTCCTGGATCTCTCCATAGCAGCTCTGAGCTCTTCCCCATATGGGTCAATGCCTGGACCCCCTAAAGGAGGTGAGAAAGCAGCTGGCCTCTTCTTCTTCTGCGGATAACTTGGAAGACTGAGTGCCTCCCTCATGTTCGTGAGGTTGCCCCAAATGTCCGTGAAATACTCATTGGCTTCCGCCCTACTCTCAGTGATCTGCCTACTATTTTCGGCGACCTCGGTCCTGAGGTTCTCTAATCATGTAAGCAAAGTCTGCCAAGGGACCTCTCCAAATGTCTCCTGCGTGGGTGGGGAAGCAGCGGGCCTATAATCACCATACTCGATGTAAACCGGCTCCACATCTGGTTGTTCCAGGATGTCTTCAGCCTGTCTGCTCGTGCTACCCCCTCGAGCAGGTTTTCTCCTCCCTGTTCGGACCCTGACACCAGAGGGGTCCCGCTCTCTGACCTGGTCGTTCCATGTGAATCGCCCAACTGGCCCCAAACCGTATTCGAAAGGGTCAGATCCAAAATCTACTCGGGTAGTTCTGCAGAATGCCGTGATGAGGCTAGGGAAGATGAGTGGCTGCTTGTCCACCTTGACCCCTCCCATCTCAAGGATCTCTCTCTTGACCAGAAAGCCTATGTCTACCAACTGATTCTGCAGTATACAGTACAAGATCATTGCTGCATTGAAGTTCACTGAAGTCCTGTGCTTTCTGGGGATCGAGGAATGGGAGATGAATACATGCCAGAAACCTAACTCACTCCTTAAGTTGGTGTGCTTCATACGGTGATCAGGGGCCACCCAAAAATCCATCGGACGGATCACTAACTAATTTGCAAAATCCACATTTTGGGTCACGAAAAATTCACTCCAAGTCACCCCCTGCCTAAGACGTCCGACTGCATCGGGATCAACTGGAAGCTCAATCCTATAGTACCTGTTAATGTCCGCTATAGTCATCCGGACTTCTACCCCGCGGACCAGAACTGAAGAAGTGCGCTGAAAAGTTTCAGGTACCATCCTAGCAAAGAATTCCTCGACCACACGTCGGCAATACATCGGGGGGGGGGGGGGGGGGGGGGGGGCTAAAAAAGGTTTCCCATCCCCTTGTTTCTATCATTAGAGGAATTGGGGTGCCCTCCAGCTCTTCAACCGCTATCCCCCTCTTCACCACTATGTCTTGCTCCCTGAAATATTCTAAACGGTCCTCGAAATCTGGGTGCCTGATGCATGGTGGTGGAACTTGGGGTCCTCTCCTCGGTCTTTGTTCGGAACCTTGATTGCTTTGCCTAGTCGTTCTCCTGGTTCTTCCTGACATCTGCACAATAAACACAGTTTTAAGGCAATATTCGGATCAAAGAACCAAGAGGTTATGATGCAGGAATTTGAAAGGACAAAAATTCTGCCAGGAGGATAAAGTGCGGGTGGAGTGCGGGTGAATGACCCGCACTGTACCCGGACTCTAACTCGTTACCAGAAACCAGCACATGCAGAGTTTCAATCCATGTATACACTTCATAATTTCAGCATATCATTCGACCGAATTAACACCACTATGATTCTAACTCAAGTATAGGCTTCCAATCAACCATATAAACCCAATATCATAGTTTGAAATCCAATTGCAATAGAAAATCAATTAACAATGAATACATCACATGCATAATTAGATAACACCCATCAATCCATTCTTTTAGACATTAGCAAAAGCAAAAATAAGGGGTCAAAACCCTAACTAATGAAGTCCATGCAAAAGAGGAAAAAGAATTGTGATAAAGAGGGTTAGGGTTTGGATTAGAGAGATATGTAATGAAATTAGAGTAAGAATCCATACCTTGGTTGCCGAAAAATCGAAAACGTGGCACACACGGAATACCTTTCAGTTGAGAAGAGGGAAAAATTTGAAATTTTGCTGTTTTGTTTTGTTTTTTGTGGCAAGTGGAGCCCTAGAGAACGACAGGCAGTATATATACTGCGCGACCAAAGTGCGGGTGAAATGCTGGTGACTGACCCGCACTTTACCCGCACTTTATTACCTGATGCCTTCGGAGTGCGGGACGAGTGCGGGTGACTGACCCGCACTATAACCGCACTGTTCCCCTGGAGAGACTCCTGAATTCTGCCCTGCAACTGAATCTGCACCAAAACATTCTCAAGCATTCTCAAAAGTTTACAATGACAAAAACTAACCATCCGAAAAGTAAAAATAAAAATAAAAATAAAAAACACTACAATTGATTCAAAAGAGAGTGCAATGCACTCAAAGTGGGACCCGGTCAACCAAAAGAGGTTTGACCGGAATGGGGAGCACATTCAACTTGGCCACCCAAACCGGTGCCAAATGCCTATGCACTGCATCTCTCCCCACTTTCCTCATTTGTCCGACTAGGTCCTTTCGAACCCATATTTGTTCAACCTTGGGTGGGTTCATCCTAGATCCAACTCTACTTGTTTTGAACCATTGGAATCTAAAGCAATAAGCTTTAGTGTGCCCTTTTTTTGCACAAAAGTAACAAGTAATAGGAAGGTTAGGGAAACTCCCTGTTCGATAGTTGGCGTGGGCCACTTTTTGTTGTCCGATTCTGAGGGATTTGACATTGTTTTCTAACACAGCGAGTTGCTCAATCAAATCACACTCCTTGACCTTGGCCCGCTTCAACTCATTATCTTTCGTGCTCAATTGTTCTTGCAATTCCCTTACCGCCCTTGCGGACTCTTCCACACCTAGTTGTAGTTTCCTTGTCCTTCTCCCATAGTCTTCTTCAAACTCTTCTGAGAGCTTTGCCAATGCATCTAAGTTCTTGGAGACTAACTTCTTTTTGGTGGCAAGCTCCACTACTTGCTCTTTTAACCCGTTGTTCACTATTGAGAGATCATGCAATTTCGTCTTCAACTGTCCATTCTCAGCCTTAAGCAAATAAACCTCCAGTTTGAGCTTTGTATTTTCTTGCTCAAGCTCACCCAATTGTTCGAAAAGTTCGGTATTTGCTTCCTCCTCTTCGAATTCTGATTCTTGCCTTTCCTTAATGCAGTCTTGGTTTCCCAATTCCATCTCCTTAACACCCTTAAAGGCTTGCACAAGGGTGAGCACCCGGCTTCTTTTCTTTCTGGAATTTGGTGCCTCCAAGACTAAACAATCTCTGACTTGGCTTGTTCCGGGGGATGTTACCTTGAAGTTCACACTCTTCCCTCCACAATTGAAGGAAATGGCCCTAGAACAAATATCAACCACCATACTTGCTGTGGCCATGAATGGCCTCCCTAACAGTAGTTTCCAGTCCCTACCACTGGATTCTCCTCGTTTGCAGTCCAACACAAAAAATTCTACCGGCACCATCAAACCGTGCACATTCACATATACTTCCTCCACGATACCAACTGGGGTGATGGGAGAATTATCCGCCATGTTGAGGGTCTGGGAGGTGGGCTTGATTGACTTAATCTTCAATTGTTCGTAGACCTCTAATGGCATCATATTGATTCTAGCCCCCATATCAAGGACCACTCCCATCTTTGGTGAATTCTCTATTTGTACCTCTATGACGAAACTCCCGGGGTCTTCAAGTTTAATGGGGGAGTCTATGTCACTTCCCATATTTTCCTTATCCGCGACCTCCACCATACTTTCCTTAGTCTCAGCAACTCCCAACTGGACAACCTCTAACACATTAACATGTTCATCGGAGCTTGATGCCTTCTCCTTGTTCTTGACCAATGCATCCAAAATCTGTGCCAACTGAGTTTCCATCTTCTTCAGTGACGCTCCATGACTGTTTGCTCTCTGATCATTGGACTGCATGTAAGCTGACATTCATTGCTCAGAGGCATGCAAGGTGTTCTTGTGTGCTTCCGACCCGATACCAACCACTTTGATCACTGTGCTCACTATCTCCTCTAGAGACTTGTCCTTCGGTTGGCTAGCGGAAGCGTGGGAATTGAAGTTGGATGGTGGGTTACTACTTGAACTTCCCCATTGATTGTTGTTGTTCACCCCTCCTTGATTGTATCTATTGTATCCCCGGTTTTGGTACCCTTGGTTGTTGTTTCCACCTTGGAAATTGGTGTTGCCACCTTGGTAATTGTTGTTGCCACCTTGGTAAGTGGTTGCTCCTAGGTGGTTGTTGTTGGACCAAGACAAGTTTGGGTGGTTTCTCAACCCTGGATTATATGTATTCGAATATGGGTCACTCCTTGGCGGCCTATGAAATTCCCCAAGGGCTTGGGCTTGCTCTTCTTGACTGAAATGCCCTTCTCCTCCTTCGATCTCCCCCATGACTTGACTAACTCCTTGGGAGGACACTGGTTTTCCGGTTATAAGCTCCTTGATTGATTGAAGCTCCTTGTTCATTCTAGACATCTGGATTTGAACTTGGGTATCCTGACCCACCTCTATTCTTCCACCCCTTCTCACATGTGATGTCCTCTGTTGTGAGTTCTGGGCAATCTTCTCCAGAATGTCATAAGCTTCAACTGCCCTCTTGTCTGCAATGGTACCTCCGCATGCATTATCCACTAACATTTGGGTTATCGGTGAAAGTCCACTATAGAAAGAATTAACCTTCAGCTCTGGATGGTATGTATGCGGTGGCATTTGAGCTAACAATAAGTTGAACCTCTCCCATGCCTCATGGAATGGTTCACCGTCCTCTTCGACAAAGGATGCTATCTTCAATCTTAGGTCTTTAGCCTTCTGTGATGAAAAATACTTGTTGAAGAAAACCTTGCAGACCTGACTCCATATCACTAGTGATCCCGGCCTCAAGTTCATGTACCATGTCATGGCTACATCTTTCAGACAATATTGGAAACACCTGAGATGAAGCTGCTCCCTTGTCAGTACTGCTTGGCGAGCCATTACAGGGAAGGTTTCTAGGGTGGCTCCATATTGTTTCATAAATTGGAGGCAATCCTCGGTACTTCGCCCACTAAACGATGGTAGGAGGCTAATATGCATAGTTTTCAACTCATACTGCCTTGTTATATCATCCAGTACTATTGCAGTGGGCACATTACCTACAAACGGGAGAGTGTACTTGCCCATGGTGAGGCCTAGCTCTTCATCCCCATGTACACTTCCCTCATTCTCTCGAGGCTGCTGCTCATTCTCTCTAGCCTGCTGCTCATTCTGATTATGATCGTCCATATTCCCCTCTAATTGCCCGGTTCTTCTACCCAACTGATTGATGTTATCGATAACTGGCAACACTGTTCCTCTTAACGATCTTCGTCCGTGCATATACTTAGGAACCTGAAATTTCACAACAAACAACGCACAACATAAACGAGAAACAGAAAGGGCAGAGCAGAAATATTACTAGACTAACCGATGCTTATGCAAAACTAATTAAACTAAACATGCCGCTCCACGGCAGCGGCGCCATTTGACAAGACACGTTTTTCCTCTAGTCGTTTTAAAAGATCAGTCCGTCAATAATATTTAATAAAACATCACAAAGCCTAAATCAGTTTGAAAACATAAATATAGTGGCAAGTGGGGTGTCGTCCACAGGGAGCGGAGTTAGCTAAATTGGTTAATGCTAAAGCAATGTTATGTATATATATATATATATATATATATAATAGCCAAACACGAATTTGTGAAAATGTAGATTGTGAACCAACTCTAAATAACACTAAATTAAATATGTAAATAAAATGAAGGGGGAAATGGAATGAAGGATATATAGATAATGGAAACTAAGGAGTTAATGGATACGAAAGTAAATACTGGGCAATGTAACAAACTTGTCAATAGCACGGCTATTCAAGGTAACCGACCTAGGATGTATAGAGTCGGTTATTTATCCCTAGAAGGTGGCCAACCTAGGATGTATAGTGTAGACCACCTATTGGGGATTAATCCTTGAAAACTACCAACCTAGGATGTATAGAGTTGGTGGTTTATCGAATTCTGGAAATGAAGCTCGTCTACCTAACAATGACTCAACCAATTACAAATAGTCACCCTAGGATGTATAGTGATTACTTCTAACTCTCTCACGGATTCCGACCTAGGATGTAAAGTGCTAGAAAACACGATCGAGGTTAGATTAAAACCGCGGTTCAAGAGTTAGAATTCATGACTTTCCGTCTATTCTTTAGAGCATTATACAACTAAATAGGATGTATATCTAGATTCAATACTCATACATAATACAAAGATATCTTGCAAATAGAATGTATCTACACAAGAAATCAATGATAAACATTCACAACAAGAATAGATCAATGGAAGATAGACATGAATATCAATATAATATCAAGTTTATGTACAAGCCCAATATTCCACTAACTACTCTATCAACCCCTTAGATGGGATTTAGCTACTCATTACAACTAGGAAACCAAGAGAGAGGAGATAGAAATAACCCTTGGAGAACATCTCCTTCCTTGTAGTGACTCCAATCTCCAAACTTCCTTGAAGTTGAGTAGAGAATGTAAGGATGAGAGAGAGAGAGAGAGAAACTAGATCTAAGAGTGCTTAATCTGTGCTAAACGGAGTCAAAAATCTCCTTAAAATGTTTCTATACTTTTCTATTTATACTAAAAACAAAAATAGGTCACTTAAGCTTTGAAAATCAAACTGGCGCGCTCGGAGTGCGGGTGGAGTGCGGGTGATTTACCCGCACTGTACCCGCACTGTATGGGTTGTCTGCAACTTTAGTTCTCAGATCAGGGCAGTAGTACGGGTGGAGTGCTGTTGAATTACCCGCACTTGACCCGCACTTGGCATCGCACTGTGATCGCACTTAAATCGCACTTCCCTGTCAGGTGCAAAATCTACCTTCTGTCTTGAGCAATAGTGCGGGTAGAGTGCAGTTGGATGACCCGCACAGTACCCGTACTCTAATGTCAGGTGCAATTCTGCTCTTCTGTTTTTGATGCAAGTGCGGGTAGAGTGCGGTTTGATGACCCGCACAGTACCCGCACTCTAATTTCAGATGCGGTTCTGCTCTACTGTTCTTGGTGCAAGTGCGGGTGGAGTGCGGTTTGCTGACCCGCACAGTACCCGCACTCTGATGTCAGGTGTATGATCAGCTTCTCTGGATTGGCATTAGTGCGGGTAGAGTGCGGTTGGAATACCCACACAGTACCCGCACTTTATCTTCAGGTGCAACATCAGCTTTCTGGTTTGGCATTAGTGCGGGTGGAGTGCGGTTAGCTGACCCGCACTGTACCCGCACTTTATCTCTGTACTTGCATTGTGCCCCGGCTATGCACATGAGTGCGGCTGGAGTGCGGCTGGAGTGCGGTTGCGACCCGCACTGGACCCGCACTAGACCCGCACTGTAGAGCAGTTTGTGCTCCTTTGCCTTCGCTTTCGCCCCTTTTCTGCTGGAATCACCACAATATGCCTCCAAGCCTTTCTCTGCATCATTTCCCACAAATAAGCACAAAACCACCTATAAGAGATACAAAAACGCACAAAAACAGAACATAAGGTAAGGATCTGAGGGCCTAAATATACTACGTATTTGGCCCGATCAGGCTCCCTACCTCTTGTATCGTGCCCCTCACCGCCCTAGTGAGCCACCTATATCCTGATCCGTTCAGGGATAGCCCAGAGGCTTCCTAAATTTACTGAGGCCTCCTACATGCCATAGCAAGCGTCTGGAGCAGCAGCACTGCTGCAAGATCAGTGATTCCTCACTTATTATATTGGGCCCCTCACAGCGCCCATGTGAGCTACCTAGATCACCGCTGCAAGATTATCGGTTTATGATCTTTTGTACCAGGTTACTCAACGCCCGAGCGAGCTGAGGAGGTCCAGGTTTGTTCAAGCAGAGTCTCGAGTCCCACTACGATTTGTGAAGACTCCTATTCACTCCAAGACTTTTAAACTGGTTACATCACCTGGGGACTAGAAGCTCATCAATCTCCCTTGTCCTCCTATGGAACGGGTATTGACCTCTACATGAGAAAAGTTCTTCTAGTGACCAGTCCACAATAAGAAGCACCATTGCAGTAGGTTGCTCTACTTACCTATACAGGGAAAGCAGATTACCCCAGAAGGTCTCACCAATGAAGCCTGCAGGGTGAGCATTGACCAGTATCGCCTTGAGTATTATCGCCTTGGTAGTTCTCCTATTATCGCCTTGGTAGTTCTCCTATGATCGCCTTGGTAGTTCTTCTATGATCGCCTTGGTAGTTCTCATTTGATCGCTTTTTGCCTATGATCGAGATCAGGATAGCCACATGGCACTCCTGATGTTTTGGCTGGGTACCACCCCCCGCCAAGAAAAACCTAGTGCTGAAGTGGCCTTAGTTGCCTACCAGGACCATCACTTAAAGACCATGATTCCTTGCACTGGAATGCCTGATGCCCTGGACCAGATTAATCCCTCCAGGAGGATTGCCTTAAAGACCAGGATAGCTAGATAGCTCTCGTGATACCCTGGACCGGGTCAATCCCTCCAAGAGGATCGCCTTAAAGACCAGTATAGCAAGATAGCTATCCCGATACCCTGGACCGGGTCAATCCCTCCAGGAGGATCGCCATAAAGACCAGGATAGCTAGATAGCTCTCCTGATGCCCTGGACTGGATTAATCCATCCAGGAGGATCTCCTCAAGACCAGGAAAAGCCACATGGCATTCCTGTTGCCCTGGCCAGCCACCACCCTCCGCTAGGAAGGATCCGGTATGTAAGAGCATAGTCGCCCGACGGATCAAACCTCGGCCGGGCACCACCCCCCACTGAGAAGGGTCTGGATAGTAAGAGCATAGTTGCCAGCCAGATCAAAGCCTTGGTCAGGCACCACCCCCTGCTAAGAAAGACCTGGTGCTAAAATTTCCTTATTACCTACCAGGATCTTGTTGCCAGAATGTTCGCCATGTGTTCGCCAAGGTACCAAGATTCCTAGAACAGAAATGCGAGGTACCCAGTTTCTCTAGAATGTTCTCCATATGTTCGCCAAGGTACCAAGATTCCTAGAACAGGAATGCGAGGTACCCAGATTCTCCAATATGTTCGCCATGTGCTCGCCAGAATACCAGGATTCCTAGAACAGGAATGTAAGGTACCCATTTTCACCAATATGTTCGCCTACGTGTTTTCACCTCAGGACTAGGACAACCAAATGTCCCTCTTGCTGCCTTGGCCGGGCACTACCCCCCGCTAGGAAGGATCTGGGTGGCTTAGTTGCCTACCAAGATCGTTTTCGCCTATGTACCCAGATTCCTGAAAAATGGAAGGCTAGGTACCTTAATTCGCCATTATTATAGACAAAGTACCAGGATCCCCTGAACAGGAATGCCAGGTACCCAGATTCGCCAAAGCCAAGAGTGCTGGGAGCGTTTTTTTTTAAAGTAATAGCTACAAGTAAGAAACGACGAGAAAAATTCTTCAAGCAGTATAAGATCCTGACTCCAACCCCAACTTAATAGTGGTGTTCAAGTCAGGGGGGACTTCCATTAACAGTCATTTTTGGCAGGGGTCCAAAGAAGAATTTTCCATCCAGCAGGTACCTGGTAGGACCTAGATTGGGACCGGTACCTAGATACCGGGGATGCTCTACACCATGAACCGGAAAGAATTCAGTACCATGTCTCACAGTCTACTAGGTACTAAGCAAAGCTAGACCACGATACCTCCTATGTGGCTCCTGGGTACCACGATACCTCCTACCTTGTACCTAGGTACCGCGGCATCTACCCGGTACCCAAGTACCGCGATATTAGTCCATGATCTAACCAGAATGTGTATCCTACCCACCAAGTAGAAAGAATGTCGCCACAAAGCCACTAGCATGCTAGAACAAGCGCCACACCAGCGAGAAGGGACTGGTACACTAGAGTACCTCATCTGAAGGGAAGAAGCATGCAACACCATCTGACCTCATTAAGGGCCACTCACAACTCTATTAATGGAGATAATCAGCCCCATTAATGAGAAGATGAGTCAACTCTTTACTGGTCATTTACAATGCCATTAATGAGGGAATCAGTCAACTCTATTAATAGAGATAATCAGCCCCATTAATGAGAAGATCAGTCAATTCATTAATGGCTATTCCCAACGCCATTAATCGAAGAATATTCAACTTCATTAATGCCAGGTCAACATTCCTTTGATTGTGAATTAATTAGTGGAGTGGGCAACAAGAATCAGAACATATAAATATGACCAAGTTCTCTCCAAGAAGGGGGTTCGAACAACAAACACAATTCACCAGCTAGGGTTCGGACTACGCCACCAACTCTATCGAATTTCCCCATCTCAGGGGTTCATACATTTTCTCCGATCGATTCCCTAACATTTTGACTCCCTGACATTCTCCATATCTCCAAGATGTCTCCGACCCCAGATTTCACCCACTTCTCCACTAGGAATATGAGTTCGCCATCGCCGGGAGCGTAAAAGGGACCCTGCCCGAATTCCCTCTACACCACCATTGTATTGACTGCTATATATGTCAGTTTTTGCCATATATGTACCGGTACCAAATGGTACCCCTCTAACTGTGACCTACTAGGACTCAGTTTGTATTAATGTAAGCTCTCCGGAGCACCCCTCAAGATATATAAATATAAAGAAGGGTCTTTCTCCCTTCCTATGGATACTGCCTGGGGGTTTTTCAGCATGTGATCAATCGTGATGCTTTTTCCCCCTAGGTCAGTCCACCAATACTAAAAGAGTTGTCAATCTCCTTTCTATCTCCTTGTTATGAATGCATGTATACGTGTTAAGCACCGACCATGCTGGTCCTAGCTCTCATGTACTTCTCCTGGCTCATTATCTAGGTCGGAGGAATATTGAAGGCACCTAGAGAGGTGACTAGGTACCAGGATCAGATACCAAGACCGGGTACCAGCCTACTACACCAGATGGGAGGGATGATTGTTCTCCTACCATGGCATCTATCTCACTTTCACCTTACCAAAACCACGGTACGAAGTACCTACCCCCCGCTGCAACCTCCGGGGTAGCGGGTCGAGGGTGTTGATTGAGATTTTCACCCCCGGGTGGATTTTTCTGTTAACACCTTATTACTTTTCTCCTTCGTTTCTTTTCGATTCGTCACCACTAAACCTTCCAAGTTATGACCCGCAAACTGATAACTGTGTGTGGGCACATCACAGGTTTTGGTAGTACCATATGGAGGCTGTAGAGAAAGGAGAAGACAACTCCTTGTCCTCTTGATGAAATTCAGCCAAGAAAGAATAACAATTTTGTAAGAACCTTAATTTTATGATTGACTTATTTCATGACAAATCACATTGGGGATGTTTGTGTAATGGGTAGCATAGGTTCTCCAAGTGTGGTTTTCTCAAAGACATGCTTCCTGTCATCTCATGAGCTTCAAAAGGTAGTTCACGTATGCTTATTTCTCCTTGAAGAGGTCTAGTTGCACACACTCACATCTCATGCATTTGTATTGACATGCATTTGTTGTTGCACACACTCACGCACTTACATGCATTTGTGATGTTATGCACATGTTCCTTATTCCTCTTTTGTGCATTAATTTCACAATCACACGTGCACTTATTCTTAGTCTTAAGTGTGGTTTTATGTAGTGTAATTTGTTTCCCGATGTGTGTTCAGAAATGTAGGCGCCCGCATGATTAGTGTGGTTTTTACGTAGCGCGATGAGTGACCTCCCTAAAGGTCTCAAGTGTGCAGGTGTCCGCGGGTTCCCTTACCTACGCAATGACCCTTGGTTTCCTCAGGTTTCTCCAATGTGCAGGTTGTGCACGGGTCCCTTACTCGCGCAGTACCAGCGCACTGACCATGGGGTTTCTCAGGTCTGTTTTAGCACGGGTTGTGCACGAGTACCCTACCCTTGTAGTATCCGTTCATTGAGGATGTGCTTCTCGGGTTTCGCTTTTGCAAGGGTAGTGCGAGGGTCCCCTACCCGCGTACTGGACCCACGTTGTGCCCTGTTTTCTGCCTAACTTTACAAAACGACATAGTTTTGTTTAGGGCTTCTATATATATATGTTCCTTTCTCTCCCACTTCATTTTTCTGAGCTTCAAACTTGGTTTTTAGTGAGAGAAAATATTTCCCTTAGTGAGAGAAGCTCCAAGAGTGTTTCATTACCTCTCCAAACCCAAAATGCATCATTCAATCATGAATCAAACATCTTCTAGTTTCATCTAGGATGTTTTCTTCCATGGGTCTTCATCTTTGAATTGACTTGGTAAGTTAAACAAAAATCTCATCTTTGTTATTTGTTTATACTTTCCAAGATGATGTTTTTATTGCATTCATAAGTTTATTAAATGCTATGTCTTCATTTATTGCATCTATTTATAAGTTCCTTTGCATGATTGGGTTTGTATTGTGATAGCTTACTGTTAACTAAATATTTGTTCGTGGTAAGAAATCTCAATTAACACCCTCAAGACTACTACCACAGAGGTGGTGGCCGGGGTCGAATGTACTTTATTCAGTGCTTATGCAAATGATAGAAAATACTAGTATTAATGCTATCAAAAAAGAATGAAAATCCTTTCATTATCAGTGGTATATCATGTACAAATATTTCTCATATGCTCTCCATTTTTCTGGGATGTAGTAGGGTTATCGTCGCGTACTCGTCGAAAAGTAGTCTTTTTTCTCTCTTTTTATACATAGTTTTGGTACGTTAAACCAACTGATTTTCCCCTTGATTTTCTCAATCTCTTACCTCCTTATCGGGCGGGATTTCTCATTTAAATGTCATTGACTTTGTGTTAATAACCAAATTGAGAATATCTTGGTGGAGATCAGTTTGTTTCCTCTTTAGATTCTATTACTTGTTCTACACGTACGTAATGTTTCTGGATATGATCCAGTGTATCTTTGTATTTTTATAGCGTAATTCCTCACACAAGTCGTTGAATATTGTCTCGTCAACATAGATCAGTATCCCGGATTTGGTATCCAGGAGCTTAGTCTAGCCAAGAGCTTGGGTCTGACCTCCCTTGATCTCTTGGAGCTTGATATGGTCCCCTTTGAACATTCATCTATGACAGCGGGGTTTTGGCTAGCTTCTAGAGAGGTTGCGAGGTAATCTCGACCCCCGGGGAGCTTCCCGATTTCAAGTTTGGTGATGCGGGCTCGATCTGATCAAACTAAGCTCTACTCCGGGTGTTTCTGAAGCTCACCTTTATTTCTGTGGGGTGGTATCGTAGCTCAGCTTTGGGAACCATGGTCTCCTGGTGGATACCCTCGGGCCTGGAGTCAGACTAGGAGGGTGGAAAATTTCCTTTTGGTCCCTAGCTAAATTTGGCTATTTACAGAAGTCCTTTCTGACTTGAACGCCGATGATTGAGTTTAGGGTTGGAGTCAAATTTCCTATTTTATTTGGGAAATTTTCCCTCTATTACCATGACCAGAATCTTGGTGGAAATCTTTTCATTAATTTCCCCCAAGTGATGTGGCACACGTAGATTGGGGTATTCAAATTAATCTGGCTACGTTACGGCCACTCTGTGATTCGAGGCAACCCACCATAGAAAATTTTGTTCTTGGGCTGTCGACGTCACTGCTCTGTCCGCTCCTATTTAAACTCAACAACTCCATTGCCTTCCTCACACTTTCATCTCTTTCAAGTTTCAAATTTTCTTTTGGAAAGAATTTCATCTCCTCTTTATCAACTTCGTTAGATTTTCTTCTACCATGTCGAAAAATAGCTGTGATTCTATGGACTCTATTTTCGACGGTGAGGAGGTCGCTAGTCTCACCCTTGGTAAGAGAGCGCGTACAGGTTTCGACAGTGACGACTCTCCACCAAGTCCCCAGCACCGGCGGTCGACTAGAAACGTAGCCATTGGGACCGGGTTCTCTAATCGACCTGACAATCCTCTGGATTTGGTTGATGAATATTCTAACAAAGAGGACAAAGAGGATGCTGCCGGGAAGTGTCAAGTCACGGTTGTTGGTCATTCTCAGGAGAGGCTTACCCCATATGATTTTAGGGTTGTCCCCGACTCTATCATTGATCCGAACTCGATTGACCATTTGAGGTCTAAGTACGGCATTCCTGAGAGTGTTTCTATCTCGGTTCCTCCCAAAGGTTACAAGTTCTTCAATCCTTCCAAAGGCATGCTTCTGATTCATGTGGCGGCTCTCGAGAATGGGGTCAGGCTTCCCCTTCATCCTACCCTTCAACGAGCTCTCAACGCCATCCAGCTTGCCCCTCTCCAGTTGACGCCTAGCTTCTAAAGGCATTTGATTGGCTTCCTCGTGCTGTGGAGGGAACAATGCCAGCTGAGCAATGTGATGAGAGAGCCCGGAGCAGAGGAGCTGGCCTACCTCTTTCAAATCGGGAGCCTCTCCGGTGCTCCCCAAGGTCAATTCTATGCAAAAGCCAAGAACAAGCTCAACTTTGTCATTCCTGGTGCTGCGAAGAAAGACCCCGCCTGGAAGGAATAGTAGATCCTGGCTGGAGGTGATTGGGGAAGCTCGATTTTTATCGGAGGGCAAGAGTTCGAGGTCCCCATAGTTTTCAGTGACAAACTATAGTGGGACCAGGACTCCTTGCCACCTGAGTTTGAAGCTATTTTGAAAGCTATTCTGGTCAGGAACTACTTGAACCTGAAGTTTCCAACTACTGAAGCCTTTTGTCCTCCTAGGGTGAATCAATACCTGCGGATCTCTGACGCTATTCCTCGTAAGTAACATTGAATCATCTTACTTTGTATTGTTGACCAGATCAGTTCTGACGTTTCCCTATTTGTCTCATTTACTTATAGTTTTTGTTGTTGAGCGAGCTTCTCATGAAGCTCAGCAGCTCTAGCAAGCTTGAACTTCTCCCCCATCTATCTGATTGACGTGAGGGGCTTCTCCTGCCACTTCGGAGAATGAGGAGCTGATTGTTTTGGTCGGGATCATGCCTGCTCCTACTCCGTCGCCTTCCCAGGCGAGATCCAAGATGGCTACCTTTGCGTCGTGGGCTTCCAAAGCGGTAGAAAGATGAGCCTCCATTCCCCGGGTAGAGGGCATTACTACCCATGCCTGTTCTGACCCTTCCACTACTATTGCTGTTCCTATAACTCACCTACCTGATGCCACTGTGCTTCCAACCCCCCGAGCTTCGGAAGACTTTGAGGCGGGCTTCACAAGGATTCCTCCTAGCCGCTCTAGCCCTTAGTCGAGCTCGACGAGGCAGGACAAAGTCTTGGAACAATTCATCGCATCCTGCCTGAGTGGTGGGCTCTCTAGAATGGCCTCAATGCCCGTCAATGTTTTGCTCACCAAAGGGTGTGCTATCTTAGATGAGCTAATTGTTTTTTTTTCTCTGTACTGCTTCTGAGACTACCGACTTGCTTGATTCCTAACCCTGGCTTTGTATCTTGTAGGCCTTCAAGTTTAACGTGGCTATAGGCCACAAGGTAACCCTCATTCACGATTAAGTTGATAAGGCTGAAGCCGGATCTGAGAGATCTATGGGATTGCTCTGGCGGGGTCATGCACTAGTACAAGAGATGACCTCTAACCAGGGGAAGATGAAGGCCAAGTTGGCCGAGCTTCGATGTGATTATAAGAGGATGAAGCTGCCCTTTGATCAGGAAATCCTCCATTCTACCCGGTGAGCCAAGCAGAGGGACTTTTGGAAATCCAAAGTTAAGAAGCTGGATTTCGAGAATCGGGATCTGATTGCTCAGGTGGCCAAGCTACAAGCTGAGGCGGAGACCTCCTTCAGTGACGTATATTTCTATGCTTCCTTTTAGGTTGTAGAAGCTCTCCCCCTTCCCTTTGATCTATCATACATCGCCGGTTGGGATAGAGAGGAAATAATGACCAAGGCTGCTGAATTCTCTCGCCCTGACGGTGAAGAAGAGGTTCCCTCTAATCAGGCAAGAACTGGAAAACAACCCGTCCAGGCAGATCCTCCTCTTCCTCCTCTCATCTTCACTGCTTCAGCTCTTGGGGAATCTTCAAGTAAGGTTCTGTCCAAGCAGTCCGAAGAAGATTAACTAGAATCTGGGGAAGGAATAAGAAGCCTGCCTAAGGGATCCTCTACAGTGGAAATGAAGGTCGACAAGAGCTATGCGGGGTCATGGCTGCCCTTCTTGATGCGGCTATCCCTCCCAAGGTCATGGTAGTGATTAATGAAGTCTTGGAGGAGGATCCAACTGATTAACAGGAGGGACCTCTAGAAGGAATGATGGCTGGTAAGGGTAACCAAGACGGGCAACCACCTGAAGGAGGAACTGATGGAGGGGATCAGTATGTGGGAAGAGGAGTAGCAGGGGGAGATCAAGAGAGCTCCGAAGCTTGACGCTACAGGTTCATGACAGGCTTTGATTGCCCGAAAAAGGGGGTGGGCACCCCGCTTTTCTCATGATTAGTTTAGTCGATCTTTCTTTCTTTATTTTTTATAGCCCGGATTCGGGGATTGGGCTCCCCGCTTGATGGATGTAGCCTTACTGGGGGATAGGCTCCTTCATTATTAATGAGAAAATGGTATAACTTCCTTCATATTTGTTTTGATGGACCTTGGTTATGAGCTTCCATCTTGATTGAGAACTTCTTGCTTTATTCCTGATCCTGTATCTTTGATGATAATTTGTTCATACTTTAATCTGGCTTCGTAGAAACTCTTATCATGATGATCTCAATCCTGCAAAAGAAACAAGTATTTATGTTTAAATCTGTTTAAGGAGAAGTAGCCCGATCGAGGCATCAGGGGGGGCTGTATAGCTATTTCCTGGTCTCGAGATCTAGATGGCAATTATGCTCTTACACTCAGACCCTTCTTGGGGGTGGTAGCCCAACCAAGGCATCAGAAGGGTTGTCTTACACTCAGACCCTTCTTACGGGTGGTAGCCTGACCCAGGAATCAGGAGGGCTGTCTAGCTATTTCCTGGTCTCGAGATCTAGATGGCAATTATGCTCTTACACTTAGACCCTTCTTGGGGGTGGTAGCCTTACCAAGGCATCAGGGGTAGCGATGGGGCTTTCCCAGCTAGTCCCGGGTCTTGAGATCCTGCTGGCAACTATGCTTTTACACTTAGACCCTTCTTGGCAGGGGGTGGTGCCCGGCCAAGGCATCAGGGGCAGCGACCGGGTTTTTTCTGGCTCGTCCCTGGTCTTGAGGTGACTATGTCAAACTTTCCAGTCGAATATGTAGATACTAATGTTGAACATAATCAGAGATAAAGAAAAAATGCAGATTTTATTGACGATCGAGATGTAGTACATCGTTAATAGGGATTTTATTGAAACCCAAATGGGGGTAATCTGGTTGAAAGTTCCTTGCTCAGGGGTAGAACTTCCTCAAGTGATTTGCGTTCCTGGTGTGGTCGATGGGTCGTCTATCCATGTCTTCGAGTTTGTAGGCTCCGTTGTGAGCAACTATCTTTACCAAGTATGGCCTTCCCAATTGAGGCCTATGACTTCATCCGACCTTTTCTGAGTATTCGAGGTTACCTTCTTGAGCACCAGATCCCCTTCTTTGAAATTCCGGGCTCTGACCTTTCGGTTGAAATACCTAGCGATCTTGCTCTGGTAGATTGCCACTTTCTCAGCTACTCGGTCTTGTTTCTCTTCTAGAAGGTCTAGATTAGCTCGGAGTTTGACCTCGTTGCTTTCAGGTTAGAAGTGATGCACCCTGAATGAGGTCAGTTCATGCTCGATAGGGAGGACCGCTTCAACTCCGAAGGCTAGGGAGTAAGGTGTTTCCCTAGTAGATGTTCCCTTTGTAGTCCAGTACGCCCAGAGGACCTCGGGCAGCTCCTCAGCCCATTTGCCTTTCTTCTGCTGTAGTTTTTTCTTCAGAAGCTTCTTGTGTTAGTGGACTCCACCAGCCTGTTGGTCTGAGGATGAGCTACTGAAGCGAGCCTAAGGTTGATTCCCAAACCTTCGCAGAAGTCTTTGAATCGGGCATTGTCGAACTGCTTGCCCAGGTCGGCTACAATGATAAGAGGGGTCCCAAATCTACAGACCACGTTGGTTTTGATGAACTTGGTCGTATTCTTTTCTGATATTCGGGAGAGAGGCCCTGCCTCAACCCAACTTGTGATATAATCGATAGCCACGATAGCATATTTATCTTGTACATGAGCGGTAGGAAGCGGTCCAATTAGGTCAATCCCCCACATGGCAAAGGGGTAGGGTTAACTGAGAGATGACAGTTGCTCTGGTGGCAAGTGGTTCAAGTTTGTAGTCTTTTGACATGGCTCGCAAGATCGTACAAAGCTTCTTGCGTCTTGGTGAATGGTCGGCCAGTAGTACCTGTAAGAACCTCACTTTTGTGATTGGCTTGTTTCATGACAAATCACATTGGGGATGTTTATGTAACGGGTAGCATAGGTTCTCGAAGACATGCTTCCGATCATCCCAAAGAGCTTCAAGAGAGGTAGTTCACTTGTCCTTAACTCTTGAAGAGATTTAGTTGCACACACTCACATTCTATGCATTTGTATTGACATGCATGTATGGTTGAACACACACACACACACACACACACACACACACACACACACACACACACACACTTCTTGCATTTTGGAGTTGATGGGCTGCACAGTGGGTTAGGCGACATGCAAGGCCACTTATGCATGTCGCCTGACAAGTCACCTTAGACTTGAGTTTTTCCCACAGTGTGTTAGGCGACATGCAAGGCCACTTGTGCATGTCGCCTCCAATGTCTTGTGCATGTCGCCTTTGTCTTGTAATTTTCCTCCAGTGTGTTAGGCGACTTGGGCATGTCGCCTTACATGTCGCCTTAAGCTACGTGTGTTTCTTTCCAGTGTGTTAGGCGACTTAGGAGGCGACTTGGTCATGTCGCCTTGCATGTCGCCTCTGTCACCCGAACTGGGCATTTTCGTCTTTTCACCACAGCTCGTTTTCTCTCCTTTATATATTTCATCTTCTCCACCATTTAACCCTAGAGCTCATAAATTTACATCCTTAGTGAGAGAAAGTGACTCCAAGAGAGAGAGCTTCAAGAACCCATTTTTTTATGAGAGAGAAAGCTTCAAGCTTTGTTACTTGACTCTCCAAACCCAAAAACCCATCATCATCTTGCATATAGAGCATCATTCAAGCATGGGTCTTCATTAATGTCTTTACTTGGTAAGTAGAACTCACATCCTTGCTCATTTATTGTTCTAGCTTATCAAGACATGTCATTTATTGCTTAGGTTAGCAAATCTTCATATTTATTGTATATCAATTGAAGTTATGACATGTTTGGGGTTTGTATTGTGATAGCTAATGTTTAGGACTTGTTTTCCCTCTAGCTAATTAGGACTCATTGATTGCATTTGTTAACTGCATTTATTGTCCTTGCCATGATTAATGACAACATATGTTGATATGGTTTTGTTTGATGACTAGAGTTTAGACTTGCACATCTATATCTAGTTAGGTCTTTATGAGCATTCATATAGACATTGATATCTAGGATTTGTACTTAGTGTCATCTTAAATCCCTACATAAGCATTTAGTGTTGTCTAGCATTATTTGTATTTTGAGTATTCACATATTCACTTAGGTTGTTAATCTCTTCTTGAGAGTTAAGTCTTGTGACTACAAGGTGTAGTGCACAAGCAAGTGAAGTCTTGCAACCAAGGTGTGGTTGGCAAGCAAAGTGATCAAGGATTCACTATAAAGGCCCGTTGGGTAGTAGTGGTGGGTTAGTGACCGAGAATGGTGTGACTAGAGGTCAACCTAGGTTGACATCATTACAATAGTGGATTTGAGGATCGTGTGTGGCTAGAAGGATAGCTCGTGGTTTTTCCCTTGTTGAAGGGTTTCCACGTAAAAATCAAGTGTTATTTATATTCCACACTTTTACTTGATTTTGTATGTTTGTTTATGTTGGGTTATATTATTAATATTGACTAATCGAAAAATTGGTAATAATCGATTATCAACCCATTCACCCCCCCTCTAGGTTGTTAGACACACGCTTAGAGTGTTTTTTCAATTGGTATCAGAGCGGGTTCCTAGATATACTTAGGTGATCCTTGCTGTTGATTGTGTGTGTCTTGCATTTGTGTGCATTTTGTTGGTTGCATTCATTTGCATTCATATTACCCAAACACTATGAGTGACTTTGGGATGAGTAATGAGGGAGCATCGAGCATACAACCTCTTTTGCTCAAGGGTGACAATTATGCCTCATGGAAAGGCAAGATGGAGTCATATATTTGCCAAATAAGTGACCAAGCTTGGATGGCAATTGAAGATGATTACACTCCTCCAACAATGACCATCGAAGATGGAAGTGAAGTCTCCAAGCCTAAGTCTCAATGGAGCACACAAGAATTTGAAGCTTCAAAGTGGAATAACAAAGCAATGCATGCTTTGTTTTATGCAATGGATGAGAGTCAATACAAACTCATCCAAATCACCAAAAATGCACATGAAGCTTGGAAGATCCTAGAGATAGCGCATGAGGGAACCAAAGTGGTTAAGGATTCCAAGCTCCAAGTTCTTCAACCAATATTTGAGATGATCAAGATGGAGGAGCATGAGTGCTTTAATGACTTCCAAGTGAAGTTGATGGACATTGTGAATCAAAGCCATCAACTAGGTGACCCGTGTTCAGATAGAAGGATCAAGCAAAAGATCATGAGGTCACTTCCAGCTAGATTCGAATCCAAAGTGACGGCTCTTGAAGAAAACAAGGACTTCAAGACTATGAAGCCAAGTGAAGTGATTGGAAGGCTACTTGCCTATGAGTCTAGACGGGGTCCTACCTCCACACCTCCCAAGAAGCAAAAGGGGTTAGCCTTGAAGACCTGCAAGATTGGGAAGGGGGATGATGACTTGGATGAAGACATGGCTCTAAGGTGAAGAGATTCAAGAAATTCTTGAAGCTACAAAAGAGTGGCCATGGCTCTAAAGGAAATGACTTCAAGAAGAAAACCCACTTCAAGAAGATTGAGCCAAGTCAAGAGAAGCCTTCAAGAAAGGGGATTCAATGCTTTGAATGTGAAGGATTCGGGCATATCTCTAAGGATTGTACTAACTTGAAGGACAAGAGAAGAGGAAAGGCAATGGCTATCTTATCAAGTGATAGTGAGAGTGTAGAAGATTCCTCGGATGATGAAGAACTTGCCATTAACTATACGGCCTTTGGAGCCTCCTATGTGGAAGTAGAAGAAGGCAAGAGTGCCTTGTCTTGTGACCAAGGCGAAAGTCTTGATGAGGAAGTTAACTCATTTGATGAGAGGCAAAGTGAAAAGAGTGTCTCATTCTCTAGTGTAGGAAGTGACTCTAGTGATGAGAAGTCTTCTCCTCACTCTAGAGGAATTTGTGAAGGCATGGACCTTGAAAGCTTCAGCAAACACTTTGAAGACTCTAGGTTGAAAAAGAAAAAGGAGATTAAAAAATTAAAGGAGGAGAATCTCAAGCTTTCAACCAAGGTAACTCACTTGAATGAAGAAGTGATGAGAGTCAACGAAAGTGAAGACAAGATGAAGAAGGAGCTTGAGGAAGCTAAGGAGTTGCTTGCCAAAATGACCTCCAGCACCAAAAAGCTTGACCATATATTGGGCATTGGAAAGAAGTCAAATGATAAGAAGGGCCTTGGATATGTTCATGACAAGGAAACTCCCTCCATAGGCAAGACAGTGTTTGTCAAGGGAAATAGCGTGAAGGAAGCCTCACCTCCACAACATCCAAGGAGGAAGATTGAGCTTGGAGAGTCATCCAAGAGTGGCCAAGTGAAGATGCCAACAAAGAATGGAGCTCAACCTCAACAACTAAGAGCTCCACATCCAAGCTTCCCTAAACCAAGAAGGCAAGACAAGCAAACTCAACCAAGGAAGCATGGCAATCCTGTTCAACAACATAAAATGAGAGAACCGGCTCAACACCAAAGGCAACATCAAATGTGTGACAAGTCTTCATTGACCTCACAAGGATTTGGTATGACTTCTAATTTTATACCTACTTGTCATTTTTGTGGTGTTGATGGGCATATTAGGCCAAATTGCCATAAGTACATTAAGAAATGTAGGGTTGAGAGCATGATTAAAAGAAACAAACTTAAAAGAGCCAATATGCTTGTGCCTAGGAAATCTAAAGTCAATGATCCTAGGAAGTCTAGTAACATGTTGACTAAGACCACTAGGATTGAAAACATGTCACCTAAGTGGATTAGAAAAGATGAACCTGCATGCTATTGTGCTAATATGTCACCCATAGACTCAACTAGGTCTAATGGGCTTGGTATGTCTATAGGGGCTCTTGCCTCCTGTTGACTTGGTTGGAATTGACTCCATTTGGGGAGCTCAAGCAAAGAGAGCAACCTTGCATTTTTGAAATGTGCAAAAATTTGACATACTTTATGCTTCTTTATTAATTGCTTGAGATACTAGGTTGTACATATATGCTTATATGGTATTTTTATTCAATAAGTGTGTAACCTTGCTTTGTTTGCAATCCATGTCACATTTATGTTCAAACATGCATTTTTGGACTAGGAGATTTGATTGGGAAAGTACACTTGAATGACCTATAATTTATCTCCATGACATGTGAACTTGATTATGACATGCTCAAAATGATATGCATGAAATATGGTTTGATTGCTTTAATGCAAATGTGTGTGAATGCAAATGAGAAGACTAATCAATAAGGATCTTGTATCCATGTAATCAATAAGGATTTTATACCCAAATTAGTCTTCTCTCTTCTTAATTGTTAATCAAGACTACTATCATACGGATAATTATCCGGAAAAATCTAAAAGGATCTCTTGATCCAATGTCTTGATTTGCTTTTAAGGATTGATATAGTTTTGTGTGAGTTGAAAATTTCTTTTCAAAATGCTATATCATGTTTGCTTATGACAAAAGGGTGCAAATTGGTTTGAATTCTTATGGAAACCCTTTTGATGTCTGCTTTGCCAAATACTATTGTTTTTGAACTTTGATGTTATATGTCTTGCATGCAAAGCAACACCGTCACACATTCTCTTTAAAATAAAACTCCTTGAATCTCTCTTACTTAATTGAGTTGCATAAAGTTTATGTACATGATTATGCAATCATCTTTTGTGCAAATATCTCTCTTTGCTAAAGCAACCCGATAGGGGGATCTCCTTTGCCTATCTCATGAAAAAAAGGGGGAGAATTCTTCAGAGATATAGGGGGAGCATTGGTTATGATTTGGGGGAGAAGCCTTGAGAGGGAGTAACCATTTAGGGGGAGTATTGCACTTGCATTTCTTTATATTGCCTTATTGAGTGCAATTGCCTTTTGTATTTGTTCACCTCACATGCACTTGTTCTTGGAAAGTGTTTTCTTGCTATTGTGTATAGGTATGATGATCTACGAAGAGATTGATGACCTTGAAGACTTAGATCATAGGTTTCTCTTATTGTAACGTAGAATATATTTTGTTGACCAATAGCTTTATTTTTTTTGTTTTGTGAGGATTATTTTGTGAGTGGTGATTTTGTCATGAAATAGCCAAACGGGGAGATTGTAAGAACCTCACTTTTGTGATTGGCTTGTTTCATGACAAATCACATTGGGGATGTTTATGTAACAGGTAGCATAGGTTCTCGAAGACATGCTTCCGATCGTCCCAAAGAGCTTCAAGAGAGGTAGTTCACTTGTCCTTAACTCTTGAAGAGATTTAGTTGCACACACTCACATTCTATGCATTTGTATTGACATGCATGTATGGTTGAACACACACACACACACACACACTTCTTGCATTTTGGAGTTGATGGGCTGCACAGTGGGTTAAGCGACATGCAAGGCAACTTGTGCATGTCGCCTCCAATGTCGCCTTTGTCTTGTAATTTTCCTCCAGTGTGTTAGGCGACTTCATAGGCGACTTGGGCATGTCGCCTTACATGTCGCCTCAGGCTACGTGTGTTTCTTTCCAGTGTGTTAGGCGACTTACGAGGCGACTTGGTCATGTCGCCTTGCATGTCGCCTCTGTCACCCGAACTGGGCATTTTCGTCTTTTCACCACAGCTCGTTTTCTCTCCTTTATATATTTCATCTTCTTCACCATTTAACCCTAGAGCTCAGAAATTTACATCCTTAGTGAGAGAAAGTGACTCCAAGAGAGAGAGCTTCAAGAACCCTTTTTTTATGAGAGAGAAAGCTTCAAGCTTTGTTACTTGACTCTCCAAACCCAAAAACCCATCATCATCTTGCATATAGAGCATCATTCAAGCATGGGTCTTCATTAATGTCTTTACTTGGTAAGTAGAACTCACATCCTTGCTCATTTATTGTTCTAGCTTATCAAGACATGTCATTTATTGCTTAGGTTAGCAAATCTTCATATTTATTGTATATCAATTGAAGTTATGACATGTTTGGGGTTTGTATTGTGATAGCTAATGTTTAGGACATGTTTGCCCTCTAGCTAATTAGGACTCATTGATTGCATTTGCTAATTGCATTTATTGTCCTTGCAATGATTAATGACAACATATGTTGATATGGTTTTGTTTGATGACTAGAGTTTAGACTTGCACATCTATATCTAGTTAGGTCATTATGAGCATTCATATAGACATTGATATCTAGGATTTGTACTTAGTGTCATCTTAAATCCCTAGATAAGCATTTAGTGTTGCCTAGCATTATTTGTATTTTGAGTATTCACATATTCACTTAGGTTGTTAATCTCTTCTAGAGAGTTAAGTCTTGTGACTACAAGGTGTAGTGCACAAGCAAGTGAAGTCTTGCAACCAAGGTGTGGTTGGCAAGCAAATTGATCAAGGATTCACTATAAAGGCCCGTTGGGTAGTAGTGGTGGGTTAGTGACCGAGAATGGTGTGACTAGAGGTCAACCTAGGTTGTAAACATCATTACAATAATGGATTTGAGGATCGTGTGTGGCTATAAGGATAGCCCGTGGTTTTTCCCTTGTTGAAGGGTTTCCACGTAAAAATCAAGTGTTATTTATATTTCGCACTTTTACTTGATTTTGTATGTTTGTTTATGTTGGGTTATATTATTAATATTGACTTATCAAAAAATTGGTAATAATCGATTATCAACCCATTCACCCCCCTCTAGGTTGTTAGACACACGCTTAGAGTGTTTTTTCAGTACCCTATACGAAGCACTTGATACGCTAAAGCCTCTCCACCGATGTGGTTCCTGCAGTCCCCGGAATGAACCTCTCTTAACGCCCATTTAGCATCATCAGGATGTAAACACCGAAGTAAGGGGAGGGATCTACCCCTTCTGTAGAGGTACCCGTCTACCGGGCAATATCAGATATAGAGCCTTTTAATTCTTCAGGCTTGATCGGGCTCCTCGGGAAGCTTTCCCTCTTGGAGGTAGTCAACGATAGGGTCCATCCAGCAAGGCTGACGATCCGGGGAGCAGAATTCCTTACTTACGGCTATGCTTGGTTGGGAGATCACTTGGAGGGGAACCCCCCATGGTAAGGATTGGCCTCCATTTACGGCTATCTTAGCTAGAACATCCGCGTGATGGTTTTGGTGTCGAGGCACTTGATCAATCTTGAATCACTTAAATTTATTTTTAAGCGACTGAACTAGCTTTAAGTAAACGGCCATGTTATCTCATATTGCCTGGTACACCCAAGATACCTGATTGACTACAAGTAATGAGTCGCTCTTGATTTGCAGGTAGTCGGCCTCTAGTTCGATGGCTACCTTCATCCCGATGAGGAGGGCTTCATATTCCGCCTCATTATTGGTGGGTTTAAACTCGAACCAGAAGCAGTGACAAAATTCAGTCCCCTCTGGGTCTATTAAAACTACGCCAGCTCCTCCCCCAGCTTGCCTAGATGCTCCATCTGTATAGAGGGTCCAAGACTTGCAGCCTTTCGGCCAATTATCGATATCAGAAATCTTCTCAGGGACCATGTTTGATGCTACGGGAGTCGCTTGGCCTGGGAGCACTGGAAATTCTACAACGAAGTCCGCCAAAGCCTGCGCTTTAATCGTGGTCCTAGGGTTGTATTTTAAGTCGAACTGAGTGAGCTCTAGGGCCCATAGGACTAGCCTCCCGGACACATACGGTCTTTGTAAGAATTGGCGAAGAGGTTGGTCCATCACCACTGCTATTGAATGAGCTTTAAAATAGGGACGGAGCTTCCTCGCCAGGGTCACCAGTGCATAAGCGAGCTTCTCCAGGAGAATATAATTTTTTTCTTACTTGGTTAGAGCATGACTCACATAGTATATGGGCCTTCGAATCCCGACGCCACACTCTTTGTCCAAAGCTCCGCTTACTGCAGTTTCTAAGATGGCCAGGTAGATTTACAGCTCCTCTCCGGGAACCGACTTGACTAACAATGGTGGGCCTGTTAGGTATTTCTTCAAGGCTTGAAAAGCTTGCTCGCTCTCCGGGTTCCATTTCATATTTTTCCCTTGCTTGATGGCTTTGAAGAATAGGAGGCATTTATTGGTGGAGAGAGAGATAAACCTGTTGAGCGCTGCTACATGCCTAGTCAAAACGTGTACCTGCTTGAGTGATTTGGGGGACTCTAGGTCCAAGATAGCTTTGTTTTTTTCTGGGTTGGCCTCTATGCCTCTCTCATGAACCATGAAACCTAGAAACTTCCCCGCTGTTACCCCGAAAGCGCATTTGAAGGGGTTCAACCACGTCTGGTTTTCTCTTAGGATTAGAAAGGTCTTGCGAAGGTCTTCTGGGGTCCTTTTGCAGTTGGTGATTTTGTGATCATGTCGTCGATGTATACCTCCATCGTCTGTCTGATCTCGGACCTGAACAGTTTGTGAACCAACCGCTGGTATATAGCCCCCGCATTCTTCAAGCCAAACGGCATCACCTTGTTGCAGTACAGGCCCTGCCCAGTTATGAAGCTGATCTTATTTTGGTCAGCTGGGTGCATCTTAATCTGGTTATACCCTGAGAAAGCGTCCATGAAACTAAGAAGTTTATTTCCGGACGTGGAGTCGACCAGCTGATCGATCTTTGGTAGAGGAAAACTGTCTTTTTGACATGCCCGGTTGAGGTCAGTGTAGTCGACACACATACGCCATTTCCCATTCGCCTTCGTAACCATCACCACGTTGGCGATCCATTCGGGGTAGCACACTTCTCTGATAAAACCTGCCTTGATCAATTTGTCTACTTCTTCCTGCACCGTGGCCTTCCTCTTAGCATTAAAGTGACGCATCTTCTGTTTGACGGGCTTGACTATTGGATGTACCGCTAATCGATGGGCAGCCAATGATACCGGGATACCGGGATCCCGGGCATCTCATTGTGGCTCCAAGCGAAGATGTCGTTGAATTCTAGGAGAAGCCCAACCAAGCCTTCTTTCACTTCCGGTTCAAGGGTAGCTCCGACCTTGACGACCTTTGAGGGTTCATCATTTCTGATGGGTATCTCCCCTAGTCTATCTACGGGTTGCCTGCTGGCCCATTCCTTGCTCTGTTCTTTCTCATAAGGCATTATGGGTTCGCTCTCTGGATGCTCCGTGGGCTCCATATCTTCCTGGATTATCCCGGGTGACTCCATGTCCTGGATCGTTGCAACCTGTACGAACTGTTTTGCTAAAGCTGTCGGATTGGCAGACACTGCGTAGCACTTCCTAGCTAATTACTGGTCTCCACGTACCTCTTCTACCTTGGTTCCAACTGGGAACTTCAGGACATTGTGGTTTATAGATAAGACTCCCTTCAAGGAGGACAAGAATGGTATTCCTAAGATAGCATTGTAGGTTGACTGGGTGTCTACCACAATGAAATCCGTCATAATGTTTTGTTGGAGAGGTGAGGTTCCAACGATCACTGGGAGGATCTTTGCTCCCACTTGTATGACCGAATCCCCCGTGAATCCATAGAGCAGGGTCGTGCAACTGTTGTAACACCATTGCTTCATATTTAGTTTTTCCAAGGTATCCTTGAAGAGGATATCTACACTACTGCCCGTATAAATGAGCACGCGATGGACCATGCAGTTGGTAATTTGTATCGTGATCACCATGGAATCATCATGAGGTTGCACGGTGTTGAAGACATCTGCTTCAGTGAAAACGATCTGCGTTGATTGGGAGGGTTCCATCGGGCTTTGGCTGACCTTGAATATATCCCGACCTTCTTCCACATGGGGAATCTTCTTTGAATGGTTTTTCTAGAGTTGTTGGAGGTGCCAGCCAGTGTGGGCCCTCCGCTGATGGTGTGTGTTACCTGGTTTTGCTGCATTAAATCAGCTTGTTCCCCCTTTCTCTTCTAAGCATGCTCGCAGATCTCAGCTTATACCTCTATTCCAGTTTGAATGTTATCTCTGACCCGCTGTAAAAATTCAATCAAACATCCTCCCCTTATCAGGGCTTCGATCAGGTTACGTAAGTTATAACACTCGGAAGTGTTGTGACCCACGTCCTCGTGGAAGTCGCAATATTTGTACCGGTTCCTTCTGTCCACTGGGGCTTTCATAGGCACAGTCCTCTGGAGTAGCCCATTGTCCTGTATAGCGAGGTAGATTATTTCTTCGGAAGCGTTCAAGGGGGTGTAGTAATCATACCCTTTCTCATCTCGCATTACGGGGGCTACGGTCCTAGGAGGAGGTGAAGCTCGCAGAGGGGTTCGTCCTGCTGGATATCTTTCTTGCCTGAGCTGAGCAGTGGGGAAACGGTATGTCGATCTATTGGGAGGTTTGTTCTGATTTTTCTGAGCTTGCTCGGATTTGGGAGCTTCTTTTTTCTGATGCTTTTCTATTCTCATATCGTCGTGTTCCATCTTGACTTTGAGCTGTTTGTCGATCTCGACCTGCTCAAGAGCCCGGTCATAGGCCTCCTGGTAAGTCTCTGGAGGTGTCTGGGTGAAGGAACGGAAAAGCTTTCCTACCCACAGGTTCCGCCTGAAATTGGCGAGAGTCTCTTTTTCGGCAAAGACTCCCATTTGTATGACTTCTTTATGAAAACGCTCCACGTACGATCAAAGTGTTTCACCTCGCTCCTAAATCACATATTGGAGGTGTATGGGATCTTTTGGATGAGGTTTGACTCATTGGAATTGCGAGCAAAAATCTGTCAATAACTTTGTGAAAGAATCCACGCTACCAGCAGTCAGCTTTCTGAACTAATTTTTCGCGTAGTCGGTTAGGGTCGTTGGGAACATCCTACACATAGCTGCCCTGGTGGTACTCTGGACCTCCATCTGTTGGACGAAGCTCTCCAGGTGACTTAAAGGGTCTTCCGTTCCGGAGAACTTATCTGTTGGCATTTTAAATTTTTGTAGGAGCTCTGTTCTCAGATCCTCCTAGTGAAGGGAGCGTTCATCTTGCTTAATGGGTCCTTCTTATCCTCCTTGTTCTTTCCCTTTTCTTATCTGCTGGACCTTTTTTTTGTAGCTTTGCCAGCTGATCCCTCAGTCGCTTGTTCCTGGGTTTCTTTGAATTGACCTGGGATTCTTCACTGTAGGATCCCTCCGATGAACTGGCGACCTCGACCTGATCCCCTTCATGAGCGGGATCTACTCGGGAGGTTTGTCGACTTCCTTCCTCTTGGGCCCGGGTTTCTCTTCTTGATGCTGCTAGGCAAGGTGCCTCTCATTGCTCCTGGGTTAGAGCATCTGCTGCAGACTTAACTTGCCTAGGCTTTTGTGAATGTCTTCTCAGAACTGGGGGCATGGGTCCTAGCCTATCCCGGATCGAAGGTTAGGGCCCAGTCCTATCCCGAGCTGGCTCTGGAGGAGGGGGTCCCAGGCGGTCGAAAGCAGGCTGCCTGGTCCCGGGCCTGCTCGGCTCTCCCTGATCATTCAGGTTTGTTGGTTGGACTGTGATGCCTTCAGCGAGTAGGCGAAGGCGAACGGTTTCCACGAAGGCTGTCGCTTGTTGGTCTAGCACAGCCAGGCATATCATAGGATGGCCAGAAGCCCGTGCATTAGTCGTCTGGACCGGAGCTTGACTGCGATGTCCAGACTTCTTCCACCTCCTTGGGGCCTTTCGCGATGGCATGGCCAAAGGCTGTTCCAAAACCCCGGGCTGTCCTTGGGAGGAGCGGAGCCTCATGGTTCCTGTAAAACAATAAAAAGGCAAAAGGTTGATTTGATTAACTAGGTGTGGATCGTTTCCCACAGACGGCACCAACAAGTGTTAACTAAAAATTTGCTCGTGGTAAGAAATCTCAATTAACACCCTCAAGACCACTACCACGGAGGTGGTGGCCGGGGTCGAATGTACTTTATACAGTGCTTATGCAAATGATAGAAAATACTAGTATTAATGCTATTTTTTAACAAAAAATTTGCTCAGGGTGAGAAATCTCAGTTAACACCCTCGAGACCACTACCACGTAAGTGGTGGCCAAGGTTGAATGTATGTTTGACAGTGCCTAGTAAAATGACAAGGAATGTGATCGTGCCAAATATGTAGTATATTTAGGCCCTCAGATCCTTACCTTATGTTCTGTTTTCGTGAGTTTTTGTATCTTTGATGGGTTGTTTTGTGCATATTTGTAGGATATGATGCAAAGACAGGTTTGGAAGCATATTGCAGTGATTCCGGCAGAAAAGGGGCGAAAGTAAAGGCAAAGGAGTACAAACAGCTATACAGTGCGGGTCAAGTGCGGGTCGCAACCGCACTCTGACCACACTCCAGCCGCACTCATATTCATAGTCGGGACAGGATGTAAGTGAAGAGATAAAGTGCGGGTACAGTGCGGGTCATCCAACCGTACTTCACCAGCACTAATGCCAAACCAGAGAAGCGGATGTTGCACCTGACGATAAAGTGCGGGTACTGTGCGGGTCATCCAACCGCACTCTACCCGTACTAATGCCAAACCAGAGAAGTTGAAGATGCACCTGATGTTAGAGTGCCGGTACTGTGCGGGTCATCAAACCACACTCTACCCGCACTGTCACCAAGAACAGAAGAGTAAAGTTGTACCTGACATTAGAGTGCGGGCACTGTGCGGGTCATCCAACCGCACTCTACCTGCACTGTTGCTCAAGATAGAAGGTAGATTTTGCACCTGACAGGGAAGTGCGATTACAAGTGCGGGTCAAGTACGGGTAATTCAACCGCACTCCACCTGTACTATTTCCCTGATCCAAGAACTGAAGATGAAGGAAACCCATACAGTGCGGGGTAATTCACCCACACTCCACCCGCACTCCGAGCGCGCCGGTTTGATTTTCAAAGCTTAAGTGACCTATTTTTTGAATCTTGTATAAATAGAAAAGTATAGAAACGTTTTAGAGAGCCTTTGACTCCGTTTTGCAGAGGTTAAACACTTTTAGACCTAGAATCTCTCTCTCTCTCTCTCATCCTCACATTCTCTACTCAAGTTCAAGGAAGTTAGGAGATTGGAGCCACTTCAAGGAAGGAGATGTTCTCCAAGGGTTCTTTCTCTTTCCTTTCTCTTAGTTTCCTAGTTGTAATGAGTAGCTAAATCCCCTCTAAGGGGTTGATGGAGTAGTTAGTTGAATATTGGGCTTGTACATAAACTTGATATTATATTGATATTCATGTCTATCTTTCATTGATCTATTCTTGTTGTGAATGTGTATCATTGATTTCTTGTGTAGATCCATCCTCTTTGCAAGATGTCTTTGTATTATGTATGAGTATTGCATCTAGATATACATCCTATTTAGTTGTTTAAAGCTCTAAAGAATGGACGGAAAGTTATGAATTCCGACTCTTAAACCGCGGGTTTAATCTAACTTCGATTGAGTTTCCGGCACTATACATCCTAGGTCGGAACCCGTGAGAGAGTTAGAAGTCATCACTATACATCCTAGGGTGACTATTTGTAATCGGTTGAGTCATTGTTAGGTAGACGAGCTTCATTTCTAGAATCCGATAAACAACCAACTCTATACATCCTAGGTTGGTAGCTTATGACGGATTAATCCCTAATAGGTGGTCCGCACTATAGATCCTAGGTTGGCCACCTTCTAGGGATAAATAACCGACTCTATACATCCTAGGTCGGTTACCTTGAATAGCCGTGCTATTAACAAGTTTGTTGCATTGCCCAGTATTTACTTTCGTATCCATTAACTCCTTAGTTTCCATCATCTATATATATCCCTCATTCCATTTCCCCCTTCATTTAGTTTGCATAATTAATTTAGTGTTATTTTTAGTGTAATTCACCACCTACATTTTCACCAACTCATGTTTCAATATTATATATATACATATCATTACTTTAGTAATAACTAATTTGGCTAACTCCGCTCCCTGTGGACGACACCCCACTTGCCACTATATTTATGTTTTCAAACTAATTTAGGCTTGTGAGGTTTTATCAAATATTGTTGACGGATTGATCTTTTTGAAACGACACTAAGAAAAACGTTCTGTCAAATGGCGCCGCTGCCGGGGAGCGGCATGTTTAGTTTGATTAGTTTTGCATAGACAATAGTTAGTCTAGTAACATTTCTGATCTATCCTGTTTGTTTCTCGTTGACGTTGTGCATTATTTGTTGTGAAATTTCAGGATTCTAGGTATATGCACGGAAGAAGATCGTTAAGAGGAACATTGTTGCCAGTTATCGATAACATCAATCAGTTGGGTAGAAGGACCGGTCAGTTAGAGGGAAACATGGATGCTGGTGTTCCTATGGATTACCCTGGGCAGAATAGGGAAGACAGGAACGATCAGAATCAGAATGAGCAGCAGGCTCGAGAGCATGAGGGAAGGGTATATGGGAATGAACAGCTAGGTCTTACCATGGGCAAGTACACTCTCCCGTTTGTAGGTAATGTGCCCACTTCCATAGTACTGGATGATGTAACAAGGCAGTATGAGTTGAAGACTATGCACATTAGCCTCCTACCATCGTTTAGTGGGCGGATTACCGAGGATTTCCTCCAATTTATGAAGCAGTATGGAGCCACCTTAGAAACCTTCCCGGTAATGGCTCGCCAAGCAGTATTGACAAGAGAGCAGCTTCATCTCAGGTGTTTCTAGTATTGTCTGAAAGATGCCACCATGACATGGTACATGAACTTGAGGCCAGGATCGCTGGTGACATGGAGTCAGGTATGCAAGGTCTTTTTCAACAAGTATTTTCCGTCACAGAAAGCAAAGGACCTAAGGTTGAAGATAGCATCATTTGTTGAGGAGGACGGTGAACCATTCCATGAGGCATGGGAGAGGTTCAACTTGTTGTTAGCACAAATGCCACCGCATACATACCACCCTGAGTTGAAGGTTAATTCCTTCTATAGTGGACTTTCACCAATAATGCAAATGCTAGTGGACAATGCGTGCAGAGGTACAATAGCAGACAAGAGGGCAGTTGAGGCGTATGACATCTTGGAGAAGATTGCCCAGAACTCACAGCAGAGGACATCACATGTGAGAAGGGGTGGAAGAATAGAAGTGGGTCAGGATACCCAAGTTCAGATTCAGATTTCCAGAATGAACAAAGAACTCCAATCGATCAAGGAGCTTATAACCGGAAAACCAGGGTCCTCCCAAGGAGTGAGTCAAGTCATGGGGGAGATAGAAGGAGGAGAATGGCATTTCGGGCTAGAAGAGCAAGCCCAAGCCCTTGGGGAATTCCCAAGGCCAAGGAATGACCCATATTCAAACACATATAATCCAGGGTTGAGAAACCACCCAAACTTGTCATGGTCCAACAACAACCACCTAGGAGCAACAACTTACCAAGGTGGCAACAACACTTACCAAGGTGGCAACAACAATTTCAAAGGTGGAAACAATAATAAGGGTACCAAACTCGTGGGTACAATAGATACAATCAAGGAGGGGCAAACAATAACAATCAATGGGGAAGTTCAAGTAGTAACCCACCACCCAACTTTAATTCCCAAGCTTCCGCTAGCCAACCAAAGGATAAGTCTCTAGAGGAGATAGTGGGCATAGTGATCAAAATGGTTGGTATCGGGTCAGAAGCTCTCAAGAACACCTTGCATGCCTCTGAGCAACGAATGTCAACTTACATGCAGTCCAATGATCAAAGAGCAAATAGTCATGGAGGGTCACTGAAGAAGATGGAAACTCAGTTGGCACAGATTTTTGATGCATTGGTCAAGAACAAGGAGAAGGCATCAAGCTCCGATGAACATGTTAACGTGTTAGAGGTTGTCCAGTTGGGAGTTGATGAAACTGAGGGAAGCGTGATAGAGGTCACAGTTAAGAAAGATAGGGGAAGTGGCATAAACTTACCCATTAATCTTGAGGACCCCGAAAGTTTCGTCATAGAGGTACAAATTGAGAGTTCATCAAAGATGGGAGCAATGCTTGATATGGGGGCTAGCATCAATATGATGCCATTAGAGGTATACGAACAGCTGAAGATTCAGTCAATCAATCCTACCTCCCATACCCTCATTATGGCGGACAATTCTTCCATCACCCCAGTTGGTATTGTGGAGGAAGTTTACGTGAATGTGCACGGTTTGATGGTGCCGGTAGAATTTGTCGTGTTGAACTGCATACGAGGAGAATCCAGTGGTAGGGACTGGAAACTACTTTTGGGGAGGTCATTCATAGCCACAGCGGGTATGGTAGTTGATATTTGTTCTAGGGACATTTCCTTCAACTGTGGAGGCAAAAGTGTTAACTTCAAGGTAACATCCCCAGGAACAAGCCAAGTAAGATATTGTTTGGTCTTGGAGGCACCAAATTCCAGAAAGAAAAGAAGCCGGGTGCTCACCCTTGTGCAAGCTTTTAAGGGAGTTAAGGAGATGGAATTGGGAAACCAAGACTGCATTAAGGAAAGGCAAGAGTCAAAATTTGAAGAGGAGGAATCCAGTACTGAAATCTTCGAACAATTAGGTGAGCTTGAGCAAGACAACAAAAAGCTCAAACTGGAGGTTTATTTGCTTAAGACCGAAAATGGACAGTTGAAGAAGAAATTGCATGATCTCTCAACAGTGAACAATGGTTTACAGGAGCAAGTAGGGGAGCTTTCCACCAAAAAGGAGTTAGTCTCCAAGAACCTAGAAGAGTTGGCAAAACTCTCAGAAGAATTTGAGGAAGACAATGGGAGAAGGATAAGGAAACTTCAACTAGGTGTGCAGGAGTCTGCAAAAGCGGTAAGAGAATTGCAAGAATGGTTGAGCACAAAAGAAGATGAGTTGAAGCGGGCCAAGGTCAAGGAGTGTGATTTGATTGAGCAACTAGTTGTGTTAGAAAACAATGTCAAATCCCTCGGATACGGACAACAAAAAAGGGCCCACGCCAACAATCGAACATGGAGTTTCCCTAACCGTCCTGTTACTTGTTACTTTTGTGCCAAAAGAGGGCACACTAAGGCTTATTGCTTTAGTTTCCAAAGGTTCAAAGCAAGTAGAGCTGGATCTAGGATGAACCCACCAAGGGTTAAACAAATATGGGTTCGAAAGAACCTAGTTGGACAAATGAGGAAAGTGGGGAGAGATGCAGTGCATAGGCATTTGGCACCGGTTTGGGTGGCCAAGTTGAATGTGCTCCCCATTCCGGTCAAACCTCATTTGGCTGACCGGGTTCCACTTTGAGTGCATTGCACTCACTTTTGAATTAATTTTAGTATTTTTATTTTTATTTTTCGGATGGTTAGTTTTTGTCTTTGTAAACTTTTGGTACATAATGCTTGACAATGTGTAAATGTTTTAGTTTTGGTGCAGATACAGTTGCAGGGCAGAGTCCAGGAGTCAGTCCAGGGGAATAGTGCGGTTATAGTGCGGGTCAGTCACCCGCACTCGTCCCGCACTTCGAAGGCAGTAGGTAATAAAGTACGGGTACAGTGCGGGTCAGTCACCCGCACTCCACCTGCACTTTGGTCGCGCAATATATATACTGCATGTCGTTCTCTAGGGCTCCACTTTGCCACAAAAGCAAAACAAAACAGCAAATTTCAAATTTTTCCCTTGTCTCAACTGGAAGGTATTCCGTGTGTGCCACGTTTTCGATTTTTCGGCAACAAAGGTATGAATTCTTCCTCTAATTTCATTGCATATCTCTCTAATCCAAAACCCTAATCCTTTTTATCAAAATTCTGTTTCCTCTTAGGCATGAACTTCATGATTCAAGGTTTTGAACTTTTGTTTTTGCTTTTGCTAATGTCTAACTACCTATTGAATGTCTAAGAGGATGGAATGATGGGTGTTGTCTTTATGCATGTGATGTGTTCATTGTTACATTGATTTTCTATTGCAATTGGATATTCAAATTATGAATTTGGGTTTATATGGGTTGAATGGAATCTTATACATGAGTTAGAGTCATATTGGTGTTAATTCGGTCGATGATGTGCTGGGATTATGAAATGTATACATGATGGCAATTCTGCATGTGCTGGTATCTGGGAACGAGTTAGAGTGCGGGTACAGTGCGGGTCATTCACCCGCACTTCATCCGAACAGAGATAGTGTATCCTCATGAAGAATATCAGTAATCGCCAAGAGCTCATAGACCGCCTATAGCTCTCCTAGTTACCATATTTACTCATATGACCATATTTTGAACTTGGATATTTTGACTTGTCCAGAATCCATGTTTCAACAGACACTATTGAAAACTGTTAACAGATTTATCAGGCAAGGGACCAAGGGAGAATTTTCCAACAAGGACCTACCCAGGAAGACTCATCCAGATACTCTAGGAAGCCAGCGAGATCGGTACCACCACCTTGATGGGACCGATATCCAACGAGGTTGGAACCTCGACTATACGTCTATCTAGATAGGACATCGGCACCAAAAGCTTGTACCTCGCCCTACTAAATCTCCTAATACCAGCTCGAGACCAGTACGATGATAACTTGCATCCCGTAAGAATCTCGACATCAATCAAGGCGCTTGGTACCTCGATACCTACCTCGATACCACCTTGGTACTACCCCGATATTTGCCTTGGTGTCACCCCGACTCCCACCTAGTACTTAGTGTGCCTATCCGGAGCTCTTCCAATGCAAGTATCCTACCTTCCAGGCAATACGATAGGAAGCATGAAGACACAAGCACCCTTCCAGCAGGACGCATAACAAGCTCATTAAAATGAGGTACCGGCGTTATATTCCATCGCCACCAAGCTCCAACGAAGAAGGAAAGTTGACTCCATCGCCAAAATAAAGCACCATTAATGACCCAATGGTCAACTGAATCAGAATTTTAATTCACCATTGATTAACGAGATCAAATCCCGCGCCTTCATCTCCACTCAAATGCCTTTCAACGCCTAAAATAGGATTCTCAATGATCTTCATTATGACCACCGGATTTCAAGAGGATTTTGGGAGAATACTACATATACGGTATTGAAAGACAAAGGGGAATAGGCTGGAAGGATTCTTGATCACCATAACAAGAGAGACTCCGGGAGAATTGTTTTGGAAAATTCCCCGAAGCCAGTGAGAGTCCATTGACAATCACTGGAGGAAAATATCTACTTATCGACACGAACACTGTCTCCATCTCCATCCTGTGAAAAAGAGTGAAAATAGAGAGAAGATTGTGTGTATACTGATTGTAATCCTCTTATAGTGATTTATTAAATAAAACAGTGTTCATTTACATTTTCCGATCCCTAGTGTTCTTTCTCTATCACTTGATCTCTTGTTCCTAATTATAGAAAGGGACCCCGGTACCGAGGGTACCTACCCCGCTACTGCTTGGGCGAGGGTGTTAACTGATATTTTCATCCCGAGTGAATTTTTCTGTTAACACGTTTTGGCGCTGTCTGTGGGCAACACCACACCTTCAAAAGAAAGCCTTTGTGTCTCGTTTTCATGCTAGATTATCAAAACGAAGCTTCAATCCTCTCAAGATCATCCTGACCCGTCAGGACATCAGTCAAACGCTTCAACCCGAAAGGGTCAGAAGCCTAAAAAGGGGGGAAAGGGTCACAAACCCGCCTCGAAGCCGTTAGCTACCGTGCGGATTACCCCTCCAGGTATCTGCTACCCCAGCATCTAGACCTGCCAATCTGGACCAACAAGTCGCGACCTTTATAGAGAGCATTCGCCTCCAAATGGTCACCGAACGAAATACCAGTCAGCCTGTAGTACCAGATCCCGGGGGAGATACCAATCGGCAAGGTACCGGGGTACCTCCTTTCGACAGGTTGGGACCACCACCTCCCGTACCTGTCCATGATAGACTTGGGCCCATGCCCCAGTACCATCGGTCCGTGACAGACTGGGGACCATGCCCCCGTTTCCAGGGAATCTTATAGGTTATCAACCCCGACGCGCTAGATCCGCCATCGATCTCCCGCCTAAGGACCGCAGCCATCTGGTCCAACCAGGAGCTTCCTCTAGACAGCCTCAACAGGAGGCGACCAGGAGGCGCCCTCGTTCAATGGTAGGAGGTAGCAACAGGGGCGTCGGAGAAGACCCTCCCCACGGAGAGAATGAGGATGAAACTTCTGCGACATGGGAAAGGTCTGACGACAGAGATTCTGAGGTGGAGTCAAAAATGATGATAAAAAACGTATCCAGGACCAGGTCGCCAGAATGGAAAAGGATATCCAGGAGCTGAAGAAAGGTAAACACCGGGAAAACCTCAAAGATCCTTTGCGAGAGATGAATGCTCCCTTCTCTAGGAGGATCAAGGAGGTAGAACTACCTCCCAAATTCAAGATGCCAACCGACAAATTTTCTGGGACCGAGGATCCCCTGAGCCATCTAGAAAGCTTTGTTCACCAGATGGAGGTCCAGAATGCTACCAGGGTCGCCATGTGCAGAATGTTCCCTACCACTCTGACTGACCATGCCAAAACATGGTTCACCATTGGCGCGAGGATGTAATTTGCTTGGGTAACGTCTACACCATTGGCAAGGGTGTAACACCATGAGCCGCCCTTCTCCCTAGTTCCAGGGATCATAAGCTCGACCAGCCTTGATTTTATAGTGACTCAATCCATCTCGCACTGCTTCTTCCACAATACCAAGCACTCAACTAGTCAGAGAGATCATACCTCCTCTTCCTTTTAAGTTGCTAACCATAGCGACAAATATTGATCGATCTGTTTACATTTGCTACTTCGTTGAAGAGCAAAGGAACAATGTGAAGAACTGTTAAGCATTTTGGGGTATTTATAGAAGAAGAAAGTGAGTATCGGGGACAAAAAGATAAGATCATTAATGAGGCATGGCACCCGGCATATGGGAAAAAACAGCTCACGAAGCGTGCGCCTCCAAAGTTTAATGTTTAAAGCAAACGAGCCTATCCTGAGTTGACACATGGAAAGAGCAACTGAGTATAGTGTCCAAACTAAAACTACCTATACAGGAATTCCAAGATGAGGTTTTCAACAGGATAACCTCGAATAGGGCATAGACCATGGCAATATCGATTACCACGTACCGCGATCCGTGTTCAACTGAGGCCTTGGTACCACTCCTGGACCAATCACGTTAACAACTGCATTAGATCGAGGTTTAATGGAAGATATATCACCAAGTCTACACCTTGGTACCAAGGTTACACAAGAGACGAGTATCCCTGGTACCTAGATTCTTTCAACTGCAGTTTCACCTAAGTACCAGGATTCTCAGAACAAGAATGCCTGGTACCCTATATCTTCCCAAGTAAGACCAATTACTAGGTCCCATGAGATCCTTGTACTAGTTACAAGCTATGCTACACCTTCCAATCCTGCTAAATTCCAAAGCTCTTTCAATTACCAGGAAGTTATTGACATGGATTTGGGTTGGGGACTGCCCTTAGATTAAGGCAGGATTCAACCAAGGAAATCAGCAAGCGAGATACATGAAGTTGAAGAAAAGTAAGGGAATGTTTTTCATTGCTTTAACTGGGAAGCCCATCCCCCGGTCTACGGGTTACAAATATATAGAAATAGAATAAAATCAAAAACAACGGGTAAATAGCTAAACTGGGTCACACATCTACTAGTTTCTGGTTGGCCACTTTTTCTCCTGCTCCACTGGTTGAAACCTCGTCTCCCTGACCAGCTAGTGCCTCCCCGCTACTTAGGTACCTGCTTCCATTAGGGTCTCCACTTGAGCAGGTCCGCCCTGGAGCTCCTTCGTTGTCGCCATACCAGTTCGCTCCCCCACCTCCTTGGTTGAAGCGTGCTGGCCCTCTATTACCTTGGCATGATCAGAAGAAAGGATATGCATGGAAGATTCTCCCTCTTTTGAAGCAAACTAGCTCTCTACCACCTCAATTGATTCGAGTATAGAGACAAGCGGGTCAAGAGTCCCACTTCCAACCTTGACAGTTACGACCATAGGGGACTTCAAATTGGGATCAACTCAAACACAGTCTAGTGAAGGAAGGGAGATAGGTCTCTAGTAGTCACCACCTACCACTTCATTCGCCTCAGAAGTTCAAGAAGGACTAGCTTTATCAACAGGAGCAGCCTTTGCCAACTCTACATCCTTAGCCATGATCTCCACCACATTTCACCCATCAATGACCTTCATATCAAACGGAGGAGGGAGAGCCAAGGCTACTAGGTAACCAGCAAAGAAATAACCATCCCCAAAGGTGGTATCCACAAAGGCTTCCAAGTTGGCCACGATATCACAAAGAACTTGAACCTCCTTCTCCAGCTTCGCCACCTTTTCTATCAAGGCATCCCTTTCAGTCTTGCGGCATATAGACCTGAGTCTTTTTGTGTCCAAAGCATGCTACATTCGCTCTCTATTTACCCTCGCTACATCCGCCACCTTCTCGGCCTCCTCCAAGGACTGATGTAAGAATACTACGATCTGGGCAGCCTTGGCCAATTCTTCCTTGGATTTTCCAGTTTGGCGGTAGCATCCTTGACTTTCCTCCAGAGATAGCCGACATGATGGCTCATTGCTACATTAAACTTGAAGGCCTGCCAAGTACAAAACATGAGTTAGAATGTTGAGAATTTTGAAATCAAGATAGACAACCAAACGAAATAGCTTACCTTAGCCAGAAGAGTAGATCCTTTGGAGATCATATAGTCGACAGGCATGGAAGTCATGGCCTTCAAACCCCTACCAGGGTAAGAAGCTGCAAACTTAGCCAAGACTTCATCGTCGTTGTTGTCTCTCGACCTTAATCCCGACCTATCATGAAGAGCAACTTGGGCAATAGCGACAAGATCAGAACCCTTCTCGACCAGGGTAGATAGCTCGATCACCATAACAAAAGAGGAAGAAAGGGTTTATTGAGCAGCAGTGGAAGTAGTTGGGGTGGTAGGTAACAAACTTTGTACCTTGCTAGAAGCACCTCAGACCCGGCCCACTCGGGCTATAAAAAATTCCAGCTATCTATCTACAAGATGAGCAGAAGCCCCATGTACCTCGACCGGGATCCTGCTAGATCCAGCAGGGATACCCACTCCTCCATCGAGGTCAGAGCTAGCTGGAGCTGGAAGCCTGATAGGGGAAGTCAGTGGGGAATTATTTGTATCACCAGCCTGGTCGAGCCCCTCCACTGGAACCGATGGAAGCACTGCAGAGACTATAAAGATAGCTAAAGTTAATGTCTACAGAATTAATAAAGCAGTATGATAGAAGCAAAATCAAGAATATTTTCTACCTGGGGAAGCACTAGAGATGCGGAGATAGCGGTCTACCCTCCTTGCTCAGAAGGCCTCCGAGGTAGGGAATTCATGATGACATAATTTCAAGCCATGATAGCTCTCAAAATTTTCTCTGATTCAGCGGAGAGATGGCTTTTCTCCGATGAAGGCTTACTGCTGAAGTATATGGAGACTCTGAACTCTGATCCTCCTATGTGGACCGAGCTACCCCATTCGCCTTTAGCGATGATCCACTCCTCCTTCCAAAAAGTGTCTTTCTTCATAGCCCCCGGCACCATGAATTTTAGGCTATTCCTGGTCCAAGCATAGAATTGCCCTTTCGGACCATGAGAGTTAGCAGCAACCTGAAAAACAAACCCTAACTCATCCGGCCTTGGTTCCCTATCAATTTGGTCCATCTCACACTGTTCCCGCCACAGCACGAGGAACCCAACCAAGTGCCTCCAGAACCCAGGTGTCAGCTGGAGGGGTGCTAGCTACAAGGCGTGCAGCGCCCTAAGCAAGGTAGGATGGAGGGGTAGCCTAACTGATGGGAAGATTTTTACCGTTAGAAAAACGTCCGTCAAAACAATTTATAAAACTTATGCGATGCGTTCACAAGTAGAAATACAAGTAAAGCAGTAAGCACGGGTGTCGTCCACTGAGATCGGGGTAGCGGTGATAAGATTAGGATTAATATAACTAGTATGCATAAAAGTAAAGTGATGGTGAATGAAAATACAATATAAACTAAACTATGAAAGCAAATAAAATGGGATGACAATGGAGTGATGAATGAATGATGATGGAACTACGGAGTTAATGAACTCGTAAGTGAATATTGGGGCAATTGCAACAAACTCTCAATTAAGCACGTTTTGACAAATGTAACCAACCTAGGGTGTATAGTGTTGGTATATATCTCTAGTAAGAGGTCAACCAAGGGTGTATAGCGAAGACCTCCTACTAGCGATTAATCCCTCCTAAGCAACCAACAATGGCTAGTTACTCACTCGGGACTTTTTCCATGAATGCTCATCTATCTAGCTATGGCTCAACCTTTTACTAATATGGCCATCCTAGGGTGTATAGTGATGGTTGCCAATTCCCTCACAAGTGGCCTACCTAGGATGTATAGTGAAGGCCACCCATTTGAGATTGGATAAGGCTCGAGGTTGTCAATTGAATTCTACTCGAAGGTTAGTTCTCGTAAAATCACTAAAGTAGCCAACCTATGGTGTATAGTGGAGGCTTCTAATTCTCTCACAAGTGGCTAACGTAGGGTGTATAGTGAAAGCCACTAATTCAAGATTAGATTAAGGGCATGGTTGAAGAGCCGGATTTCTGAAAATCCTTCCATTCAATGAGGCATTAGACAACCTAATTTCCTACTCAAGTAATCCAAATCAACATGCAAAGAAGGTGTATCCAAGCAAATCAATAATGGAAATCAATTCAAGCAATGGAATAAAACATAGAGATAGTATAAATATAATACATAGAGTTTATTTACAAAGCCCAAATATCCATCAAACAAATACCATCAACCCCCTAGTGGGGTATTTTAGCTACTCATGTTCTATTACAAACAAATAAACTAAGAGAGAGTGTAGAGAGAACCCTTGAAGATTGATCTCCTTCCTTGATGCTTGAATCCAAGTCTCCTAGTTGCCTTTAATTGAGTAGAGATGGTTTGGATGATAGGGAGATGTATTTCTAGCTTAGACTACAAGTGTTGGGAGATATATCAGTTACTTTGTTCGTTCCCATCCTTTTCTATTTATAGAGGATGGAAAAATAGGTCAGTTAAGCTTGAAAACAGAAGCTGTCGCGCGCAGAGTGTGGGTGAATTACCCGCACTGTAAGGGTTGTCTTCATCTTCAGTTCTCTGATCTGGGCAATAGTGCGGGTGGAGTGTGGTTGAATTACCCGCACTTGACTCACACTTGACCCGCACTTGATTCGCACTTTACTCGCACTGTACTGACAGGTGCAAAATCCACTCCTCTTTCTTTAGCAATAGTGCGGGTGGAGTGCTGTTGCAAGACCCGCACTGTACCCGTACTCTAATGTCAGGTGTAAATCCGCTTTTGTAGTTTGGCAACAGTGCGGTTGGAGTGCTGTTGCGACCCGCACTTGACCTGCACTTGACCCGCACTGAAGAGTTGCTTATGGTCCTTTGTCTTTCTTTTTGCCTCTTATCTGCCGGAACCACCGCAAAATGCTTCTAACACCAGAATTACATCTATTGCCTGCAATTAGCACAAATGAGCCTATTAGACATAAAATATATAGAAAATACACTCAAGAATGAGACAAAGGAAAAGGAATGAGGGCCGAAATATACAACAATTTAGGAACGATCAAACACCCCCAAACCAAACCTTTGCTCATCCTCGAGCAAACATAATCTAAAACAAATAAGACACAAACTAAAAATGACTAGAACTAAGAACTTCCCTAGACAAAAAAAAACTTGATGCAGAACCAACTAGCAGAGAGATACGCAAAAGCAAAAGGGAGTGAGGAATGAGCATATGCAAAACGTTCTAAACAACTCGAAGGCACCCTAAGGGAAACTGGCACAACAAGAATCCCACACTTAAAATGCCTTCACCTCAGAAACTACTCACTCTCACACCTCGAGCATAATTCGCTTCGACGTTAGGTTCTCACATGGATTCTCTCTTATCTTTCCTCTCAGAACCTAGGTTCACACTCATGCAACATGTATGCCAATGAGTTTATGTAACTAAATCAACTTAGTTGCATACATTCAGTGTAGATTAAATGCTATTTTCAGTGAGTGAGTCTCATGAAAGAATCACGTGTCATGAACGTGGAAAGAGCATTCATTAACTAATATTCCCAATCTAGACACCCCCTAAGATCAACTAGGTCTTTTCCATTTGGTTGTAACGTGGCCACGGTGAATTGTGATTAGAAGAATGAGAAATTTAGGCCCAAGCACTAATCAACCAAGTTGAGGCAATACATTCTACACTTAAGCATTTAATTTCTCATGCAACTCCACTTCCAAATACAATATGGCATCCAGGCATACAATTAGACTCTACGTGCAATCTTTAACTACTCATGTTACCCATTTGAGTAGCATTTACAATTTACACAAGGCATTTGAAGCATATTTTTCTTTTGTTACTTTTTGCTTTTTTTCTTTTCTTTTCTTTTCATGCCTTTTTACTATGCACTGTTTCACAACTCATTACTCTTGCCTAGGTACACACCATTTATCAAATTAAAGCACAACTTTACATTCCTAAGCCTCAACAAGATCAATTAAGAGATGGTTGGCTAAGTATTTAGGTTACTTGGGTTATGGATAACGTGGGTGTAGAATGGAAAAGTCTATATGTGTTTGGCTTCAAAATTGGCTTGGGAGCACACATATTACGGGAATGGGAAGTATTTAGGCTTTCTTTTTGAGTGGCTAAAACACACATTGCCTAATATCACTTCAAAGGATCAATCTACCAAGGGAATAAAAGTTTCCGTCAAGCAATCCACATATATGATGCATGTTCAATGACAAATGATGATTTTCGATATAGTGAGACTATGCATGGTGTTTGAATAGTGTTTACAGATTTGAAAAACATTTTCCCTCAAATATACATGCTTTTGGCTTGTGTTTGTGATCTCACAAGGGAAATCTCCACTATTAGAACAAGGCGCTTGAGCACCGAGTTCCCTAAACTTGGACACTAAAAGATGAGACTAGCCCCTGAAGTGCAAGTGAGACCCCTAAAGTGACTAAGAGTTATTGAATAATCACATAAAGCATACACACATTCGCCACAAACACTATGCTCCAGGTATCTCACCAAGCTAAATAAGCTCAAAATTCTGGCTAAGCAGCAACTTTTTCAAAATATGACACAAAAAATTACTCAAGACACAAAAGACGAAAAATGACTCAAGACACAAAAGACGACTCAAAAGACACAAAAAATGACTCCAGACACAAAAGACGAAAAATGACTCAAGACACAAAAGACGACTCAAAAAGGCGTCTACACCCCCAAACCAAAACCCAACATTGTCCTCAATGTTGAAGACAAGAGAATCCGGCCTAGCAGCACACACCTAACATGACTCAAAACAAACCTAGGCACTAATCAACTACAATCAATGCCCCAACAAAATAAAAGTGACTCAAACAAGGCTCACAAAATAAAGGCAATTCATGCAATATATCATTGAAGCACAAGTCAAGCTTAACATCATGCATTATATCAAAATTGACAGAATGAGGCATGAACAACCCCTAAACCGAATTAAACAATATAAAGCACATGCATTCATACTTGCACAAGAGCCTCCGGCTCTTTCATCCACAAATATAATCAATAAATTCAATGTGCAAATATCCACAAAATATAGCATTTGAACAAATTATCCCAACATCACAATTTATTGCATTTAAACAACATAAAACATAAAACTAACTACATGCATCAAAATTATTAAATGGGATGCATTCATGGAGAGGCTAGGGTCCTCTTAGGGTGGTTTGATCAAGTTAGGAAATTCTCTATTTTCTACTACCCAAATAAATTTAGGTGACTTCCCTTTTTCATGTTTCTATATAAGTGCACTTGGTCTTTCCTTACCCATATTTGCTTGACCCTAGGTGGACTCCACCTATTTCTAGGACCTCTAGTTTTCCTATGTTGATTTGGCTTGTAATTTTTAGCCTTAAAATGCTCTATCCTAGAACATGCATAGCAAAAGATATTAGAGTTAGAGGAACTCCCCTTTGATGTGTGGTCTTGAGGACGTTTGAATTGTTTCACTTGTAACACCTTAACCTCCTCCTCCTTTTTGCTTAGTGCTACCTTTGCTTCCTCTGAGGCATTGGCTTTTTGATCAACCTCCATTTGCATCTTCATTGACTTGTGAGCTATCTCATCTTCAAAATCTTTTGATAGCCTCGCTAAGTTCTCCAAATCATTCGATGTGGCTTTTCGGCTTCAAATCTCTCAATTCGTTCTTCCAATTCTTTGTTCTTGTCGGAGACTTTGCCATTTGTCTTCTTGAGAGTACCATTCTCAACCCTGAGCATCTTCACTTCAAATAATAGTTTCTTGTTCAACTCTTGGAGATTACTCTCCTTTTCCATTCCCAAAGCTTCTTTCTCTTGAAGTGCTTCATTCTCTTCCTTCAACACACCCCTTTCCAACACTAGCTCTGTGCTCACGCTCATAAGCTCTTGGTTCATCTTGATCATCATGTCCATCTCGTCCATTCTCTTGCTTCGCTCCACTTCAAATTTGATTCGAAGCTTATACATGTCTTTTTTAGAGAAATTGGAGGAATCCACCGGTTTTGTTGCTTTAACGTGGAAACAACTCTGATTTACCGGGGTGGACTGCTGGGCGGATTCAAGAATTTGGGTGGTTTTCTCTTCTATGAAGGCTTGAGTCTCTTGTTGAGAAGCTATCATCTGCTTAGTCTACCGCACATGATTCTTCATGAAATTTCTTAGTTGATCTTCAACGGAATTTGACTGGAATGATGAGATGTAGGCATTCTCGTTAGGCTCGTAGCTTGACCCTGAATTTTACCAAAAGGAATCCATAGAGTCCTAAAACAAACAAAAAAAATAAAAACTACCAAAGCAATAAAAAGAAACTAACAGAACTAAAAATAACTAATAAACTAATATTATTAAAACTAATATAATCACTACTATGCACACTGATCCCCGGCAACGGCGCCATTTGATGGGAAGATTTTTGCCGTTAGAAAACCGTTCGTCTAAACAATTTATAAAACCTATGCGATGCGTTCACAAGTAGAAATACAAGTAAAGCGGTAAGCACGGGTGTCGTCCACTGAGATCGGGGTAGCGGTGATAAGATTAGGATTAATATAACTAGTATGCATAAAAGTAAAGTGATGGTGAATGAAAATACAATAGAAACTAAACTATGAAAGCAAATAAAATGGTATGACAATGGAGTGATGAATGAATGATGATGGAACTACGGAGTTGATGGACTCGTAAGTGAATATTGGGGCAATTGCAACAAACTCTCAATTAAGCACGTATTGACAAATGTAACCAACCTAGGGTGTATAGTGTTGGTATATATTTCTAGCAAGAGGTCAACCTAGGGTGTATAGCGAAGACCTCCTACTAGCGATTAATCCCTCCTAAGCAACCAACAATGGCTAGTTACTCAATCGAGACTTGTTCCATGAATGCTTATCTATCTAGCTATGGCTCAACCTATTACTAATGTAGCCATCCTACGATGTATAGTGATGGCTTCCAATTCCATCACATGTGGCCGACCTAGGATGTATAGTGAAGGCCACCCGTTTAAGATTGGATGAGGTTCGAGGTTATCAACCGAATTCTACTCGAAGGTTAGTTCTCGTAAAATCACTAAAGTAGCCAACCTAGGGTGTATAGTGGAAGCTTCTAATTCTCTCACAAATGGCTAACCTAGGGTGTATAGTGAAAGCCACTAATTCAATATTAGATTAAGGGCATGGTTATAGAGCAAGATTTCTGGAAATCCTTCCATTCAATGGAGCATTAGACAACCTAATTGCCTACTTAAGTAATCCAAATCAATCATGCAAAGAGGGTGTATCCAAGCAAATCAATAATGGAAATCAATTCAAGCAATGGAATAAAACATAGAGATAGTATAAATATAATACATAGAGTTTATTTACAAAGCTCAAATATCCATCAAACAAATAATATCAACCCTCCAGTGGGGTATTTTAGCTACTCATGTTCTATTACAAACAAATAAACTAAGAGAGAGTGTAGAGAGAACCCTTGAAGATTGATCTCCTTCCTTGAAGCTTGAATCCAAGTCTCCTAGTTGCCTTTGATTGAGTAGAGATGGTTTGGATGATATGGGGATGTATTTCTAGCTTAAACTACAAGTGTTGGGAGATATATCAGTTACTTGGTTCGTTCCCATCCTTTTTAATTTATAGAGGATGGAAAAATAGGTCAGTTAAGCTTGAAAACAGAAGTTGTCGAGCGTAGAGTGTGGGTGAAGTGCGGGTCAATTACCCGCACTGTAAGGGTTGTCTTCATCTTCAGTTCTCTGATCTGGGCAATATTGCGGGTGGAGTGCGGTTGGATTACTTGCACTTGACCTGCACTTGATTCGCACTTTACTCACACTATGCTGACAGGTGCAAAATCCACTCCTTTGTCTTGAGCAATAGTGCGGGTGGAGTGTGGTTGCAAGACCCGCACTGTACCCGCACTTTAATGTCAGGTGTAAATCCGCTTCTCTTGTTTGGAAACAGTGTGGTTAGAGTGCGGTTGCGACCCGCACTTGACCTGTACTTGACCCGCACTGTAGAGATGCTTATGGTCTTTTGTCTTTCCTTTTACCCCTTTTCTGTCGGAACCACCGCAAAATGCTTCTAACACCAGAATTACATCTACTGCCTGCAATTAGCATAAATGAGTCTATTAGACATAAAATATATAGAAAATACACACAAGAATGAGACAAAGGAACAAGAATGAGGGCCGAAATATACAATAATTTAGGCATGATCACTAACACCACAATCAAATGCCGCTGTATGAATCAGAAGCTCGCCATGATTAGGGGTGTATACTTCATACCCATGAGTGAGTACGGTGATCATGATATCTTTAGGGATCTTAAAATCCCTCCGCAAACGCCTGATGGCATCTAGAGTACTAGTAGAATCAGGGATGCACCTATATTCGGAGGGAAGGGTGAGTACCCTCCCTACGGTGTCTGCGATTTCGACAGCCCGGTCTCCACCAGCCCGTAGAGCACCCGATTCCCCACTCGATTACTTGTCAACATCAACCGCCCTATCGGGGTCGTTCGAGAAACCGGTCCCAATAGCAACAGTCATGTTGGAACGGCGGCGTTGAAAGACAGGGGCGGCGTCTCCGCTGTTATCGTAGATGGGAACCCTTTTCCTAGAGGTAAGAGACCGCTAGCGAGCATCACCATCAATCAGCTACTCGACACCGTCGCTAAGGGGGGAAGACATTATAGCAAAATCGAAGCGGGAATTCTTGGAAATAGAATAAATGAAGGTTGAACTAAGAAGAAGAATAGGAAAGCTAGGTTTTCTCTTGACAAAGTTTGGGAAATTTTCTTGAAGGAGAAGTGAGAAAGACGCAAAGGGTCGAGGTATAAATAGAAGGGAAAGTAGTTACTTGCAATGGGCAGAAAGGGTAATTAATAGCGCGAGATAATCAGAAACAAAAGGGGAACGATTTCGAGAAACGCGCGCCTCCAAATTGTTTCCTTTTTTGAATTTGGCCTACCCTAACCAGCCAAGTAGAAGACCCATTTAAGTCAATGTGAAAGGAGAGGACTCTATTCTACAATATGGTTACTGAAAATTCTCTAAACATTCTAAATCCTGACTCATACCCCAACCTAGTACCGGTGTTCAAGTCAGGGGGGACTTCTGTAAACAGAGTTTTTTGACAAGGGACCAAAAGAGAATTTTCCAAAAAGTATCTACCTAGTAGGGACCAATCCTGGCTCTCAGATACCTAGCGGGATCGATGTCATGACCTAGAAGAAATCAATACCTAGTAAGGCCAGAACTTGGACCACCTACCTACCTAGATGAAGCACCGGAGATTCGAACCAGGAAGAGCAGGTACCACGTTGTGCATCCATTTTGACACTTGATGAAGAGGACACCGCGATGTCACGTATCTAATACCGCGTAGGTACCCGGTACTTCATACCTGGTACTTCGGTACCATGACATGTACCTGGTGTCCCAGAGCACCTCGACATCAACCCAGAATCAATACATGCGTCCTACCTGCCCAGCAAGATGAATATCGCTACAGAGTCACCAACATGATAGAATAAGTGCCACGCCAGTAAGTCAAATCAATACACCAGTATACCGCACCACAAGGGTATAGAACCAGTGTACCTCTCCAAGAAACACAATCAGGGAAAGTTGACTCCTTCTCCATTTAAAGCGCCATAAATGAGACCAAAATGGTCAACCGAATCAGAGTTTAAACACTACAGCGATTAGCGGGATCAAATCCAGCTCCTTTAGCCTCACTCAACTCCTTTCAAATGCCTAAATTAGGACTCCAAATAATCCTCATTAATACAACCGGATTCTTAGGGATATGGGGGAGGGGTCTATATATATGGCCATGACGGACAGAGAGGGAGGTCGGATTTTTGATCACCGAAAAGAGACATTTAACTCGAAGAATCTCCTTCTGAATTCTTTGAAGCTAGTGAGAGTTTGAGACAATCACTAGGAGGACAATAGCCACTTATCAACATAAATGTATTCTACACCACCATCTTGTGTAAAAAAAAGAGATAAAAGAGGAAAGAGTATGTTGTAACATCGATGTAGCAAATCTTCAATAAAATAGTAGCTTTCATATCCTTCTGGTTCCTTTGCATTTGTTTATATTGATCTTCAGTTTAAAAAGGAACGTCGGTACCGAAGGTACCTACCCCGCTACCACCTACCGGTAGTGGACAAGGGTGTTAACTGGAATTTTGCTCCCTGAGTGGATTTTTTTCGTCAATACCAATAATCGTAAAGGGCTAACAAAGAGACCTAATGGACCCACAGTTTGAGCTACAATAATATTTAGAAAAATTAATTAAAAATTAATTAAAACTCTTTAATTACTATTTCATTATTATTAACCTCAGAGTTATTCCACTAAAAGCCCGAGGTTGTACTCTCGTAACTGTAGATGTTTTACACAAACCAAAATATCAGTGTCCATCGATATAGCTATTACATATGGTATGATCCTCCACAAGTAGTTCATAATTATAGTTAGGTCATAAAGTCTGTTATGCTTCTCTAATTATATCTTTTCGTTTGAGTACCATTGATTCTCTAATGAACAATTATATCTTTCTTTCCTTTACAGAAGACTGAGAGTGCTCTTATTGTTCAAGTCCCGTATCAACCCTCAAGGGAACTACTTCTCTACTTCTTGCAAGAATAAGTGGATTCCTTTATTGTGTGTAAACCTTCCTAGCCACAAACCAAACCGTGATTCCAAGATAAAGAGTTATTGATCGGGAATGCTAATCCGATCTCACCCATGGTATGTCAAAAACCATGATCTAACCTAAAGGAGTCAGTAAGGGTCCGTCCTGTAAGCGTTTTTCATTGACTTTTTTCGAAAAGAAAATTAAAAATGAAAACATTGTTTTTGGTTTCAATTTTGAAATCCAAATTGCATCTGGTAGCGTATACTGAAAGCTGTATTCAGAAAATGAAAACGTAAAAAATGCGTCTGGTAGATTAACAGAAAAATATCAAAAATTATAATTTTTATAATATTTTTCTTCATAAGTTGAAAATTTTCCAGATTTGAAGAAATATGTGAATTTCTAGATTTGATGGGATCTGAGAATTCCAACAACCCAGAAAATCAAAATATTAACCCCAATTATCAGCAACCTAAAAAATAAAACTCATACAATCAACACAAATTCAGGAAATCAAACACCATTATCCATTCATCATAAACAAACCCAGAAAATCAAAATCAAACACATTCATTAAAAACAAACCCAGCAAACCAAACACAATAATACTCAAACACCATAAATCACTTCTAAAAAAATAGATCGCAAATAATGGAGATCGTTATTAAATAAATTTTAAATTTTTTATTAAATATAAAATCTTTCAAAATAAGAAAAAAAAAAAAAAAAAAAAAAAACTTGAAAAGTAATAGAGGGCAGATCGATGGATCTGCTCCTCCAAAGCTAAGAAAAAAAATGGAAAAAAAAGCAAGAAGAGGCAGACGAAGAAAGAATAAGCAGATGAAGAAATAGATAGGAAAGAAGAAAGAAGAAAGAAGAAAGAAGAAGAAAGTGAGAGAAAGAAGAGAGAAGCAGACTATGAGATATGGAAAGCAAAAAGAAGAAAGAAGGAGATGAAGATGAGAGAAGATGGAAGAAAGAAGGAGATGAAATGAGACCTCGTTCAACGTGAAAAAAAAATTATTGACTTTTTTTTGAAAAACAAAAACAAAAGTATTTTGTGTTTTTAAATATTTCACTATTAACACTAGTTTTGTTTTTCAT